>JAUCBN010000044.1:5245000-5870000 GCA_035048815.1 Abelmoschus esculentus
CCATATTTCAGCATCCGAATACTCAAATTAGGAATTTATCTATTATTGGCATTAAAATAGATGCATTTGATGGTTTTCTTTCCTAGACAGGAAACCACATCATAGGAATGGCCAAACAAGAAGACGGATGCTGGTAAAGAAGCTGAAATACAGATGAAGCACCCGCCACAGCAACACTTTGGATGCCGCAGCAGCAGATTGATGATGACAGTTGGTGCTTGACGGATAGAGAAAAAGGTTGCCTCAGTAGAAGTTACCACGGCAGAGGTTGCCACGATAGCAAAATGGCAACCGCAATCATGGTTTGCCACCAGACATTGCAGAAACATGCTACGATAAGGAATAAGCAGATCAGGCCAAGAGAGCTGTACTGATGCAGTTCCAAGACGACACCATTATGACAGCAACCCGCCGCGGTAACCGATGCCAAGGTAGCACCTGGAACACAAATGTTGATATGATAAGCGATCTGAAGAGAAAAACAAGGTGGGCGTTTTAAGACAAGTACCATAGAAATCGGAGTTGGGAAACGCATGGAAAGTCAAGGTCAAAGCCACATGGGAAAAGAATCCTTATAGGAATAAACTAGGAAATAAAATAAAGATCTTTTATTTATATACTTAACTTGTGTTTACTCCTAGTCAAATTCCTACTTTGGAAAGGTTTGCCCTAGGCTAAGCCTATAAATATCATAGCTTATGTAGAGAGGAAGATATCTCGAAATCAAGTTTCATAGAAAAACCCTGAATTCCTCCACCGTCCCCTTTGGGGTTTAGGTTAGTTTGTGGAGTAGTTGTGGGAGAAAGTTTGTAATTTGTTTAGTTCTTATTAATGCAATTTCAGAATTCATAGTTTATTCTCTCTTGGCGTTTACACTTCTTTGCATATGAGCTCGAGATGATAAGTATGTGAAGAAAAATCTATTTGTCTAATATCGGGAGAGTTAGGCTCACGAAACGAGAGAATACGGTCTTTGCTCAAGGGTATTAACTAATCCGGTTATCCAGGATTTTAGCGACTAACAATACGCATGTGTGGTTGTTATCCGCCCTTGATTCACGCCGGGAGGTATCATCAAGACACGTGGGTTTCAACAGTTCTCTTCGCTTAGGGATAAGGAAGAAGACATACAAGGATGCTCTGTCGAACTATGAGTTGTTGAATTGTCGACAA
This sequence comes from Abelmoschus esculentus, assembly GCA_035048815.1. Classification (NCBI taxonomy): domain Eukaryota; kingdom Viridiplantae; phylum Streptophyta; class Magnoliopsida; order Malvales; family Malvaceae; genus Abelmoschus; species Abelmoschus esculentus. The sequence goes on from JAUCBN010000044.1 coordinate 5,246,174, forward strand.
GGCATAACCCCGCCTAGGCAACTGCGGTGACCCTTTGTGCGACCCGCCGAGGCGGCAGTTCAACCCTATTTCATTATAAGAATGAGACAATTACATTCTGATTTCACACTACGAAGCATTCTAACCTGCCCACTTTTCCATCCTTGATTTCTTGATCACTTATTTTTATTGCTTTAATTAATTTTCTTAGTTATAATCCAACTCAATTATCTGTGTCTTTATTTTTCCATTGTGCATGAATAATAAATTGCATAAGTAAAGCCAATTCTGTGGGTTCGACATCTTAAATACTATAATCTGACAAAGGTGGAAGGATGAATGCTTCATCAAAAAAGCAGGACTTTCTAGCCTCCATCACTTAACAAGCATATAATATATTTTAAAGAGATTTTACTAAGATTTATGGTAGCTTGATAGGCAATGATTGATAACACTTGCTGGATTTACTGTTGGCATTGTTGGCCATGTCTTTTACTTGAATTATAGAGAGTATGAAATATGTTTACTTTGACAAAAACTGAGTTAATGTGGGTTGTATTATAAGCGATGTTGTTAAATTGATTTTATTCTCTCACTAAGCCTCGTGCTTATTCCTTCTCTTTTCCTTAAAATTACGTTTTAGAAGCAATCGAAAAGTACAGAAGTTGTACGTGCCTATTTTATAATTTCTTAGCTCAAATATGTTATTTTTAAAGTTATGAACCTTAGGTAGTTGAGAGCAATGGTGTCACGACCTGGATTCGGATCCGAGTGTCGCGTTAACCCTGAAGTGTTGGGCTTCGATGTTGGGATCGAGTTCGAGTTTTGGTCCAGTTTAAGGCCTTAGGCTTTTGGGCTTATGAGTTTTGGGTTAAGGGAATTTTGGTAAATGCCTAAATAAGGTGAGAAAGAAGGGATTGAAGTTTAAGGAGGCTGCAGAGAATGAGTTCATGAGTTTGGAAGCTTTTCTCCCATCTTCTTCCTTTCATAACCCAAGTGAGTTTTGTCAAAAGGCTTGATCTTTGTTGGTTTGATTTGATTTTTTGTTTTAGAGTTGAAAGAGAAGTTGTAGGGCTGGTTGTGATCTACAAAATAAGGTGTTGTTTGCTAAGTTTGGTGGGAATGGGTGTTTTAGAGAGGTTTAAGGTTTAGTTTAGGATTAGAGTGTTTGGGAGCTTAAATCTCAGTTTTCTAGTGTTTTAGGATTCTGAGAATCTATCCCAAGTATGTCTAATCTTTTGTTTAACCTCCCTTGTAGAGAAGCAAGTTGGAGAGTCCTCTAGGAGCTTTGGGAATGAAAAAGCTTGAAGAGATGTGAAAAACGTGGTTGTTGTGCTTTTGCTTAAGTTTGGTACTCCTCCATATCTTAAACATCATGCATTTCATAGTTTTAGGCATGGTTGCATGGTTAGTACTTGCTTGATGTGTTTGATAGCTTAAAATTCTCATTAATGATGGATTGTAATATTGTTGATGCTTAATGTGTTTAATATTTGTTTCATGTGTTTTCGTGCATAGGTTAGAAGAGGATTTGGATCGGAGGAACACTATTGTGGTTGTTTTCAACATCGACATTGTAATATTTTGGAGCTCCAATTACTTTTAAGTTACTCAGATTTATGTTTCGAATTGGGTTAGAAATTATGGAAAATGATAGATTTGGATTTGAACTTGTCCTTTCGGGCTTTTTGAAAGGAAATTTTAAAATATAGATTTTAGGCCGGAGGCCCAATGTGGCATCGAGTCGAGGGTGTTACAAATGGGATAGTGAACCTATGTGTTTTTGGATATTTTGGCATTTAAACTTTCTATTTGGTATAATTTGTGTTAATGAGTTACTCTGAGATTTTATTCATGACTAATTTATGATATGTTATGTTATGTTTCCAATGTTGAGGTATGTATATGAAATTTGTGTTTTTCTTGTGAAACTAGGTGGTATTGCATCTAGAAAGGTTACTTTGATTTGTGCTTAAAGCCCTTAGGTGAAAATATGCCTCTAGAGAGTGTTTGAAAACGTTTCAGGATTAAAATCTGGAAATTTGCAGTTTTTTGGGCAGAGCGTTTTGATACGCCTTCATAGGGTATTGATACGCAGGCATAAACATGAAGGAAATCTAAAAATTTTAACCTAGGTATCGATACCACATGAATCTGTTTCAAAACGGTAGTACGAACACAATTAGGTGTATCGATACGCTTGTCCAATGTTTCAATACCGGATTTTACAGTAGTAAATGGTATCGATAACTGGTTTTGACTGTATCGAAACGCGAGCTTATTATACAGGGCATCGGGCGAGAGATGAACCCAGTATCGATACGCAAGGCTGATATTTCGATACCAATTTTATAGTAGCAAATGATATTGAAACGGGTTGTTGGGGTATCGATATCGTTAGTCGTTAAATTCGTTAAAGGCTGAAAATAAGTTTAGATTCTTTACACTTTGGTCCCTAAACTTTGAGCTAAATGAGTTGTAGTTTTATTTTAATCTGAAATTTGGCGAGTAAGCATGTAATGAACTTACTTAAGCATTGGTAATATAAATTTTAAATTTCAACAAAATTTCAACACCGATTGGATGAAAATTATTATTAGGTCCCTAAAATATGTTTGGTTCAATTAGGGCTCGTTTCTTATCGGTTTCCGCTTCCATTGAACTCAGTCCTTACATGAACATGTAGAATCTAAATAAAGTAGCTAGATAAAATAAAAAGAACAGAAATTAGGATAGTTTATTGGGGTGAGTCACTCGATTAGTCTCGGTATTCCCCGTGTAGCTCGTTCGAGTCGGGTGGTGTCTAGACCGGATCGACGGGTTACAAAATAAATCAATAAAAGGTCTGAGACTCTTCAGATAAAAGTATTTAAAATTTTCAATGTTGGTATAAAATAAAATTATGATAACATTTTAATGTTGGTATAAGATAGAAAATTTTCAAGATTTGAGAACAATTATTGTGATGAAAATATTCATTAATGAAAATAATTTTTCATGTTGAGCTAACTTGTTTTTTTTCTTATTTTAGATATTTTTTTTTATCTTTTTTTAGATAATTAGAAGGTTTTATAATAATTTTAACATTGTTTATATAGGAAATATCAATATGAGGCAGAACTTTGTTACGTCATCTCCAACTTTTAACTCTCCTGAATTATCAACCAAAGAAAGTTCATCGCCAATCTTAGTGAGAGACACAAATCCTACTTTAAGTCAACTTAATGTGATGATTGAAGATTGTTTGTCAAATGAAAGTAACTCATCGAAGTTAAAATCTATAATATAAGAATACTTTAAAAAGGAAAATATCAATAATTAGTGAAAGTTAAGTTCCAATCATTTACATGATCATATAACAAGGTACACTAAGAGAGGTCAATTAGATATTCGACAATAAGTCTTAGTTGTTAATCAAAGAAAATCAGATAGAAAAATAATAGTAAAAGCGGACTCATTTAATCAAGATGTTGTGATGAATGAGCTTCCTAAAGCAATAATCATGTATGAATATCCTCTATCTATAGTAGATCATGTACAATTTAAAAAGTATTGCTTTAATTTACAGTCCTTGTTTGAAATATCTTCCCGTAGAACAATAAGATGTGATATTTTCAATATAAATCAAAGAGAAAAAGATTAAAACAAAATCTATGTTAGAGGCTAATAAAGGACGAATTGCAATCACAGTTGATATATGAACCACAAAACAATGAAAAAAAGGATACATGATTATTACTACTCATTACATTGATCATTCTTGGACTTTAAAAAAATGAATCATAAGATATTTTTTAAAATGTTTTTTTTATCAATTAGTTAGATTTTAATATGAGTCAAAATTTATATATTTTAATTATTGTTTAAATAGGTTTGAATATGTACCAACACCGCTTACTATAGAGTAATTACTTCTAATTTGATAAAATATTTTTTTGATTGGAATATTGATAGAAATATTATATTTATCATAGTCGATAATTGTACTGCGAATGATCTTAAAGTTAGACTGTTAGTTGATAAATAAGAAGTTAAATCGATGTTGCATAATAGGTTATTTTTCACAAGCGTTGTTATGCACGTTTATTACACTTCAAGATCATTTTTCACATGCATTTTTTTACATGTATATTGTTAAAGATATAATGAATGTGATTGAAAGTAGTATAGAAAGAATCCTTTAATGTCTTTATTTAGAGTACTAATCCTAAAAGATGAAAAAGATTTAAAGAGACGGTACGTCAATTACATATTCTTACTATAAATAAATTATGTGATAATATTCTGACATGATAGAATTTGACATTTTTGGTGATTCAGAAAGCTCTTACTAAACTTGAAAATGAAGAGAAATTTTTAGGAAGAATGGACGATTGGAGAAGGTTTCAAAAAAAAAACTGAAACAAGGAATAAGAAAAATTTCGGTGAAAGAAAAATAGATAGAAGAACAAATAGAATTCTAATCTTTATTAAAGACTTAAGCATTTTACAAATACCTTCCATCTTTTAAATACTAATAAAGATTAAGGAAATGTTCACTCTAACTAACCTTAACAAGTTAATTAACTATATGGTAAAATAGCTAATATACAACAAGGATCTTAATATCCCCTCAAATTGGAGCATATAAATTATGGATGCCCAACTTGAAAATCAAATTTTAAAAAATTGTAGTATGGAGATCTTTGGTGAAACAATCGTTTAATTGATGAGTTGTAGAGATAGTTAAAAATGTGATTAACACTAATTAAATCGTTTCCTTGATCAAATAATAGTCTATATCAATGTGTTTTGTCCTTTCATGTTGAATGAGATTTTCTATAATTTTAATTGTAGACAAATTATCATAATATAAATTGATAATAAGTAAATCAATTTGTAAGTCATTAATAGAAATTTCAGCCATTTTATTCCACAAGTAACAACAGCCATTGCTCGATATTCAGCCATGGTTAAAGAACGAAAAACGGTATGTTGTTTAAGGACAAGTAGCCCAATATAAATTTGAAAATGCGTTTAACTTTATAGTGTTTATATCAGAAAAAAAAAAGCCTTGAACTGGAGTGCCTTTAAGATATCTTAATACTCGATGTGTTGCAACCATATGTATGTGAGTGGGAGCAGATAAATACTGAAAAAATTGTTGAACAACAAAGAATATGTATGATCTAGTATTTATAAGATACAAAAATTTTCTATCAGTCTTCTATAAGAAGTTAATCTTGTAAAGGTCCTCCTACTATTTTTAAAATCTTGTTGTTGTCTAAAATAGGAGTAGACACAACTTAGGATGAAGAAAACCAATTTCTTCAAGCAATTTAAGAGTGTATTTTCGTTGATACAGATTTATACCTTTAAAAGATCTAGCTACTTAAAAGACTAAATTTTTTTAAGTTACCTAAATCTTTTATTTTGATTGCATCATGCAAGAAAGTTTTAACATTAAAAATATCATGCATACTTGGACTAGCAAGTATGAATTAATCAACATAAACAGCAAGAGCAATAAAATTGATTTTATTACCTTTGACAAATAAAGAACTGTCAGATGTAGCATACTAGAAATCCTTGAGAAGTTAAAGAAATGCTTATTTTTTTATTTTATTGTCTGCTAGCTTGTTTTAAACTATAAAAACTTTTATTCAATTTAAAAACTAATCCTGGTGTACTAGTGTTAAAATCAAGATGAGGCTTCATATAGACTTCTTTTAAAGTACTATGTAAAAAAGCATTATTAATATCTAATTGATGAAGATTTCAGTCTTTAGCAGCAGCAACAACAAGAAGAGTTATAATAGTAGTTATCTTGGCCACAGGGCTAAAGGTACTTAAGAAATCTACACCTAATTGCTGAGTGTATTTTTTTGCTACTAATCTAACTTTATATCTTTCAAGTATACCATCAGAATTTAACTTAGTTTTATAAACACATTTACAACCTATGATTTTTTTTACCAAGAGGAAGAGGAACTAAATACCGAGAAGATAAAGAATTATAAGATAACAGTTAATTAATATTGTGAGGAGAAATTCGAGTCTTCGATAAAGAAACTTGAAAGTTCTTGTATCTTTTTGGAAGTTGAGCATTTTTTTGAAGATCTTGTTGATAAATTATTGTGTTGAACATATTGTTATCCGTCGAATGAAAAATGAATGCTTGATCCTAAACATAATCTGCAAGGAAGTAAAGTTACCAGTTCTAAGAAAATTTTAGGTCCTAATAATAATAGAGGTCGTTGTGTGTGTTTTGTGGTTTATATAGTCACACTATGATCGATGTTATAAGAAACATGTATATCATCCTGGTTATAGGAATAGAATTCTGGGAACTAAGGATAATCAAGTTGGATCTTATATTGGTTCCGGTGAAAGTTATAATGGTCCTGGTACTGTTCAAGACATGGGTAATAATTCTTCTAAAATGTTTACTAAAGAACAATATGAGTCTTTTAAAACTTTTGCAAGAGAGAAATATTTTTGTTCCAGTTCAAGATTTTGTCCCAGATTTAATGGCCAATAATCTGATATCATATTAAACTTAAAAAGGAAGAGAAGTTGTTAGGAAGAATGGATGATTGAAGAAGGTTTCGGAGAAGGAAACTAAAATAAGGGATAAAAAGAGTTTCGATGAAACAAAAGTAGATATAGGAAGAAATAGAATTCTAATATTTATTAAAGACTTGATTATCTTATAAATACTTTGCATCCTTTAAATACTAATAAAGAATAAATAAATGTTAACTTTAACTAACCTTAACAAGTTAACTAATTATTTGGTAAAACAACTAATATACAACAAGGATCTTAATAGCTCTACTTTATAAAGATATTTTTTTTCATGTTGTGTGTACTTACATCAGGATCCTTAGTAAAAGAACTTATCAACTGAAAATGATTGGGTCTTGTAACGACCCTCTTAAAAAATAAAAATAATAAGTGTGGTAAAAAAGGGTCGCTATTTTGAAAGAATGAAAAATAAAAATTAGGTCTTGAAACAAGAATTTTAAAAATCTAGGGATTTGAAAAATGAAATTTAGGGATTTTGGAAAACTTAGGGATTTAGGCTAAAAAAGGGGAATTCAAAAATTGGAGTCGCCACCGGTCACTTTGATATACCGGGAATCGTAAAAAACAAAGATTCGAAGTTAATTAGGTTTGAGAGTCGGTTACGACTAAAAACGGGGTTAGCGTTTAAAATCGCCCAAAATTGGTACCTTTACAAAATATCGCTTAATTATTAGGAATTTCCGATTTAAAGTGGCATTAAATTAATATTTGTTTAAAAATTTAAAATATTTTAATCATATCTTTATTCGAAGGCAAACACATACACCACCATCATTACACTTGGTATCAGCTCGTTACGACCGAATAAAGATGTATCGTATTAGGTTGATTAATTAACGAGGTGTGACTTAAGCAAAAATTATATAAGCAATATATGTAAAAAATTACATGCAATAAAAAGAAAAATACATCATAAAATAAATAATAAAAAACACATACACAAATATATGAACAACATAATAAAATGCATAAATAAAAGACATGGCATAATATAATAAAAATATATACATATAAAAGATGTATTAAAATAGACATGCAAAATAAATGATTAAACAAGGACTAAATTAAATAAAAACATTAATTTAAAGAACAAATTAAAAGACTTTAATTATTGGAAAGGACCAAATTAAAATAATTCAAAATTAGGGGTTAAATCAAAGACAAAATGAAAAGCAATTAAAATAGTGACCAAAATGCTATGGAAATAAAATTAGAGAAACAAATTAAAAGAGAAACAAAATCCATTTTATTACAGTGATCAGATCGAAATGATTTGAAAACAATTAGGCCCTCAAAACGTTATTTTGAAGTGAGGAAGGCTTATAGAGTGGTGACCAAATTGAAAACATTTGAAAATATGTAGGGACCACGGAACTAAATACCAAGGGACGGATGGATGTAGAAAATGATTTTATCATTTTAAAAACAAGGACCTACTATAAAACACAATCAGAATCATCAGAAACTCTCTTTTCTCATTTTTTTAAAACCGAAAAAATCAAACACCATCCCAATTCTCTCATCTGTTCTTCAAAAAAGAGGATGAACATAAAGAATGTTCATACTCTAAACCCAAAAAATCCACAAAAATCAAAAACCGGTAGCCACAAGCGGTGGTCGGCGAGTTTAAAAAACACTTTTTTATATGTATTCCGAACCCTAAATTTCAAAACCCTTTCAGTTTTATAACGATCGGAGATTGAAACTCTCCTTTTAGATCTGGAAAACGAAGGATAAAAGAAAGAAGAGACAAATCAAGACTTCTCCCTATCTTTGGCTCACCAACGACAGCCTGAAAGCGCGAGGATTATTACCGGTGAAGGAGAGAAACCGGAGAAACGAATCGGTGTACCCCTAAAGGTAAAAAGCTGAAACCCTAAACTCTTTTTATTGCATGTAAAATAAAAGGAAGAGAGGTTTTTACCTATAAAAATACTTTCATTCTATTGATTCAAAGAAATGGTGGGAAGAGGATCCCGATTACAATGTTCTCTTCGGTTTTTATAACCGATTACAATAGAAAAGGGAAAAATTCTAAAATTTCCTATTAGTTTTGTCATGTTCTACTGAAATTTGCTGGAAATTTAAATTCTTTTGTCTCTGATTCTGCCGATTATCCCATTGAATATTTGTCAGATTATTCATTTGTTGTTTTGCGATTTTTGTTTGATATTGAATTTGATATTCTTCTATTTTGGCTGAAAATGTATGAATCTGATGTTGTACTTTATGTTCGCATGCGAATCGGCCATCGAAGGAGGGGAAAACCATCGAAAACATGGCCAGCGACAATCAAACGACAAGGAGGCGAGGAGTTTTCGAGCGATCGAATGGTCGGGTCGTGCGCTGCACGCGCGCGTGCAAGAGTTGATGAGCCGCACGTGTGGTGCTGGAAGCTTCTTCGTCTTCAATCGTTTTCGTTCGATAATTCCATGATCCAACGGACTATCTTTGGCTGCGTAGATGACAAAAACAAGGGATTAGGGTTTCTTCTTAATTGTAATCCGGGCTAAGGGTTAAGGAGATGGTTGAATATTTGAAACGGGCTTGTGTATTATTATGGGTTTTGTAATTGGACTAATTAATAAACTTGGGTTTACTTTTATTATAAAGTTTGGGTTTTTATTTAATGTGGGTTATTTATTTTTGTTTATTTACTAATCCGATAATAATAATAATAATAATAATAATAAATAAAATTAATGATAATAAAACTGACGATGATGATGATAATAATTAATAATAACGAAATTAAAAGAAAAGAATAATGTGTATATATACAGAAAAACAAAAATGATGTGATATTTTTGAATTTTCACTGATAATAAATATAACATTAGTAATATTTTTTGATTTAATTTTTTTTCAAATATATAATAATTAATTTTTAGATTTTTGAGAAAATATTAAAAAATAAATATTAGATTATAACTAGAAACAAAATTTAAATTTTAGCCTATTATTTGAATTAAATGAAAAATAAAACCCGGGTTTAAACCTCGAATAAAATTAGTGATTACAGTCTTTACAAAGAAAATTTGTAAAAAGTTTAAATTGTTTTATGATATCACTTAAGGCTTTTTAGGAATGAAATATGCAATAGTTTATCTTTACTTTATGAGTATTTATAAGATTAGAGTCTCATTGAATGAGTGAAAAATGCATACTAATGACACTATTTCTAGCATGGCAAATTGCATGTTGTAGAAATTTGAGAAGTATTAGAGTAATGTGAATGATATAATGGTTGTTGCTACAATTTTAGATCCAAGTTACAAAACACCTTTATTGGAGTACAACTTTGAAAAGATTTTTGAGTTTGTTATTGCTGAATAAAAAGTTACAAAATTTATGTAACTTTTTCAAGATTTATTTTCAGAGTACGGGAAAATAATGTCTTCAAAGAATTATTCTGAATCTTTCAACACTATATCTTCATCTAGTATTTAAGTTACTTTTGGAGACCAAGGTGAATTCAGAGCTTATCTATCAAGGAATAAATAAAAAATTACAAGTGAAATCTTTAACTTGAGTCGGGTCAAGTGACAGGTGGTGGGTGTAAAATTTTAGGTCGAGTTTGGATGGACCAAAAATTAGATCCTACCCGAACTATGTCCATATCTAGTTTGAACTTTATTAATTTTATGAAAATGGTCGTGGTTTAGGCTAAATCAAGTTAGAAATTATAGTAATGGATTTCTTGATGCACTACAACAATTCTGGCTTTTAGCGACACTATTAGTGGCGTTTTTTGAGCAAATGCCACTAAAAAACGTGTCTTTAGTGGCGTTTGTCTAAAAATGATGCTATATATAAGTTGTAGCGGCGTTTTACAAAAATTTTACTAATAATCATATTTGTAGTGGTGTTTTTTAAACTAAACGCCGCTAAAGACACGCTTTTTAGTGACGTTTTTCTAAAACACCGCAAGAACATTGGTTTTAGTGATGCTTTTCTAGACAAACGCCATAAAAATATTGGTTTTAGTGACGTTTTTCCAAAAACGTCGCTAAATAAATAATTTCAGTGGTTTGTTAAAAAAATTAAGGATGATGAGAAAACTCGAACCTGCAACTCTTGACCTAGGGGAATGGTTTCATAACCATCTAAACTAAATTCTATTTTTGATTCTAGTTCCTTCTGAAATAATCTTATTATATGTATGTTTTGTCTAAACCAAATATATTATTTGGTTAACCCTATCAGCCTGCCCCCTTTTATTGCGTTGGAATGAGTGAGTGAAAATCTTCAAATCTCCCTTAGACCCAATCCCGTCGACCACACGCATATGGATAATATCTTTTGTGTGTAACGGACCTATTTTATTTTGAGTAAAACTCACCGTTTAATGTGAGTTGTGTTAAAATTACGTCGTTTTTTTATGAGGGATAAAAACCCTTATTGTGTTGTTTTGGACGATCGATCAATTGAATGAAAAGTTTATGGTCTTTCTCGTTTCTTCTGTCTTTCTCTAGAAATTATGTTTTCTTCTCTTATCTATGCTCTATTCTATCTCCTTCCTCAATTAAAAATTCTTGCTATTTAGTTTGAGTCTTTACAAAGGTATTCAGAGCCACGTTCTTGGCCATGGAAGAAGGTTACCAGTTGTTTTTGTCAGAACTACAAACACTGTTTGAAAGTTATTTGGGCAATCAAATCCTCCAAGTTACAATCCACCATATGATTTATTCTATTATTCAAGAGGTGATGCATCAAGTTTTCTCACCTTATGGATCGTTGGAAAAAATTATTCATCTCCAAAAATCATATTATTGTCAATTTTTGATCCAATATCAAGAATTTTGAATTGCGATCGAGGCTAGATCTTCTCTTCAAGGTCGTAATGTTTATGATGGATGTTGTCAACTGGATATTCAGTTCTATAAGGATACAGAGGCAACAAATCCTGTTGAACCGAAACAAGTATTAGCATCACGTGTGGCTACGGAAGTGGATTCAAGTGAAGCTCAACTGTTTGATCAAAGAGGTAAGAATTCGGATGACTCATCTTTGGTAGATGATTTCGCAGAAGCAAATGAAGCCAAGTGTTTGATAAAATGGTTGTGAAAAAGTATGATGTTAAAGATAATGCCGGTAAAGGTAGAGAAGTGAAAATAGAGGATGAATCACTGGAATATTATGGAGATTTGAGTTTTTCAGTAGCTTTATCTTCAATAGAGCACTCTACGTGATTGTCGTCTCTGTCGGGTGCGATGGTAGAACTGAAGACAGAAGTCTTAGATGCTTCATTTAAGGTTCTGCCTGAATCGTTGAAGGATAATGTTCTTGTGAATTTCGTTGAACATATTCAGGATTTCTTTGAAAATTCGACGACTACAATTCAAAATGATGTGAACAATTCGGACCAAAAAGTGATAAATGGAAGCATTGTAAGATACTAGGCTTGTATCAACTTCTCTCGAAGTGTTCAAGAGAGCACTGCACCTGATTTTTTCCAGGAGTTAGTTCAGATGTGTCAAATATTTGGAATAAAATATCATGTTGCTGCAAACATACTTGAAGAAAAAGAACTAGAATTATTCATTGTCATTCTTTTGGACAACAATGGTTCCTTATATGGTGATCTTAAACAAATTGGTGAAACTGATTTGGATTTGATTTCTCAATACTGCCTCATCAGGCATGTCTTCAAGGTTAGTGGACAATATTTAGCAAATATTTCGTTTAAAATAAATGTCAAGATGGGAGGAAGAAATATTGTGCTCTTAAATGCTTGGAGAATTCTTTTGATTAGTGACAATCCAATCATAATATTTGGAGCTGATGTAATTCATCCAGAGTTTAAAGATGATTGTAGTCCATTAATAGTCGTTGTGGTGATCTCACAAGACTGGCCAAAAGTAACAAAATATGCTGGCCTAGTATCTGTTCAACCTCTTAGACAAGAACTTATTCAAGATCTATTCAAGACTTGGCAGGATCTATAACAAGGAACAATTCCTAGAGACATGATCAGGGAGTTCTTACTTGCATTTAAAAAGGCCACTAGACAAAAGTTACTGGAGATTATCTTTTACAGAGAAAGTGTGAATGAGGGCTAATTCTATCGGACTCTCCTATATGAATTCGATGCCATAAGAAAGGTCTCTAGGCATACTTGTAGGGAGTTAGAGTATCTGAAAAAGCTTATGAGTAAGTATAAAAGAGGACAGATTCAACTTGTGGATTGGTTTAATCAACTTAGATTCAAGATTATGGACAAAATTGAAGAATTAGAGGGCAAATTCTTATTACAATTATCAATAGCTTCTTTAAGTGAAATGATCTTTGTGTGGAGACTTGAAGTGGAAAAGATAAATCCTTTCGAGCATAAGCAGTTGGAGCTTGTAAGGAGTTTAACTCGTGATAATGCTTTGGGATGTTTGACTCAAGGTGTAGAAGCTATTTTACCTTACAACCAAGCATTGGAGAAATTAGTATCACATATCCAACATGTCAACAAAGAGAGTATTAACAAAGGGGTGTCAATTTATGGACTATTATTTGTTTGTGAAGTACTTAATATTGATCCCGAGAAACCAATTAGGATGCTTTTTGATCCCGGAGGTATTAAGTTTGCATGCGCCGACATGAAAATCATACAATTGATTCATAATTGGTTTTCGATTATTGTCAACATGGAAGAACTATTGTCGATTCTTACTTCTTCTTTTATTGAGGCTAAGAGAGCATGGTGATACGTTTGGTCAAATCATCGAAAAAAGAGAAAGATCTTATTCAATCCTTGAGGACAAGGATTAATTCGAGTAGGGGGATTTGTAAGGGACCTATTTTATTTTGAGTAAAACTCACCGTTTAATGTGAGTTGTGTTAAAACTACGTCGTTTTGTTTATGAGGGATAAAAACCCTTATTGTGTTGTTTTGGACGATCGATCAATTGAATGAAAAGTTTATGGTCTTTCTCGTTTCTTCTGTCTTTCTCTAGAAATTTTGTTTTCTTCTCTTATCTATGCTCTATTCTATCTCCTTCCTCAGTTAAAAATTCTTGCTATTTAGTTTGAGTCTTTACATTGTGATGAAAATTTCTTCAATTTCTTTAACCCCATGGTAAGCCCATTTAGTTTGTGATGTTTCCATATTAAAAGCCTACCAAATTTCTTGATGAAAATGGAAAAGGAATAATACCGTTTGTGATAAAAATTTCTTCAATTTCTTTAACCCCATGGTAAGCCCATTTAGTTTGTGATGTTTCCATGTTAAAATTTTGTTTGGAAATAAAGCACTAACGTTAGATATTAGCATTAAGTTAGAATTCAAAATTGATAGAGTCAGTATATGTTTTTGGCAGTTTGAATGATGAATTAGATTAGTGGTAATTACTTGAAATTATGAATTAAAGCCTAGGAGTTGTAAAGGAACTTTGGTTGAATGTTGTAGAATGATTGAATTTCTATTATAGAGTGTAAAATTAGTTTACATATTTAGTTGATTGTGAATGGATTCCTGATTTTAGATATTTCAATTATTAGTATATGTAAATGTGAAACAAAGAGCTATTGTGGACTGAAAATTTAAAATGCTATATATATAATGTCTTAAAGATTAAAAATGAAAATGGGGCATGAAATGGACTGTTATCCTAATGTAATCATATAATTGGGACTGTCTTATTATATAGTAATCATATATTGGATTGTTTTATAAAGTAGTGGACTGTTTGGAGCATGAACATGTGTATGCATGAAGATAGGGCTGGTTTGTTCTTAGGGGACTGTTTTGAGTAAAAGAAAACAAAGTAAAATTGTTATGTAAAGTTTGAGTATTAAGTGGACTGTTTAGCATATAAAAGAAACTTAGGAACAGATTTGTATACACATAAAAAATGAACTATTGTGAATTGTTTGTTTGCAGCTTGAAAATGAATAGAAAAGCAGTGTAATTGTGCAGTCTGAGTATTTATTGTTTTCATCACTTTCTTTGTTTAATTCGAATTAGACTTCGCTAATTCGTTCTGATATTGTGCAGCTTGAAAATGAATAGAAAGCAAAGGAATGAGTGTTTTACGACCGAAAGCTAGGAAACAAAGACATAGAATAACATTTTCTAATGGTACCAACAAAGACATAAAGGGAAGAACTGATCTGTTTCTGATATATATAATATTAACAACTGATTTCTTGGTTTTTTCTTTGCTCTGCAGCTTGTTTTTATCATATTGTTCTTGTCATTTAACATCTTATATCGATCGAGTAACAACTTATTGATGTTCTTACCATTTAACTATAGATGTCTGCCTTTTTTATCTTTACTCTTTTGACTTGACATTCTCTACAGTTTAAACAATACCTTACTCTGATTATTGACAAAAAGCCTACCTTATTTTACCAGATGCCTATATTTTGCTGCTACTGAATATGAACCTCTTTTTTTAGATGCTAACTTTTGTTTTGCATTGTAGATTGTTTTGCTCACCTAGAAACAAATGTTACAAAACAAGGTATGTAATTATAGAATGCTTCTAATCGAAAGGCATTATGCATACATGCACAGAGATTTAGTGGTCATGGTCATACAAAAATATGTTTTAAGGTTCCTCATAAAGGATTTTTTTTGGCATGTTACAGTGGACCTTTTGGTCATTTCAAATAATGGAGCAAGTGGAGAATATCCTGGTTATACTGACATGGAACACCTATTTGCTTGGGCACCATAAATCTCATAGATAGCACAACAGTTACTCAATCGGGTTTTAGCAATCTTACGACAACTATTCCAGAGATTATGCAAGGCAGTGGAATCTTTACCTTCAATCTGTTGTGGAATGATATTCAAACCTTGAAACGTATGTTTAGTTTAATTATAATTTGTTTTTCTCTTTATTGTACTCAATAGTTTTCATTTTCTTTTCGTAATGGGTGGGATGCCATCAAAATTCTAAGGTCTATGGTCTTTTTATAAAATAAAAACCTAACATGTTGAAATAAAAGTTGTGAAGCTCAATACAGATTGAAGTTTGTACATTAGGTTAAATAGGTTTGTAAGATATATGGTCTTTCTGTGTTTGAAACATGGTTAGCCATCTTGATTGAGCATGAATAAATCCCTTTTTGGGAGATAATGTGTCCTTGCATACATTATTTATGTCAATTTTATCTAATTTGCCCTATCATCTAAATTTATGTTTTAGTTGCAGAGATTCAACTGATTTGTTGTTTCTTTGATAGATATAACCGATAGCAGTTTTTTGTCAACTTATTTTAATCTATCATTACTTCACCTGCAGTTATAATATCAAGTTACACAATCATGGTACAAATTGTTTTGAAATCCGAAGTTCAAAAAAATATTGGGAAGTTCTTAACGTTATCTGAAGGAACTAACAGAGAATTTCACCTTGTTGATGGAGGGATTATTGCAAAAGTAAGCTTAATTTCTATTGTCCTTATACAAAATTTAGTTTCAATTTTCTATTCGCTCCATAGGTCCTTATATTGGAATAAACTCTATTCTTAGATTGGTTTGTACTTACATGAGGATTTGTAAAGACAATAAACACATATTATTATTATATAATTATAATACCCAAATTTCGTCCAGGTTCGAATATAAAATAAGGCCTATGTAAATATATATTAAGTAAATAATATAGGTAATAATAATAAATAAATAAATAAATAAATAAATAATAAATATATATATATAAATACATAAAATATATATAATATAATAATAATAAAACAAAAAAGATAATATTGGAAGTGGTTACCTGGAAGGGAGTTATTGTGGGTTACTTACCATGAAATAGGGGAGTGGTGATCGGTTGAAAAAAATTCACTGTTTTTCTTCGGCCGAATATGACAAGTGGGGGTTCACGATCACAAAAGGGAGGGGGAGAGGAAACCGAAAAAGAAAAAGAGAAAAACAGGGGGGCTTCTCCCGAATAGGGAGAGGGGAGGAGTCGGCAGAGAGAAAAAAAACGAAAAGAGGAAGAGAGGAGGCTGGGGAGCATTCGACAGAGAGGGAGCAACGTACCTGATGGAGAGGAGAATGAAATAAGGACCATCATGAAGCAATGATGGGACAATCATGGGGTCATGATGGAAATGATGAACTCATGATGGAGACCAATGATGGCAGCAATGATAAGGGCGTTAATGATGAAAATGATGAACCCATAATGGAGACCAATGATGCAACAATGATGAAGAAACAATGAGGAAGCAATGATTGAAGAATTTCGGCAGTGGTGTTTGGCAATTCTGGGAGGGGCTTTTTGGTTTCTATCGGTTTCTCCACGGTGGATCATAAAAACAATATATTCGAAGGAGGTTGGCATTAGGAAAAAAGAAAAGAGGAAAAAAAAAGGGAGGAAAAGAAAAAGAAAAAGAAAACGAAACTGAAGCATGGAGGATTTTCTGGACTACTCTTCGCAACAAATAAAGGGGAAAGAAACTGGAGACGATTTGGAGGGGATGAGAGTTGAATGGTGACCATCATGGAGTAATGATTATGGGAAGATGAAAGTTGAATGGTGACAATCATGGAGTAATGATTAGGGTAATGATTGCAACAATGATGAAGGCTTATAATGGAATCAATGATGGAGCTCATAATTGCAGCAATGATGGGTGATTAATGACAACAAAAGAATTGGGGGAGGTAGAAGATGGAAGGACCGAAAAATTTCTCTGGCATTCATGAACAGTTTCTAGACTAATTTGGGGAAATTCACCATGGAATCGGTGGAGTCATCTAATTAGAGCGAGATTGAATAGGTTCCGGAGCCTAACAAGATCAACAGCAAATCTATGATTTCGGCTATGTCATTCAATTTCACCGGGATTGGAACAATGGGGTTTTAATGATGGTTTTCGGTACAGTGCAAGTGAAGGATTTCAATTCCAGGAGGAAATTTGTGCAAAATCACCAACATCCTGCAGTCCAACAATTGCTTGCACGAGTCCAATAGGTATGTACGATACACTGTTATTTTCCTTCAGTCGTGTATATTCCCTTCGATTCCATAGCGTTCTCATGCCTCGGTTTTCTTTTGGTTGTCTTTATGTTCCCATGTCATTAATCATCGTTGACAATTATGAATTTCAAAGCATTGTTCATGTATTTAGCTATTTAATTGTTTAATTTATTTTGCTTGCATATTTTTTAAAAATCATATAGTATATTTGTTTAAGATATCATTTAATCCACACCTAGATAATTAAATTAGAGCCTTTTAGGGTTAGTCATTTTAATTAATTAATTAATTTAAATAGGAAGATAATTTAGTAACGATGACGTTCTAATCATATATCTCGGATACACTAAGTGGTCAGTGTTTTGAAATAACATTATGTTGGCCAATAGTGTACTTTGGTATCGTATTCGGCGCGTCATCGAAACGTAGAAAATGGTAAATAATTTAGGGTTAGAATTTAATAAAATTAATTAGGCAAAACTAGAAACACTAATAATATTATTAATTTTGTTTGGTGTCGAAATGGTAGTGTCCGTGCATTCGGATGTTATCAAAATACACCCGGTGAAATTAATAATTTAATAGGGTTTTAATTATTCAATTAATGGAGCCTTATAGGTTAGGACTTAAAATGAACCAGATAATAATTGATCATGCATATTTAAAACCTTTTGGGTCAGAATCTATATTTCTTTAAATACGAGTTAAGGTTTCCTATTATAGGACGTCTTTCTCAAAGCTCGTATTTAAAAGAAATGTACCTTTTTACTCAAAAGGATATTCTTATTCGAACGATATTTATTTAACAAATGACGAATTAAATTAATATGATTATTCGAAATGCCAAAATGCAATGTGTAATTAATAAGGTACCGATCCCGGGCGCTCGTAAGGGTCGTCCTTACGCGTAACCGACTCCCGAACCCAAAATGTTTTAAAAAGAATCTCTGGTTTGTTTTATGGTGTCTGGCCTACCAAAGTGGCCGGTGGCGACTCCAAATCAATTTTAAAATTCAAATTAAATGTTTTTAACAAGCCCCCTATTTTCACAATTCACGACTAAAAGCAATAAAACTCGTTTTTTTTTTCAAAATTCATTCGCCAGGCTATTTTTCACACGTTTCGGTTTTAAAATGGTCACGACAATAATATAGTATTATTTTTATTTTTATTTTTATTTATTTTAATCATATTGTTATTAGTAGCATTTGTAAAGAAAAGCGCCACTAAAGAACATATAACGCCACTACAGAATATATTTTAGCGGCGTTTATAAATAAAAATGTCACGAAAGAACATATTTTTAGCGGCGTTTGTAAAGAAAAGTACCACTAAAGAACATGTCTTTAGCGACGTTTAAAAAAAACGCCACTGAAGATCTCGATCTTGAGTGGCTTTTTGCCTGAAAAAAACGCTGCACACTATTGCGGTGTTGATTTCAGTGGCGCTTCTTGCGACGTTTTTCTAAGCGCCGGAAAGGTTTTTAGCGGCGCTAAAAAATATCGCAAAAGACCTGTTTTGCTGTAGTGATAGATTGAGTGTTTTAGTGTGCCACGTTAGGGCACCTATGTGGTAGAATTATCTTACTTGATAAAAATTAGATATCTATAGAGCATGTTGTAATACCATGAGATGAGATTCTAGATGTTCGTTTATGAGGTTGCATGACATTTTTCCTCATCCAATGATGAGAGTTTTCAATTATGAGTATACGTTCCCGAAATTGTGTGACATTGAGCCTTAGTCCGAGTGTATGTTCCTAAGGTTGTATGACATCGAGCCTCACTCTAAGTTTTTTTGGTATGATGCATATGTATTATGAAAGATTAATGCATCCTTGTTGTTTGCTATGTGTTTAGACGATTAGATGTGTAACGCTAAAGTTGTTATATTTTTTTGTCATGATCATTTTTTGCTACATACTTATAATTATGATTTTGTGAAACATGGTTGAGTGTATCCATTAAGCTTCGTTATATTAGTGTTCGGAATTGTTATTTTTGTTCATAAATTACAAGGTCAATATGTATTGTTGAAGCACCATTGGAGAAGGGTTTCATTATCGATTTATTTTCGAGTACAATACTTAGATTTTATTGGATCATTTATTCATTGGACTCTATGATTGCATTGTAACTCTTATTTTACATTTTAACTTGAGAGTCAAATGTTTTAATTATATATTTTAAATGAAGCTTCTATGTAATATTTTTAATTATACATCTATGTCAAGATGTTTTAATTTAATGGGTTTATGAAAATGGTTGTGGTTTAGGTTAAATCAAGTTGAAAATTTATGATAATGAATTGGACTTGTGACCTAAATGTGACATTCGAGTTGATGGTGTTACAAAAATATTATATTTTCATTTTTAAATTTAAACCTATACAAAATAAAATAATATAAATATCTTTAATTAGTAAATCAATTAAATAGTAAATCTTGTACAATATAAATTTTCTTTTGGTTACATTTACGATTTTTTATTATTTTATTTGTAAGATATACATTAAAATAAATCTTTTGAAGAATTTTTAAAATGTTAATCACAACTCATACAATTTAAAAGTGTTTCCTATTCATGATAAAAATTAAAATTTTGACTTTTAATTAATTAATATAAAATATTTTATCATCTCACCTTAACATCTTAATTTACATATTTGAGTTTTAAAATGCAGTACAAAACCTTATTGTTATTAAGGATAAAAAATCCTCTGTCTCTTTTTTGTGCCTCCTTTTATGCTTCTTTTGAATTTTTTTTTAAAAAATGAATTTTAAACCCTAAACTCTTATTTTCTATATCCTAAACTCTAAATCCTACACCCTAAAAATACACCCTACCCCTAATTCCCTAAACCCTAACCAAAACCCTAACCTAGAACCCTAAACTCTAAACCTCTAATTTAAAGTGAGAGCATAAATAGAGAAATAGAGAGGGTGGTTGACGTTGGTGTCATAAATTCTGGAGAATATTATATGAAGACAAATTTAATCATAATCCAATAGAGTATTTATGGGTCAAATAGAACTTTAAAATTTTTCAAAATTTTTTGCTTAAATGAAATCAAAGGCCTGTGCTTAAATAAAAAATATATATTTAAATTTATTTTATACAAAATTTATTCATTTTGTAATTAATAAAATAAACAATACGTGTTTATCATCTATTAGTTTTTCTTTCGTCCTAAGAGATCCACAAATACAATTGTACACTGTTACTAAATAATATATTTATCTTTAAGATATTATAATCGATATTAACATTTGTATCGTAACAAATAAGGCTAACGAAATTCACAATTCTTTTATTTCGAAATAATTACAAATAAATAAAAGAATAAATTTAATACGGATAAAAAAACAAAACAACAAGAACACTAGAGTCTTTGACGTCACAGTATCAGCAAACTATATTTTTATTATAATGTTCGTGATGATCAAGCATGTTTATTCGAAGCTTTCTTGAACCGGGTTGGCATAGACCTGATCCAACTCTTGCCACCAATCATGTTCTTCGTCAAGAACAGCTCTGCTTCATTATTTGTCAATTTTCCCGACCATTCAACTCTTTTCCTTGCATTGGCTCCTGGTCCATAACATTTATATTCTCGGTAGAACACCGTGCTGCAGTATCAACCAAACCAGAAAACCTTTTGTTTAGTCTCAAAACTTTACTCTTAATAATGTAAGAAAAAGAACGGATTAATCTTTGTCTGAAGTTTTGTTGTTATACCTTCGTTTGGATACGTCTCCCCCCCAGTCATCCCATCCTTGGGGAAGTACGACATTAGACATATAGGTTAGGGCAAAAATCACCCTGGAATATGCACCCCATGGCCTTCCTAGCACTGCAGTTCTTACGCCAGTTATCTTGCATCCCAAGAAAATGAAACCTGTGTCCTCCGAAGGAGACTCCCTTCGTTGAGCTGTTATAGCTGCATCTCCTTCCGAGAGTGAATGCAAATGACACCTCTGAAACAATTAAAGAAAAATCAGTATGTAAGTAATTGATGAGCTGAATGGGATGATGGTGGTTGGGGGTTAGACGGTTCATCCAGGCTGATGTAGGCAGAGAGCTGCAGTCTATGGCGATCTTGGTGATGAAGGAAAAGGAAAAGAAGAAAGAGAAATGAAGTTTGGTTCAACCCAGTTTTAGTAAGCGGAGGGATTGCAGCAGAGATCATCTTAGGTATAACATAGTTAATGGTTTATCTAGATATGCCAGCAAGTAGCAGATAATACATATATATATTTATATGTGAGCTTATAATTACCTCAAAAAGAGAAGCTGCATTTCCAAAAATGAAGTCAACTGCTCCTTCAATGTAACAGTTTTTGTAATAATGTCTTCCAGTGTCATCTAACAACGTATCCTGGTAAGACGAAATTCTACATCCGAAGAAAGCTGCCCTATCTCCTGATACTCTTAACGCAACTGCTTTAGCTCCAGGTCCATATGTATTCTGTTTATCAAAAAGAAATCCACAATGGTAAAATATAAACTATTGAAAAAACAGCCTATTCTATTAATATCATCTTTACGTTTATGTTTATGGGATATAAACCTGAATTGTGAGGTATCGGGCAACAAAATCTGAAGCCAACACAGTGAAGGTAGGAGATTCAAATATCTCCCCACTCTCATTCCAAGTTATTATCGTGCCATTAGCGTTGGAGCCACTTATGGTTATGAAGGGCTTGTCTGCAGGCACAACAATCTTTTCTTTGTAGATGCCAGGCTTGACCATTATGAAAAAGAGTTCCTTGTTGTCGGACGGCACCGCATTGATGGCGTCTTGTATCTTCTCGTAGTCTCCATTCCCCGATTGGTCAACTGTTATGAGTATGGCAGCTGAAGTTACCGCAGCAGCATGAGAAATTTCCAACATGAACATGAATACAGTGGATAGAATCATGCACACGTAGCTAGAATAAGCAGGAGCCATTGTTGATACGATCAATATGAAGCAGCAAATGAAGATCTATTGAACTATGCTAAGATTACTGACTTTCATGCATAGATTTTGGTGGATATTGTTCTTTTATACATATATATTCAGGGGTCGTTTTCTTGCCATGGATTTGTGACGTACGTACATAGATTCTGAAGCAACCGTGTATGCGTATTATTGGAAAAAGTCCAGGGGTAGCCCCTAATACAAGTTACCGGCGTATAGAAATTTTGGACCATGGCCATCAGTTGGCTTTCTTCTAGTTATCTAGGGGATTGGTAGTTTCGGCTGCTTGAGATTAACGTTAAAAATATTGATTTGGATAACGAGTTGGATGCAGCTCCCGAACATCTCATGTTGTAGCAAATTGGGAATATTAATTTCATGTTGCCCAAGTCTTGGTTTAGCTTGAAACCTACACTTAGCGTGCCAACTTTCTGGTTCAGTTCCTTGTTACTGTCAATTTAAGGTAAGTGGTAATGAATAAAAAAAAAAGAAAAGAAGGTAACTGGTAATGCGATCTTTGTTTGGATGGGCGAGTTGACCACGGCTTCGCCGGTTTCTTTACCTCCAAGTTGGTGTCTGGTGGATGCCCAGTTGGTCCGTGGTCTATTTTAAAGAGTTGGGTAAAGGTTAATTTTACTACTTTTGGATCAGGCGGTCCATTTTTTTTCCTTTTTGAAATAGTCCAATTACTGGTGGACCTTGAGTTTAAATAAGAGAAAAAACTATTTAATATATATATAAATAATTTAATAATTAATTAATTATTTTTTATAAAAAATATAAATTATAAACAAACAAAATAATAAATAAAAATTAAAATTGTAATTTGACTCTTAAAAATATTTTTTTCGATCATTAAAACTAAAAATTTTAATTTTTGTGTTTTGGTTTAAAATCAATTTTCAAACGAAATTTGTTTCTCCAACAGTCAGCTCTTTAGTGATGCTTTTACCTCCAAAATTATTTTTTGCTCCAAATTACTTTTTAAAAAGTATGGTTAAAAATTTAAGTCGAGTTTAAGTTCGTCCAAAATAATTTGAGCCTAAGTAGTATTAAATACGACTCAATTTGTTAAAAATTCGAGTCGAATCTAATTAAGTTGAATGTTGACGAAGATTTAATTGAGTCAAACTTGAGTAACTCGCGATCTGTCTCATATCATTTATTAACTATAATAATAATAATAATAATAATAATAATAATAATAATAATAATAATAATAATAATAATAATAATAATAATAATAATATCAAAAAACATATATACTATTTTTGAGTAACTCGCGAGTTTTTTGAGTTAGATATCGAATAATTTAACTTAATTAGTTAAGAATTTGAGTATAATTCAAGATCGATTTGATCCAATTAAATTGTATATTAATTGAACTTCGATCGAATCAAATATAACTCATCTCATTCACTACCATAATTCTTAGGGTATAAATCTTCTGCCTCTTTATCATGCCTCCATTTATTCCTCCTGATTGAAAATTTCTAAAAAAATAAATTTTAAACCTTAACCCTTATTTTTTATATCCTAAACCCTAAAAAATACACCCTACCCCTAATTCTCTAAACCCTTACCACAACCCTTAACCTTAAATCCTAAACCATAACATAAACCCTTTAATTTAAAGTAAAGACACAAATAAAGACATAATAAAAAATAGACAATTTACACCCTTTATCGCCATCATTCTAGTAGTAAATGTTGATCTCATCAGAATCTAAACTAAAAGGCTTAACAAAGATAAATGTAATCAGTTTATCTTGTCAAAAAATTGTATCTTAAACTATGTTTTTAGTTCAATTTATGTTGGGTATTACATTATTATCTTAACCTATTTTAAGCATCTGACCTTAAGTTTTATTTTTATTCACTTGAATAAGTAGTAAGAATGGATTTTTTTCTCTTCTCTGGTTTTGGTTACTTACAATATTACATATTATATTTAGAATCTATGTATGATGTTATATATATAATTTTATTTAAGTTGTGCAAATTCGAATATAATATAAACTATTTAAATGTGTCATATTTTAAATATATCGTATTAATAAAGTTTTATAGGATAATATTTTATTATATATTATTTTATTTAAAATCAGTTATATCATATTTAACACCATTATTTCATTGCAAGTTAACCTTAAGAAAACACTTCAATTAGTGGAAATTTAATTTTAGAAAAATATGAGTATTTAAACAAATTTTGGCAAAGACTCTTAAAATTTAAAAGAGCTTGCCCCGAGTAAAAAAGCCACATCTCTAAGGAAAAAGTACCCCCAAAAGGTTCGTTCTAAAACTAGGGTGAGCAAAACTTGACTCAACTCGAAAAATCGAAGAACTCGACTCGATTCAAGGCGAAAATACTCGATTCGAAATTTTATAGACTCGACTCGAAAAAATTTCAAATAAAGTTTAAGTTGTAAAATGGAAATTTGAATAACTCGAATAACTCGAAATTTTTAGTAATTAAAGGATTAATTTTTAAGTTTGAGATGAATCTCTCAATTTTTTATGATATATATACATTGATATATAAAATATAAAGAAATATTGCTACAAATGAAAAAAAAAATCTATATATGCATATCTTATATGATTAGGGAAAGTTGTTTAAATTGGAACCAAATCATACTATAACTTGATAAATAATTATAATTAAATATTTATAGGAACTCGAAAACTCGACTCTACTCGAACCAAAAAAAGTTCAAATAAAGTTTGAGTTGTAAAATATGACTCGTCAACTCGAATAACTCGAAATTTTTTGACTCGATCGAATACTCACCCTTAACTAAAACCTCCCCTCGATGACAAAAAACTAACAGAAAATTCCTTAACACCCCATGATTATCCTTAAAACACTTCCCTTTGTTAAGTTCTTACTTGCCTTCTTCAAAGCTTAACAATGCTGACCAGACTTGGATAGAAGAGTATTTGCTCGAAGCTAAGCAAGCTTTGGTGTACCCTTTTGAGAAATTTGAAGAATTGGGAGATGATAATCCGGCGAAGCAGTTTGATACCCTGTTTTATTTGGTGTTTCAGCATCCTTCTTGTGGTAGTACTAATGTCAGGCACGTTAGGTCTGTTGAAATAAACTTAAATGATTTATTTAGTGAGTCATAAAATTTAAGAGTTAATGGGAAGTTACAAAGTTGAAATGTCAAAAGTTAATATAAGAGTTATGAAATTTAATATAAGAGTTATAGGAGTTACAAGAGTTATGATTTTTATTAGGTTTTATTGTGTAATAATGCCTAGTGTCTATATAAAGGCATTGTCTACTGCTTTGTAATGAGTGAATGAGTGTGGTTGAGTGTGGTTGTGGTGAGTGTGAGAGAAAATAGAAAAGATTCAAAGGAATAAAATAAAAGTATTTCAAAATAGTATTGCATTTGGCAATAGCTCGAGCAATTTTCATTACCAGAGCAATTTCATTTTGTAGGCAATTTTTTATTCCTGAGCACTTTTATTCGAACTGTATTTGATTTAGAGTCTACAAATTGGTATCAGAGCCAATGGCGAATGTGATGGGTCAGATGTCGCTTCCACGACTAATAAAGGCGAATTATGAAAATTGGAGCATTCAAATGAAAGCTCTTCTTGGATCTCAAGATGCATGGGAGGTTGTTGAAGAAGGGTTTGAAGAATTAATAACTACCACAGGATATACGTCGGCTCAAACGAAGGCGTTGAAAGAGGCATAAGCGAAGGATAATGAAGCATTATACATGATGTTCCGAGCCGTTGACGAATCAAGCTTTGAGAAGATTGTCGGGGCAACTACTTCAAAAGAAGCGTGGGACACTTTAAAAAAGGTGTACAAAGGAGCCGACTGAGTCAAGCAAGTGCGACTCTAAACTCTTCGTGGCAAGTTGGAGAGTATGAAGATGAAGGAATCGAAAAGTTTATCCGATATCATTGTCTGTGTACAAGTCGTAGCAAAGCAAGTCATTCATAATGGTGAAACGTTAACCGATGCAAGGATTGTAGAAAAGATCTTGAGATCATTAACCAAGAATTTTGAGAATGTTGTGTGCGCGATAGAAGAGTCAAAAGACCTTGGGACTCTCAGAGTTGATGAACTCACCGGTTCTCTTGAGGCATATGAACAACTTAAGAAGAAAAAGAAAGAGAAGACACTCGAGCAAGCACTTCAAACTAAGGCGTCAATCAAAGGCGAAAATGTATTCTATTCTCAAAATTTTCGAGGTAGAGGACATGGTCGTGGTGGTTAAAGAGAGAGTCATGAAGGATATTATAAAGAGAAGGGACAAACAAGCCAACCAAATTGGCATGGAAGAGGACGCAATCGAGGAAGATACGGCAAATCAAATTATTCCAACATTTAGTGCTACAAGTGTTACAAGTATGGTCATTACGCGAAGGATTGCAACTCTGAAAAATGTTATAATTGCGGAAAACTGGGGCATTATGCAAAAGATTGTCGAGCCGATAAAAAGGTGGAAGAGACAACCAACATAGCCTTGGAAGATGAAGCAAATGAAGGCGTTCTCTTGATGGCTAAAAATGAAGTCAACAACGACAATGATATATGGTACCTCGACTCGGGCGCAAGCAACCATATGTGTGGTCACGAGTACTTATTCAAAGAGATGCAAAAGATTGAAGGTGGACATGTTTCGTTCGGTGATGCATCAAAAGTAGATTTCAACGGCCGAGATACAATTTGCTACTTACAAAAGAATGGCATGATAGGGTCAATCCAAGATGTTTATTACGGTCCAGACCTTAAGACAAATATTTTGAGTATGGGGCAACTCATGGAGAAAGGATACTCAATATTTTTTAAAGATCGGGTACTACTCTTGAAGGATAAGCGAGGGAGTTTGATTGCTAGAGTTGAAATGGGCAAAAATCGAATGTACAAATTGAATTTGAGAAGCGTGCGACAAAAATGTTTGCAATTCAATGTAGAAGATAAGGCATCGTTATGTCATCTTCGTTTTGGTCACCTACATCATGGTAGTCTAAAGGAGTTAGCAAAGAAGAACATGGTGCATGGATTTTCGAACATGGATTATGATGGCAAATTTTGTGAAGAATGTGTGATTGGCAAGCAAGCGAGGACATCGTTTCAAAAGAAGGCAGAATATCGAGCTAAACATCCACTTGATTTGATTCATACAAATATATGTGGACCAATCACCCCCGAATCTTTTAGCGGTAAAAGATATTTCATTTCTTTTATTGATGATTTCTCACGAAAAACCTGGGTGTATTTTTTGAAAGAAAAATCAGATGCATTTGAGGTGTTCAAAAAGTTCAAAGTGATGGTGAAGAACGTAACGAGTAGATATATCAAAGCCTTACGATTAGATAGAGGTGACGAGTATACTTCGAAGGCTTTCATGGAGTATTGCGAGGAGCAAGAGATAAGGAGATTTCTAACTGCACCATACTCTCCTCAACAAAATGGTGTGGCTGAGAGGAAGAACCGGACCATTCTTGACATGGTTCAATCAATGCTCAAGAGAAAGAAATTGCCGAGCCAATTCTGGGCAGAAGCTGTGCAATGTGCCGTTTATATACAAAATCGATGTCTGTATGTAAAGTTAGATGATCAAACACCACAAGAAGCATGGAGCGGACAAAAGTCGACAGTTTCTCATCTCAAAGTTTTTGGTAGTATGGCGTATGCACATGTACCTGATCAAAAAAGAACGAAGCTCGAAACTCGAAGACAAAAGTAAAAAGTTTATTTTTATTGGGTATGATGAGAAAAAAAAAGGTACAAGTTACTTGATCCGATAAGCAACAAGGTAATGGTGAATCGTGATGTACGAGTAAATGAAACGAGCGAATGTGACTAGAACAATTCGATAGAGATTGTAGTCAAAGTTGGGGAATCATCAGTTGTTGCACCAACAAGCATAAAACAAACTCTGAAACTACCGATGATGAAGATGAACAACGACAACCCAAAATGCGAAGTTTACAAGATTTGTATGATTCGACAAGTGAGGTACATCTTGTATGTCTTTTGGCAGATGCTGAAAATATTAGCTTTGAAGAGGCATCACGAGAAAAGAAATGGAAAATTTCCATGGATGAAGAGATTAAGGTAATTGATGTGGAGTCAGCCTATTGCCGAAAGGAATTGCCGAAAGAAAGTCACCCTATTGGTGTAAAGTGGGTGTTCAAGAAAAATATGGAAGTTCAAGGCGAGATTGAACGATACAAGAAGAGACATGTTGTGAAAGGATACAAGCGAGTCAGGATCAAGTTGCGAAAAATGCAAGAAGATGATTGGCATGATGGATGGAAGAAACATTTAAGTTTACGAGGGAGTTTTGTTGAAATAAACTTAAATGATTTATTTAGTGAGTCATAAAATTTAGGAGTTAATGGGGAGTTACAAAGTTGAAATGTCAAAAGTTAATATAAGAGTTATGGAGTTTAATATAGGGTTATAGGAGCTACAAGAGTTATGATTTGTATTAGGTTTTATTGTGTAATAATGCCTAGTGTCTATATAAAGGCACTGTCTACTGCTTTATAATGAGTGAATGAGTATGGTTGAGTGTGGTTGTGGTGAGTGTAAGAGAAAATAAAAAAGATTCAAAGGAATAAAAAAAAAGTATTTCAAAATAGTATTGCATTGTCTATTGCTCGAGCAATTTTCATTACCGGAGCAATTTCATTTTGTGAGCAATTTTTTATTCTTGGGCAATTTCATTCGAACTGTATTTGATTTAGAGTCTACAAGGTCGGCCCATTTGAGGCTTTCATTTTCGGGGCAGTATGTTCTGGAGTTGACTCTGGCGGAAGTTTTCAATGTTGTGCTCTTTCTTCGTCCTGCATTACCTTTCTATTATTTGATACCACACTTTGAAGAAATAGAAGGATGTAATATTAAGATATTTTTAGTTAACTCTGATACAATAGTTTCTGTTTTTGAATATTCTAGGATCTTGTTACGGCGAAGACGTTACTGGTGAAGTATTTAGATGCCAAGGAAGATGGTTGCAAGAGAAGCATCGACATGTGCTTATGAACAAGTTTTGTGGGAGGTATTTGTAGGGAAAATATCACCATCAATTTATCAGCTACTCGGACCAAGTTCAAGATGCGTACGAGCACAACCAAAGACTCCGAAACCCTATCAGTGCCACGACTTCTGTTAATCAGGCCCTCTAGGGGCTTTCATATAGTCTATGGAAAGCCAGACGTGAGATGCCTTAGGCATTCGATTTTGAGCGAATTCAACTTAAATATGTTTAAATTTGGGGACTAATCCATTGAATATTGGTTTTGTTTACGACCCTACTTAAATCTATTTATATCCTTAGATCCTACAATGAAATGTATCACAAAACTACAAAGTGCTGGATTTATTTAAAAAAAAAACTCCCCACTCTGCTTTGGAGTCGGGGAACATTTGATAGCTGGTTTCTTTTTTTATTTTTTTTTAAATTATTTAAAAAAAGTTAGATCTCTCGTTGAAATAAGTGAGTCGAATTAAACAAATATTCTATTATTTCAGTTTTCCTTTTACATTCTGGGGTGTAAATCGTCTACCTCCTAATCATACTTCCATTTGTGCCTCTACTTTAAATTAGTGGGTTTAGGGTTTAGAGTTTAGGATTTAAGGTTAGGGGTTGTGGTTAGGGTTTAAGGAATTAGGGGTAGGGTGTAGGGTTTAGAATTTAGAAAAATAGGGTTAGGGTTTGAAATTCAATTTTTAAGTAGGAAGCATGTAAAGAGGCACAATAAAGGAGGTAGAAGATTTTTACCCCACATTATATACATGGATTTAATTTTCATTGCATCCTTTCTAGAGTCGTCCTGGCCAGTGGGGATAACGGCCCAAGGCACTAAGGTGATAGAATCCATTGATCAATTAAATTAAAATAATAATTATTATTACAATTAATTTTTTTATTATTAAATTATATTAAAAATTAGAAGCGATTAAAATATAACAATGATTTCTAAGGTACTTAAAATTAAAATAAAATCCTTTATTTTAATATTTAAGTTTAATTGTATTTTATTATATTATATAAACTTAAAAAAGTGTCGTTAAGATATCGATAGATTTCATATTTAATTATAAAGTTCTTGGTATCTAATTAGTCTATATATAAATGTATTATAAGATATAATTAAGATTATAATAATATTTTTTTGATTTTAAATAAAAATAAAATTTTATATACACTTGTAAATAATATTTTAATTATTTTTGTTCTTTAAATCTTAATTTCTCATTACATAACCTCTTTCTTATGTTATTTTCTCAAAACTTTTTGAATTGTTTATTTATAATTTATGATTTGGCGTTTCGAGAAGACAATGATTCATTTATTTAAAAATATTATTGTTTATGAGATTTACTATTGATATGTTATAACTAAGTTTAAAACTTCAACAACAAAAACTTAGGTGTTATCATTCTATATTTTTTCTTTATAATTTTTATTATATTATATTTACGCGAAAAAATACTTGTACAAGTTATTTTGTGTAAGTTGTTCGGTGTTTAATAAATTTTTTTGATGTTATTTATTTGATAATTATTAAGTATAATAAAAAAATAATTTATAAACAAATTAATTTATTTTTATATACTATAAATTTAATTTTTTTTAATATTTATTATTAAAAGAATTATTTTTATATTTATCCCGAACCATTAAAATCTGGCTTTGATCCTTTCCCTCCAATTTAAAATCTCCAAATAAATTTTCGTTGCGTATGAAATTGGTTTCGTTCAATGGCCTACAATCGAGAAATTTTTTCAGGAAAGATACAAAGTTGTTAACAATATCCAAACATTATAGAGGAAAAGGATATACCTATTCTACGGGGGCAGGGCTAAAAACCGACTATTAAAACACGCCTAAACAACGGCCAATTGATGATGGCCGTTGTATGCTACTCCATTATTTTTTGACAGTTAGAATAAAATAAGAAACTTACTAAAAATTGGTTAACCGGTTACATCCTATTAAAAAATGGGTAAATTACACTGGTGACCACTCAACTAATTGAGGATACTTATTTTGGCCACCCAACTAAAAAACTCGTCAATTAGGTCACCCAACTTTTAAATTAATATAGTGGTGACATGTGTCATTACTTGATTGGAGATACAAATATATTAAATATTTAATAAAAATAAATTAAATAAATAAAATTAATCATCCAATCGGGTGATGACACGTGTCACTACTAGGATATATGATCTTATATTTATGACATACAATGAAATTGTAAATATACCAAAGACTTGTCAATTCAATATTGATATGGAAAATATGAGATTGATAGATTTGATTCTGGGTATCAAAATCAAACAATTACTTGAAGATCTCATATCGATAAAGTCACACTACATGGACACAGAAGTTTGGATAGAATGTTTTGGCATAGCCAAAACTCTAAATAAATACGAGCTAATACTTATTAAAATAAAATATACAAATGTCATATACAATCTAAGTGAATTGTATTAGAAAAAATTAGTGCTTTTACTGTGAGCAGTTTAAGTAGATTCACAAAATAATCCAAGGTCAAACCTTGAATAATAATTGTGAGAATTTTAAGATATCTTAGAGATACTCAAGATTGTAAAGCATTATTCCATAAAGATTCTTCGATATAAGTGAATAACATCGAATGAATAAGTTATATCATGTGTTTCTCAAGACAAACATGTACAACCGAATTCATAATAGAATGTAAGTTTGAGATCCAGACAATTCTGTAAAAAGTCAAATGACTTTAAAATGTATTGGAGGACACTCATGAATGACCTGAGCATGTGCCAAAAATATTGGTAGAGCACATAGTTTTATGAGAAATGTTAATTTGAGACATATGAGTCATCAATTAAATATCGTTAGACAACTGATCTCAAATAGAGTTATCGTTTTACTGATTTGATAAAATCAAAAGACAACATTGTGGATCCACTAACCTAAGGGTTAAATTGAGATCAAGTTGAGAAAACATCTAAAGGAAAGAGACTAAAGCCTATGAAAAATAAAGGCGCTATGTGAAGGGAAAACTCTACCTAGTTGACTGAAGATCCCAAGATCTAGGTTCAAAGGGACAACCTAATTGCATAGACATGTGGAGTCACTTTGGGGGTTCCTCTCCCAGGTCCATTCCTATGATGTGAATAATGACAAGAATTTGGTAGAGGTTAAGAAAAATGTTGAGTTGATCACACAATTTATTTGGCCAAGAGGGGGTGAATTGGTAATTTAAAAAAATTGTTGGAAGATTTTCGGTGAAAATAAAGAAAATTAAGAACAAAAGATTTATAATGATTCAAGCTTCAAAACAAGCTCTACATCCACTACCTTAGTTCCCAGTAACGATTTTCTAACCAATTCACTAGATGAATTCAACCTTTTTCTAGGTTTAAGGGTTAACCCTTACAACAAGTCAATTTTCTACCCAAAATTAACTTAAACCTCTCAAGAGATTACAAATGATAAGATATAGGCAAATTGGTTTCTCTCACAAGATAAATATACCCCCAATTACAGAACAACGCTCCCCAAACTCAATTACAAAGAAATGAATTGAAATACAAGAGTTGAGAGAAAAGATTTTCAATGAAGTTCTTGGAGTTAGATTGGAATGCTTGGATGTTTGCTTGAGGTTCAATAGTTGTTAATGCTACTTGAAATACTTCATTTTATACATCCTCGTTGATTTATAACCATTGGGGTTGTTAGGATTGTAAATAAAGACATTCGAGCTTTATCTTCCCACCATAAATGCACCTCTGCAACCTATGGTATCGAAACACGGGCTACCTGTTTCGAAACATTACAAAAAGTACAAAGAGACGTGCATTTATTAAAGGGGTTTCGAAATAGGTTTCGATACAGGAAGTAAACAGTGACCATTGGTATCGAAACGGGTATCGAAACTGGTTAACTAACATTTAAAGCTTAACTGACTTCCAACGGTCGAAAATTTTTAAAACTTAGAGAGCTGTTGAGGATTTTCAGGGGTATCAAAACTGGTATCGAAATGCCTTATCATTATATAAAATAATTTAAAATTAAAGCATGGTTCGATACATGGTTTGAAACAAAACTTGACAAATTCATTCCGGTATCGGAACGTGTTTCGAAACGGTTGTTAAAACTCAAGAACATTTTTCGAAAAGCAAAGGTCGATATCGATACCAATGTGAATGGTATCGAAACGTCTAAAGTAAAGACTTAGAAAAATATTTTTGATGTTCTTGGTTTGACTTTAAAAGTAGTTTTTGACTTAGGGACTTAAAAATTTATTTCAAAATAGTCCTCTAACATATTTTTTATATCAAAATAAATTTTAGTTTTACAAAAATGCTTTTAATGACCATTGTGTGCTTCGGTGTACCGAACAACATAAGTCACCTATGCGAGAGTTCTCTCAAACTCTTGCAGAACTAGGAGATTTCAAAGAACATGTAGACATAACCATGAGAGTTGTAACTCTTTTCAGAGAGATAGGTGTGTGAAGTATGTCATCGTTTACACAAACGACTGACAGTTCAAAGACATCGCGTCTACTGATCAGTTAGTAAAGTAAATATACTTTCAGAAGGGAAGGTTCAAAGGAGGAAACCTACCTATCTTATGCATCTATCAATCGTAGAGCCTATCACCACATCGAGCCAAAATGTTTCGATAAAATCATCAATTTTATTCATGTGGGGGATTGTTGGAAAAAACAGTGAGAAGTGACCAACTTTGAGCCATATTTTGAAATAGTAAATATGGAGATTCGAATAAGAAATTTATTGGTTCTTATTCTAATCCATGATATCTTTACAGTGGTATCTCATATGCTCAAAATGGTTGAGTGATGAATGAGAAATTGATGTTCAAAGTAAGAAGGTCGTGAATAGAGTAAGGAATGAAACCCCATTATCCTACATGGATGGGATAAATGAAGTGAGACATGTTTATATACACTTACCCACATAGTTTTCATTGAATAACTTGACTCTTGGGTTGGGGTGCACGACGTGGGCGATGCAAATATCCCGAAAGGTCGATCCCTTTATGGGGTTGCGAATATTTTACCCGTTGTGATTAAATTTTTCTTTAAATTATTTATATTTTTTTAATATTTAGTGAGAGTTTGTATTTTACTTAAATAAAAATTAAGAATATTAGATAAGATAAAATTGACTATTCATAGTAAATTCGTATTTAATTCGAATCAGAACTCTCACTTATTTTAATCTAATTTTCCCCTATAAATAATAATGAAAATCTTAGTTTCAAAATACACTCAAAAATCATTTTCTTCTCTCGTTTTTATTCTAGTGACTGGCCAAGGCAAGAAAAGCTCAGGATCTCTGTAGTTGTGCTACTATTGAAAATCCTCTTGTTGTTGTATCTTGGGAGACAAACTATGTAACGACCCGGTTTTTCCAGTTCAACATCGAGCGTTGACTCGGGTCATGGATTGTCAAGTCAGGTCTCGTGTTTGAGCTCATGGGATCGTGTTGGATCTTTGTGGGCCTTGGTTTTGTCTTGTGGGCCTTATGAGTTGTTTTGGACTTGCTTGTTGGGCTTAGCTTTAAGTTATGTTGGATAAAGAAGGGTAATTTCCCCAAGAGAGGAAGAAAAGGGTTTGAAGGAGATTAACATCTCTCATTCCTCATCTTCTTTCTCTTATTGCTTGAGTCAGAGAAAAAAAGGTGGAATCTTGTTGGTGAAGAGTGGAAATCCCGTTTTGGTCATCAAGAGAGTTTTGTTCAGCCCAAAGAGATCTATCAATCAAGGTGCATATCGTTGGATTTTGTGGGGAGTGATCTTAGAGGCTTGAAGTAAAGGGAAAGTGTGAGAAAAGCTTGCGGGAAGCTTGAATCCAGGTTTGTTGCTTAAGGGCAATACATCTCTGACTCTTACCCTTCATATGTCTCACAAAAATGTTGTCTTGCTTGATTGTTGATTATAGAATGCTTGGATGGGGGTTTGGGGAGCTTAGAGCCCTAGAAATGGTAGAATTCGTATTAGGGTTTAAATGTATATAGAAATGGTAGAAAAATATCTTTTATGCTTTAGTAAACTTGTAAAATCAATTTAGAATCAACTATGTTGATTAGGGGATGTTTCTTAGAGATTTACATCCTTAGACCTGCAAGTTCGTACAGGTGTATCGATACACGGGAGAGGTGTATCGATACCCTGTAGGCAAAACTTAGGCAAGAAAGGCAAGTGTATCGATACGCCCTTCCTGCATTTCGATACCGAGTTGTCCAGTGGCATTTCCAATTCAATACTCGTATCGAATCGGATAAGCACTCATTCGTTGACCTCAGTTTGGGTCAAAGTGTATTGATACCCATATTGATATAGTGTGTTTCGATACCCACTTGGTGAGGGTATCGATACAAGGTGTTTCGATACCCCATGTAGGAGTATCGATACCCATGTGTAAATTGCACAAGTTCTTAAGGGTAAAGTTGGAAAGTCTCATAATGTTACCCTAAGGGTCCTATGGGTCGTTTAAACTATAAAATGAACTATGAAATACATGGAACGAGTTAGTTGTCCTGACACGAGAACTGATAAAGAATAACTCAATAAAAGATAGAGGACTTAATTATTATTATGTTTCCCTAAGGATCCCTGGTAGATCGAAAAATAACGCGTGATGGATAGGGTCCTTGTTGTGGACATTTAGGACACCAATATATATGTAAGGGGATTTGGTTAACGGGATAATCTTAGGAGGATCTTTTAAATGACTTAGAGACTTTATGTGTCTAATCTTAATTATGAGAGATGACTTGGTTATTGGTTAATTTATATGCTTGACCTATTGATGGTGTATTGTGTGGATGCTCGTGGAGCGTGAGTTATTGGTGTGTCTTGGTCTTGGAAATATGGATATCCAAATTAGTGTTGCAACACAAAGAAGGCCATCCGATGTAACATTCCGGGTGATGTAGTTGAAGACTATTTCCGAATGTAGGATCCTGATGCTGTGTGGATGCATGCCTCATTCAAAGATACTCGATGTAACATTTCGAGTATGGGATTTGGAGGATCCCGATGCTGTGTAGATGCGGGCCTCAAATCTCGGATGTAAGATCCCGATGCTGTGTGGACGAGGGCCCTGCTCAGAGTGTAGGATCCCCATGATGTTTGGACGCGGGCCTCACTCGTAGTTTAGGATCCCGATGCTGTGTGGACGCGGGACTCACTACCTTGTGTTTGATTTTGGTTGACACGTG
Source organism: Abelmoschus esculentus (assembly GCA_035048815.1). Classification (NCBI taxonomy): domain Eukaryota; kingdom Viridiplantae; phylum Streptophyta; class Magnoliopsida; order Malvales; family Malvaceae; genus Abelmoschus; species Abelmoschus esculentus. The sequence goes on from JAUCBN010000044.1 coordinate 5,282,852, forward strand.
TATGCTGTGTGCGTTAATGTACATCTCTTTATGCCATGTGTTAAACGAGTCTGCTAGAAGCCTTTTTGTGCACTCTTTACTATACTATCTTGCTTGCTCGTTTTATGATACTTATGACTTGATAGAGTTGAGATGTACCACTGAGCTTGTTAGCTCAGCGTGCGAAATTGTGGTTTTTCCGTGCATAGGTGACCGGTAGATTTGGAGGGGCACATCGAGGAAGGACTTCCCAGCACAAGAGCCGTTTTAAGAGTACAGTACTTGATCTTTAGTAGGACTTAATGTATTCATAGGACCTTACCACATATCGAGTCTGTATCTTTACTTTGGGTTTTATTTTGAGTCGGATAATGTATTTTGAAAGGAGCTCCTATTTTGTAAACTCCTTATTATATTTTATTTTGATTTACGTGGATTTATGAAATATGGTATTTCAAGTATTTGAACACGTGCTTTTAAAAGATTTTTGACGAGTCGGGTTTTGGGTGACCCGAATGTGGCACTTCAGATCCGGATCGGGATCGGGGTGTTACAAACTACCAACAAACTCAAGCACCTCAGGAGTGTCCAAAAAATCTGTGTTAAAGAAACTGCGTTGGTGCAGACCTCAACACATTTTTAAAATTGGTTTGATCTAAAATATTTATTTATTTTATTTCATATTTTTGGATTTTAGTTCTTTTCATTAAATAATATTATTTGTTTTATTTTATTATTTATTTATTCTTGGATTAACCATTATTTTCTAACACTCTTCTTACCTTTGATTCAAGACAACATGCATACCTGTTGCATGGGTCATTACCCAAAGTGTTGCAAATCCAGACATTAACAGAGTTAATTTTTAGTTAGTTTTATTTTTTTCAGTTAAGTAATACTCCAACTTGGATTTTCTTTTCAGCTAGGATGTATTCTTGCCAGATAGGATAGTATTATTTTATCTTATAAATATGCTTTAATTAAACAATTGTAAATATAGTTTTCGATATAATAAAGTTTAGTTTCTTCCAAGTTCTCTTCTTCCTTACAATCAAAATTCCTAAAACTGATTTTCAAGAATCTATCATGGTATCAAAAGATAAAGAGTTTGTTTCTCGCTCGATTGATCCTATCATGGTATCAGAAGATAAAGAGTTTGCTTCTCACTCGATTGATTCTAATTGGATTTACAAGACTAATGACCCGGTTGATGAATTCTACATACATTCGAATGAGAATCCGTCCCTTGTTCTCACGACCGTTCCTCTTGTTGGGAACAATTATCATAGCTGGGCGCGTTCCATGATGATGTTCTTGATTTCCAAGAACAAGTTCTGGTTTGTCAATTGTTCGATTGTTGATCCTGGTGAGGATGATTCGCGATACCAGGCATGGGTCAAATGCAACAATATGGTTTTGTCTTGGCTACAACGAGCAATTCATCCCGACGTCATTCAGTGTATCATCTGGATCGATATAACTTATAATCTTTGGAAGGATATGTTTAAGCGGTTTAGTCATGGTGATCTTGTTCGTCTTTCTGAATTACAGCAAGACTTTTATGGATTGCAACAAGGTACTCTATCTGTTACCTCTTCTAATACCCAATTAAAAACTTTGTGAGAATGTGCATTTTGCGTCCTTTGTCGTCTTGTTCTTGTCTGGCTATCCAGTATTGACAACAAGATTTTGCTTTACGTTTTCTTAAGGGATTAAATGATTCTTTTGATTTTCAAAAGTTTCAAATCTTGATGATGCATCCTTTTACTACCATAAACAAAATTTTTGGTCTTGTTATTCAACATGAGCGTACTCTTAATCCTATTAGTAAACCCTCTGCTATTCATTCATATTCTAATATTCTTATGGTTTATAGAAATACCAAAAGAATTGAGAATAATAGGATTTCTTTAGACAAAAAGTATTATAATAGTAATAACAAGAGACCCATGTGTACTCATTGTGGTCTTTATAGGTATAGTATTGACAAATGTTATAGAAAACATGGTTTTCCTCCTTGATATAGGAATAGGACTCAGTTTAGTAAAACCAATCAAGTTGGTACTGTCGATCATATTCAAGATTTTGTTCTAGAGAGTATTCAAGATTCAATGCAATATGTTTCTTTTACCAAACAACAATATGATAACCTCTTCAGTTTGCTGCAAGAAAAAAAATGGTTCTGAAAATGTTAACACATCCAAAGTTAACAAGCTTACTGCAGCTTTTGATTGTTTACCTTTTGCATCAGGTGAGTTCTTGCATTCTTCTAATATGGTTTTTAATTGTTGTACTTCTAATTCTAATTTTGTGAACACATTGGATAATTGATTCCGGAGCAGTTGATTATGTTGTTGTTTCTTTTGATTCTTTTTTGCATTTTAAAAAGATAAAGAACAGATATTTAAAATTACCTAATGGTAATATGATAGAAGTTCTTCATATTGGTATCATTCAATTAAATCCTAACTTGACACTTTTTAATGTTCTTCATATACCTTTTTTCATTTTAACATTATATTTGTTTCACAACTTGTTCATAATAATATTTCTTTATTATTTACTTCTGGTTTATGTTATTTACAGGAGTCCAAGATGAAGAGAGCGATACTTGTTACAAATTCAGGTTACCAATTAACTTCTCCTACTATTGTTTGCAATATTTCTTCTACTAATCTTTGGCATCTTAGATTAGATCATCCCTCTAAACAAAGAACGAAGTATTTTGCTTCTATAGATGATATTTTTTCTTTAATCATGTTCTATTTGTGTTGTTTGTCATTTAGCTAAACAAAAGAGATTACCTTTTCCTATTAATATGTCTGTTTTAAATTTTTTGTTTGATCTAATACATGTTGATGTTTGGGGACCCTTTCCTGTTCAAAGTGTATATGGTCATTATTTTTTCTTAACCATTGTTGATGATAAGAGTTGATTCACATGGATATTCCCTATAAAAGTTAAGTCTGAAGTTAGGAATTTGTTGATATCTTTATTTCAAATGGTAGAAACTCAGTTTTCAACAAAGATTAAGTGTATTAGATCCAATAATGCTAAAGAATTTGATATGAAAGACTTTTATTCCTCTAAAGGAACTATAAATCAACAATCGTGTGTTTATACTCCTCAACAAAGCAGTCTTGTTGAATGAAAGTATCAACATTTATTTTCAGTAGCTAGAACTTTAAGGTTGTAGGGTAATCTTCCTTTATTTTTCTTGATAGACTATGTTTTACATGCAGCTTATTTGATTAATGTAACACCAACTCCTGTGTTAAGCAATCACACACTTTTTAGAATTTTATACAATAAAAAGCCTATACTAAAACATTTAAAAAATTTTGGTTGTTTGAAATATGCTTCTGTTCTTCCTAAAACAGAAACCAAGTTGCATCCTAGAGCTATTAGGTTGTAGATTATATGATATTGATAAAAATAGAATTTTTGTATCGATGTTAATTTCTTGAAAGATATATTTTCTTTTAAAGTCCTATCTGATCATTCAAATAAAATTATTTTGCAAAAATATGATAACAATGTTTTTATGGAGAACTTTTTTCCTTGTAAAGCTATTTCGAAACCTAACAGTAAGCCTTCCAACAATGATGTTATTCCTGTTGGTCAGCCTTCTTTCAGTAGTAATACAATAGTTAGTCTTCCTGAACATTCTGCTGAAAATGTTTTTGAATCACAAAGAGTATCTATGAATGAACAATCTTCAGATCAAACATGTTTAAGATCTCCAGATATTTATGCACCTCATAATAGACCTACAAAGGATCTACTGCCTTGTGATCCTAATATTAGACCTACAAGGATTAGACATCTTCCTCAAAAATATAAAGATTATCATGTGGATATCCCAGGATGTAAGATTTCTCCACATGTTATATTTCGGGTGCATTTTTATCATAATCTCTCTTCTCCTTATAAGTCTTATGTTTGTGATGTTAATATTTTATCATAACCAAAGACTTTTAGAAAGGTTATTAAACATGTTTGTTAGAAAAATGCAATGACTAAAGAAATTCATGCTCTTGAGAAAAATAACACATGGACCTTAGTTAGCTTATCTCTTGGAAAATAAATTATAAGCTGTAAATGGGTTTATAGAATAAAATTAAAGTATGATGGTACTCTTGAAAGATACAAAGCTAGGTTAGTTGCTAAAGGTTCTACTCAATAATTAGGAGTGAATTTTTTGGACACTTTTAGCTCTGTTGCTAAGATTACTACAATTAGGATTTTGTTAGCCGTTGCAGCAAAAAATAATTGATTTTTACACCAATTAGATATAAATAATGTTTTTCTTCATGTTTTTTTTGCAAGAAGAGGTTTACATGGATTTACCTTCTAGTTATTCTGCCCAGCAACCTGATCTTGTATGTAAACTTAACAGGAGTTTGTATGGTTTAAAACAGACCAGTAAAAAATAGAATAAAAGGTTAACAACTTTCTTACATGAACATGGTTTTAAACAAAGTAAATCTGATAATTCTTTGTTTGTTAAAGGAGTAGGAAACATTGTTATTGCTTTACTTGTTTATGTAGATGATATTGTAGTTGCAAGTCCTAATTTACATAAAATTGATTCTATCAAATTGTCTTCTTATGATACATTTAAAATTAAAGATCTAGGTAACTTAAGATATTTTTTAGGTTTTGAGATAGCTTGAACTGTTAATGGTATTAATTTTTGTCAAAGAAAATATGTTTTAGACTTACTAGAAGAATCAAATTTTATAAACTCTAAGCTTGTTCTTAAACCTATTAGTAATACTAAAAGGATTTCTAAAATCGAAGAACCATTACAAGATATAACATCTTATAGAAAGTTAATAGGAAAACTTCTTTATTTGACTAATACAAGGTCTGATATAACATTTGCAGTACATCAATTATCTTAGTTTTTGTCTGCACCTATTAATGTTCATTTAACAACAACACATAGAATTCTTAGATACTTAAAAGGAACTCCTGGTCATGGTTTATTTTTTCCTTCTGATAATCAAATTCAAATTAATACTTTTTCAGACTCTGATTGGGCAGCTTTTCCAGATACAACAAGATCCAGTACAGGATTTTGTGTTTTTATTGGTTCATCTTTATTTTTTTAGCAATCTAAAAAGCAACATACGATTTCTCGTTCTTTCAGTGAAGCTAAATATAGGGCCATGACTTTTGTGTCTTGTGAAATTTAATGGATTCAATATTTGTTATCTGATTGAGATATACATTTTAGATTAATAATTTTTTTTGTGATAATCTTTCTGCTATTAAAATTGCAGAAAATCTTGTGCATCATGAAAGAACCAAGCATACTGAGATTGATTGTCACCTTTTAAGGGAGAAGATTAAAGACAAGTTGATAGTGGTGTTACCTGTTTCCGGCTCTTATTGTCATTCTCTTATTGATCGAGCGCGGAGTGTATACTTTAGATGGAAGATTAATGAATTTGTATGCATTACCTGTTGCATTGGTCGTTACCCACAGTTTTGTATACCATTGGTGTGATCAAAGAATTTGATCCAAAGGATCAATGGGCAGGCTTGCCATTGGATAACTCTGTTAATGAGAAATCGAGGCAAAGATTAAACAACTATATTGTGTTGAGATTGATTTTCGATTTCTTGAAGGCTTTTGTTGGTGTTTCGGTTACTGTTGGATTGATAATTTTGTACAGGAAATGGTATAGGAAGAATAAGAGAAACCGGCTTTTTTGTATTTATTGCTAAACAACTTGGCTCCCCAAGATGAGGACTGACTATTAGGCATCCCTTTTGTTTGCCACTAATGGATTCTCTTAGAAGAATTTGATCGATTGTGGTTTATATGGAGTTGTTTCATCTTTAATTTGATGAGGATTTTGGGGTTTGATATAAGTGTTAGGGTTAGGTTTTTTGGGGGGGAAGATAGTAAAAATATAAAATTTTAAAATTTTGAGAGTCAAATTAAAGATAAAATAAAAATATAATAATAGTTTAAGGATTATTTAAGTAATTTATCATTTTTTATAGTGTCAGGTCATCTTTTCGTCAATATTTAACGACACTTAACGTTGGAGTGACCAAAACTTTACACCCCGAAAATATTAGTGACCTTATTGGTCGTTTTTCAAAATCAGTGATTAAAAGTGTACTTCGGATAAACGAAAGTGACTAGCGCAGTAATTTACCCTATATATTAATATATATTATATATGCATACTTTAATATATATGTATATATATATTATGTATATTTTAATATATACATTAAAGTATATACTTTAATAAATATACTTTAACGTATATACTTTAATATATTAAAGTATATGTATATGTTATATGTATATAATATATAATTTAATGTATATGTATATAGTAATACTATATAGTTTAATATAATATATACTTTAATATATACTTACATAATAATAATAATAATAATCTTACAAAATTTATTATAGTATTATATTTTCCTCTAAAATTTTGTCTTTTTCCTCTTTTTTATATAATAATCAAATTTTATTTCTACTTCCCTCTAAAATTTTGGATAACTTATATTCCTTCAAAATTTTTACGTAACTTAATCCAAAACTTAAAAAATGTGTGGCTTATTTCCTTTTAAAAGTTTATCTTTTTTCCTTTTTCTTTATTAATTGTCTTTTTTTTTATCAATTGTGTTGGTTTAATTCAATTTAATCACAATTTAGATTAATTTAATAAAAATTTACATTTAATTTTAGAATTGTTTTAATTATTTTCGTAGTTTATGTTTTTTAGATATTAATTTAGCTTAATTAACTAATAAGTTTAATTATTTAATTCAATTTGAATATATTATTATTATTATATATAAAAAATTAATAAAATATAATTATATACAAAATTTTAATAATTTAATTTAAATTGAATATGTTATTGTTATTATTATTATTATATATAATAAAATTTAATAAAATATAATTATATACAAAATTTTAATAATTTAATTTAAATTGAATATGTTATTGTTATTATTATTATATATAATAAAATTTAATAAAATATAATTATAAAAAAAAATTCAATATGAATATGAACAAGTAATTTTACACATTATAAAATTAGCATTTTAATTAAATATGTTATAATTAAATATTATTTTTATTATAATTACAACAATTTAAATATTAAATTAAATATTAATTTAAATTTAAAAATTATAATTTTTAATGAAATATTAATTTAAAATTATAATTAAAATTAAGTATATTAAAACTAAATAAAATAGTAAATAAATTAAATTAAATTAAATACATAATACTAAATTTAAATATTAATCCTTAAATTAATTTTTCAAGTTCATGCCCAATTTTAATTTTTAAACCTAATTACATTAATCAATATCTTTAATTGCATGTCATTTAAATATCAAGTCTTGTAGATGTTAGTTCATATCAATAACATGTCGAGTAAAATTAGGTCTCGAGTCGATTCAATCGGGTAATATCAATTATCTGTCAGGTCAGACTCAGGTTTAGATTCGTTTTATTCGGATATAGGTCAGGTTTCGGTTCCACAGTAACAAGTTCAAATCAGATTCAGGTTATTTTCGGTCGGATGCAGGTCGAGTTCGGTTATAACAGTAACAACTCCAAGTCGAGTTCGGGTCAATAATAGTCAGATACAGATCGAATTCGGGTTATTACATCCTCGGATAAAATTAGATTTTAACTCAAACAAGTTTCAATTGGGTTTTTAGATCAGATCACCTTTTTACATAATTAAATATGATTAACGTTAGATTCAGATCAGCATTTAACACCTAAAATAGGAGCTAATTTTTTCATTTTTATAAAATAACAAGCTAAGTTGATAAAAAGCGGCTTAAATGAAAAATAATGGCTTAAAGTATATAATTTTAAATTTTAGGTGTTTAATTTTTTTTATAAAAATATATTTAAAATTTTAACCATTATAATTTTAGATGATATGCGTTAATTATTATTATATTTTAAAAAATGTTTTTTTTAATTTCTTTTATTTTAAACTTATTTTAAAAAATAAATTTTAAAAATTCACAGAATAACACCTCAAGTTCAATATCCCTAACTCTCAAAAACTTAAATCGCAATTTGCATCATTTTTGTCTCTAATAATCATGATGCCGCTCACTACATCTATTATCGGACTATCATAATCATTTGTTATTTCCCTTCGTTATCAAAAATTGAAAGAAGTCGTACAAAATACATATCGAAGGTTGAAATATTTAAAAGATTCATTCAAACAATTCACGACAAACGATGAAAAATGATGTATGAATGTTTCAACGAGGGAAGGATGTTCTATTTCATCGCTGGTAATGTGACCAATAACAGCTAGAGTGGTTAGATTAAGAAAATTAGGTATTGAGATTTTTTTAAAAAAATTTCAGGAATTTAGGTGACTTTTTATTTCAATTTTTTAAATTTTAATTGAAAAACTTAAGACATATAACGTGTCATATTTTAATTGATTAACAATTTTTAATGATATTTAACGTTAAGACACCTAAAATTATAACATTTTAATATTTTAGGTACTTATTATTATAAATAGTGACAAAGTTAAACGGGTTTAGGGAGGAGAAGAGTATTTTTCAATCCTTCTATTTAAACTTTTTAAAATTTAATTTATTTATAATTTTATTTTTTATTTTTAAATATTTATGTTATACCCCAATATCAAATTTTGGCTTTATTATTAATTAAAAAATATTTAAAATTCAAACAAAATATATTTTATACACTTATTTTTTATTTTAAGCCGTAAAATAATTTAACTAATATTATATTAAAATTTTGAATATACAATTAGAATGTTTCAAAGTTTTTGACAGTCCTTTAAAATATGGACTAGTTGAAGGATATTCGGAACCATTAACCAATCTACTTAAAATATTTTAATATTCTCCTGTAATCCAATAAGTCCCTGCCAAGTAATCATATTCTCTGCTCCCATCCCAATATTCCATGTCCAATACAACACGCCAAAAATAAAATCCATTCAAAACTCCCCCAAGGATATTTTCATTGTCCAAAACAAAGAGGTTAGGTCCCAGCTCAGTTCAACTCAGCTCAGCGCGCGAAAGCCCTTAACTACCCTCAATTTCTCTCCAAAACAATGGTCCTGAACCTAAGCTTAGCCGAATATCATTCAAATAAATGGCTTGGCTTGGCTTGGCTTGAATGAATGAATAATGCCCGACGCACCACCCCCAACCCTCCAATTTTACTCCGCCTCTTGTTGTTTTGTGCCATCTTCGCTTCCTGTCCTCCGCTCGCCATCGACTGTTACGATAACCGTGAGATCGACAAGATCTCCTGTCCGAATCGCCGGAAAGTGATGTCCAAATCTCGCGTTTATACTGACGTCAACGTCCTTCGTCCCAAGGAATACTGGGATTACGAGTCCCTCACTGTTCAATGGGGGTAATTTTTTAAAATTATTTCTTCAAATATCTTTTATCTTTGATTAGGCTTGTGCTTGAATATTAATTAGATTTTAAATTAAGTCACGAATCACATCCAGCTTATATGAATTTAAGATTCTTTAATTAGCTTAAATTATGAAAAGTTTATTCTAAATCTTGCTAACCGAACGAACTTAACCATCTCCATATTGAAATCCGAATGTTTAATATTTTTCATTTTGGTTTCATTGATCAGCTTAAATTGATATGTTTTTGTTATATTTCAGGGATCAAGATGATTATGAGGTAATCAGGAAAGTTGGAAGGGGGAAATACAGTGAGGTTTTCGAGGGTATTAATGTCAATAACAACGAGCGCTGTATAATCAAGATCCTCAAGCCTGTTAAGAAAAAGAAGGTTACTAGTTATTGTAATATGTCGGATTTGATTGAGTTTTTAGATTTTGAGCAGATTTATGCGTGGTAAAATCTTAAGGCATAGCTGCGATGATCAATGATCTAACCTTTGTTATCGTTGTTGTTATTATTATCTATTGGCAGATTAAGAGAGAGATAAAAATCCTTCAGAATCTATGTGGTGGTCCGAATATTGTTAAACTTCTTGATATTGTTAGAGATCAGCACTCCAAGACACCTAGCTTGATATTTGAGTATGTCAACAGTATGGATTTCAAAGTTCTCTATCCAACGTTAACAGATTATGACATTCGCTACTACATATATGAACTTCTCAAGGTGAAATTATGCTTCTCATTCATTTTTTTATTTATAGAACTGTGCTCAATCATGGTAGTTTTGTTATGTGATTGTTTAGTTTTATTGTATCATTGATTGGATTCCAAATGGTTACTCTTTTGTTAGGATTTCTTGGTTGCATTTTTGCATCATAGGATGATAGGAAAAGATTTATTTGCTTTGTAGGCATTAGATTACTGTCATTCACAAGGAATAATGCACAGAGATGTCAAGCCTCACAATGTCATGATAGATCATGAGCTGCGAAAACTTCGGTTGATTGATTGGGGACTTGCTGAGTTTTACCATCCTGGCAAAGAGTACAATGTCCGTGTGGCTTCTAGGTAATATTTTGAAGGCATCATGAATCATATAACTAACTTTCCCACTTGTAGCCTTTGTATTTCAAGCTCTTCTTCTTCTTCAAAACAGAATAAGTCCATGTTTGAAAAATAAAAATGAAAATTCTTTTGGGGTTTATTATCTTTTACATGAAATTCTTTACTTGTAGAAATTGAGTTTTGTTTATATCACAGGAAAATAGATACAAAATTCAGCATGAAAATCATTAAACAAGTCAAGCTAAGAAAGATTAGTTCGGTTCATCATTTAATTTTCTTGCCAAGAAGTACTAACTGGACTCCTTGAGGAATAAATCTCCTTTTCTTCTATTTTGAATGAGTTCTCTTTCAACTTTGAGGATGTCAAAGAGCTCAGATTCTTGGGATCATGCAATTTTCATATACGAAAACTTTCGAGAAAACGAAAAATGTAAAATATTTCCAAGCAACTCTATAAACATATATCTATTTTGTTTTATTTAATTATGCTATGAAATTCTTTAAGTTTATGGCGCCATGTACAATTTGGATCCAGCTTTAGGGAGTTTATTCTCTCTTTATGTCTCAGGTACTTTAAAGGGCCAGAGCTTCTGGTAGATTTACAGGACTATGATTATTCTTTGGACATGTGGAGCCTTGGTTGCATGTTTGCTGGAATGGTAAGAAACAGCAGTATTATAATTTGACTGTACTAAACTTTCATTTAAAATATCTACTTGGGTTCATAATAGAATAGTTTATGTTTGATTTGGTTGCCATACTTTTCTAATGTGTAGATATTCCGGAAGGAACCATTTTTCTACGGCCATGACAACAATGATCAACTAGTTAAAATTGCCAAGGTAATGCACTTCGGCTAATTTGTTGTTTTCAACATTGTTGCTGAAGCTTAAATTTTTGTCAACATTTTTCTCGTTAAACTAACATTTTGGTTTTTAGATAATTCATCATTTTCTAACTTCTTTCGGGATAAAGTTCTATGTCTTTGTACCTCGTCCATCTCACTTATCTACCTTTGTTTTTACAATCTACATCTGGGGCATCACTTTGAACCTTTTCAGCACCCTTTAGGGGTTGTTTATTTCTATGTTTCTTGGACTTGGGTATGAGTGTCAGACATGGATTTGTTCAAGTTTTTTCAAGATTATATGTATTTGAAGGGTCATTGGAGAGGATCATTTCTCCATATCCAGTCCGTATATAAATTAGATGAGGATGTCAGACACGGGTACTTCAAGAAAAGCGAAGAGTTGGAGCAACATAGGTTTATTCACTACTCCTTGTAGGTTTTGACTTAAACATTTATTCTCTTTGGGACTATCACTTGATAGGAGTTATGTACCAGGGGATAATTCACATGAACTATCAAACAGGAAGTTCTATTTTCACACTTTTCCTCACTATTTTTCTTAACAATATATCACTTGTTTTTACCGGGAATGCTACAAAAGCTTTTGACTGCAATTAATGTAACTTCAGGTGGTAGGAACAGATGAATTGAATGCATATCTGAACAAATATCATTTAGAGCTTGATCCTCAACTTGAAGCTCTTGTTGGAAGGTACATTAAGCATGAACTTATCAAATATACAAGTTTGCATTAAATTATAAACTAAGGCACTGGTTACACTAAACAATGGAGATGCGTTCGAGGTGATGCAGTTTCCCACGCAGATTAGTCCTTCGGGTTGAGATTTATAGTGTGGAATGACTTTCTCATGAATGTTTTAATACGTTGTTCAGGCACAGCCGAAAACCCTGGTCCAAATTCATTAATGCAGATAATCAGCATCTGGTATCGCCAGAGGTAATTTTTCTTCTTTAGGCAAGGGTCTTGGAATTGAATATAATAAGCTCCATTACATAGCCTAGATGCCTGATAATATTAATATTCATTCTTTAAGCAATTTTTACTCGCAGGCGATCGATTTTCTAGATAAGTTGCTTCGATATGATCATCAGGAAAGGCTAACTGCAAAAGAAGCCATGGTATAAATCAATAACTTAGTTAAGTTTTCCGGGTTTGACCCATGATTACGGAAACTAAGGGTGTAGCACTCTCTCTGGCAAATCCTATAGAATGCTCAATTTGTTGTTCCTTATGGTTGATGATTTTTGTTTTTTGTTTATCTGTAGGCCCATCCTTACTTTTCTCAAGTGAGGGCTGCTGAGAGTTGCAGGATGCGTACTCAGTGACCCATTCACTTTGTGTTTATTTGTATATGAGTGGAGATCCCTGACCCAGGTGCCAAGATTGATCGTTCTTTTATTTCAACATTTCATGCATTTGAAAAGGCTTTCAAAGAAATGCTATCAGTATTTAAAATTATGACAGACATGTTGCTTTCAGATATTGCATATATACAGGTACGAAAGTATATGTTCTTTTCTAAAAAAAGTATGAAAGTATATGTTTTTATAAGGATATTAAAGACTTTAAATAATTTAGAAAAATCAATTAAGGTCCTAATATTTATTATTTTATATCCAATTAATCTCTTTAATTAAAAAAAATTAATTAATTAAATTCCCTTTGAAATCACAATAATTAAAAATGTCAATTTTTATCGTCACGTTGTATACTATCAGTATTTGCAGATTTTTTAAAAAATATATAAAAAAAGCCATGAAAATTTAAAATTATAAAATATTTTTATAGGTTACTGTATTCTCCAATGTAGAAACGGTACGAAAGAAATGACATGCCAGTGGAAAGAATTTTAATGGGAGCAAAGAAAACAAATTGTGTGGTAGAAACAAAGCTAAGGTAAACATCAATGCTCTATTTTAGGGTAGTAAAACTTCTCAAATTAAAAAAATATATATTATTTTTAAGATAAAAAAATTATATAAACTCGACTAAAAAAATTCAAATAAAATTTAAATTATAAAATAAAAATTCGAATAATTCAAAATTTTTAGTAATTAATGGATTGGTTTTTAAGTTTGAATTGAGTCCCTTAATTTTTGGTGCTATATATATATATATATACTAATATAATAAAAAATATATGAAGAAATATATGTCGGATATGAAAAAATATGATAAAATAAATATATGTATATCTTATATGATCAAAGAAAGTCATTTAAATTAAAATCATATTATACTATAACATGATAGATAATGACGAGTAATTTACATTTTACATCATTAAACTTAACATTGACTTTCATTTACATCATAAACCTTTAATTTAATCAAATCATATCATTCAACTTTCATTATTTATAAATTAAATCATTTATATTAGTATCTTTAAATATCTCTAATGAAAAAAATAATGAAATTGATATTTTTATTTAATATATTTTTCATATATAATCGATAAATGATATTTAATTAGTAATTTATTTTTTAAAAAATTTATAAAAAAATTGTTATTTTTCTTTTAAACTTATTTAAATAAAATAGAAAATTTTCACATAAAATTATTAAAATTGTCAACTAAACATTATTTAATAGTGATATGTGAAAAATATATTAAGTAATAGTACTAATTTATGTTTTTTTTTTTTAAATTATTTAATTGTGTTAGGATAAATGATTTAGTTTATTAATAATAAAAGTTGAATGATGTAATTTGATTAAATTGAAGGTTTGTGATGTAAATGAAAGTAGATGTTAACTTCAGTGATTTGAAATGTAAATTACTCGATAATGACAATTAAATTTATATAAAAGTTTGACTCAAACTTGACTCGAAAAAAAATTTAAATAAAATTTAAACTATAAAATATGATGCTTTAACTCAAATAACTCAAAAAATATTAACTCGAATCGAATTTAACATTGATGCATCAAAATGAACTCTTCTCCAATCTAACCTGTAATTCAACAAAAGTCCATTCATCTCAATGATATAAAATCCAAGTCGTACCGATACACGCTAAACACAAAGGGGGAGTATCGATGTCACATTAGGTCACTTCGTATCAATACTCCCCTAAGTCGTACCGATATACTATTTAGTTTCAAACAAATAAAAATACTTACTCATATTGATATGGCTAACCCTGTATTGGTATCGATCTACACCCATTTCGATACACGTATATGGTGTACCGATACACTTAGGTATTAACATCCAATGCAATAGTAGTATCGATACGTCTTGCATACCGGTACACAAAAATATTATTGTAATTTAAATTATGTAAGGGATATCAGTACAAAGGTTATCGTACCAATACATCCCTTATATTTAGTCTTCTAATTCACTCTAGTGTACCGATATGCTCCCAAGTCGTATCGGTACACCTACACAAAATTACAGGTCTGGATTAAAATTTTACCAAAATCCCTACACAATCTATATGGTTAAGCCCTAAATCTTTCATACAAGTTATGGAGATAATTTAGGATGTATTTCTATTCATTTTACACCAAATCAATCATTTAAGTCAAAGTTGTCATTAAAGGACTCTAACCATCTATACCAAACAATTACACCAATTCATGCAGCAAGGCCTAATTTCATGATATGTATGAAATAATGGGAGTTAGTCATGTACTAACCTCGAGCAAAACAAGCTGAAAGTAAGGACATAATCTTCAAACATTCTCCTTCTCAAGACAACTTGATGGTCCTCCAATCTCTTTCTCTACAAAGAAAAGTTAAGCAATGAATTAAACACTATTGGGGAAGGGGTTTAAAACTTAAAAACATTAATCAATTGGAAAATGAGCTCTTAAAAATATATTCCCACATATCACCTTGCCACCCCTTTAAAACCCTTCTCCCCATTAACCTTAGCAAACTTCACCTTGATTTATAGATCATTAACAGTTTAACAACTTTTTCTCAAGCTTAAAACTTGATTTCCAAACAAAACAACAAAGATTGGACTTTTGTCTTTCTCTTAGATATGAGAGAAAGAAGATGAGAAAAAAAACTTTCAAATGATTTCATCCCTTTTTCCCTCTGCGAAAATAATATACCTCCATCATCTCTTTATCTTCCCATAATAGAATTATCAACATATCCTCTCTAAAAATCACTTTGCTCCAACAATTCAAAACGTACGATCAAAAACCCAAAACTAGCCTAGAGGCTTCTTAAACCTAAACGTAAAAACTTAAAAATTTTGAATTAACCCAATTTTCAAATTTCGAAATCCAAATTGTTACATAACTATTTAAAAATGTTCGAGGATCAACAATTTCTCTCTTTAGGGGAACAAATAGTCCTTGGCATCTATAAATCATGATCAAGGCATGACCATGTCCATGGGCGGAGCTATGCTTGGACGTGGAGTGTCAATTGACATCCAAAGTTAATTATTATTTTACCCTTTAATATATATTTAAATGACACTGTTAAGAACATATTAACACTTCTCAAAAAATATTAATTCAACTTATACTAAAAAATCATCATAGAAAACATTTAATAATACAAAATTAAAGTCACTTAAAAATTGCCACCAAAAAAATTAATTATTTTAGCCTTTAGTGTGTATATATATATATATATATAAATAAATGACACCCTTTAAAAATCAATACTCCTTAAAAATTAATTCAACTTACATTAAAAGGTTGATTTTAAAATTATCATTATATTTTTAATTTTATAAATAGTATCAATCAATTTAGTTATAATATTAATGGATGAAAATTTGTCAAGCCAAAATATACTTCTCTTATTTGAACCTGGGAAATGTTGAATGAAAAGCCAAAATCCCATCCATTGCATAATTTGCAACATATTACATTAAAGGTTAACGGACGGCAGTTCGGTTGATCTCCTATTCTAGTAGCAACCATAATTGGACTCGAATTTCTCAATCGTTTTTTTTACAAATGCTATTGAATTTTTATTAAATTCATAAAAAATTATAATTTCATCGTCTTCAAGAAGTAAAAAATTGGATTAAACAATCCAAACATTTTACAACCCAAAAAACAAAGAAAGCAAAATTCTTATGGAATTAAGCATACCAATAAAATTCAAAAGCTTCTTAAATTTTCTTGTCTCTGTCTAAACGAGACACATAAAGAAGGAAGGAGGAGTTGTAGACGATCCAAACTGTCATGTAAAAAGTATCGCTACCCAAGATTGATTTCATCGGTAAACAACCATCAACCGAGTAGAGATATAACTTTTTAAAAGACCACCGACAAAAAATATAAATCAGAAATTAGCGCCAATTGAATCAAACCACAAGAGCAAATAAATCAAACCACCTGCAAACAACAATCGATCGCTAGGGTATGGTGAAACGTACCACAAGAGCAGATGAATCAAGTCATAAAACGAAAACATGTCATAAAGACAAAAGAAAACGTGTCACAAAGACAGAAAAATGTGTTATAAAAACAGAAATTCTTATTAAAATTGAAAATAAAATAATAGATTTATAAATCCGATGGTCGACAATCAATACTAAGATTAATTGTCGACCACCGATCAAAGGGATAGATCAAAGTGAAGAACGATTAGGAACGAATGAACTTTGAAAAAAAGAAAGAGCGGCTAGGGTTAAGAGAGAAAATTCTCAATCATTTTTGTTTGTCAAACGGTGAAGAAGTTTAATTTGGGTGATTGATAGTAAAAAACATTAAAAAAAATGTGACATAAATATTTAAAGTGATTCGAGTTTATAATTAAACTCTACATTCAATCACCTTAGTTTCTTCATTAAAGATTTTCCAAAATTCAATAACATAAATTTTCTTTTCTCCCCGGAATCAAGAGGTAACCCTTACAAACATTAGAATTATACTCTCAAAGTCTAGTAAACATTCTTTTTATATAGAAAAAGTCCTCACAAAACTGATTGTTTATAAATTTAGCTCTCACTAAATCCTAAAATACTTGAGTAAATTATAACAAGTTGAGCTCCAAGTGTTGTTTATGAAAGAATATGTAAATTTTGTACTAAGACTTTTTTTTTTTAAAATCATAAGTATGTTGGTTTCATGATTATCGATTATTTTTGGAGTTTGTCACTTTTATACTCTTAAATGAGATTCTATTTGTTTGTGACCGTCGTTGAGATTGATTTAGAGTCATTAAGGATAATTTTCCTTGTTAATTTTCCTTTTTTGATTATGTCGGTATCAATACACGAGAGCGGGTGTACCCCCTTAATGTAGACTTAAGGTGTACGATAGGATAAAATTGTTACCTTTTAAACTTTAATGTCAAGTAAACACAAAAAGTGATTCAAAACCATATACGTAAATCAAAAGATAATAACAAAGTTAAAAAAGAAAAATATTCTGATTATAAATAGAGTACTTGCATGAAGTTTAAAAAAATCTCAAATCTCTAATGATCCCAAAAGTAACTAAAATAAAAATACTTGTAAATAATTGTACTAAAAATATTAAGAAACGTTATCCGGTTGAGAGCTCTGAGTACCAACTCGTAGGGTCAGATATCTGAAAAATAAACTAAAAGAATGAGTTATAAAGTCAGTGTGTCTCTAAAGTGCAATCACAGATCACATTATGACTCAATTCACAATCACAATTATAGTATATATATTTTGGTAGTAACTAAACACAAAGAGTGATGAATGCAATGTCACATAAAATGTAATCCCATACTTTGAATGCCAAACACAGTGGTGGCAGAGCCAACCGATCACAGTGAAGGTAGTTCCCCAAAACTCCTCACCCCTTATTTCGTCAAACACAACGTGGTAGAACCACCTTCCTTTGTACAATCCCACCCTATGCATATGATATGCAATCAATGCCACAGTTCTCAAAAGTCTCATCACATATATTTATATAGTAAACACAACACACAATTTAGAAGAATCTAATCATCACAATCTCAAAGAGTATCACAACATCTCATCATATATCACAATAGCACAAGACCACATCAATTAATTAATCAAAAAACACAAAAAATCTAGCACAGGAAGAAAAAAGTCCTTTCGTCGCACAAGTGCAACGCTGACGCTGACATGGGCGTTTCCCAAGGCTTGAGCTAGGTCTTGGACTAGCTAAGTCAGAACCTACAAATGAAGTTCTAATAATCAATCACATTCTGAAATAATAATATGCTACCTAAATAAATTAAAATAATACATATGTTTATCTTGATCAGTATTCACAAGATCCGGTTGAATAGGAGGCAGAGGCGGTAAAACGTTCTCTTCAAAATTGACGTCTTTTGATAAGATCAACAAAATTCTAATTAAACTTTTATTCAAGTCCACTTACTCAAGTTATACTTTAAAACAGTGAAAATAGGGCTTTTAGATTTAAATTTGGCTAAACGAACTACAAAAACGGACTCAAGACATCGAAAAGTTCAAGATATTTGTCTTTTGAAAAAAGTTAACTCTGGTCAAAGTCAGAGTCAACAGTCAACGGTTAGATTCAAAGCCTGATGTCACTTTTGACGTCACGGATGAAGTCATCATTAACGTCAAAGATGATGTCATAATCATGTCACGGGTCGGGTCAAAGTGTGGGTCACAGGTAACACGTCACAGGTTCGGTAACGGGTAACGGGTCACACTAACCCCCAACATAAGCCCAACACACACTAGCACAAATCCAACAAACCCTAACCAACCAAAAACCCACTCAAGACCAACTCTAACCAAATTTAACCCTAAATCTTCCCAAACTATACTTTTTAGCAACCCTCACCACCACTATCAGCGGAGTTAATACCGACGGAGACGCAAGGACAACATTTCCCATATCTCTCGTCGAACTCCATTTTTACCAAACCAGCATAACCATCATACGAAAATCCCTAAACCGAGAGATCCCAAGCACTTACAACCCAACCCCACTTCAACAACCTCCATCGATAGAGAACGCAACAAAGGTGAACCTCTAACAAACCGCCCATATCCTATTCCAAAAACCAACAAACCGAAACAAACCTAAAAAACAACTTACCAACCTACCTAGAACCCAATCTGGTAAGGTAGCAAGGAAAAATGATGCACAACTCAATAGAGTATCCAACAATGGCCTTTCGCTCTTCGGTTTGAAGGTCAAAGAAAAAGAACAACCCCTCATTCATCGGTGTGCTCACAAAGATGGCAGAGAGAAAAAATGAGAGGGAGAGAAGAAATAAAGAGCAACAAAAAGATGATTAAGGGGAAGGCTAACCGAAGGAAATTGTCGTGTTTAGGAAGTCGTAAACCTTTATGGTGCAAATGCACACTCGTCAAGTAATAGTATCAAAGGTTGTCGATCCCACAAGGATTGACGTTACTTATGCGATTTATTATCCCTGCACATGAAAAAGTAAAAGCACAAGTAATTTAGTTTGAACTATAACTAAACTAAGAAAAATAACTAAAGCAGTAAAAATAAATGATCAAGAAATGATGATGGAAAAGTGGGTCAGGTTAGATTGTTTCGTAGTGTGGATTCAGAATATAATTGTCTCGTTCTTATAATGTAACAGGTTGAAGTGTCACCACAACGGGTCGTTGAAGTGTCACCTTAGCTGCCTCGACGGGTTATGCCTTGTCGAAAAATCAATAACTCATAGTTCGACAGAGCATCCTTTATTGCCTCCTCCTTATCCCTAATTCGAAGGTACTATTAAAGATCATGTCTTGATAATACCTCGACGGGTTATGCCTTGTCGAAAAATCAATAACTCATAGCCGATGCCCAAGAGCAAAGACCATATTAACTCATTTCGTGAGTCTAACTATCCTTAGTCTAGATAAATAGTTTTTTTCCTCGCAAACTTATCTTTTGAGCCCTATCCGAGAAAGAATATGAACCAAGAGCAAATAAACTATGAATTCAAATTTGCATTAATAAGAACAAAACAAATTACAAACTTTCTTCCACAACTACTCCATAAACTAACCTAAGCCCCAAGGGGGTGATGGAGGAAGTTTAGAGTTTTCTATGAATACTTGATTTCGAGATGTTTTTCTCTCTACATAGGCTATGGTATTTATAGGCTTGGCCTAGGGTAAAACTTTCCAAAATAGGAATTTGACTTGGAATAAAATACAACTTAAGTACATAAATAAAATATCTTTATTTTATTTCCTAGTTTATTCCTATTAGGATTTTTTCCCATATAACTTTGACCTTGACTTTCCATGTGTTTCCAAGCTCTGATTTTTATGTTGCTTATCTTAAAACGTCCACCTTATTTTTATCTTCAAATCGCCTATTATATCATTAGTTGTTTTCCAGGTGATGCCACGGTGGACATAATGTGTTACTACGACGGATTGCTTTCATGGTGGGTGCACTACTTTGTTTCGACTTGGAACTGTGTCAGTAAAGTTTTCTTGTCCTGGTTCCATCTGTTCATTCCTCAGCTTAGTATGTCTTTGCAATGTCTTGTGATAAATCTTGACTGTAGTTGCCCTCTTTGCCACCTTGGTATTTTGCTACCGGGACAACCTTTCGCTGGGGCATTTTGCCGTCGAGGCAACCTTTTGTTTTGGCATTTTGCCGCCTAGGCAACCTTCCGCTTTGGCATTTATTCTAATAAGCCATAAAAATAATAACAATACTTTTTTTCATAAAATATTGCATAAATTTTATATTTAAGTGTGTTAATGCTGAATTGTAGAAAATATGCAAAAATGACTCATATTGCCACTCAATTGACTCGAAAACTAACAATAGTTATAGTAAAAGGTGCCTATAAAATATGAGTTTTGAGCACTTATCAGAAATGAAAAGCAAAAAGGAGTTATACTCCAATTAGGTTTAGGATTATCCTTGTAATTCCGATAACACTCTTCCATCGAATTTAAATCGTCAAATTCATTGGGTTTGAAATTGGGAATTTTAGCCAAATTAAGGTTTTCCTTTAATTTGACTTTTTCGAGTTTTACAACTCTCCCCTATAAAAGATATTTCGGCCTCAAAAATTACCTGGTGTAAAAAGGTGTGGATATTGAGCTTTAACAACAGACTTAGGCTCCCACGTAGCCTGATCGTAGATATGATGACATCAAAAGACTTTTACCATCTTAATGGTCTTTTTCCTGAGTACTCTTTTATCCTCTTCAAGGATCTTAACTAGTTCTTCTTCAAAATTTATGTCGGATCGGACCTCAATATCCTTAATCAAAATGACGTGGGATGGGTTAGATCTATAACGTTTCAACATAAAAACATGAAACACATCATATATACGCTGTAAATCAGGAGGTAACTCAAGTTGATAGGTAATTAGTTCCATTATTCGCAAAATCTGACAGGGACCGATAAAACGAGGACTTAATTTGCCTTTTCGACCAAAATAAAGTACCTTATGCATAAGATTTTTGTTTGTCAAAAGCAACCTTAAGTCTATCTCTAATCATTTTGACTGTATCCTCAGCTTCCCCAGTAATATCTGGGCCCACTAACCTATGTTGTCAATTATGTCCAACCAATGGGTGTGCGACACTTACGTCCATACAGATCTTGTAAGGTGTCATCTAAATAGTAGCATGATAGTTGTTATTATAAGCAAACTCTGCTAGAGGTAGAAAATTCTCCTAATTGCCCAAATAGTCAACAACACAACCTCTCAACATATTCTCAAGAATCTGAATAACATGCTCAGATTGACCATCGATTTGTGGATGGTAAGCAATACTAAAATTTAATCGAGTACCCAAGGCAGTGTAAAAGGATTTATAGAACTTGGCCGTAAATCTTATATCACGATCAGATATGATAGAAACTGACACCTCCTGAATCCGTACTATCTCAGATATGTACAAACAAGCTAACTTACTGAGGGGGTAATCAAATCGAACCGGAATAAAATGTGCTAACTTAGTGAGGCGGTCCACAATAACTCAAATAGTCTTCTTTGACTTCGTCAAATAAAGACCATTAACAAAGTCCATAGTCATTTGTTCTCACTTCCACTAAGTGATCTTGATATGATGTAACAAACCAGATGGTCTCTGGTGTTCCGCCTTCACTTTTTAACAAGTCAAACATTTATATACATAATTCACAATATCTCTCTTGAGTCCTTAAACCAATACCGTTCCTGAAGATTCTTATATATTTTTCCCTACTTGGATGCATGGAGTATGGACTATCGTGAACTTCACGAAGAATATTTTGTTTCAGTTTGGAGTTCTTGGAAATAAAATATCAACCTTAGTAATAAAGAATATTATTCCGATCAATGATAAAGTCCCTCAAAGTACCTTCCTCAACTTCTTTCTTACAATGCATTAAAAAGATATCACTCGGTTGTTCCAAACGAATTTTATAGATTATAGTAGGGATAACCCGAAGTTCTGTTAGAAGACTACCATCCTCATATAAACTTAGGCGAGCAAAAAGAGCTTTCAAATCTATAATCACTCTACGAATCAAAGCATCGGCTACCATATTAGCCTTTCTGGGGTGATACTCAATCTAAAAAACATAGTCTCTTAGAAGTTCTAACCAACGACGCTGTTTCAAATTAAGCTCTTTCTGAGTAAGAAAATACTTTAAACTCTTATGGTCGGTAAAGATACAACACTTCTCACCATGAGATAATACATTCAGATTATGAGAGCAAAAAACACAACAGCTAATTCAAGGTCATGTGTAGGGTAGTTACACTCATACGGTTTCAACTATCGGGACACATAAGCTACCACTCTACCATCTTGCATAAGTACGGAACCCAAACTAGTATGGTAAGCATTACTATAAACGGTATAAGGTTTCCCAGACTCGGGTTGTATTAACACCGGAGCTTTAGTCAACGTTTTTTTTAGTTTCTCAAAGATGGAATGTTGAGCCTTAGTCCAAAAAAAGGAGCATTATTCCTCAAAAGTTTGGTTAACGGATCTCAGAAATATTCTTAGGTTGCTTCCAGCCTATTATAGACTCAATCTTGTTCGGATCTACCTTGACACCTTCGGCAGAAACTATGTGTCATAAAAATACAACCTCACGAAGATAAAATTCACATTTACTAAACTTTTTACATAATTTTTTTTTCTCTCAAAGTCTTTAAAACAATTCGGAGATGTTCTTCATGTTCATTCTCAGATTTAGAATAAAACAAAATTTCTTCATTGAAAACCATCACAAACTGGTCGAGAAAGGGTTGAAACATTATGTTCATCAAGTCCATGAATTTTTTAAAAGCATTGGTCAATCCGAAAGGCATTACGAGAAACTCATAATAGTTGTATCGTGTCCAGAAAGCTTTCTTGAAGACATTAAAATCTTTAACTCTGAGTTGGTAGTAACCAGATCTCAAGTTTATCTTAAAAAAAACTTTAGTACCCTAAAACTGATCAAAGATATCATCAACACAAGGGAGGGGATATTTATTCTTTATTATCAATTTGTTCAGTTTACGATAGTCAATACCCTCGGTAGTTCTTCAGTAAACACATCCAAAAAGTCTTTCACAACACAAATATTATCTATCCTAGAATCTAACTGTCTCGAATTAAAAATGTACGCCGGATAGTCCACAAAAACCCTTCTTGATTATTTTTTCGGCTTGAGGTGTACGGTAGGTTAAAATTGTTACCTTTGAAACTTTAACGTCAAGTAAATGCAAAAAGTGATTCAAAACCATATACGTAAATCAAAGGATAAGAACACAGTTAAAACGAAAATATTTTGTTTATAAATAGAGTATTTGGAATAAAAAATTTCAAGCATGAAGTTCAAAAACATCTCAAATCCCTAATAATCCCAAAAGTAACTAAAATAAAAATACTTATAAATAATTGTACTAAAAAATAAATTAAAAGAATGAGCTATAAAGCCTAATATGTCTCTAAAGTGTAGTCACATATCAAATTATCACTCAATTCAAAATCACAATTGTAGTAAATATATATTTTTGGTAGTAACTAAACGTAGAGAGTGATTGATAAGTGCTCAACACACTATCACTTTTTACTCCTTTTATGGGCATTAATCACCAAATATACACCCACTCGGACCAATGCATGTGCTTAATGTGATATATTTAGAAGTTATGCTCATATAAATAATATTTACAGAAAAAGGCACGTTTTACTACGTTTTCATATTTGTGCAGGAGAACCAGTGCCGCGGCAGCGACAAGGCCGAGGCAGGACCTGATGCCGAGGCAGCAACAGAAAGACAGGAAGCAAGACTATAGGCGATGGAAAGATAAAAATCCAAAGAACATGTCTGGACTTAAAGCCCATGAATCGGAGCTGGCTAGCACAAGGAAAAGCCCAAGGGAAGACCATGCGGGAAAGCCCCTTAGCCGAATATAAATTTGGAAATATATTTAATTATGTACTTGACTTGTTCCCTACTCCAAGTTGTATTCTACTTAGCAAAGGTTTGCCCTAGGTCTAGCCTATATAAGGACCTAGCCACCCAATGTTCAATACACGAAATACCTAGGGAGAGAGCCAACTTCTACTCTTGTTTCTTTCCTCTCAATCATGTTCTAAACCTTCTTAGGGATTAGGTGAAGGTTGTCGAGTATTTGTGAGAGTACTTTGTCTTTCATTCAATGCAATAAAGTTATCAAGGTTTGCTTATCCTTTGTTATTCCTTGTTTTCACAATTGAACTCGGGAGAGGATATTGTGAATCATCCATTTATCTAAGTTCGGGAGAGTTAGATTCACGAAAGGGGTAAGTATGGTGTTTCAATCGCGAAATACTAACTCGGCCTAGGGATAGGTTAAGAGTTTCAGCGGCTGAAAGAAGTGTGAGATTGGTTGGTGAGTATAATTGGTTCACGCCGGGAGGTATCATCAAGGACTAGTCATCAACAGCACTCTGACTTAGGGATAAGAGGAGTCATCCAAGGACACTTTGCCGAACTTTGGTAAAGTCTGCCCACGAGCAAGGGATTGTCGCGGCAGACAGTATTGTCGTTGTCGAGGCAGTAAACTGCAGTGCTGCCGAGGCAGTGATATACGATTGCATTGGACAGAGACAAGTCAATCAATTCCACAATACGACACAACTGGATCCTATCCCATCTCTCTCTACTATTTCAATCTTTTATTTTTATTTAGTTATTTTAGTTTAGATAAATCAAATTAACTCACTTGTGTTTTTATCTTTCTACAGAACAAGGAGGTGAAGAAAGCATATTAAGTATACCGGTCCCTGAGGAGACGATAACTCGATAATATACTTATCACTTATTACTTGCGATGCGTCCACTTGCACTAAACGCGCACTTTTGACACGCGACAAGTTTTTGGCGCCGTTGCCGGGGACTAGCAACTAAATTTTGTTTTCTTTATTTTCTTGTTTATTTTTATTTTTATTTTACTTTTGTTTTTGTTGGTGTATGACCAAGGCCAATCCAACCAACCCCTTGTACGAATTAGATCCAGAGATCGAAAGAACAAGGCAAAGGTTGAGGAGACAGATCCAAGGAGCCATGGTAGAACACCCGGCAGGACAAAACTTACCTGCCGGTAATGGAGTACTTCCGCCGCCACCTAGGCCGCGGCAGCTCACTGTCAGGGACTTCCTGGAAGAGGACTTAAACGGATTAAACCCAGGAGTCGTTACACCGGAGATTGAAGCAGCCCATTTTGAACTTAAACCCGTTATGTTCAATATGTTAAATATAATTGGACAATTTGGTGGGTCTGCAACTAAAGACGCAAGGCAGCACCTCAAGTCCTTCATGGAAATCTGCAACTCTTTCAAAATCCAAGGAGTCCATGAAGATGTCTTGCGATTAAAGCTATTCCCCTATTCACTGAGGGATAGGGCGAAAGCTTGGTTAAATAGCATTCCAGCAGGATCTATTGGATCCTGGAGTGAACTTTGCCGTGATTTCATTACTTGCTTTAATCCTACTAATCTATATGACAGAATCCGTAATGAAATTACTTCTTTTCGACAGGCCGAAGACGAACCAATATACGAGGCATGGGAACGCTACAGAGAGCTATTGCACAAGTATCCGCTGCATGGATTTCCCCTATGGACACAAGTGACAATGTTTTACAATGCCACGAATGCCCCGACAAGGATGATGTTAGACGCCTCGGCAAACGGAACACTCCTGGATAAAGCACCTGAGGAAGCTATTGAAATATTAAACAAACTCGCAAAGAATGACTTTCAGTTTCCTACATCTAGGCGAGGAGGAGTAAGACGCCAAGCCACGGTAAATGAATTAGATTCATCAAGTTCAGTGGCAGCACAATTGGCCTCTCTTACCAAGATGGTGCAAAACCTACAGTTACAACACAATACCCGTGAGGTTAAGGTAATTGATTCATACTGTGACTTATGTGGACGTAACCACAGTTCCTCTGACTGCATGAATCAAGAAACTGGTATGTATGTTGGGAACTGCAACCGCAACAATGTAATGTCCAATACATACAACCCCTCATGGAAGAGGCATCCAAACCTATCATGGAGTAACCCAAACAATGTCTTAAACCCAATCACCCAACCTTCGGGATTTCAGCAACCGATGCCGCAACAGCAAGCCCAGCATTCATTGCCGCCGCCGCAGATGCAGCAGCAATCGGTAAGTTCATTGGAGAACACGCTAAAGGCCTTCATGATGAAAACTGAGTCATACATGGCAGAAAATAGTAATTTCATCAAGAGGACAGATGCCTTCATGACTAGGACTGAGATGAGGCTGCAAAACCAAGAAGCGGCCATAAAAACGCAGGAAACTCAGGTTGGGCAGTTTGCTCAATGCATAAACACTAGACCACAAAGAGGCCTACCTAGCAATACTGAAGTTGCTAAGGTGATGAGCCATGAATAGTGTAAAGCAATCACTACTAGGAGTGGTCTACAGCTGAAGGAGAAGATCCCAGAGAGCTAAATTCAATCAGCAGATCAAGCTAGAGAAGCGGCCGAGCAAACTGAAGCTGACAACACTGCCCCGGCAGAAAGCACTGCAGCTCCTGAGCAGCCTGCCAAGGCAGCAACAATTCCAGTGGTGCCAGGTATAAAACTTCAAACTAAAGAAACCCTGGAGGAGATGAGACCACCACCAACTTTTCCCGCAAAGGTTGAAAAAGCAAAAACAGGATCAGCAATTCAAGAAGTTCCCCGACATCTTGAAGCAAGTCCACATCAACATACCGTTCGTTGAAGCTATTGAACAAATGCCGAACTATGCCAAGTTCCTAAAGGACATGGTGTCAAAGAGAAAACGAATAGATGAGTTTGAGACAGTGACTGCTACCGAGGGATGCATGGCAATGCTGCATAACCGCATGCCACCAAAGTTAAAAGATCCTGGTTGCTTTACTATACCTTGTGCGATAGGAAAGAGTTATGAAGGAAAGGTCCTATGCGACCTTGGAGCAAGCATAAACCTCATGCCTAAATCAGTCTTCCAAAAGCTTGGAATTGGAAGGCCGAAGCCTACAACAGTGATGCTCCAACTCGCGGATAGATCCTATGTGCAACCTGACGGCAAAATCGAGGACATATTGGTAAGAGTTGACAAGTTTATTTTTCTTGCCGACTTCCTTGTCCTTAATTGTGAAGCAGATGACAATGCACCGATCATCCTTGGGAGACCCTTTCTAGCAACTGGACGTACATTAATTGATGTGGAAAAAGGAGAATTAACAATGAGAATCAATGAGCAAGAAATTAAATTAAATGTGTCAATTGATGAAGAGACACGATGAACTAGAAGAAGAATGTCAAATGCTGAATAACCCAGATGACAATTACACAATACCTTGTCTTAGCAACAACTGCCTCGGTAGAGATCTCCATGACATACCCTAGGGATGCCTCGACAGTGATATGGATGACTGTTACAACAGTTCTTTGGACAGTGCTGAGACAACCGAGAAGGAGGAAGCTAACTGGACAGCACATCTTCCAGGTAAGTCCTTTGAACAATTGGAAGTATAAGAGGAAAAATGAACAATCTATAAATAAAGAACCATTTGTCACAGATCTAAAACCCTTACCAGAAAAACTAAAATATGCTTATTTGGGAGATAACCAAACGATGCCGATAATTATTTCTTCTAATTTGTTGCCAGAACAGGAACAGACCTTGATAGCAATGCTGCGGCAGCACAAAAAGGCAATTGGATGGTCAATTGACGATTTGAAAGGAATAAGTCCAGCGGTATGTATGCATAAAATCCTCCTAGAAGAAGACCATAAGCCCACTATTGAAGCTCAAAGGAGACTCAACCATGCTATGAAGGAGGTAGTACGTAAGGAAATAATCAAGTAGCTTGATGCAGGAATTATTTATCCTATCTCTGACAGTGCATGGGTAAGCCCGGTACAATGTGTACCTAAAAAAGATGGTATGACTGTCATAACCAACGAGAACAACGAACTGATACCAACCAGGACTGTGACCGGTTGGAGGGTTTGTATGGACTATCGCAAGTTGAATAAAGCAACAAAGAAGGATCACTTCCCTTTACCTTTCATTGATGAAATGCTTGGTAGACTTGCCGGTAAACCTTATTACTGTTTTCTTGATGGTTATTCAGGATACAATCAAATTGCCATTGATCCAGAAGATCAAGCAAAAACCACTTTTACTTGTCCATACGGCACTTACGCATTTAGAAGGATGCCGTTCGGCCTCTGCAATGCCCCGACAACATTCCAGATATGCATGATGACAATTTTCTCTGACATGATAGAAGACTTCTTGGAAATATTCATGGATGATTTCTCAGTTTTTGGAGACAACTTTGATCACTGCCTCGGCAATCTCGGAAAAGTGCTGCAAAGATGTGAAGAATCCAACCTAGTCCTAAACTGGGAAAAATGCCATTTTATGATAAATGAAGGTATTGTGTTAGGCCACAAAATATCATCCCAAGGAATAGAAGTGGATAAAGCCAAGATAGATGTGATAAAAAATTTATCTCCACCAATTTCTGTGAAAGGGGTTTGAAGCATCTTGGGCCATGCAGGTTTCTATAGACGGTTTATTTCTAATTTCTCCAAAATTTCTAAACCTCTTTGCAACTTGCTCGAACAAGATAGGAAATTCGAATTTAATAAGGAATGCACTGAAGCATTCGAGACTCTCAAGGAGAAGCTAATCACTGCACCAATAGTAATCCCACCGGATTGGTCGTTGCCATTTGAATTAATGTGTGATGCTAGTGATCATGCTGTCGGGGCAGCACTCGGGCAGAGGAAGAATAATCTGTTCCATGCGATATATTATGCCAGTAAAACGCTCAATGATGCACAAATCAACTACACCATAACAGAAAAAGAATTACTAGCAGTGGTATTTGCCTTTGACAAGTTTCGATCATATCTCATCGGAACAAGGGTCACTGTCCACACTGATCATTCGGCAATTAAATACCTCTTCTCAAAGAAGGATGCCAAGCCTAGATTGATTAGATGGATCCTTCTCTTACAAGAATTTGACGTTGAAATCAAAGATCGCAAGGGTACGGAAAACCAAGTAGCCTACCATCTTTCTAGATTAGAGAACAAGGACAATACCCACTCACTTGAAGATATACAAGATGAATTTCCAGATGAAAAAATACTGCAAATTGTTACAGCTGCAAAGGATACTGCTGAGATAGAGGCCGCATTAGTATACAACCGCGCTGCCGCGACATTGTCTGAATACATCTCCGCAACTTTGGCAGAAGACATTGCCGCAGTAACATCCACCCCCTGGTATGCTGATCTTGTTAATTATCTTGTTAGTGGTATTATCCCTTATAACCTCAACCATAACGAAAAGAAGAGGTTTCAGCATAATGCAAAACATTATTTCTGGGACGACCCTCTTCTGTTTAAGCATTGTGCAGATCAGGTTATAAGAAGATGTGTGCCAGAAGAAGAACAAAAAGCAGTACTCCAGCACTGTCATGACTCACCGTGCGGTGGGCATTTTGGAGGAAATAGGACAGCAGCAAAGGTACTGCAATTCGGCCTATACTGGCTCACACTCTACAAAGATGCCCATGACTATTACAAGAACTGTGACTGCTGCCAACGCACGGGCAACATTTCAAGACGACATGAGATGCCCTTACAACCCATACTAGAAGTAGAGATGTTTGATGTTTGGGGCATAGATTTCATGGGGCCCTTTCCATCTTCTCAAGGAAACCTTTATATCTTAGTGGCCGTGGATTACGTATCAAAGTGGGTCGAAGCAATCGCCACACCTCACAATGATTCCAAGACCGTTCAAAGATTTCTCAAGAAAAATATTTTTACAAGGTTTGGAATCCCTAGAGCAATCATAAGTGACGAAGGAAAACACTTCGATAATAGACTTATTTCCGCGGCACTAAAGAAACTCGGCATCACCCACAAGCTCGCTACGACATATCATCCACAGACAAATGGGCAAGCTGAAATATCCAATAAGGAACTAAAACAGATCTTGAAAAGGTGGTAAATCCATCCAGAAAGGATTGGTCTTATCGTCTTGATGATGCTTTATGGGCCTACAGGACAGCATTCAAAACCCCATTAGGAACGTCACCATATAAGCTTGTGTTCAGGAAAGCCTGTCATTTGCCTGTAGAAATCGAGCATAAAGCATATTGGGCAGTAAAGAACTTAAATATGGATTGGGAAAAAGCAGGACAGAAAAGACTACTAGATCTCAATGAGATAGAAGAATTTCGGACAACAGCCTATGAGAACGCCAAGATCTACAAAGAGAAGACGAAAAAATGACATGACCGAAAGTTACTGCCTAGGCAGTTCCTGCCGGGGCAGCACGTCCTCCTTTTTAACTCCAGGCTTAGACTGTTTCCAGGAAAACTTAAATCCAAATGGTCAGGCCCATCTGAGGTCGTTCGAGTTTTCCCCCATGGAGCCGTAACGATCAAATCACTAAAAGATGACCATGAATTCAAAGTAAATGGCCAACGCTTGAAGCACTATTCTGGGCCACAGGACATAAAAACTATGGAGACCATCACTCTAGAAGATGCCCTAGCACGCCCTCCTATAAAGAATTAATGCCGCAACTTTCTTTTCCGCAATCTATAGGAATAATTTTATTTTAGGACATTTAATATATACTTGTTCTTTTCTTTTGTTTTTATTAAGACAAAGACGAGGTAGAAGCCCCGATGCAAAGGACACCACCCACTCGAGTCCAGCCGTCGAGGCAAGCAAAGGCGCAACCATCGCCTTCACCGAGGACAAAGCAATCGGCAGCTAGGCCAAGGAGGAAAATTGTTACAAGCAGCTCTTCGGAGTCGCTTTAAATTTCTTTGTCCTCAATTCCATATAAATTGCTTTTACTGTTTTTACTTGCTGCATAATTCATATTCTGTTTTGCCGTTTATTCCTTCAAAATATAAAGCATTGAGGACAATGCTTGGTTTGAGTTTGGGGGTGCAGATTCACTGCCAAGGCAGCAATCTACTGCTGCGGCCTTGCCAAAAAGGGAGTACTCCAGTGATATTTTTTTTAATTTTTATGCTCTCCGCCTTACTTGAATTATCTGCTTACACTTTTGTACTGTTCATCATCAGTATTGCCTTAGTTTATTCTTTAACGCTATAGAAATCTTTCTCCTTACCATGTTTAGGTTCTGTTAAGAGGGCTTAACCTTAGGATGCTTAAGGATGAAAACTTAGAAGCTTACTATAGGAAGAACTTTAAACTTCAAACACTTTTGGGACTTGTTGGATTATAGGAATTCTTTTAATGAACTTAGGTGATAAAGACTTAGATTTTTGGAAAGTAACTAGAGGTGCCTACCACCGGCTCTAGAAAGTCTCTTCTTCATGCTAGAGGTGCCCGAAATTGGCTCTAGTATGTGTTAAGGAATATTAAAATGAAAGAAGGATTTTAGTGAAAAGAAAAACACAAGTCTTTGAGGTGCCCGAAACCGGCTCAAGATTTGGGGTTTGAAAAAGAAGAGAACACTTAACCAATGTCTATTTGTCTTGAACTTAGAGTTTATCTAAGAAAGCCTTTAATCAACTTGTCCACAAAAACACACACATTCACAATTCCTATAGTTTGTTTCTAGGTAAACCCTTGGGTAACCGAATGGTTAAGGCTTAAAGATAGGCCTAGTTATGCTGGGGAGAATAGATGGACATGTAAGACAAAGAGAAAGTAGAGTTCGGCAAATTGATGGTTTGCATTGCTTGAGGACAAGCAATAGTTCGAGTTTGAGGGTGTGATAAGTGCTCAACACACTATCACTTTTTACTCCTTTTATGGGCATTAATCACCAAATATACACCCACTCGGACCAATGCATGTGCTTAATGTGATATATTTAGAAGTTATGCTCATATAAATAATATTTACAGAAAAAGGCACGTTTTACTGCGTTTTCATATCTGTGCAGGAGAACCAGTGCCGCGGCAGCGACAAGGCCGAAGCAGGACCTGATGCCGAGGCAGCAACAGAAAGACAGGAAGCAAGATTATAGGCGATGGAAAGATAAAAATCCAAGGAACGTGTCTGGACTTGAAGCCCATGAATCAGAGCTGGCTAGCACAAGGAAAAGCCCAAGGGAAGACCATGCGGGAAAGCCCCTTAGCCGAAAATAAACTTGGAAATATATTTAATTATGTACTTGACTTGTTCCGTACTCCAAGTTGTATTCTACTTAGGAAAGGTTTGCCCTAGGTCTAGCCTATATAAGGACCTAGCCACCCAATGTACAATACACGAAATACCTAGGGAGAGAGCCGACTTCTACTCTTGTTTCTTTCCTCTCCATCATGTTCTAAACCTTTTTAGGGATTAGGTGAAGGTTGTCGAGTATTTGTGAGAGGAGATTGTACTTTGTCTTTCATTCAATGCAATAAAGTTATCAAGGTTTGCTTATCCTTTGTTATTCCTTGTTTTCACAATTGAGCTCGGGAGAGGATATTGTGAATCATCCATTTATCTAAGCTCGCGAGAGTTAGATTCACGAAAGGGTAAGTACGGTGTTTCAATCGCGAAATACTAACTCGGCCTAGGGATAGGCTAAGAGTTTCAGCGACTAAAAGAAGTGTGAGATTGGTTGGTGAGTATAATTGGTTCACGCCGAGAGGTATCATCAAGGACTAGTCATCAACAACACTCTGACTTAGGGATAAGCGGAGTCATCCAAGGACACTTTGCCGAACTTTGGTAAAGTCTGCCCACGAGCAAGGGATTTCCGCGGCAGACAGTATTGTCGCTGTCGAGGCAGTAAACTACAGTGCTGCCGAGGTAGTGATATATGATTGCTTTGGACAGAGACAAGTCAATCAATTCCACAATACGACACAATTGGATCCTAGCCCATCTCTCTCTACTATTTCAACCTTTTATTTTTATTTAGTTATTTTAGTTTAGATAAATCAAATCAACTCACTTGTGTTTTTATCTTTCTACAGAACAAGGAGGTGAAGAAAGCATATTAAGTATACCGGTCCCTGAGGAGACGATAACTCGATAATATACTTATCACTTATTACTTGCGATGTGTCCACTTGCACTAAACGCGCACTTTTGACACGCGACAGTGATGAATGCAATGTCACATGGAATGTAGTCCCATACTCCGAAAGAAAAACACAGTGGTGGTAGAGCCAACCAGTCACAGTGGAGGTAGTTCCCCAAAACTCCTCACCCCTTATTTCGCCAAACGCAATGTGGTAGAACCACCTTCCTTCGTACAATCCCACCTCATGAACA
This sequence comes from Abelmoschus esculentus, assembly GCA_035048815.1. Taxonomy (NCBI): domain Eukaryota; kingdom Viridiplantae; phylum Streptophyta; class Magnoliopsida; order Malvales; family Malvaceae; genus Abelmoschus; species Abelmoschus esculentus. Next base: position 5,316,880 of record JAUCBN010000044.1, read on the forward strand.
TGATATGCAATCAATGCCATAGTTCCCAAAAGTCTTATCATAGATATTCATATAGTATACACAAGACACAGTTTAGAAGAATATGATCACCACAATCTCAAAGAGTATCAAAGCAATCACAGTATCTCATCATATATCACAATAGCAAAAGATCACAATAATTAATTAATCATAAAACATAGAAAATCTAGCACAGGAAGAAAACAAACCTCTCATCCCTCAAGTTCTAATGCTTACGCTGACATAGACGCTTCCCAAGGTATGAGCTGTGTCTTGGACTAGCTAAGTCAGAACCTACAAATGAAGTTCTAATAATCAATCACATTCTGAAATAGTACTATGCCACCTAAATAAACTAAAACAATACATACGTGTATCCCGAGCGGTATTCATAAGAGCTGGTTGAATAAAAGGTAGAGGCGGTAAAACGTTATCTTCAGAGTCGACGTCGTCTGAAAAGACCAGCAAAATTCTAATTAAACTCTTATTCAAGTTCACTTACTCAAGTTATACTTTAAAATAGTGAAAACAGGGCTTTCATATTCAAATTTGTCTAAACGGACTACAAAAACGGTCTAGGGACGTTGAAAAAGGTCAAGATAGGGTCTTTTGAAAAAAGTCAATTCTAATCAAAGTCAAAGGTCAAAGGTCAATGATCAAAGGATAGAGTCAAAGGTTGATGTCGTTGTTAAAGTCATCGATGACATCATGGATGACATCATTGCTAACGTCATCAATGAAGTCATAATCGGGATATGGATCGGGTTAAAGTTTAGGTCAAGGGTCCGATAACGAGTAATGGGTCCCACTAACCCCACAACACAAGCCCAACACACACCAATCAAATCCAAAAAACCCTAAACAACCCATAGCCAACCCAAGACCAACTCTAACCAAAGCTAACCCTAAATTTGCCTATACTTAATTACCCGATAACCCTCACGAACACTATCGGCATCGTAAATACCGACGACGATGCAAGGAAAGCTTCTTCCACATCTCTTTCTGGACTCTACTGGTCCTAAACCAAAACAACCACCATACGAAACCCCCTTAACCTGAGAGATGTCAAGCACCTACAACCCAAACTCACTTCAACAACCTCCTTCGACAGAGAATGCAATGAAGGTGAGCCTCCAGCCAACCGCCCATAACCTATTCTAAAACCAAAAAAATAAAAAAAAAACTTTTTGACCTACTTAGACCCCGATTTGGTAAGGAAGTAAGGGAAAATGATACAAAACTCAATAGAGTATCCAATAGTTGCCTCTCACTCTCTGGTTAGAAGGCCGAAGGAAAATACCAACCCCTCATTCGCTAGCATGCTCAAAAAGATGACAGAGAAGAAAAAAGAGGCAATGAAAACATGAGTCAGGGGAAGGCTGACCAGTTGAAATAAAAAACAAAAGAGAGTTATACTTCAATTATGTCTATGATTATCCTTGTAATTCTGATAATATCCCTTGATCAGATTTAAATCCCTAAATTCCTAAGGTTTGAAATTGGAAATTTTAACCAAATTAGTGTTTTTCCTTTAATTCAATTTTTTCGAGTGTTATAGTGGGCATTGATATGAGCCATTTTACAAAAATTATCGTGGGATGTCAAAATTGTGCACGAGTATCGATATGCGTTTAGAAGTGACAAAAGGGTCAATCGGTTCGAATTCATTTCGGATTATTTCGGTTCAGATTACAATCAGTTTAGATTGGTTCAGATCTGGGTAAAATTTTTAGTTTTAGTTCGGGTTTATGTTGATTTTGGTTCGTTATCGGATCGAGTCGATTGATTTTCAGTTCAGTTGAGTTTTAGTTTGGTTATTTCGGGTCAATTGATTTTGAATTGGGTTAATATGGGGTTAACAAGAGATTGATCAATTTTAGTCGAGTTTTTAGGCAGAGTTAGGATTTTACACCCTATATATCACTTTATATAGTATGCATATTTGATTTTTGGTGAATTGTGTGACATTTCACATCTATCTCTCTTTATTTTAATATATTTTCTTAATTTCGGGTTACCTTCGATTCAGGTAAAAATCAATTCGGGTCCATTTGGTTCAAATCTATTGAGTTTATTGAAAATCAGTTCAAATTTATTTTTGGTTCAATTAGAATTCAGATAAGTTTCAATTCGATTTGGTTTGAGCTCTGAGTCAAAATTAATCATTGCATTCTGGTCAATTTTGGATCTTAATTTGGTTTTCGGGCTTTGGATAAAGTTTTTCATATCTATATTTGTTATAACGTATTGGTATGATCCTATACATATCGGTACGATTAACCCTGTATCCGTATAGTTTTTTTTTCTGAAAATTTTTTGTGTGGATTTTACAAGGGAATATCGGTACAGGTTTGTACCGTATCGGTACGGGCTTTCAAAATTTGACAAATTAGCCTTTTTAAAACATTTCAAAATCATTTGAAATATATTCTCAAGTTATTTGGACTTTAATATTTTTTAATCATTTTAAACAAGTCTTAAATTATTTTTAATTATTATATTAAAAAATCTTAATAATCTCTCATTTTTAATATAGTAAAATCAACTTAAAAATTGTTTTTGTGATTCTCACCTTCATAAAATTATTTTTTAAAAAATATTTTCAAAAATATTAAAAGTTTTTTCTTTTAAAAAATAAAATTTTCAAAATTTACTTCTTTTTTGTTATATAAAAATAATTCAAAATTTACTCGTATACGATCGTTGTCTTCAAAAAGGTGTTCGAATTATATTCCATTTCATATCTACACATATACGATCGTTATCTTGAAAATATAAGGTCGAATTCGAAAAAGGGACGTCAAGACTCTACAGAAAGTACCAACTTTTTCCTCATCGAAGCACTGTCGATGTCGGTCGAAACTGTAACGACCCAGATTCTGGATCCTATTGTCTGGTTAACCTATAATATTAGGCTCTGACATTTGCGCCTCGAAAAGAGGTGAAGTCATCCCCCTTGCTCTCCTTCATCCCTCTTCCTCTCCATAAAAAAAATCTAAGTTAAAGTTACAACCTTTGTTGGGATTGCTTTTGAATCTCGGTCAGGAGATTGAGAAGAAGTTGTTGTGTTGTGTGTGATCTATTTTTAAAGGTAAAGAGTGCTAGTTTTGATAGAGGAAGGTTGTTGGTGAGGTTGAAGAAGCAAGTTCGGTAAAGGGAGTCGTAGTTGGTTTTTTTTGTTGTTAGTTGATGATTGGCTCCCAAAATCACCCATGGAAGTGTTTATTAGATGGTTTTGCTCTTTTTAAAGAAAGAGTTTGGATAAACCTCAAGGAAGCTTGGCAAGGAGAAAGCTTGAAGGAGTGGTTTCTGGGTTTAGAAGCTTGGCAAAGAGATAACTTTTTTTTATCATACATTTCATGTGTAGGTTACATTGCTTGTGTTTAAATGCATGATTGCTTACATGGTAGCTTAGAGACCTTCAATGGTGATTTTCGTAAGAAGATGTTTGATGGATTAAAATTGATAGAAAGACACTTTAAACTCTTCCAATAATGTGTAAGAATGAATTAGGATCGAATGGTTTAAGTTTTGGTAGTATTCTAAGCGTTTTGAGGGTCCAAACCTGGATTTTCGTGTAGGCGTTTCAATACCCCTTGTTGGGTGTTTCGATACCATAAAGAGAAAACTAAGGCTTTAGAAGGTAGGTGTTTTGAAAATCCATACCCTATTTCGATACTAAACTTTACAGTGGCAAATCGTTATGATACCCCATATAGGATGTATCAAAACAGGTAAGTTTCCCTTTAGTCAATTCAAAGTGGTTAGCTTAGTTTACTGATACGCTAAGGAGACGTTTCGATACCCTCTATGTAGGTGTATCGATACGGGGTCATTTTGATACCCCTTATAGGCGTTCCGATATCCCTAGGCAATCTGCCCAAGTTTTTAAGGGTTGATACAATCTTCTACGCCTCAAGAGGTATTGGTGGAGAGGGTGCAGAGGCAAGGAGCAGTATAATTTCATGGGATGGGGCAAGACAATCTCGTACAAGCTGATTAGTGGTTGCATGACACCCGTTGAATAATGCGACATGTGAGGTGGAGGTGGAGGTGGAGGACAAGTTGTCTTGTGTGTTGTCACTTTTGAAAGGAAATGCTAAAGAGTGGTAGTAGACCATAGAGCTTGGATGGTATCCCCATCTCCCTACTTGGGATGACTTCCTCGACGAATTCGAGAGAAGTATGTGGGTGAGACCCACATCGACGCCCTGAGGGAATGGTGTACCCATCTTTTGCAAGGAAACCAGATAGTCTTTGCTTATGAATAAGAGTTTCTTCAGTTGAGCCGGTATGGTCTAGAGCTTGTTTCTATAGAAAAGATGTGGTGTAAGAGGTTCTTGAGAGGTCTGCACAAGGAGATTCAGACTTATCTCATCGCTACACCACCTAATGTGTTTTTTGAGTTGGCTGGTACTGCTAAGTCTCTAAAACAAGTTCAAGGTTTGACCTATGGGTTGTCTTTTGGCTAAGGAGGCTCTAATGGGGCCAATCAGAGTCATGCAGGTAACTCTCAGTCCTATTCTGGTAGGAGTAGGAGCCGTTGGAACCAAAATAGAAGAGCATCGAATCAGGGTTCGGGGTCAAATCAAAGGTTAGAGTCTGCGGGACAGATAAGTACTCAACACACTATTACTTTTTACTCCTTTTATGGGCATTAATTACCAAATATATACCCAATCGGACCAATGCATATACTCAATGTGATGTATTCAGAATTTATGCTTACAGAGTTAATATTTACAGAAAAGGCACGTTTTACTGCATTTTTATATCTGTGTAGGGGAACCATTGCCGCGGCAGCAACAAGGCCGAGGCAGGACCTGATGCCTAAGTAGCAGCAGAAAGACAGGAAGCAAGACTGTAGGCGATGGAAAGATAAAAATCCAAGGGACGTGTCTGGACTTAAAGCCCATGGATCGGAGCTGGCTAGCATGAGGAAAAGCCCAAGAAAAGACCACGCGGGAAAGCCCCCTTAGCCAAATTAAAATTGGAAATATTTTAATTATGTACTTGACTTGTTCCCTACTCCAAGTTGTATTCTACTTAGGAAAGTTTTGCCCTAGGTCTAGCCTATATAAAGATCTAGCCATCCAATGTACTAGGGACGGAATACCAAGGGAGAGAGAGCCGGATTCTATACTTGTCTTCTTTCTCTCTATTATGTTCTAAACCTTCTTAGGGATTAGGTGAAGGTTGCCGAGTATATGTGAGAAGATATTGTACTTTCTCTTTGTTTCAATGCAATAAAATTATCATGGTTTGCTTATCCTTTGTTATTCCTTGTTCTTGTATTCAAGCCTGGGAGGGAAGTTTGTGAATAATCCATTTATCTAAGCTCGGGAGAGTTAGATTCACGAAAAGGGTAAGTACGGTGTTTCAATCGCGAAATACTAACTCGTCCTAGGGATAAGTTAAAAGTTTCAGTGGCTAAAAGAAGTGTGATATTGGTTGGTGAGTATTATTGGTTCACGCCGGGAGGTATCATCAAGGACTAGTCATCAACAGCACTCTGACTTAGGGATAAGCGGAGTCATTCAAGGACACTTTGCCGAACTTTGGTAAAGTCCAACCACGAGAAAGGGATTGACGCGGCGGACAAGTATCGTCGCTGCCAAGGTAGTAAACTGCAGTGCTGCCGAGGCAGTGATATACGATTGCATCGAGCAGAGACAAGTCAATCAAATCCACAATACAACGCAACTGGATCCTGACTCATCTTTCTCTATTATTAAATCTCGTTATTTTTGTTTAATTATTTTTGTTTAGATAAACCAACTCAAATCATTTGTGTTTTTACTTTTCTACAGAACAAGAAGGTGAAGAAGGCATATTAAGTCTACCAGTCCCTGTGGAGACGATAATCCGATAATTACTTATCACTTATTACTTTCGATGTGTCCACTTGCACTAAATGCGCACTTTTGACATGCGACAGGGACGTAGGAGGCAATATGTGTCTTCTTATGTTAGGACCCCTGAAGGTTACAAAGGAGTTTCAGTGTACAAGTTTGCAATCAATGTGGCCGGATCCACCAGGGAAAGTGTTGGGGCAACGCTAGATTTTGTTTCCAATGTGGGTCACCGGATTACTTTGTGAGGGACTGCCTCGAGGTTGTGACTTTCCCGCCAGGTCAGGCTCAGAGAACTATGTTTCGTACTCATTGGGTTTGTGGGTTCTCGTGTGGTGGAGCTAGCCATGCAAAGAAAGGCACATTCCAATCCACTACTAGAGCACCAGCGAGATAGTACGCAGTGAGGGCATAAGAGGATTATGCTGCGAACAATTTTATCTCAGGTAAGTTCACCTTGTTTTCAGCTCTTATAGTTGCTCTTGTGGACTCGAGATCTACCTACTAGTATATCTGCAGTAGGATATCTCAACAGTGGGGGTTGCCGGCGGAGGATCTAGAGGTGGGAGTTTGGGTGAAAAGCCCATTGGGGTTAGATATGTTAGAGGATAAGGTGTATCAGAGGTATCTGATCGAGGTATAAGGGTCAATCTTTCGGCCGATCTTATGGTCTTATCGTTTCAAGGTTTCGATACAATCCTTGTGATGGATTGTTTGTTCGAACATGATGCAAGTTTGGACTGTAGATCTAAGATTTTAAAGCTTCAGGTTGCATATGGTTCTAACCTTATAGTGAGAGGTGAGAGGAATCCGTGTTTTTCGAATGAGGTGTCATGCTTGTCAACTCAATGGTTAATCCAAAAGGGTTGTGAGGCTTTCTTAGCTCACATGATGGACGTGAGGATTGAGAGTCCAGTGTTGGAGAGTTTGAGGACAGTTTGTGAGTTTGCTGATCTGTTTCTAGAGGAGTTACCTAGTTTACCTCCTGAATGTGAGTTTGAGTTCCGAATAGATGTGATGCTAGGAATGGAACCAGTGTCCAAAGTACCGTATCGCATGGCACCAGCATAGATGAAAGAGTTGAAACAGTAGATCCAAGAGTTGCTTGAGAGAGGTTTTATCCGACCTAGTGTGTATCTTTGTAGAGCATCGGGGGGGGGGGTTAAGAAAAAGGATGGATCGATGCGGATGTGTATCAAAGATCAACAAGGTCACGATAAAGAACTATTATCCTTTTCCTAGGATCGATGACTTGTTTGATCAGTTGAGAGGTGCCCGTGTCTTTTCTAAGATCGATCTAAGATCAGGTACTACCAGTTAAAGGTGATGGAAGATGATTTCCAAAGGACCACCTTTAAGACGTGGTACAAACACTATGAGTTCTTAGTAATGTCGTTTGGGCTCACGAATACACCTACAACTTTTATGGACTTGATGAACCGGATCTTCCAATCATACTTGGATTAGTTTGTGGTTGTGTTCATCGATGACATCCTGTGTTGTATTCACACTCGAAGGAGGAGCATTACTATCACCTAAGAGTGGTTCTTTAGGTCTTGAGTGATAGACATCTTTATGCCAAGTTCAGTAAGTATGAGTTTTGGTTGTCCGAGGTGAAGTTTCTTAGCCATATAGTTGCAACGGATGGAATTCGAGTAGATACTCAAAAAATCAAAGCTATTGTAGAATGGAAACCACTAAAGAATGTGTCAAAAGTCCATAGCTTTCTTGGACTTGCCGAATAATACATGAGGTTTTTCAAAGGTTTTTCGATCATAGCAGCACCGTTCAACAAGTTGCTTCAAAACAGGGTTTTGTTTGTTTGGAACGAAAAGAGACAACAAAATTTTGAATAGTTGAAATCCTATCTTACGGATGAACCGGTCTTGACTTAACCAAAATCGGGGAAAGATTTATCTGGTGTTTAGTGATACTTCCTTGAATTGGTTAGGTTGTGTGCTTATAGAAGAGGGTAAGGTGGTTGCTTAAGCCTCAAGACAGTTAAAACCCCATGAAAGGAACTATCCAACGTATGATCTTGATCTTGTAGCCGTTATCTTCGCTTTAAAGATATGAGAGCATTATCTCTATGAGGAGAAATGCTAGATCTACACCGACCAAAAGATTTTGAAGTATCTGCTTACCTAGAAAGAGTTGAATTTGAGACAACATCAGTGGATAGAGTTGCTGAAGGACTATGATTGTGTCATAAAGAATCACCCCGACAAGGCGAATGTGGTCGTCGATGCCTTCAGTCGGAATTCCATGTTGAACTTGAGAGCTTTTTTTGTATGGTTGAGGATGACCGAAGATATGGACCTTTTGGTAGAGTTGCATGTTGAACCCACACTTTTACAAGAGATAAAGAGTGCACAAGTTCTAGACGAGGAGTTGATAGCTCAGTTGGAGGCAGTTCAGAGAGGTGAGACGTCAGACTTTGAGGTACGAGATGATGGATTTCATTACTTCCAAGGTCGTCTGTGTGTTCCAGATTTAGAGGATCTAAGGGAACACATCTTGAGAGAAGCTCACCGTATCCCTTTTTTGTACATCTGGGTAGTAACAAGATGTATCAGGATCTTCTTCCTTTCTTTTGGTATTTGTGTATGAAAAGGGATGTTTCTAAGTTTGTGAAAAGATGTCTGGCATATCTACAAGTAAAAGCAGAACATCAGGTTCCTTCGGGTTTTCTCCAGCCTATCCAGATTCACAGTGGAAGTAGAATCGAGTGACCATGGACTTCGTCACCGGGTTACCGATGACGTTAAGGAAGTATGATGCTATATGGGTTATATTTAATTGGTTGACAAAGTCAACTCACTTTTTACTCGTGCACATGGAATTCAGTTTGGTAAAGCTAGCTTTGTTATACATCAAAGAGTTAGTAAGGTTGCACGATTTACCATCGTCGATCATATCGGATGGGGATCCGAGGTTCATAAAAAGGTTGTTGTCGCGTGTCAAAAGTGCGCGTTTAGTGCAAGTGGACACATCGAAAGTAATAAGTGATAAGTATTTATCGGATTATCGTCTCCACAGGGATTGGTAGACTCAATATGTCTTCTTTGTCTTCTTGTTTTGTAGAAAGAAATAAAGTAAAACACAAGTGATTGAGTTTGGATTAACTAAACTAAAATAACTAAGTAAAAGTAAAGAGAATTGAATATTAGAGAGAGATAGGTCAGGATCCAGTTGTATTGTATTGTGGATTTGATTGACTTGTCTCTGCCCAATGCAATCGTATATCTCTGCCTCGGCAGCACTGCAGATTACTGCCTTGACAGCGACGATACTGTCCGTCGCGGCAACCCCTTGTTCGTGGGTGGACTTTACCAAAGTTCGGCAAAGTATCCTTGGATGACTCCGCTTATCCCTAAGTCGAAGTACTGTTGATGACTAGTCCTTGATGATACCTCCCGGCGTGAACCAATTATACTCACCAACCAATCTCACACTTCTTTTAGCCGTTGAAACTCTTAACCTACCTATCCCTAGGCCGAGTTAGTATTTCGCGATTGAAACACCGTACTTACCCCTTTCGTGAATCCTGTAACAAAGGTCGTCTTTTATTAACTCATAATCCTCGACAGTGATGTCTTCCAAGAATTCGGCGCGAACATCACTGTTTGGAGTGAGGCCGTAGAAATCGTTGATGGTCTCGGCATCTAACTGTACTGGCCTGCCTCGGCAGTGAACAAAAAGGGAATCTTTGCTGGGCCCGTGCGCATAGAATTCTCGTACGATTGTAGCATTCGCCTGGGCAGGTTGAAGACAGGAAATTTCTCAATCTTGGTACTTGATTCTGTCAAAGAGATAGTGCTCGATGTCGTAGTTTTCATCATCCGAATGCTGGAAACCTTGTTCTTCCCACAATTGTCGGGCGATGAAAGATCGGTTGAAACGGTCTTCAACGTTGGCTAGGGCAAATCTCTTGTAAGTGGCCATCAAGATTGTGAGAGATTTGATTTCTTGGAGTTTTTCTTGGAAAGTATCTAGGAAAATTGTGAGTAGGCAGAAAGTATTGTGAGAGCAAGATTGTTAAGAATTCTAAATTAAACAAGAAAGCAAGAGTGAATAGTTCAAGAGGAATGGGTTTCTTATATAAGCCTCGGCCTTGTGACCGTTTGGATCCACTAGCCGTTTTGTAGCCGTTACTCTTTACTACCGTTTCCTTTTCTGTCGCGGCAGGAATCTCAGCAGACTAGCCGTTACACTGTTCTGCTACAGTTCTGACACTGTTTTCTGCCTCGGCAAAATTCCTGTTGTGAGCTATTTCTCCTTTATTCTTGCTTATTATCCTAAAAAGATAAACATCAATAAAGAAACATTCAAATAATGAGAAGATAATTATTCCTAAATACCATAAAGAGAATTCATGAAAATACCAAATAAAATAAAAGAGAAAATTAATATAAAATAAGAATATAAAGAAAACTTATGGAGGGTCGTTTCCGATATTTCTTATAGGCCATCTGCACCCTCCATCGAGTGACAATTCTACTCAAAAAGAGATGGGTTAGTGCAGATACGGATACTACCATTTGTGCTATCATGGTGGAGGTGCCTTCCGTTTGTGTTCTTTTGTAGTCCATGCCTATCCTCCAACTTGATATTATTCCTGAAGGCATAAATATCTCGTTAGAAAAAATTATATCAATATCCAACCATTTAATTACCTCATTCTCGTTGATTTCCAGAATGGTTGGATATAACCCTTGTTGTCGAGGCAATTGCTTTGCTAGCCAGTTGCCGTGACAATCCTCTGCCAAAATTCTGTGTATGTCAAATGAAAAACCATCTTTCTTGAAGTCTTCAAGAATCAACCCACATTGTTCTTTATGCTTCTCAAAAATCTCCATCAGTAGAGAATTGGTTTGGAACTAATATTAGATGGAATTATCACAGATAAAATTTCATCTTCTAAATAATCATATCCTGTTTGGGATGGCTTCAAATCTTGTAACGTTGACTCCTCGGAAGATACCTGCAATGAAAGAGATGAGTTTTTAAAGAATTCAAAAGGTTCAATTATTACCTTCTCATTTTCCATTATCACGGCATCGCCATCTTGTTGATCGAGCATATCGTCATGTAATTGCCCAGGCAACTGTGAGTGAGAGTAATCCTCAGATTCCTTCTTCAGCATCAGTACTGATGTGACATCCTGTGAATCAGACTCCTCAGAATTTTCTATAGCATTACTCTCATCAGCCTCATTGAATGGTGTCGTGATATTGCCCTGTTCAAGCTTCTCCATTGCCATGACAATTATTTCTGTAGACTCATCCAATGTTTGACATTCTTTCTCATCAACATATTCTAGATTCGGAGGTTCTGGAATTCTCTTTTTGTCTTCTAGTGTTGGGATTTCAGTATCCCTAAGGATTGATTGTTGGGTCATGTTATCCATGGCATATATGGATCTCTGCAATTGATCGTCTGAATCTTTCAAGGGTGTATCCAATCTAGCTATATGTGCATCCAATAACCTTGATTGTTCTGTCATTAATTCTTCAATTCTAACCATTGACGCTTTCAATGTTTCCTCAAATGAGTTTGGATACTCTTGAGAAGAATTATATTGCCATGGCATATCTGTAACATCAACAAAATTGTTATTGTAAAAAAAAATTTGAGCGTTTTGATCATACCATGAAGGATTTTGTTGTTGGTTCCATCTATGGTCCTCTATGTGGCCATATGTTCCAGTACTATACGGGCAATTGTTAACCAAATGATCATCTCCACAATTAAAACAAAAATTTGCCCAGGCATAAACTTGTTGGGTTGCTCTTGGTTGGCATAGATAATCATCATGTAATCTAGGAAATTCTTGATTGGCTCGATTCATATCTTCCAACATCAACTCCCGAATAGATTTCTTTCTTTCTCCTTGCATCTTGAAAATCCTTCAACTTGAAACACACCTATAATTTTTAAAGGAAAAGAAAATATGTTAGTAAAAATAAAAATAAACAAGAAAATAAAGAGAAAAAAATTTAGTTGTCAGTCCCCGGCAACGGCGCCAAAAACTTGTCGCCTGTCAAAAGTGCGCGTTTAGTGCAAGTGGACACATCGAAAGTAATAAGTGATAAGTATTATCGGATTATCGTCTCCACAGGGACTGGTATACTTAATATGTCTTCTTTGTCTTCTTGTTCTGTAGAAAAGTAAAAACACAAGTGAATTGAGTTGATTTATCTAAACTAAAATAACTAAATAAAAGTAAAGAGTTGGAATAATAGAGAGAGATGGGTCAGGATCCAGTTGCGTTGTATTGTGGATTTGATTAACTTGTCTCTGTTCAATGCAATCGTATATCACTGCCTCGGTAGTACTGCAGTTTACTGCCTTGGCAGCGACAATACTGTCTGCCGCGGTAATCCCTTGCTCGTGGGTAGACTTTACCAAAGTTCGGCAAAGTGTCCTTGAATGACTCCGCTTATCCCTAAGTCAGAGTGTTGTTGATGACTAGTCCTTGATGATACCTCCCGGCGTGAACCAATTATACTCACCAACCAATCTCACACTTCTTTTAGCCGCTGAAACTCTTAACCTATCCCTAGGCCGAGTTAGTATTTCGCGATTGAAACACCGTACTTATCCCTTTCGTGAATCTAACTCTCCCGAGCTTAGATAAATGGATGACTCACACTCTCCTCTCCCGAGCTTGAATGCGAGAACAAAGAATAACAAAGGATAAGCAAACCTTGATGATTTTATTGCATTGAATCAAAGACAAAGTACAATCTCCTCTCACATATACTCGACAACCTTCACCTAATCCCTAAGAAAGTTTAGAACATAATGGAGAGGAAGAAGACAAGTATAGAAATCGACTCTCTCCCTAGGTATTCCGCCTCTAATACATTGGGTGGCTAGGTCTTTATATAAGCTAGACCTAGGGCAAACCTTTCCTAAGTAGAATACAACTTGGAGTAGGGAACAAGTCAAGTACATAATTAAAATATTTCCAAGTTTAGATTCGGCTAAGGGGGCTTTCCCGCGTGGTCTTGCCTTGGGCTTTTCCTTGTGCTAGCCAGCTCCGATCCATGGGCTTTGAGTCCAGACACGTCCCTTGGATTTTTATCTTTCCATTGCCTACAGTCTTGCTTCTTGTCTTTCTGCTGCTGCCTCGGCATCAGGTCCTGTCTCGGCCTTGTCGCTGCCGCGGCACTGGTTCTCTTGCACAGATATAAAAATGCAGTAAAACGTGCCTTTTCAGTAAATATTATCTTTATGAGCTTAACTTCTAAATATATCACATTGAGTTCATGCATTGGTCCAAGTGGGTGTATATTTGGTTATTAATGCCCATAAAAGGAATAAAAAGTGATAGTGTGTTGAGCACTTATCAACGGACACCACCCACAAGAGTCCAACCGTCCCGGGAAGCAAAAGCTCAACCATCACCCTCACCAAGAACAAAGCAATCGACAGCAAGACCAAGGAGAAAAATTGTTACAAGCAGCTCTTCGGAGTCTATTTAATTTTTTTCAGAAAATTCAATTTTATTTGTTGCTGGTTTCTTTATATGCTGCTTATTTTTGTTGCCCGCTATTTTCTTCTAATTTAAAGCATTGAGGACAATGCTTGGTTTGAGTTTGGGGGTGTGCAGAGCAACTGCCGAGGCAGAAATCTACTGCCGAGGCCATGCCAAGAAAAATGAAGTATTTAAGTGAATTTTTTTTGATTTTTTTTATGCTCCCCGCCTTACTTGAATAAATTGCCTATACTTATGCACTGCTTATCATCAGTATTGCCTTAGTTTGTTCTTTAAGGCTATAGAAATCTTTCTCCTTACCATGATTAGGTTCTGTTAAGAGGGTTTAACCTTAAGATACTCAAGGATGAAAACTTAGAAGTTTACTATAAGATGAATTTTTTTAAACACTTTTGGGACTTGTTGGATTATAGGAATTCTTTTAATGAACTTAGGTGATAAAGACTTAGATTTTTGGGAAAGTAACTAGAGGTGCCTATCACCGGCTCTAGGAAGCACTCTTCTTCATGCTAGAGGTGCCCGAAATTGGCTCTAGTATGCTATAGGGAATATCAAAAAGAAAGAAAGAATTAGTGAAGAGAAAAACACAATCCTTGAGGTGCTCGAAATTGGCTCAAGAATTGTTTTTTTAGAAAAGAAGAGAACACTTAACCAATTTCTACTTGTCTTGAACTTAGAGTTTATCTAAGAAAGCCTTTAATCAAACTTGTCCACAAAAACGCACACACTCACCAAATTTTATAGTTTGTTTCTAGGTGAACCCTTGGGCAGCCGAAAGGTTAAGTCTAAAAGAATAGGCATAGTTATGGTGGGGAGAATAGATGGAAACATAAGACCAAGAGAGAGTAGAGTTCGGCAAATTGATGGTTTGCATTGCTTGAGAACAAGCAATAGTTCGAGTTTGGGGGTGTGATAAGTACTCAACTCACTATCACTTTTTACACCTTTTATGGGCATTAATCACCGAATTTACACCCACTCGGACCAATGCATGTACTTAATGTGATATATTTAGAAGTTATGCTTATAAAGATAATATTTACAGAAAAGGCAAGTTTTATTGCATTTTTATATCTGTGCAGGAGAATAAGTGTCGCGGCAGCAACATGGTCGAGGCAGGACCTGATGCCGAGGCAGCAGTTGAGAGCCAGGAAGCAAGACTGTATGCGATTGAAAGAGAAAAATCCAAGGGACGTTTATGGACATAAAATATGGATCGGAGCTGGCTAGCATGAGGAAAAGCCCAAGACAAGGCCATGTGGGAAAGCCTCTTAGTTGAATTAAACTTGGAAATATTTTATTTATGTACATGACTTGTTCCCTACTCCAAGTTGTATTCTACTTAGGAAAGGTTTGCCCTAGTTCAAGCCTATATAAGACCTAGCCGTACAATGTATAGGGATATACCTAGAGAGAGAGCCGATTCATAGATTCAATGTTTTCTTTCTCTCAAACTATGTTCTAAGCTTTCTTATGGTTTACGTGAACGTTGTTTAGTATTTGTGAGAGGAGATTGTACTCCGTCTTTGTTTCAATGCAATAAAACTATCAAGGTTTGCTTATCCTTTCCTATTCTTTGTTCTTGCATTCAAGCCCGAGGGGGAAGTTTGTGAGTAATCCATTTATCTAGACTTAGTAGAGTTAGATTCACAAAAGGGGTAAGTACGATGTTTCAATCGCGAAATACTAACTCGGCCTAGGAATAGGTTAAGAGTTTCAGCGGCTAAAAGAAGTGTGAGATTGGTTGGTGAGTATAATTGATTCACGCCGGGAGGTATCATAAAGGACTAGTCATCAACAGTACTTCGACTTAGGGATAAGCGAAGTCATCCAAGGACACTTTGCCGAACTTTGGTAAAGTCCACCCACGAGCAAGGGATTGTCGCGGCGGACAGTATCGTCACTGCCAAGGCAGTAATCTGCAGTGCTGCCGAGGCAGTGATATACGATTGCATTGGGCAGAGACAAGTCAATCAAATCCACAATACAACGCAACTGGATCCTGACCTCTCTCTCTATTTATCAAATTTCATTCTTTTATTAGTTGTTTTATTTCAGTTTATCCAACCCAAAATTACCTGTGTTTTTATTTTATTTCTTTTTACAGAATAAGAAGACAAAGAAGACATATTAAGTATACCAATCCCTGTGGAGACGATAATCCGATAAATACTTATCACTTATTACTTGCGATGTGTCCACTTGCACTAAACGCGCACTTTTGACACATGACAGAAGTGAAAAAGCTTAAGAATAAGAGTATACTTTTGGTAAAGGTTTTGTGGAGGAAACACGGAATCAAAGAAGATATGTGGGAAGGCAAGGAGGATATTAGAGACCTTTATCCACATCTCTTCCTGTCTGGTAAATTTCGTGGACAAAATTTTCTTTAAAGAGTGGAGAGTTATAAAGACCCAGATTTCGGATCCAAGTTTTGGGTTAACCCAGAACTTTAGGCTCTGAAGTTTGGGCCACGTTTGGTCCATATGTTTGAGTGTTGGGCTGGTTTTGGTCCTTGGTTTTGGGTTATCTTTGGCCCAAAATAATTTTGAAAGAATTTTTTGTATTTGTATTCCTTTTTAGGACAAAGAGAAGAGGGGTTTATGGTTTCTCTACAGAAAAATAAAGAGGTGAAGTCATCCCCCTTGCTCTTCGTCTTTCTTTTTCCTCTCCATCAAAAAAATCTAAGTTAAAGTTGCAACCTTTTTTGGGATTGCTTATGATTCTCGTTCAGGAGCTTGAGAAGAAGTTATGTTGTGTGTGATCTATCTTTCAAGGTAAAGAGGGATAGTTTTTGAGGAGGAAGGTTGTTGGGAGGTTGAAGAAGCAAGTTCGAGAAAATGAGTTATGGTTGTTGTTGTTTTTTTGTTAGTTGATGTTTTGTCTCCCAAAATCACTCATGAAAGTGTATAATGGATGGTTTTGCTCTTCTTTTTAGAGAAAGAGTTTAGAGAACCCTCAAGGAATTTTGGCAAGAAGAAAGCTTGAAGAAGTGGTTTATGGGT
Organism: Abelmoschus esculentus; assembly: GCA_035048815.1. Lineage (NCBI taxonomy): Eukaryota > Viridiplantae > Streptophyta > Magnoliopsida > Malvales > Malvaceae > Abelmoschus > Abelmoschus esculentus. Next base: position 5,333,244 of record JAUCBN010000044.1, read on the forward strand.
TTGTAAGCTTGTTTGCTCGAGGTTGGTACCCCCTCCAAATCTTCTTTGCATCAAACATCTCATGAGTAGGCTGCATTGCTTGTGTTTGAATGCATGATTGCTTGGTTGGTAACTTAGAGACCTTCAATGGTGATTTTCGTAATAAAATATTTGATGGCTTAAAATTGATGGAAACACACTTTAAACTCTTCCAATAATGTGTTTAAGTTTCGCAACAAGAAAGCTTAGGAATGAATTTGGATCGAATGGTTTAAGTTTTGTTAGTGTTCTAAGTGTTTTGAGGGTTCAGGACTGCATTTTTGTGCATACGTTTCGATACACCTTGGTGGGCATTTCGATACCATAGAGAGAAAACTAAAGCTTAGAAGGAAGACGTTTCGAAATGTCATACACGTGTTTTGATACCAAAATTTACAGTGGCAAATCGTTTCGATACCCAATATAGGATGTATCAAAACGGGTATGTTTCCCTTTGGTTAATTCGAAGTGTTTGGCTTAGTTTATCGATACACTGAGGAGACGTTTCGATACCGAGTCGTTTCGATACCCTATATGTAGGTGTATCGATACGGGATCGTTTCGATACCCCTGATAGGCGTTCCGATAACCCTAGGCAATCTGCCCAAGTTTTTAAGGGTTGATTTTGGATGTTCCATAAAATATTATATGGGTTCCTAAGAGTTTATTAAGCTATAAAATGATTATTAAAACTTTATTTTGGTGATAATGACTCAGATATGATGATAAATGCCAGAGTCTTGGTCTTTGGTAGGGTCATAGTATGGTTTGGTGTGACGTACTAGGTGGATCATCTTGTGTGTTTGAATCCTTGTGTGATGGGTATTCGAATACCCAAAATAGTATAGCAACACAAAAAAGGTCATCCGATGTGACATTCTGAGTGATTTATTGAAGACTATTACGAATGGAGGATCCCGATGTTGTGTGGAAACGAGCCTCATTCTAAGATGATCGTGCAATGTAACGCCCCAAAATTGGGCCTAGAAGTTTAGAGGTCTAGTGGACCAGTTTTGTCAGTTTAGCCTAGTTCAAGATTAAATTCTTAAAAATTGATTTTTAATAAAAAAAATTAAGGAAAAATATTCTAAAATCCTTAATTAACATATATTTGACTTAGGTAAAATCAATTTCAAAAATTGACCCTTGAATTCATAAGATTTTGAAATTAGTGACTATTTTGTAAAAAAAAGACATGGCAATTTTATAAATTAAGCCAAAACTTTGAATCTTTAAGGGTCTTTGATCCAATCCTAATCCTAGTTGAACTAAACCTTCCAAGAGCCTATATAAACAACCTTTAATCCCTTGTTTTAACCTAAGTAATCAAAATTCTCTAATTTTGATCCAAAACCCAAAAATTCACTTTTAAAAAGATATCCTTTTTTCTTTATTTCGGTTTCTTCTTCTACAAGGGAGCCTCTTCATCATCTTTTCAAGCTAAATATCCATTATTTTTTAATAAAATTTCTTTGTTTTATTTTCCTATATTTTTCTTCTTCAAAATCTCTTCGTTTTTCTTCGATTTTACTTGAAAAACTCTATTTTTGCATCAAGCTTTAAACCCTTCTCCAAGATTTAGGTTTCTTCATTGACATGACATATTCTTCATCATCTTTTTAAAGGTAAACACCAATATTTTCAATAAAAATTCATTTGATTAATTCTTTATATTTTCTTCTTCAAAATCTCTTTGTTTTTCTATGGGTTTCCTTGATTTTAAACCTTCGAAGGAGGTTGGATCAATTTTGGAGTTGAGAATCATTCAAACCTCTGAACCCTAAATTTCTTTAATGAAGTTATTAAGTTATTTTCTAATAGCAACAATCTTTAAAGTTTTGAATCAATAAAATCGGTTTTCTTGATAAAAATTCCATTATTTTCTTGATTTTCGTTCAAGGGTTTTCTATGGGGGGGTTTTATGCCTAAATACATTAATATTGAATTTTTTAGATTTAATTAAGATAGCTTTTAATTATCTAATCCCAGACATAAGGTTTAGGGGGTGTTTGGAGAGATTTTCGATGAATTTCGGTTAGGTTTTATGGTGATTTTAGGGACTGTCATGTATTGGTCCAACTTGAGAGATGTTTGAGTGTGTTATATTCTTGGACTTGAAAGGAAAAACACACAAGTAATGGTTTGATGATTGATTTAATTGAAAAAAAACTAAATAACTAGTAAGAATCACGATGAAATAAGGCTACGTCGATTTCTTTGTAGAGAGGAATCCAGTTGTAATTATTATCCACTTATTATTGCATGGGGTTGATCTGCCGCCTCGGTGGGTCGCTCGAAGGGTTGCCTCAGCTGCCTCGGCGGGTTTATGCCTTGTCAACAATAAAACTTTTCATAGTTTAACAGTGCATCCTTAAATGTCTCCTCCTTATCCGTAATTTGGAGAACTATTGAAATCAACGTCTTGATAATACATCCCTGCGTGAATCAAGGATGAACAACAATCGATTGTATGCTTCCTTTTAGTCGCTGAAACTCTTGCGGATTAGTCAATGCCCATGAGTAAAGACCGTATTCTCTCGTTTCATGAGCCTAGCTATCCTTAGTCGTAGAATAATATATTTTTCCTTGCAAACTTATCTCTCGAGCTTGTATGCAAAGAAAAGAATCAAGAGAGAATAAACTATGAAAATCGAAATTGCATTAATAAATCTCCAATAAGTTACAACTTTCTTACCTAACTACTCCACAAATAACCTAAGCTGCTATGTGAGTTTAGAACATAATGGACTTGTCTGTGGCTAAGGGTTTTTCTATGAGAACCGACTTCTTTCTCTATGACCTAAGGGCTTGCTTTATATAGGCCAAGCCTAGGTTAAAGTCTTCATACACAATAGGAGTTCTAAAAGGAATAGAATATGTTTTCATATTAAATTACAAATATTTATTTTATTTCTTGATTTTACTCCTTTTAGGATTCTTTGACTTTCGTTGAATTTGACCATGGCTTGACTCTTTCTTTCTTCGTTTTTGTCTTTTTTATAGAATCAACACTTTATTCTTTATCTATCGAGCACCAATTACAACCATGGTAGGTTTTGCCTGCCCGATGCCTAGCTTCTGGAATACTAACTTAGACATTAGGTTAATGTTGGCACCTAAGTCACATAATGTCTTACCCACATATTGATCTCCAATAGAACATGATATCATAAAACTACCAAGATCTTTCCTTTTTGTTGTGGCTCTATTGTGCAGCATTGCCACACACCCTTCTGTCGTAGCGATAGTTTCAAACTCATCAATTCTTTTCCTCTTGGATATGATTTCTTTGAGGAACTTTGCATAATTGATCATCTATTTGATTGCCTCCACTAAAGGTATATTGATATGTACTTGTTTAAGAAAGTCAAGAACTTCTTGAACTGGTAATCTTTCTTCTGTTGTTTGAATATTTTTGGGAATGGTGGTGGTAACCTCAGATCTTCAATCCTCTCAGAACATTTAAATCGGATATGGAGTGCGGCGGCGACATCCTCTACTGCGACCTCATCCTTGGCAGATTCTTCTGTTGGTTCTTTTGCCTCAGGTTTTTCTTTAGTAACCTCCTTGAAGATAATTGTCTCAGATTTTTTACCCGTTGTCTTGGTAGGTATATTAGGGTATTTCAGCTGTAGTCCACTTCTGGTGGTTATTACCTTACATTGCTCATGTGGACCTATTTTGGCGACTTCAGTATCGCTCGGTAGACCTCCTAGGGGTCGGGTGTTTATCTGTTGTGCAATCTGTCCTATTTTGGTTTCCAATGATTTTAGAGCAGCTTCGTTATTTTGCATACACATCTCAGTTCTTTCCATAAATGTGTCAGCTTGTTGAATAAGTTTATCCGTATGAGCTATATAAGATGTTGTTTGAGCCATGAACATATTTAACGTATTTTCTAGGGTTCGAATATCAACTAGTTGCTTCTGCGGCATCGTCTACTGTAGCAACTGATGTTGAGCTGAACTGTTATTCTGCTGAAATTCAGAGGATTGCACGTTCTGCTGTTATGGGTTCAACGCATTGTTGGGGTTACTCCATGAAAATTTTGGTTGCTTCCTCCATGTTGGATTGTATGTATTAGACATATTGTTTCGGTTAAAATTTCCAACATAGAAGCTAGATTCCGGATTTTGTGCGCACTCGTTCGAATCATGATTTTCACCACATATTTCGCAAAAGGCATGGACTGCTTTTACTTCTCGAACATTATTGGGCTTTTGCAAATCCTTGAGCATGTTTGTCAGTGTTGATAATTGGGCTAAGATTGAATTTGAAGAGTCTAGATTTGTCATACCTTGCCTTGTTACTCCCCTCCTAGTAGTGAGATATTGATAATCGTTCTTGGGGAGTCTATCCAAGATTTCCAAACTTTCATGGGGTGGGCGGTCTAGAAGTGTGACATTGGCCAAGACATCAAGCATCATCCTTCTGGGTGTATTCACCGCATTATAGAATATGGATACTTGAGTCCATTCGTGTTGTCCATATATTGGGCATTTTCTGTAGAGTTCTCGGTATTTTTCTCATGCGTGGTACATGGATTCATCATCGTCTTGCCTGAAGAAAGTAATATCGTTTCTTAACTTATATGTCATGTTTGTGTAACTGAAACGGGCAAAAAAACTCCGACACAATTCCGTCCATGAGCTTAGAGATCTCGGTTGAAGATTTTTTATCCAAGATTTCATCCTAACCCTCAGTGAATAGGGGAATAACTTAAGTTTAAGAACGTCGGCGTATACTCCTGGCATCTTAAAGGAATTCCATATCTCTAAAAATGATTTGAGTTTTTTCGAGCATCCTCATTGGTCGATCCTCCAAATTTTCCCAAAGTGTTTATCATGTTGAACATGACCAGTTTAAGCTCGAAGTGTTCTGCGTCTATGTTTGGTTCAACTACTGCAAAGGCAGCAGGATTGACTGCCTCAGCAGTATTCACGCTAGCGTTATTCCCCTACTGGCCAGGTGCTAGATTCATCCTTTCTCGTTTCTTTTGTCGAAGGCTTCTTGCATTTCGCTCGATTTCAGGATCAAAAGCGTAGTAGTCAACTGATGAATTTTCCCTGGTCATGCAACAAAACAACCTAGATTATATAAAAGTATAAAAGAAAATAAAAATAAATAATAAATAAAAGGGTGTAGAAGTAATATGCGAGAAGGTTGGATCGTTAGTCCCCGACAACAGCGCCAAACTTGGTGACAGATTTGAAATCTATTAAATTAAGCTTCCACATTTTGCCAAGTTGTAGTATTTAAGATTTTCGATCCCGCATGGATTAGATTACCTATGCTGCACAATATTCCTGCACTTGAAAGGAAAAAGACACAAGTAATGGGTTGATGATTGATTTAATTGAAAAGAAAAGAAAACTAAATAACTTGTAAGAATCGCGATGAAATAAGTAAATCCAGGTCGAGTGCTTTGTAGAGGGGAATCCAGTTGTAATTGTTATCCACTTATTAATGCATGAGATTGATCTACCTCCACGACGGGTCGCTCAAAGGGTCGCCTCAACTGCCTCGGCAGGGTTATGTCTTGTCAACAACTCAACTTTTCATACTTTGACAGAGCATCCTTAAATGTCTCCTCCTTGTCCCTAATTCTTAGAATTCTTGAAATACACGTCATGATAATACCTCTCGGAGTGAATCAAGGATGAACAACAACCGATTATATGCTTCCTTTTAGTTGTTGAAACCCTTGCGGATTAGTCAATTCCCATGAGCAAAGATCGCTTTCTCTCGTTTTGTGAGCCAGCTATCCTTAGTCGTAGACAAATATATTTTTCCTTGCAAACTTATCTCTCGAGCTCGTATGCAAAGAAGAGTAAGAATCAAGATAGAATAAACTATGAAAATCGGAATTACATTAATAAATCTCAAATAAGGTATAACTTTCTTCCCCAACTACTCCACAAATAACCTAAGCCTCGATGGGAGTTTATGTAGGTCAAGCCTAGGTTAAAATCTTCATAAACAATAGGATTTCTAAATGGAATAGAATACGTTTCCTTATTAAATCAAAACTCTTTATTATATTTCCTAAGTTTACTCCTTTTAGGATTCTTTGACTTCTGTTGACTTTATCCATGGCTTGAATCTTTCTTTCTTCATTTCTGTCTCTTTTATGGAATCAACATTGTATTCTCTATCTATCGAGCACTCATTGTCATCTTTATTTTGTTGCCAAGGCGGGTGCTTTTCTGCAATCAGCTTCAGTTTCCAGCATCCATCAAGTCCATTTGGCATTACATATAGGTTTATTTCCTGTCTAAGAAAGAAAATAATTAATCGTATCTATTTTATGCCAAATAATGCATAAAAACATAATTTAAGTGCATGGATGTTGGAATATGAAAATTATGCAGAATTATCCTTTATTGCCATTAAATTTGTCATTACTAGCAATAATCGAGAGGGAAAATTATATAAAAATTAGGACTTTTTATGCCCTTATCACCCAAACTCGTGCTTAACCCGGGAAAATAGAGAAATTGTACCCACAGTCCTCCAAGCTTTGTATCCTTCATATTTCTGTTTTATAGTTTCAGTTTCTTTATTATTTAGTCATTGTTTTTATTATTTGGCTACGTAATTTCATTTTGTTCGTTTTTAGTCCTTAATTTCTACTATTTTGACATGATGGTTTTGTTTTTTCCATATTAGTCCCTATATTATTATTTTTATTATTATCATGCTTATTATTTTAACTATTATTATAGTTTTATTTTAGTTTTATTATTTTTATAAATTAAAATATGGGATCATAATATTAAATTTTAAAATCAAATTTATATTTTCTATCATATAAAATATTTTGTAATCGACAGGTGCCAATTTTGGGAGTTGTGGGTGTGCCTTCCCTTCCCCATGTGTAACAGATTCCCGGACTCGACTTTGGTTGCGTAAATTCGATTTTGTTGTTCCAAATTCATCTCTAAAAGATTGGTAGCGATTCCCTAGACAATTTTCGGTGATTACAGCTGGCAGCTCCGTTATGAACTTTTTTTTGAGAGTCGAGCCTCAAATCGGTTACCTTTTATTTAATGAATAAAAAATATAGATTTGGTTTATTTTAATTTTTTGATCTATGTTTTATTTTATTTTAATATATTTATTAATATGTTTTTATTTTTTTCAAGACCCTCATTCCAGAGCTCTCAACTCGGGCTATGTCCACTTAAGTGAGAGCATGAAACCACTCCTTCGTGAGATTACGCCTCCGTATAGGATGGTGAATTGCTTTCGAGATATTTTTTCCTATGTCTTCGTGAGACCTACGTCTCCGCATAGACTTAGAGAAATGTATCCCCCTGATTCGTGCTTACTACCATTAGTATGATAGTAAGTATCGTTTAGGTACCTTCTAACACCATACCACATGTAGTAAGACATAGAAGTCTAACTTAGAGCCAAACCGAACCTCTGGCCGTTTAGAGAGTCACCTTGTAGGGTGCATTTTAGAAGGAGAGTAAGTGTGGGGTTTACGTTTATTTACGACCTTTATTTTTTTATTTATCCCGTTATTTATTTTCGCAATATATTTGTCATGTTTATACTTATGCAACATAAGCATTCTAGCTATTTTATTTCGTTTATTATTTATCTAATCCGATACTAACGTTTTTGCCTGTTTCTATTGTCTTGTTTCTCGTTTTTGCATTCACACTTCATTTTTAATTTTTAAAGGGGGTGGATACAAGTATAACCGTTAGAAAGAATCAGCCATCAAGAACTATTTTCTCGATAAGATGGAAGGCGAGCTGGTTTGTCCCTCAAGAGATCACATAAGTATAAATGTTACGATTTAATTCCTTCGCTCAGAATATGGGGGCAATTGGATGTGCTCCACGGATAGTGTTAAGATAATACAAGTCAAGACACCGAGAAGACTCGCTACATGTGAACTTCTTTATAAGGGAAGGTATTATAAGAGATAATGGTACAATCGCTAAAGCATGGCAGTGACCTTTTAAAATGGAGCCGTTTGATCGAAACCCTAGAGCAAGTCTGAGGAGTGGTCGAATATTTATATACTCTAGATGTTCAAGCTGAGATTTTGACTTTGAGGAAGGAAGCTAGTGTCATTCCCCGAGAAAATCAAAATTTTGAGGGTGAAGGTTCAAACAGTACATATAAAACAAGGCCCACCTTATATAGAGAAAGCTTTGTTCTAATGCGAGCTGTCTTTTTAAATTTGTACTGAGTCAACATCTTTTTGTAAAATATTTTATAATATTAATGATATAATGTATTTTACAGCTCGTCTTAGAACATGCTAAAACTCAACATTCTCATTCCACTAGATGCAAAGACAAAGAAATGAAAAAAAAAATTGGCAAAAATCGAGCAAGCACATGAAGACATCAAGAGAGACATCGAGAGTTAATGACACAACAAGCCTGAAGCTTGCTCAAATCAAATTCTCTTCAGATCGAGTCACTTCATCAAAATAGTGCAAATCAAATCCTATACAAATAGATTTTTTTCATCAAGATAACACAAAACAAATTTTCACGAGATTTTGTCACTTCGTCAAGTGTAGTGCGGATCAATTTTTACGAAGATCTTGTCACTTTGTCAAGTGTAGTACGGGTCAATTTTTACTAAACTCTTGTCACTTCGTCAAGTGTTGTGCGGATCAATTTCCACAAAGATCTTGTCATTTCGTCAAGTGTACTGCGAATCAATTTTCACAAAGATCTTGTCAGTTCGTCAAGTGTAGTGCGAATCAATTTTTATGAAGATCTTGCCACTTCATTAGGTGCTAACTTTGGGCGTTGTGGGGGTGCGTTCTCTTCCCCAGGCATAACAGACTCCCAGACTCGACTTTGATTGTGCAGATTCGATTTTGATGTTCCAATATCACCTCGAAAATATTGGTGATAACTTCCCGGATAATTTTTATTGATTACGGAGAAGATAATTGAATGACAAAGTGGTGCAATTTTTTTTCGTAGTCGGTTGCAATCGACCTACAATATCAATGATATATCTTAAAGTCAACATGTCAATATTTTTTTTTGATAATACCATAACAATTATAATAGATCACAAATTAAAAAAACACCATAAATTTTAAAATAAAAAATTAACAAATTTATTATCGTAATTATTCTAATTTAAATAATATTTTTTTGGTTAATTTCATACAGATTTTAAAATAAAAAGCCCTATTATCGCAAGTCTATTCCAAAGATGAAGAAAAAAAAAACATTTTTGTCACTTGATTCACTTCCTCTGTATATTTTATATTTAATTCTCAATTTAATCTTGTAATATTATTTTTTTAATTTATTCTATGTATTATTTATATCTAACACTTTAACCTCTTTTATCACACCTATTAAAAGAAATCTATATTTCATACTAGATAATAACATGTAGCGTATAATTAAAATTTAAAAAGTTACAAAAAGTTGTAAAAACTTAAATATTCAAGAAAATATTAAAAATAAGCACTTTAAAAATGTAAAAAAAAAAAATCAAAATTTATGTTTTCAAAAATTGTAATTATATTTAATTTATTTTCAAAAATAAAAAATTCATAAAATTATTAAAAACATGAGAAATCGTAGAATAGAAAAAGTTCAATAAAAATTCTATAAAAGCTAGCTTCTAACGTTTTCCAAAAGAAATTTTAAAATTTTTGCAGTTTTATTATTTTATTTGAATTATTTTTATTTTTAAGGTTTTTAAGGTTTGAGAGTGTTTTAAGCCCATAAATTTTTCTTTTAAAAAAATCAATTAATTTCTTTAACTTTTTCACCCAAATAAATTTTATATTATAAATTTCATCAATTCACTCAACCTTATTTTTAAATCTTATATCGGTGTCATTTGTGCATCACACCTTTATCATTTAATATTTTTAAAAAATTGTTGCAAAGTTTTATTTTAAACCTTAAACACAACATTTTATTTTATAAATAAAAAATATTATAGGTGTTTTAAACGGTGTCGTTTGGCATATGTTAAATAAAGGAAACCCTATCAGATTAGGGTATGAATATTTTGGGAATAGTTTTCTATTTGTCTCGTCTCCTTTCTTTTTGAATACATAGTCTTCTTTGATTTCTACCATTTTCACCTTGTGATTGATCCATTCTTTGCATTCTTAAGTTTTCAACTGCAACAAAGGTATCAATTTCATTCTTTCTGGCATAATGTTCGACGGCGTCCAAACCAATTCTCAACAGGAACTCGCCAAGATGCAATCTGATTTTAGAGACTTGGAGAAGCGCTTAGAAGATAAAATCGAACAGAACCTCACCGAGAAAGTACAAGACATTCAAATGAAAGTTAGTTGTGTTCGTATCGAGGTTCGTGAACTAAAGATTTTACTGAAAAAATTGCTAGGGCAGACTGATTCTGTAGAGGGGATTCTGGGTGTATCTCCATCGAAAGGACTTACCTTGGAAATTGAATCACCAGTGGTCAACACAGATCATCAACCAAGTACTACCCTTATTGTGGGCGAGTCTTCTACGACAACTTACAGATTACATTACCCTAATTTTGATGGATCCGATTTCAGAGATTAGTGGTCTAAATTAGAGCAATTTTTTTTTTACTGAAAGAGTTCCTCAAGAACGAAGGTGAAGGTTGTGATACTCCATCTTGAGGATAAGGTGCTACAATGACATCACTTTGTCGTTCACACTTATGGAGGTCTCGAAAATCTTTTTTGGCCCTTTTATTTGTAGTTGATGAAAGATCGTTTCGTAACAATGGGGTTTGAGGATCCTATGGGTGATTTCGTCACACTCAAACAGACTGCTCCTGTGGATCAATACTACTTTAATTTTGTGAGTTTACTTAATCAAATGCAGCTTCCTCTTAATTATGCTCTTAGCACTTTTATTAAAAATTTGAAATGGAAAATTGGTCAGTACATTCGTATTTTTGAATCTAAAGATTTGTTGGATGCTTTTCGGATGGCACTACACTTTGAACAGATTATTTTTCGAATCCTCGTAAGAATTTTTCTTCTTCGACTCGCTCCCATTTTTCTGGGTTACCTTTCTCTGCAGTTACTCCCACGAGTACTACCACTCGACCATTACCCTCAAGGACTTCTGTTCTTAGCTCATCGGCTGCCCCGGCTACAAGGAAGAGAGTTTCTACAACTAGTAATGACCTAGGGCATTGGTCCACACCTGAAATGGAGGGAAAAAATGGAAGGGTATTTATTTTTGGTGCCCAACCAAATTTGCTCCAGGACATAAATGCACATACTCTCAGTTATATCAGCTTCTTATGAACAATGGAGACACTGAAGGTGACATGGATGAAATGGTTAATTGTGAGGAGAAATTAGAACCACAAATAACCGAATTTCATCAGGCTGATGTTTCAGTGTGGTTCCCACAAGCAATTTGGAGGATTAAAGCTTGTGATACTATGAAGATTATGGTTACTATAAGAAAAATGACCCTTATTGCTTTAATTAACTCGGGCATCACTCACAATTTTTTGAGTATTGAAGTACTGAAACGATGTGGTTTACTTATGGAAGTGAAGCATCAATTAAAAGTGACCATAACTGATGGTGGATCTTTATGTACTCAAGGTCTCTGTTGTGGCGTCAACTAGTCTGCTTATAATCATTCTATTATTACTGAGTTTTTAGTTTTACTTCTCAAAGGTTGTGACATTGTTTTAGAGGCATAATGGTTAAGTTCTTTGGGTTCTATTCAATGGAATTTTTTGACTAAAATTACGAATTTTCAATATGCTGAAAAGGAAATTTGTTGGAAGAGAATTGAATCTGATCCATCTCAATTTTTGAAGGAAACAAAGGGAGTTAAATTGTTAAAATGTGTGAATATGGTATCAGGGATTTCCTTACTTTCTATTCAACCACAAGTGGAGCTTCACTTACAACAGTATCATACTTTTCAGAATTTCCAGCACCTAGTAAAAGAATTTGGGGATGCTTTTGAGGAACCTAAGGGGTTTCCTATGGATATTTGGTCCAATCATTTCAAAGACTTAATTGCTTCAACATCAGTTTTTATTGATTTCATTTCGTATTTGTCTTCTCTAATCCTTGAGGACAAAGATTTCTTCAACCGAGGGAGTATTACTATCAGTTATATATACATAGGAGAAGCTCATGGCACTTTTGATGAAATGGTTGTAAAAGAACCTTATGTATACATGAATTGTAGAATTGTCAAAAGCATGGTATTTTTTGGGGTTAAAAATGATAGAGAAGAATTGAGGATTCTTGAGAATTTGGATGAGCTAAGGACTGATTTGGCTGATTATATTTTTGTACCACCTAGAGTGATTTTTGGTTCGGGAGGAGATTTAACTTTACTATCGATTCATGTGTTGCTTTTGGATACGCCGAAAAGAACCTTGGGACATATTTGGTCGAATCATAAGAACAAAAATATGGTGAGACGCTATTTTAACTTAGAATTACAGATTCAAGCTTTAATCCTTGAGGACAATGATTTCTACAGGGATGTAGTATTGTTGCAAAATTTTATTTTAAACCTTAAACACAACGTTTTATTTTATAAATAAAAAATGTTATAGGTGTTTTAAACGGTGTCGTTTGGCATATATTAAATAGGGGAAACCCTATCATATTAGGATATGAATATTTTGGGAATAGTTTTCTTTGCCTCGCCTCCTTTCTTCTTGAATACATAGTCTTCTCTGATTTTTACCATTTTCACCTTGTGATATATCCATTCTTTGCATTCTTAAGTTTTCAACTGCAACAAAAATTTAATTTTATTTAAAAATAAAAAAATAAAAATATTGAAATAGTTTTATAAAATTTATAAATATTAAGTGATAAAATTACAATGTTTTATGTTATAAAATTTCAAAAGTTAAAGACATAAAGTATCCTATTTTCTACTACAAATGGCAATTTTTAATTAGACCATGTAGGATTTTAATATGCAGAAGGATTAAATTAAGACTTATTGTTAAAGTAGGGAGAAGTGATATTAATTCAATAAAAATGTCTCAAATTAATTAATAAAATTAATATAAATAATAAATAATTTAATATCGTTTAAATATATTTTCAGTTGAAATTTACCTTTTAATTAATGCGACGCGGTTGGTCGTTCACGGAGCTGTCTTTAAACAGTGATACCATTGTTAGCGGAAGAGTCTTTTTCAAACCAGCTTTCCCTCTTTATACTTCAAACTCTTCCCCTACGTATTTCTTATGGACCGACACATTCCCTGATAAAAAACCCAGAATATACTTTGCTCTGCTTCTCAAAATCCCACTTGTACAATCCCTCTTATACTATTTCTCAACAAACAAAAGCAAATTCAATCTCTTTCTCCATGGAGATTGTTCTGGAATTGTTGTTTACTGTTTCTTTTTCTTTTATTACTTCCTTCATTCTCGCCAAGCTTCTTTCTTTTTCGTCTACCATTGATCAACATCTCGAAAATCTGTCGAGATCGTATATGGAACTCACAACTGAATCCCAAAAACATGTTTTTGAATGTGAAAAGGGATTTGGGTTTGTTTCAGAAGCTGTGAAAATTGATGCTTTTGGTGAATCTGTGGAAGAAATTGATACCCATGAGGAGTTTTTGGATGGTAATGAAGGATCAAGAGATGTAAAAGAAGGAAGTATTGAAGTAGAAGAGAATTTTGTGAGTGAAAGCACTGAGATTGAATTAGCTGAAGAGGATGAAGTGATTGAGGTTTTGGACTGTGAAAAAGTGGATGGGAAAGAGTGCTTGATGGACGGGTTATCTGATGATGATTGGGAGGGAATTGAAAGAACTGAATTGGAGAAAGATTTTGGTAAAGCAGTGTGTTTTTTGGAGTATAAAAGTAATGCTGATAAAGATTTCAAACTTGGCAATGATTTAAAGATGCAATTGTATGGACTTCACAAGATTGCCACTGAAGGGCCTTGCTATGAGCCACAGCCGATCGCTTTGAAGTTATCTGCTCGTGCAAACTGGTAAAATTTCCTTCTGAATTTGGGTTTTAAATTTTGTATTTTCTCTTGAATTTGGATAAGAAAAGTAGAAAACTCTTGATCTTTAGTGTTGAATTTCTGGGTGTTGCCTCATTTGAGATCTAGTGATTCTAATCTGTGTGTGATGTGATATGATCCACAGTGTAATGTGTTTCATTATCTGATTAAGAATTTCATAATAGAATTTGATGAAGAAAAATGAATAGAATTGACTTGATGAAGATTGAAAGAGAAGAATTAAAGCCTATTGGTAAGGAAAAATAATCACTGAAAGGAATGGATTGAAACTGATTAAATGATTCCCAATGGCTTTTTTGGTTCAATTTAGATCCTTTCCTTGTTGTTGATGGTCACTGACACCGACATTTTTCATTACAGGAATGCCTGGAAACGACTCGGGAGCATGAGTCCAGAAGCAGCCATGGAGCTGTATATCACCCTTGTTTCAAGTAGCATCCCTGGGTTTGTTCAAGATGATATCCATGTAAGCTTGCTTCTACATCCTGTGTTTTTCTGATCACTTAAAGCGAACACGGACTAGTTTATTCATGTTTCTTGCTTGTTTTGATGTTGTAGGGGAATGGTAAACAGGATTCTGCAGATGCCAAAGCCAATAGGAAGCTGCCTTTCCATGTCAAAACAATGTCAGTAAACCAAGCTGTGGATTGCAGGTAATAGTACAAAGTACTTACTTCCAATCTAGGATTGAACCAAAACAAAAAACCTTAGGCTCCATATATCCTGATTCCCGAAAACATATATCAGCATGGTTAGGGCAAGCCAGTGTCCCAACTTCACTAAACCGATGCCTGTTTGAATACAAATGGTCCCTTAAATTATCTTTTGCTGCCTGGCTTATTGTCAATTGTGACAACTCTTACAGGACTTCTAACAAGTTAACAACACACATTCAAAGCTCTGATGGGATAAAGTCTGCTGTGTACACTCCATGAATAAGGTATTATTGCCATTGCATATTGCTGTTTTGTTTTGAATGTTCAGTTTCTATTTCTTTGTAGTCTGGCCATCTTTACAGTATACAGAAATATCAGTAAATATTCTGTTTCTAACAACTTAGGGCAATATGTTAATAGTGATTCTCTGTGATATGCGACATATTCGACATGCTTTAAACTTGTTGACACAGTAAAATTTTACAACATATGCTAAGAAAATGCCTCAAATTTGGAAATTTTGTGGAAACCAAATGTCAATACTTCCTGATCATGCAACCATCTTAGTGGTTTGACATCTTATAGGAAACAAATATGAAAATTCTGAGTTACAGTTTGTGGTTTGAGCTGCACTTCTAGTTGCTATCCTTCAGGTCCCTTTAACATCGACTAGTGTGCACGAATCGCTGACAAGCAGTAGGATTGTTCTTTTCTGTTGCTGGTTTGATCTTCATCAAGCTGCTCTGATAATCTCAGTCACACCTACAAGCAACTATTGGATAATGGAGGAGTTTGGATCAAGATAATTAGGAGCTTCTGCTTCGTTATGTATGTACATATATGTATACACATAAGTGTATGTTACAGCTTTCTGCTTTCAGTCATTGCATTTGTACAGCTTTCAGCTTTGTGGTTTATTTTGGGATTGAGAATCACTTTTCCTTGATTCTTGGTGGTGTTTTCTTGTAATTTTCTCATGTTACGGCTACTCTCATTTATTATTTTTCTTAAAATATTATGTTTGTTTTTTTTAATGTATCAACATATTCTGTTAGATATTTGAATATGCATTAAAGGATAACTTTTCAGACATACACTCTATCGAATTTTATTTTTTATTTAATTTATATTTTTTATTACTTAAAATTCATATTTTATGTTTAAAATGATGAAAATAATTTAAAAAATCTCATATAGAAACTATTTTTATCATTTTTTACTTGAAAAATGATATTTTACAGATATTTATAAAAAACCAATTAATGTTAGAAAAATGGGATAATGGTATAAATGTCCCATGTATTTTTAAAAATGTATCAATATGGGGCCTGTATTTTGTAACGTTCAATCAGCCTCTAAATTTTTCTTTCATCATATAAAGTACCATCCCCTATAATGTTGTTATGCGGTGATGTGGTATGACATGTGTCCAAGTTATATTATGACATGTGTATTTCGTATATAAAAAAATTATAATTAGATATACTTATATTGATATAAATATGTTATAATTATATATTAATTTAGTTAACTGTATCTATATTGGTGTAAATACCTTATGATAATAAAATATTTAATGTTAGAAAGTGTAAAAGAATTTACAAATACCTCTTATTAATAATATCACATTTGTTAAAAATAAATTAATTTGTTAAAAGAAAATTTTACCACAGGCGTCAAACACTGCTGAATACTATTAATGTTGAATATTGTTGAACATCATTAAATTAATTAATAAAAATTTAAAATCTCAAAGACTCAATATGTAATTAATAAAAGAGTGATAAACTCAACATATAATTAATAATTGTATGATTAGTCTTTTAGATTTTTACTCTTTATAAATTAATTTAATAATATTCAACGGTGTTCGACGTCCATTGCAGACTCGTCCTTTATTAAAATAATAAAAAAGTATAAAAAATAATTGATCTATTTATTTGATAAAGGTCAGTGAATCTCCTAATCGGATGATATGGATAAATGCCCAAGAAGATAATGTTTCTTTTATTCGTATTTTGTAGGTTGATACATGTTGTCACGGGCCGCAGGTTGGGGTCCGAGACATTGGCATCACATGGTGCGATTTGGCCTGCCCATGTAATTCCAAG
The DNA here is from genome assembly GCA_035048815.1 of Abelmoschus esculentus. NCBI lineage: Eukaryota > Viridiplantae > Streptophyta > Magnoliopsida > Malvales > Malvaceae > Abelmoschus > Abelmoschus esculentus. The sequence goes on from JAUCBN010000044.1 coordinate 5,350,026, forward strand.
AGCAATGCTGGGCTTACGAAGACCACCAACGTTGGCCCGATCCAGGGAGAACCTTATCCATCCAAGGTGTGTGAACACAAAAGATTCTTTCCATAGTTAGGTGGGAATATTCCCAGAATTATGCTTTGTAAATGGATAGGATTGTATCATAGCCGTCGGTGTAAATCTGTATAGACCGTAGGATCGAGGGGAGTTCAACTATAAATAGAGGTCTTCCCCACCTCATTTGATGTATCAGAGAGTATTGAGTTATTCCAAGTTTCCAAGGAATAAAGGCATTTTCTCTAAAATCCTCTTGAGTGTTCTTTCTTTGTTCTTAAGCGTTCTTGAGCGTTCTTGAAGAGTCCTTCCTCACTCATCTCGTTTGATCCGTTTCTGCGTAAAACGCTTCGTGTTTTTCGGTGCTTGGGAAGTTTGATCTTTTGAAAGTGGTGAGAATGCTTACTTAGGCGTTTGTCTTGAGTCACATCGCCTAAGGCCGCACGTTGGACTGATTTAAAAGTCTAACCACGTGACAAGTGGTATCAGAGCCTTGTTCGAACAACGTTCTAGCCGTTCGAGGTACGAAGCATCGAGTTTGAGATGGCACCAAAGAGGGAGACTGTTGCTGCTGCTAGCCAGAAGGGTGTGGAATCCCAGGCTGACAAAGAAAGTTGAGCTAACTCAAGAGACAAGTTGTCTGCACTTGAGGACAAGGTCACCAAGCTTGAAGGATCCGTGAAGGATGCCGTGGAGCGACTCGACGTGATGGACACACGTCTCGAGGAACTGGATGACCATGGTGATAAGCTGGAGGAAAAGGGAAATGCTCTCGAAGCCAAGTTTCAGGCATTGAGGGAGGAAATGTTGGGACTCAAGGTGAAAGTCCTGGTATATCAGGCTGCTATGCGGAACGGTGTGTTAAATCCAACCACACCTAAACTAGTGAAGGACATCCCAAAACCCAAGGAGTTCATGGGAATCAGGTCGGTGAAAGATGTCGAGAATTTCATATGGTGCATGGAGCAATACTTCCGGGGAATGAGCATCACTGATGATGCCGAAAAGGTAAACACTGTGATAGTTTATTTGACTGATGTTGCCTTATTGTGGTGGCGAAACAAATGTTCCGAATCGAGTGACGAGGACATTCCAGTCGGGACATGGAAGGATTTCCAGTCTGAGCTTAAGGAGCATTTTTATCCAAAGAATGCCAACGAGGAAGCTCGAGACAAACTTCACCAGTTGAAGCACGATGGCTCAATTCGAGAGTATGTGAAAAGATTTACTGAACTCAAGTTGCATATTAAAGATTTGAGTAAATAGGAAGGTTTGTATTTCTTCAAATTTGGTCTCCAGAGATGGGCAAGAATGGAGTTGAAGAGAATGGGTGTAAAAGACCTTTCAGGAGCGATGACTGTTGCTGAATCCATTACAGAATTTGAGATAAAAAACGAGTCTTCCAAGCCCCGAGACAAGGGTAATGGAAAGGGAGACGAGAAAATTCCCGAAGAAAAGAGCGTCGAACGAAAGCCATCCCCCAAGTCCAATCAGTACGACAAGCCATATGAGCAGAAGGATCGAGGAACCGTAAGGTGCTACCATCGTGAGGGTCCTCACGTAGTGAAGGATTGTCCAAACAAGAATAGCCGCCTCGATGCCATAGTCCATAAGGACGACGACTCAGATGGTGAACCAGTGGGTAGACTTGGTGCAATCGCCAGCGTAAAAGGTGGAAAGCCGAAGGTAACAGGTCGAAAGTGTTACCGGTGTAAGGGGCCGCATATAGCGCGAGAGTGCCCTGATCGAGTGAAGCAGTCCAAGAAGGACAAGCCCGAGGGTGATAAGGTTGTGAAGCTTGGCTCGATGATTCTGAGTTCTGCCAAGAAGAATGGCAAGAAGCAGAATGGGTTGATGTTTGTCGACATCAACGTGGCGGGACGATCAAAGAGTGCTTTGGTGGATACCAGGGCAAGCGATATGTTCATGTCCAAGAAGGTTGTAGTAGAGCTTGGTCTTAAAGTTGTGGATTCAACCGACAAGATCAAGACTGTGAATGCCAAGGAAGCTCCTATTATAGGGACAGTGCGGAAAGTTGAGCTGCAGATTGGTGATTGGAAGTCCAAGGAAAACTTCAAGGTAATCGATATTGATGACTTTAATTTTATTTTGGGACTAAACTTCCTTGACCGTGTTGAAGCGATCATCATTCCGTGTGCCAACGTCGTGTGCATCTTGGATCCAAGACAACAATGTGTTGTACTCGTACGACGAGACATCGGGCAAGGGACCAAGAAGTTGACAACTATTCAGTATGTCGAGGATGCTCCAAGCCGAGGAGTCATCGTGAAAGAGGCAACAGTTAGGGATATTTCCTTGGTGAGGCATGTGTTGCTCGAGCTTATTGGCGTGGAAGCCGTCGAGGAGCCATCCGTGGACAAGGTGGCCGATACATCGAACTTCAAGGGAACCGAAGTGTCGATGAGTGTTGCATTGTTGATGAGCAATGGGGCGTCAAGCTTTAGTGAAGAAGTCTTTTCGGAGAGAGAAAATGCTGGGTCAATGAGTGAAGTACCTCTTGAACACGGGGATAGTGATCAAGATGTGCTTAGTACAGTTGATTTTACAAGACGGTGCGAGCCGAAGAGAGCAGTCTTTATGGGGGGACAATTGAATCAGAGTCCGGTGCTCTTTATGGGGAGAGCGGTTCTTGTGGGGGGATATTCAAGCCAAACTCCGAGATAGAAGCAAGCCAAGGTGCGCGAGAAACTCCAGGATCGAACTCAGACTTGCCCGAGTGGCGCGACGAGGGCGTCGCCAAGTTTGATGGGGGAGAATGTCACGAGCCGCAGGTTGGGGTCCGAGACATTGGCATCACATGGTGCGATTTGGCCTGCCCATGTAATTCCAAGAGCAATGTTGGGCTTGCGAAGACCACCAACGTTGGCCCGATCTAGGGAGAACCTTATCCATCCAAGGTGTGTGAACACAGAAGATTCTTTCCATAGTTAGGTGGGAATATTCCCAGAATTATGCTTTGTAAATGGATAGGGTTGTATCATAGCCGTCGGTATAAATCTGTATAGACCGTAGGATCGAGGGGAGTTCAACTATAAATAGAGGCCTTTTCCTACCTCATTTGATGTATCAAAGTGTATTGAGTTATTCCAAGTTTCCAAGAAATAAAGGCATTTTCTCTAAAATCCTCTTGAGTGTTCTTTCTTTGTTCTTAAGCGTTCTTGAGTGTTTTTGAGCGTTCTTGAAGAGTTCTTCCTCGCTCATCTCGTTTGATCCGTTTCCACTTAGAACGCTTCACGTTTGTCGGTGCTTGGAAAGTTTGATCTTCCGAAAGTAGTGAGAAGGCTTACTTAAGCGTTTGTCTTGAGTGACATCGCCTAAGGCCGCACGTTGAGCTGGTTTAAAAGTCTAGCCACGTGACAATGTGAATAACATAGATATCGTGTAAGGTTTTATTTTTCTATTATAAAAGTGTTATTCTTTATCAAGTTCAACAAATATATGTATTTTATTACCATAAAATATTTATATTAGTATAAATATAATTAACTAAATTATTATCTAATTATAACATATTTACACCGATATAAAGTATATCTAATTATAACTTTTTTGAGAAATGCTACTGAATTTTTATTAAATCCATAGAAAATTATAATTACAATGTAATTAAGAAATAAAATAATTTGATTAAAAAATCCAAAAATTCTTACAACCCAAAACAAAGAAAAATAAAATTCCTATGAAAATAGGCATACCAATAAAATTCAGCAGCTTCCTGAATATCCTTGTCTCTGTCCAAGAGAGACACATAGTAAAGGAAGAAGGAGTTGTAGGCGATTCAAACTGCCGTGCAAAAAGTACCGCTACCCAGGACTGATTTTATCGGCAAACAACCATCAATTGAATAAGGATAAGTCTTTCCAAGTGACCACCGATAAAACAATAAATCAGAAAACTAGCATCGATTGAATCTCTGTGCAAACAACAACCGATCGCTAGGGTATGCTGCAACATGCCATAAAGACAGACGAATCAAACCCCAAAACAAAAATAAAAACATGTCACAAGGACAAAGAAAAACGTGTCACAAAGACAGAAAAATAATGATCCTTATTAAAATAAAAACAAGAAAAAGAAATAGATTCGGTGGTTGACAACCAATATTAAAATTGATTGTCGACCACCGATCAAAGGGAACGATCAAAACGAAAAATAAAAAAAGATGGAATTTAGGAAATGAGAATGGCGACTAGGAGGGTTTTAAGAGAAAAATTAGGTTTAGGTCTATTTTTTTACCGCAGTCTATTTCTATTTTTTAGGCTTTTTGCCGCATTATAACTTTATTTTTATTATTATTTGATAAGTCGTATCATAATATAACATGACTATCTATTATGCAACATCACCGCATAACAATATTACAGATGTGGTATTTTATATGATAAAAATTTAAGGATTGACATGAACTATCTTGCCTCAGTGATTAAAGGAATGATTGATATTTTTGAAGGATAGATTCAAACACCAATAATACTAGCATAGTAAATGAGAACGTTCAATATACAATGGTTGAAAATATACTTTAAAACTAATAGTACTGTAATTGATTAAAAAAATCCTTGATTAAATATTTATAAAGTACAAACCTACATTGATAATTTTTTTTTTCAAAATACAGAAGACATTTGTGCTATTGTCCTTTAAAATTATAAACAAAGCATTTTTTATAAAAAAATAAATAAAAAATTTAATGTATAAACCGTAAAACTGCGCGGTTCAAAAACTCCAGAAAACGAATTCTAGTTCTTTCAGTTTTCACTTCTCAGTTGCCTGAGATGCGTAACTTTCCATCTCCTCCATAAACTTTAATTCCCGATCCGATCTAGGGCCTTTTCCGTCTGAGTTCGAAATGGGGATTGTGGTCGAAACCCCCGTATGGGAACCAAGTTCATCCGTTTTCGTTTTCATTTTCCTTTCTTGTTTCCTCTCTCTCTCCTCCCTTTCTATCTCTCCAAACACGCCCCTACCATGATTTTTTAGAGTCTGCATCTTTGATTAGAAGTCAGGTGATTGGTAATTGAATGGTGGGTGGTATTCTTTGAGTGTAAGGTAAGGGTGTAAACGAGCCGAGTCGAGCTCGAGTAGTGCTAAGCTCGGCTCGGCTCGTTAAGATTTCGAGTCGAGTTCGAGTTTTTTTCGAGCCTAATCAAGTCATGTATTGACCGATGTTTGATCGTGTTAGACTTGAGTAACTCTTATCTTTCTAGTCTCATTTAAAGTCCAATGGAGAAAAAACTTTGATACACATGTTATATAAACTCAAGCTTGTTAATTTTAGGTCTTAGTATGTTAATTTAGGGTTTAAGACTTATGTTTAGGGTTTTAAGTCTAGAAATTTATATTTTAAATTATAAAAAATACTATATTTATGTTTTCGAGTAGCTCGTGAGCTTTTCGAGATGGGTATCATGTAGCTCGGTTCGGCTCGTCAAGAACTCAAGTCGAGTTCGAGTTCGAGCCGAGTCCAGTCGAGTCGAGTTTTGATCGAGCTTTGACCGAGCCAAGCTCGAGTAGCTCGCGATCTGTCTCGTCTCATTTACAGCCCTAGTGTAAGGGATGAATTGTTATAATATATGGACTAAAAATAATTATTTTTAAATTATAATGCCAATTATTAACCCTAGTAATAATTTTTTCTTAGTAATATTTTTAAGTTTTTTTTTTCAAGTTGGAGTTTTTATATTATTATTTTTTTAATTTTTTAAAATATAATACCATAAATTATTTTTAACAATACGGTGATTTACTGCATAAATCAGAAAATTGATTACTTTCAACCTGTCTTTAAACAATGTTTGAATAAAATATTAATCACTGTTCAAAAATGAGTTACTTTCTACCTGTCTTCAAATAATATTTTTTTAAAAAAGTTATATACTATAAGGGAATGTAATGTGTATACACATCATGTGATTTTGAGTTAATGGTATAATTTTTTTAAAAATATTGTTAGGAGACGAGTGAGAAACAATTTATTTCTGAACAATGACTAATATTTTATTCAAATACTGTTTAAAGACGTATTGAAAACAATCTATATTTTTATTTATACAATAAATTATAATATTGTTGAAAATAGATTAGGTGGTATCATTTTTAAAAAAAAAAATTAAGAAACAATACCGATATAACTCTGTTTTAAAGAAGAACAACATCTTTTTTTTAAAAAAAATATTTTTATTTTTATTTAATTATAAAATTATATAAATTCGTTATAAATTTGAATGTTATAAATTTGAATGTTTAGTTAATGATTCAAATTATATATTTTGTGTCGAGAATTCATGATAAGAGTATAGAAATAATAAACTTAATTTGAGATCTACTGATTGCCCTAGTGATTAAGGATACTCATTCTGTCCTATTTTATATAGGTTTAAATCTTGATATGGGAGAAAGTTATAATCTCTCTACTTTATAAAAAAAAATTAATTTATTTTGGGCTTAGATTATTTTTAACCATTGAATAAATAACAGGAACGATTTTCTTTGTCATAAGCTGAAAATTAGTATATTCTAATTATTTATTCTAACAGTGTTAGATATATTACAGAACACGACATTCCTTCTCTAATTTTTGGAAAAAAAAAGCATCGAGAAAGGAAAAAATTATAAAATAAAAACAAAACTTTTGTATGAATATTCTGTCTGATTGAAAATGCTTTTAGTAGTAGGGTTACTATTTGCAGCCAATATAATTAGAATAAATTCCCAAAATTCAAATCAAAATACTCATAAAGAAATTCCAAAACGACGATAATCCGCCAATCTCCGGCTAAGCAACGCTAGCAAAACGATTAAATAATAAGAGAGTTAACGAATCCCGAATTTTTGGGGAAAAAAACAAATACTGGTAAAAGGGAAAAAAGTTGCCTGAAGACCCAGCAACCGAATTGGGAAATCTGGGAGACCATAAGAGGTGAAAGAAGCCAGAACTAAAAGCTGCATTAAGGTACCCTTTTCTTTGGATTTGGAAATTTTCTATTTATTTCTTGAGTTTAATTATCTTTTGATGTTTATATATGAATTTGGGTTCTTCTTAACTTATTTGGAGTTGGTTATTTTTGAAATAATAAGAAAACCCATTTGATCTAATTACTTTCTTGATGATCATGCTGTTTCCTAGTATGAGTTTGAAGGGCTAAGTGGGTTTTTAGATAATTGAGATTTTAAAGAAGAATGATTGGGTTTTAGGGTTAATTCTTATTTATTTTTTTGCCTTGCGGCTGGGAAAGTGCTAAAACAGCTTAAGTTTGTTCTTTGAACATATTATTTGTACTCTTTTTATGACTACTACACAAATAGTACCAAAATCTTTCAGGTGTAAAAGAATTTGATTAAGTTGTGATCTTACTATACTGTTATTGGGAACTAAGAAAGCACTTGAAATATAAAGTGTGCCATATAAATGATATTAGAACTAGAAACCATTTAGAAATAGGTTTTGCATGTAATGATTCAGGTAATTTGTTGGTTTCATTACTGATGCGCTAGTTTTAATCTAGTAGCATATGGAATTTGAACATGGTTGCTGCAACGTTTTATTTTTGTAATTCTTGTTAAGGTCACATCCTCGATTTGAAGCATGCAAATACTGCGTTTAGATCACCATATGGTTCTACATCCCTGTAGTCTTATCTAGTATTTTTGTTCCAACAGTGTCTTCCTTTTTTTAATTCCAAAAGGTTCATATAATGTGCATTAACTTTTGATAAAAGTGCAAATGATTACCAAAAATAGGAAAAATATACCCAAATAAACTAACTGTTAATTTCCTAGATTCATGGGTTTTGTACCAAAGTTTATGAGGCAATGGATTAAAGATGAACCCAGTGAAGGAACAGTTACCAAATTTCAATTATTCCTAGACCTCATCTATTTCATATAATATTTGAGAAGAATTTGGCTTGTTTAATCTACTAACTCTCTCCTTGATGATGAATGGGCGGGAATTGTGTTATGTTTAATGAGGAGAGGTGGCTGCTTTTCATTATTTATTTGATGGTTTTTACATTGATTGATTTATTGTTTTTGATTCTGTCTTAGGCTTGCTAGTTGGCGGAGATTAGATTTCAAATACTTGTCTTGTTCTTGTTGTCAAGATAGAGTGTTACAGAAGCTATGGTATTGGTGTTCACAGGGTTTTCATCAGTTTTGCCGAATAATATGATTTCCAGGGATCTATAATCCATCATTGAGAAAGTATTTTTCTGTTGGAATTTATGAATCACGGTATGTGCTATGTCCTTTATGTGGATTTTCTTATTTCACTTCTTCCCCTTTTGTCCCTGTATCAATTTTGTTTTGAAAAAATAATTGTTGTATTGGTGGTGTTGCTGGAATATGCTCTAGTTCACTGATGATTTTGCTTTAGGTTGAATTGAATGCTGAGAAAGAAATTACGTTGTTGAACCAAAGTAATTAGTCTCCAAGTCTCCTGTATTTTCTTGATAAAGATATTCATGTCATATTGCTTGTTGTTATTATTACTATTATTGTAGTTTTTTTCCTTCTACTCTTTCTTACTTGTGATCCTTGGACTTCTTTTTTTGGTTACCCAGGTCATATGGGGATATCTTTGTTAAACACACTTCTCAGTAACATTTCGTCATTTTTAAATTTGTCATCTTCTGAGAACATTAACTTGGAACCAGTTCAGAATTATTACCAGAGAGCAGAAGAGATGCTAAAGTTGTTGAAGCCAATTCTTAGCTCTATCCTTGATTCAGAAATTACTTCTGATGAAGTGCTTAGTAAGGCATTCGAAGGGTTAAGTATCTCTATAGAAGAATTGAGGGAGCAATTCGAAAGCCGGCAATCCTTTTCCAGTAAAGTTTACTTTGTAAGTTACTAGTTACGTTAAGTTCACAACTTCACTTGGCAGTTTCAGTCCACTTATGGCTGGAAGAAGTACCTAAGTTAACCTAATTAGGCATTGGTATACCCCTGATATCATGAAGCTTTGATCAATTACTTGTCTGAATGCCAATATTTTCATATGAGATGAGTGTTGTAGATTATTGCTGTAATTTTACTGTTAATTCTTGTGCAATAACCCGCTAGACATATTTTCTACCCCTATGGCCTATGGATGTCTGCATTTTCTTATTATTTCTTATGGTTATTAGAACAGTATCATGTTTCTATAAGAGTAATTGTTGGAATGTCTAGCTTTTGGAATATATTTGCCCCTAAGCCTGGTTTTTGAATGTTTGCTCATATTTAGGTGGAAAATTGCTATAGATGGGTGCCTAGAAAATAATATTATATTATAAGAATAGATTGTTCTATTAGCTACTGGTCAACTAGTGTTGACCTTTAATTAAATGCACTTATATAACCATCTTCTGTTGCACTTGGTCTCTAGGTTCTGCAAGTTGAGTCATTAATATCAAAGATTCGGAATTCTAGCCTGGCTGTTTTCCAGTTCTTGAAGTCTTCCCATCAGCATCTGCCTAATGAATTGAGTTCAGCATCTCTTGAGGTAATTTATAACCCAAGTTACTGTAAATTAAGCATGTGAATGGAAAAAAGGCATGAAAGTATACAGTTTTGAGATGTGAGAAAATATTTACCTTTCATTTTGATTTGATTTCTGAGTTCAAAAAATGCTAAAGAGGAATCCATATTTCAGGATGTTTAACTATTGGGAATTGATTGCAGCACTGCTTGCAGAAAATTAAGCATGTAGCATATGATCAGGCATCATCTGTCATCAAGGAAGCCATACGGGATCAAGTGGATAGTGTTGGACCATCCTCAGACATAATAGTGAAAATTACGGAGAATTTGAGCTTGAGGTCAAACCAGGAGATTCTGATAGAAGCTGTAGCCCTTGAAAAGTTGAAGGAGAATGCTGAACATGCCGAAAAAACTGCAGAAGCTAAGTTTATTGATCAAATAATTGCTCTTGTAACTCACATGCATGATCGTCTTGTATTAATGAGACAAGCTGAGACCAGTAGCCCAGTTCCCATACCTGCTGATTTCTGCTGCCCCCTTTCCCTAGAGCTAATGACTGATCCGGTGATTGTGGCATCTGGACAAACCTATGAGCGAGCTTTCATTAAGAACTGGATTGGTCTTGGGCTCACTGTCTGCCCCAAGACACGGCAAACTTTGACTCATACCAATCTTATTCCTAATTACACAGTAAAGGCACTAATTGCAAACTGGTGTGAGTCAAACAATGTGAAGTTGCCTAATCCTATGAAGTCCATCGGCTTAAACGAATCCTATCCCTTTCTTGTGGCTGCAGAGTCTGACTTGCCAAGGGATTCAAATAGTGTTACTCCTAGAAGTATCCAACCATTATCACCCGAGTCTTGGTCTAGAGGTCAAGCTGGTAAGAACCTAATCACATCCAGTGGAATTCATCAGGAGGGAACCTACCCACTTCATCCTCGTTCTACCTCAGAGGGTTCAATGCCAGATATAGCTGAAAATGGAGAGGATCTGGATGTTGCAAGAATATCACTGGATAGTGCTGAAGACGGTTCAAAGTTGGAACAGAGGTATAATGATTCCATTGGTGAACCACCTGTTTCACCTTCTAACAATGTCGGACAGTCATCTCAGAATCATACAAGATCTGTTTCAGCATCTAGTGCACTTCCTAATTCAGATTCTCCTCGAGGAGCTGTTGGAGATGCCAATGAGACTTCTGAAACTCATCTCACGGCCTACAACAGTGATGTTTCTGGGGAGGTTAAATCTGACCCACAGCCGACAGTCAGCTCAGCCGTTCCACAAAGAGAACCTGAGTTTCCTCCTCGATTGGTAGAAGCGCGATCTCGAAGCCAAACAATCTGGCGTCGGCCATCAGAAAGGTTCATTCCAAGGATAGTTTCTTCTCCTGGTGTTGAGAACAGGGCTGATCTTTCTGGCACTGAAACCCAGGTTAAGAAGTTGGTGGAGGACTTGAAGAGCACTTCAGTTGATAATCAAAGAGAGGCCACAGCTCAACTCAGGTTACTTGCTAAGCACAATATGGATAATCGGATTGTAATAGCAAACTGTGGGACCATTACCTTGTTAGTTGATTTGCTTCGATCGCCAGATACAAAGACTCAGGAAAATGCTGTTACAGCACTTCTTAACTTATCAATTAATGATAACAACAAAACAGCTATTGCTGATGCTAATGCAATTGAGCCTTTGATTCATGTCCTTGAGACAGGAAGCCCTGAAGCCAAAGAAAACTCAGCTGCTACTCTCTTTAGCCTTTCGGTCATCGAGGATAACAAAGTCAAGATTGGAAGGTCTGGGGCAATTAAGCCTCTTGTTGATTTATTGGGGAATGGTACTCCTAGGGGAAAGAAAGATGCTGCTACTGCCTTGTTTAATCTGTCAATATTTCATGAAAATAAGGCCCGAATTGTGCAAGCTGGTGCTGTAAGACACCTTGTAGACTTAATGGACCCAGCAGCCGGAATGGTTGATAAGGCAGTTGCTGTTTTGGCTAATCTTGCCACAATTCCTGAAGGGAGGAATGCTATCGGGCAGGAGGGTGGGATTCCTGTACTAGTCGAGGTCGTTGAGTTGGGTTCAGCGAGAGGAAAGGAAAATGCCGCTGCCGCTCTTTTACAACTCTGCACAAACAGTGGTAGGTTTTGCAGTATGGTGCTCCAAGAAGGAGCTGTTCCACCACTAGTGGCCTTGTCCCAGTCCGGCACACCTAGAGCTAGAGAGAAGGTATACTGCTGTTATTTCTGATAAAACCATCTTTCTTTTACCTTTCTTGAAAATTATCATAAGCTGCAGTTGGTTTTCAGGCACAGGCACTTCTGACCTATTTCAGAAGCCAACGACATGGTAGTGCTGGGAGAGGCTGAAAGTAAGGAAGCACCTTTCACGGCTTCCAAGATATACAGGTTGTGTACATTTGATGTTTCAAATAATACATTTTGAAGGTATTGCTGCCTGGATTTACATTTTACAGGGTTTGTGTAGGAAAAAGAAAATTTTAATTTGTAGAGGATTCGATGGAATCCTCTTGTGAAATGTTTCATTTTACATATGCAATTGTGATTGTAAGAAGGGGATTTCATATGTATGAGTCTGTCTGGTCTTCACAACTACAGGGGAGTAACGATACAAATAGATGAATAATGTCTGTCCTGGTTTATGTTCCATGACCTTTTTTTTTAAAAAAAAAACTCAGAACTGTTGTCAGATTAAACTAGAAATTCAAATTGATTTGGGTAATTAACAAAAATCTTTGCTTAAGCTTGAGTTACAAGTAAATGTCGTCCAAATTCAACCAATATAGAAGAAGGGAAACATGATTAGCCTAAATTGACAAAACGGCATATCCATCCTCTAGCCTTCTTTTGTAGATATTCCTAAAGGAAAAACATAAAGGAGAGTTTAAACAGAAGATGTTCCCTCCTGAAACCTCGACATGTCTTTGTCACAACAAAAAGGAAATACAAACAGAATGTCAGATGCTGTCAATAGCAACCAGGTAACTAAATATATACATAATATATTGGATGCTGTTTTTATTTGAAATTTGGCCCTTGGCCCTTGAACTAGAGCATGTAATCTAACCACCTTTGTCTGGCAAAACAGTATAGATGAAAGTAAGAGTGCATAAATACTATCTTGGATTGTGTCCAACCTGACAGTCCCCTCTGTTTCACTCTCATACAGCAACACCTTGCTTTCTTAAACTGCACTGCTTTGTTGGCTTATTCTTTCTTTATATTCCATTTATCTGCCCCTTTCCCTCTCAACACTTCAGTACTTGTTCTTCCTATATAAACCCCCCCTTTCAGCACCTAAAATGGGAACTAAAAATCAAGTTTATATGAACTTTTCCGGGTTTCAAGCCATGAAAAGTGCTGCAACTAACTGTGACGAACAACAAAATTGTGAAGTTTTGGAGGAAGAAGAAGCATTGTCACTTTGTGATCTGCCGGTCAATTTTATTAGAGAAGAGAATCAAATCCAACCTAGGAATGAAGAAGATGATGAATCCCAAGCCATTAAAACTCGAGAAGATTTCAACTTTGGATCATGGGGTAACTTTTTGTCAACAAAACCAGAAATGTGTGCAGCTGATGAAGTGTTCTTTAAAGGCAGAATTCTACCCTTCCGTGTCTCTGTTCGTTTAGACAGTGTCCCGACAGGGTACCATCTTCAGGATAACCAGAATAAGAGCCAGTGCTTGTCAAGGTCCGAGTCCATGCACCTTAGTTCGTTGAGTAGGTTCACAAGTGTTACTAACAGTAGCAGAAGCGGTAGCACTGGAAATAGCCATTACTCGATGAATAGTAGCAGTAATTCTAACAAAGTTACAGCAAGGAATTTCAATTCAATTACCGATTCCGAACCGAAGCCAAACGAAAGCAGAAACCACTTCAACACACATCCAAGTCCAAAACCTCAGATAAAGTCATCCAAAACTCAACCAGTAAACATCAGCAGCTGAAACCAGACATCATCGATGTGGGACTTTTTCAGGCTGGGCTTGGTTCGAGCTCCAGAGCTTGAACTAGACTACGTGAACATCCGTAGAAACAACAACAATTTGAATCGAAATTCTGTCAGCCGGAACAGCTGCTGCAGTAACATTAATCAAGTAGATTCGATCAAAGGGTTCTTAAGAAAAGGGTTGTTTGGTGGTTGTAAATGCTTAGTGAATGTAGTCGAAACAGTTCCACTGAATAAAATTGTCATCATCAAAAGTATGATGAAGAAGAAGAGTGAAAAAGAGAAGGCAATGCCACTTGCCGCCATGGAAGAGAAAAGGAAGCTACTGCAAGAAGTGAAGATAAAGAAGAAAATAAAAGAAAAACGAGAAGGAAAGCAAGCGTTGTCACGTCATCGAACGTATGAATGGTTAAAGGAGCTTTGACATGCAAGCGTTGTTGATGAGGCATAGAGAAACAAACAAACAGACAGACAGACAAGAAAAGCTGATGAACAATCTCGCATGCTTCTCTTTACTTTTCTTTCATCATTTTCAACTCTAGAATTAGATACTTCATTCAAAGTGCTAGCTGTTGTACCAATAAAATCTCTGCCTCACTCTGTGGTGTAAGATTTGTTGGAATCGTTAATGGGACTTAATATCAACAAATTTGCTACTGCAAATTTTCCACGACAAACAACACTATATTTTCAATTTTAATTTTGAAGTACACACTTTTTTCACTCCCCACTCTTGCTATCACTTTCTCTCACTCTTTCACGTACAAGACAAACAAATATATAGTGCATACTCACCGACTTAGAAAACTCTAGGAACTAATTAAATATTACTATTAAGCTAATCCTAGAATTTTCTCCACATTGCAGTTGCTTCTAGACATTGCTTTATACTTCTTCATTTGTTTAATTATTGCTTATGTTTCTTGAATTTTCTATTTACTTGTCGATATACTCATCACAATGCTCTAGATGTTTCTAGAATCAAGTTTGAATTCTAACACTCCCCTCAAACATGATTCTTCATTCCAAGCATTTCTTTTAGTCTTTAAAATGTTTCTACGTTTAACAGATTTGTAAAAATATCTGCAAGTTAATCTTCTGTCTTGCAGTAGACTAACTCCACATTTTTGTTTTTCACCTACTCTCGTATGAAATGATATTTTGTGTCAATATGCTTACTTCGGCTATGCGAGACAGGATTCTTTGCAAGAGATATAGTGGATTTGTTGTCAATATATATTGTAGTTGGTCCTTCTTGTACAAAATTTCACTCGTCCAAAATATTCTTCAACCAAATTGCTTGGCAAGTGCATGCTGTAGCGGAACCGATACGAAATAGATATCCAGAAGTACTTTTTCTATCTTCTATGTCTCCCCCATAATCACTATAGGAATAACCAACTAACTTTGAATTTTGTGAATGCGTGTAAAACAAACCATGATCTAACGTACCTTTGATATATCTCAAAATTCTCTTTACTGCAATCCAGTGATCTTGTTTTGGATTCTCCAAGAATCTGCTTACCATTCTCATAACGTATGTTATGTCTGGTCGTGTGATAGTATGCAACTACCATCAACTACCATTACTTTAAATTATTCTCTCTTACTCATCATTAATCTTAGCTTTTTAACCACAGTTAAACTAAGAAAATTATGTGAACTACCTGAATCCACTAATTCTATTCCCTTCTAGCCATTTACTTTCACCTATAACTTTATTGTTTCCCAGCTATTGGCCCCCCACATAGCATGTAAGGAAAGAATGGGAGCATCTTTCTTATCACCTTCTTGTGCTGCTAACTCCCCTTCTTCCTCACAATCCAAAAATTCTTCCTATTCCCCTTCATCGTCTATTCCTTCCACCATGATTTGAAATAATTGGAATTTAGAACATTTGTGTCCTGGTGTGTATTTTGCAGCACACCAGAAACAAAGTCCTTTTCTTCTTCTATCCTCTATTTCTGCAGAAGAGAGAGTCTTTTCAATCCCTTTTTGATCTATTGGTATAGGAGCCTTTACAGTGGTTGGACTAAACCTACTAGGGGAGAGATCCACTAATTGGCCTAGTAGTCAAGGATGCTCATCTTGCCCTATCTTGTATGGGTTTGAATCCTAGTACGGGAAAAAGTTGTAATCTCTCTACTTAATCAAAAAAAAAAAAAGCTACCAGGGGATGAATGTTTGGAAGGCCCTAAAGATCCAACAAAACTAGCAGTTGGACGCATACTTGAAAAAGATCTAGCAGGAATGGCCAAAGAACTAGGAACTATTGCTCGAGGAGGGGACCAAGAAGTCTTCTTCTGGCTAGGGAAAAAGATTCCTTCCAAGTGCTTAGCCAAATGAATGGCCTGTATAAGTGTCTTAGGTTGCAATAACTGTAGGTACTGACTAATTTCTAAGTGTAAGTGATTCTTGAACATGCTTAGAACAAACTGATCAGGAAGTTGAACTTGATTAATCAAACTTATAAATTCCTCATAAAATTGCTCAATCGTACCTGTTTGTCTTAACTCCATGACTTCAGAAAAAGGATCCTCCAAGCTTTCAGGTGCAAATCAATCTCTGAGCAACTCCACATACTGATTCCATGTCAATTGACCAAAGCCCTCCTGATGCTGCAATAGGTATTGGGGCCATTGTAATGCCTTTCCTTCCAAGTGTAACATTACGACTCGGATCTTCATTTCTTCAGGAACACTCTCGGCCTTAAAATATTGGTCGAGCTTAGATTTCCAACCCCAAAAATTGTCCCCATCAAACTTGGGACACAACAATTTATAGGCAAAATTGGTTGTTTGTACCTGACCTATGTTGACCACTCTTCGAGTGTCATCACCTCCCAGCGAAGGCTCCGTAGGTGCTAGAGCATGAACCTCCACTCCGCTCACTATTGTTAACCCACCAGGTGCTTGAGAATTTTTCCCAACGAACATAGTTGATGCTGGATGAAAAATACCCACCACACTACCAGGTGATTGACCGCCTGTTGGATTCCTCAAAATCCCAACCTGAAATCCTTCAACACCCTCCTTACTGATTCTTTTACCCATGGCTATTTTTAACAGTTTGTGAATATCATCCATCATTGAAAAATACATGTCTTTCATTTTATTCTCCAAAGACTGTTCAAGTCGCGATTCCATCCCATTAAGGTTGATTGAATCTGTACTGCCTCCTATCGCCAATCAGAAGGTGGAGGCACCTCGGTTTGACCTATTGATGCCGCAAGTAAAGCCGCCTGAGCATCCACCGCTGCCTAAGCTACTTGAGTAACTACACCGTCCACCATTGTAAGAAATGGCTGGCCTCTGATACCTTTGTAAGGGAACAACTCAGAAAATAGGAAAAATAAGAGATTTAGGGTAAGGGAGATAATGGAGGCTAGAAAGTCTTGCTTTTATGATGAAGCATTCGTCCTTCCATCTTTGTCAGATTGTAGTATTTAAGATGTCGAACCCACAGGGATTGGCTTTACTTACGCAATTTATTATTCCTCCACAATGGAAAAATAAAGACACAGATAATTGAGTTGATTATAACTAAGAAAACTAATTAAATCAATACAGATAAGTGATCAAGAAATCAAGGATGGAAAAGTGGGAGCAGGTTAGAATGCTTTATAGTGTGGAATCAAAATGTAATTGTCTCGTTCTTATAATGCAATATGGTTGAACTGCCGCCTCGGCGGGTCGCACAAAGGGTTGCCGCAGTTGCCTCGGCGGGGTTATGCTTTGTCGACAATTCAACAACTCATAGTTCGACAGAGCATCCTTGTATGTCTTCTTCCTTATCCCTAAGCACAGAGAACTGTTGAAACTCGCGTCTTGATGATACCTCCCGACGTGAATCAAGGGCAGATAACAACCAAACACATGCGACTTGTTAGTCGCTGAAATCCTGGGCGGTTGATCTCTCAACCGAATTAGTCAATGCCCTTGAGCAAAGACCGTATTCTCTCGTTTCGTGAGCCTAACTCTCCCGATATTAGACAAATAAATCTCTCACAAACTTCTCTCCCGAGCTTGAATGCAAGAACAATGAATGCCAAGAGAGAATAAACTATGAATTCTGAAATTGCATTAATAAGAACTAAACAAATTACAAACTTTCTTGTACAAGTACTCCACAAACTAACCTAAACCCCAAGGGGATGATGGAGGAGTTTAGGGTTTTCTATGAACACTTGATTTCGAGATATCTTCCTCTCTACATAGGCTATGGTTTATATAGGCTTGGCCTAGGGCAAACCTTTACAAAGTAGGAATTAAACTTGGAGTAAAACACAAGTTAAGTACATGAATAAAAGATATTTATTTTATTTCCTAGTTTATTCCTATAAGGATTCTTTTCCCACGTGGCCTTTGACCTTGACTTTTCGTGTGTTTCCCAGCTCTGATTTTTATGCCGCTTGTCTTAAAACTTCCACCTTATTTTTCTCTTCAAATCGCCTATCATATCAATATTTGTTTTCCCGGTGCTGCCGCGACCTCCAAAGTGCTGTCGTGGCGGGTGCTTATCTGCATTCCAGCTTTGGTTTCTAGCATCCATCATGCTATCTGGCATTACCTGTGTGGTAGTTTCCTGTCTAAGAGAAAATCCATTAACCGCACCTGTTTTGTGCCAAATAATCGATAAATTCATGAATTGAGTATTGAGATGCTGAAATATGGAAATAAGCAGAATTATCCAATATTGTCGTTAAATTTGTCCTTTATTAGCAATAATCGAGTGGGAAATTGGTATAAAGAATATGACTTTTAGGCACTCGTCACACCCCCAAACTCGAACTATTGTTTGTCCTCAAGCGATGCAAAAGATAGATTTTTAAGTAAGGAATTTTAAAGTAGTATATCGTCCTGCCTGCCACGGCAGAATTCCTTTCTTGACTCGGCCTCTTCTAGGTTCTAGGAATTCCTCGAAACTAGACTATGAGTCTTGGTTAGTGTGTGTGTAGATGTGTCAAAGTTGATTATCTAAGTTCTAATCTTTTTTCTAACTCAAGACTTCCGAATAAGATTTTTCTTCAATTATTTTTCTTTCTTTTCCATGTTTGGTATATAAATATATATTGCTATATACTTATACTGCTTGAGCCAGTTTTTGGGAACCTCAAGTGTTAACTAATCTTACTAGAGCCAGTTTCGGGCACCTCTAGTAAGTGGGAAAAAGGTTAAGTCCTAGAGCCAGTGATAGGCACCTCTATGGACTAAACTAGAGCCGGTGATAGGCACCTCTAGTTAAAATCTAAGCCTAAGTCCTTATTGTTTTTCAAAGAAAAGAACTTTTAAAATCAACTAAGACTAGCAGTGTTTATGTGATTTCAGGCTCATAGTCTAATCCTAAGTACTAATCCTACGAGACCTTTCCGAATTCAAGTCTGGTGAATGGTGAATACTGCTGCGGCGGCTGGAGAATATATTGCTGCCGAGGCAGTTTCAATAAAATTCAGCAGACTTAAAAAAATAATTTTTTTTGCATCAGATTAAAATTGTTGTAAAGACAAAATTTTAAGGCAACATTAGGATAATCCAAATATTTCCATAAATGACAGATATTTACACATTACAAATAGGATTAATACTCCCCCAAACTCGAGGGATGCAGTATCCTCAATGCATGTATCTGATTATAGGGAAACAATAAAAGACAAAATAAAAATTGGGAGTCAAAGAAAAGATAAACCAATATTTATATGTTGCGTCTGGCCTCTTTTGTATCCTGAGGTTCATCAGTTTGTGTGGAGTTTGTTGAGAAAGAAACTAAAAACTGCACTGGAAAACAATAATGAAGAAGTATGAAATAAAACAGAGTAGATTAAGTTTTAGGGATACAAACCCGTCATCATATGTTCTTGGGTGGCCAGCCCTCCTTAACATTTTTCCGCTGAGGCAAACTTCGCCATGGCAACCTTCCGATGTGATATTATGCCGAGGCAACCTTCTTGGGCGGGACGACAAGCTCGATTTCAGGGTCGTTTTATATGCTTCATGGCTTCTTCTTCTTGAAATTCCATCCTAAAAAAATAACTCAAACATAATTAAACTTATTTCCTAAAATAGTAGTGCAAGAAAATAAAAAGGAAAGTTGTAATCGCCAATCCCCGACAACGACGCCAAATCTAATGGAGGCTAGAAAGTCCTGCTTTTATGATGAAGCATTCGTCCTTCCACCTTTGTCAGATTGTAGTATTTAAGATGTCGAACCCATAGGGATTGGCTTTACTTACGCAATTTATTATTCCTACACAATGGAAAAATCAAGACACAGATAATTGAGTTGGATTATAACTAAGAAAACTAATTAAAGCAATACAGATAAGTGATCAAGAAATCAAGGATGGAAAAGTGGGGGCAGGATAGAATGCTTTATAGTGTGGAATCAGAATGTAATTGTCTCGTTCTTATAATGCAATAGGGTTGAACTGCCGCCTCGGCGGGTCGCACAAAGGGTTGCCGCAGTTGCCTCGGCGGGGTTATGCCTTGTCAACAATTCAACAACTCATAGTTCGACAGAGCATCCTTGTATGTCTTCTTCCTTATCCCTAAGCAAGATAACTGTTGAAACCCACGTCTTGATGATACCTCCCGACGTGAATCAAGGGCAGATAACAACCAAACACATGCGACTTGTTAGTCGCTGAAATCCTAGGCGGTTGATCTCTCAACCGGATTAGTCAATGCCCTTGAGCAAAGACCGTATTCTCTCGTTTCGTGAGCCTAACTCTCCCGATATTAGACAAATAAATCTCTCACAAACTTCTCTCCCGAGCTTGAATGCAAGAACAATGAATGCCAAGAGAGAATAAACTATGAATTCTGAAATTGCATTAATAAGAACTAAACAAATTACAAACTTTCTTGTACAAGTACTCCACAAACTAACCTAAACCCCAAGGGGATGATGGAGGAGTTTAGGGTTTTCTATGAACACTTGATTTCGAGATATCTTCCTCTCTATATAGGCTATGGTTTATATAGGCTTGGTCTAGGGCAAACCTTTACAAAGTAGGAATTAAACTTGGAGTAAAACACAAGTTAAGTACATGAATAAAAGATATTTATTTTATTTCCTAGTTTATTCCTATAAGGATTCTTTTCCCACGTGGCCTTTGACCTTGACTTTTCGTGTGTTTCCCAGCTCCGATTTCTATGCCGCTTGTCTTAAAACTTCCACCTTATTTTTCTCTTCAAATCGCCTATCATATCAATGTTTGTTTTCCCAGTGTTGCCGCGGCCTCCAAAGTGCTACCGTGGCGGGTGCTTATCTGCATTCCAGCTTTGGTTTCTAGCATCCATCATGCTATCTAGCATTACTTGTGTGGTAGCTTCCTATCTAAGAGAAAAAACCATTAACCGCACCTGTTTTATGCCAAATAATCGATATATTCATGAATTGGGTATTGGGATGATGAAATATGAAAATAAGCAGAATTATCCAATATTTCCATTAAATCTATCCTTTATTAGCAATAATTGAGTGGGAAATTGGTATAGAGAATAGGACTTCTAGGCACTCGTCAAGAGAGTCAGAATAATAGAGAATAGAAAGATGATAAAAGTTATATTCATTCAAATGATTATCTTTACAATCTTCAATAACAGAATATATCCTGCAAAACCATAACAAAACGCAACGTTTAGTAAAGGAAAAATAACGACTTCCTAACAGCTAGAAGAACAAACTTGATAGCTGACAAAATTTGTATTCTTCTTCTTTGGCCCATTACAAGAATCATTCAAACATGTAAAAACTAAATTTATTTAATGAAATTCCTAAGTTTTTGGTATATTATGGGCTGCATTGCAAGGTGTTTTTAAACATGTTTTTATTTACTCACTAAGATTATGCTTACCCTCTCATTTAACTTGCAATGTAGAGTATTTAATTGGAGGCAACAAAAATGGAAGCAAGGATCCAGGTAACTGCCAAGTGAAAGCTCAATTATGTCTTTATAACATTAGTAGTAGTAAGAGAACAATGGGGATCGGATGTTATATTGAGAATAGTGTTTATACTTCAATGGTTAGGATGATTATTCATGTTGGTGCTAGATTTTTTACTTAGATTTGAATTGCCTGTTTTTATTCCATTAGTTATAATAAAAGATATAAAGAGGCTTGATTCTTGATATCCTTATGTGTGATTTTGAGTGTTGGATTTGGAACTTGCATATTGGTATGCTTTTGTGATAATGAAGTTTTTGGATTTGATTTATATCTCATATGTGTTTAATTTTGTTGAACAATAATATTGATGAGTGTTCATACCAATTTGTGCTATAATTATGGAACTAGGATGATTTGCATATAGGAAATATGTTGAATTATATGATTTATGCCCTATAGGTAAAAATATGCATCTAGAATATGTTTAGTTACATTTTATACTTGAAAATTAGAAATCCTGTAGCTTTTGGGCAGGTGGTATCGAAACGGTAACTTATAGTTTCGATACCAGGCAAAATAACAAGGGATAAACTGGAAAATAAGTCTGGGTATCAAAACGATAAGATATGGTTTCAATACCGTATGATGAACACAAGAAGATGTATCGATACGCTAATCCCGAGTTCCGAAACCAATCTTTACAGTTTCAAATCATATTGGAACGGGGACCTAGGTGTTTCGAAACGCGGGCTTGCTATCAAACAGAATATCGAAGGAGTATCGAAACGTTTGCACATTGTTTTGATACCTTTTGTAAGTTCACCTTGGTATCGATAAAGTGGCAAGGGGTTTTGATACCCCTGATATTAAATCACATTATAGGCTGAATTAAACTTTGAAAACTTACATTTTAGTCACCAAACTTTAATAATGAAATTAGATGACTTGTAGGTATTATATTAACTTAAAAATTACCTAGAAGCATGAAATATACTTAATTAAAAAATGGTAATCTTAATTTCACTTTTAGATCATAATTTTCTGGAAAATTACAATTAGGTCCCTAAAACTTATTCGGTTAAATTAGGACTCGTTTCTCATAAGTTTCCACTGCAATTGAACCCATTCCTTCCATGGACATGTAGGATCTAATTAATACATTTAGAAAAGATAAAGCAAAAAGAAAAAAATTTTAGGATCGTTTATCAGGGAAATTCTTTGGATTAGCCTCGGTATTCCCCGTGTAGCTCATTCGAGTCGGGTAGTATCTAGACCGAGTCGAGGGGGTTACATTTTTTGGTATCAGAGATTAGGTTTACGAAACCTTTTGGGATTTTCTTTTGGCATGTTGTAG
Organism: Abelmoschus esculentus; assembly: GCA_035048815.1. Classification (NCBI taxonomy): domain Eukaryota; kingdom Viridiplantae; phylum Streptophyta; class Magnoliopsida; order Malvales; family Malvaceae; genus Abelmoschus; species Abelmoschus esculentus. Next base: position 5,372,766 of record JAUCBN010000044.1, read on the forward strand.
AGTTAAATTTGTTTTAAATGTTGCTTATGCACGATTATTCTTTAAAAATTTTATGTTATTGTATGAGATGCACGATATTTGCTATATGTGATTGATTTTTTTTTTGTGACTTAGTAAGTTAGGGACTTGTATGAAAAGCACAATGATTGCAAGAATGATTAAATTTTGTTGTGCTTTGATGTTTTTTATATATGTGGCTATTGATACAACATGATATTCTAGGTGTTTGCAAGCATGACTAAATTTTAATGTGCTTATATGTTCTGCTATATATATATGATTGTTTGCAAGCATGATTGAATCTTGTTGCATTATTAAATTGAGAGGTAAATATTGTCGTGAGTTGTATGATTGAGAGGATTGATTATTAGTTGACATTGACTATTGTTTAAACATTATCATAATGTTGTCTTGCATATAGAATCCATGTAAGAGAAAGAAAATATGTTTAGATTTTAGGTGTTGCATACATTACTTTTAGTTGTTTTGAAAATGATTTTTAAGTTAAACATCTCTTGAGATTTGTGGTTTTTGATATGCCATGTAGCATAGGAAACTAGTTTGAATTTGTATTGGTTAATGCACGAGATTTTGGGATGATTTTATATGACGCTTAATGCATGTTTTAGAAAGTACACTTGTTACATGATTATATATTCTTGATGCTAATCATAGTTGATGATTGTGCTATGTGATAATTGAGTATATATTGTTGGGGTTTATTTTGAGGTACCTATTGTTCTAACTACTACTAGAAAATTGTTTTATATTGTACTTGAGTTACTTGGAACTTGCTTCGCGCTGGCCTCACAATTTTGTAAAATGTTTTTGCATGTTAAAATTGTTTTTCTATTTTATTGCACTTGATATGGTACCAAAAGAAAACTAAAACTTGGTAATATAAGAGTTCTGGAGATCAGAAAGAGTAGACATATTTGTGTTGTGGTGTTGTGATATCTAATCTTAAGTCGAATAGGTCCTCGATCGTGTTTGAGTGTAAATTAGTTTTAAATTAGTTTAGTTTGAGAATCTGTTATGAAGTGAGTCGATTTATTTTTTTGGTTGGGAAGTAATTCTTGATAAAGATTGGTTAGTTGGGCTTGGAATCGTGTATAGATGAACCCAGGATGAGTCCCTGAGTTTGATGTTAGATGGGGTGGTTGTTAGTGAAGAGAAAGGATGAGTTTCGCAAGGTTTCTTCTGTGAAAGTTTAGTTTGTGTAAGAGGTATTATGCTATCATTATGTTTGGTAGAAGTACCACTTGGTATCCTCTGTTTGGTATGGGTTAGAAAGTGGTTGGTCAAGGGTATAACCGATCTAGTGTTTGTGTTAGAAAGCATCGGTGGGGTTTTTAGAAAGGAAAGAAATATATAGGAAAAGAGGTTGAGTTGTTGAGGGATGCATAACGAACTTGCATGGATTTTAAGAGGGTATGGTCATGTCGTTTGACTTAGTTGTTGCATGTTGTGTTCTTAAAGAGTTATGTCGGGTTTTTCTTGGGTATGGTCAAGTTGTTGTGGAGTTGTTGGATATAATCCTTGGATACCTCTATTGAGGAGTTATGCGACAGGGATCGTTAGTTTATTTTAACCTTTAGTGGGTAATCAATCTTTCGGGGTTTATTTTATCATCAGGAATCGTTGCGAGGGTTTTTGTTTGTTGAATTTTCTATAACGGTTGGTTTTCTCCTATGTTGTTGTTGCTTAACGTTAACAAGGATGTTAAGGTGAATGGAAAGAAGAGTAGCATTAAGCTTGGCTAGGTTAGAGAGGCACAATTTTGAGCTTAGAATAATCTAAATGAGATAAGAGTTGATTGATCGTAGTGCCCTGTTGTTTAATGGTCTAGTCAGTGAGTTATTGTTTGAGAAAAGTTGTGTGTGTAGTACATCTAAGTTTTTAACGGTGCATTTTCGATCTTGTTATGTTGATCTAGTCCTTAGATTAAGCACTATCTTTTGGATGAGCATGATGTTGTGTACCAAGACGAAAGTTGCAGTATGGGTTAAATCTGAGCTGCTTAGTGTGACTTGGGTTGCTTAAGGGTTATGTCTTGACAGGTGTATGTTTAGTGAAGTACGTTAAGAGTTTTTTGATGTAGAGAGTAGTGTTGGCTCAATTAAGTTTATCAAAGAGTGTTGGTCTAATGATAGAGTTGTAGTTGAGACTTTTCAGGGTTAAGATTTTCTGAGGTAAGTTTCTATCGGATATTTGGTGAAGCCACGTGTGCGGGGAATAGTTGAGGTTGTGTTGATAGTTTTTAGTCGTGGTGTTGGTTGTCATTTTGCCTATGAAGCATGTGGTTGTGTTGTATGGTCTTGAGTTAGAATGGTATCTTGATCAATGTTTGTGGTAGTCTTTTGTTGTGCATCAGGAAGTAAGAAGTTGTGTCAGAAGTTTTAAAGAGGTTGTTGTTAGATGGACTTGCTTTGGATTTGGTTGAGCTTGAAAGCCAGTGTTCTTTGAGAATGTTGTTGTCGTCAAAGACGTTAGAGTAGAGGTTAGTGAACAAATCTCCGTAAGTTTTGTGAACTGGTTTCTCGAGAGTTAAAAGAGAGTGTTTCCTTTAAGAACGGTTGGAACTATTGAGTAGTATGCTTTAATGTGGTAAGGTTTTTGAGATGGACGTTAGGTTTCTGGTTAAGTTTTAGGTATTCTCTCGTTGATAAGAATGTGGACGATATAAGTGGGTTATCCAGGTCTGGAAGGTATATTAAGGTAATGTAACATGAATCTTTCGGGTTCTTGGTGAATGTGTTGCCGTTAGTAGAGTTGATTATAGACATGTCCGTAGTTGGATGTTCGAGTGATACCATTTAAGGTTTATGTTGGTGGAAGTTGTTATATGTTGTTGTGTTGAGTGAGACTCGGTGAAAGTTTTGGTTAATGCCTTGTATGTTGGAATATGCTTGAGAAAGTTAAGCTTGTTAGCGACAATTTTAATTTGTTTGCAGAGAGTCGGTTTCCAACCTCTAGTAAAGAGATGTTAGGACATCAGGAAAAGAAAATAGATTTTATTTTTGGTTGAGGATGCAATGAGTGTTAAGAAGGACCATTGTGTTTTTGGTGTACCGTTGTTCAATGTATCGTAGCAAGTTTTTATGTAAGGTTACGTTATGATGAGACTAAATCTTATCTTTACGAGATGTATGTTGAGATCTTGGCTTTTGGTAGTAAAGGTCCTTTATGGTAAAATCCTCGTGTGAGTCAGAGAATTTTAGTGGCATCATGGTGTTTGGAAAGTCACGTGGGAGTGAAAGGAAGTTGTGAAGGATCAGTTTCGTTACCTCTTTCCACGGTGAGAATTTTGAGGACGAAATTTCTTAAGTGGGCAAGATTTGTAACGACCCAAAATTGGGCCTAGAGTTTAGAGGTCTAGTGGACCGGTTTTGTTGGTTTAGCCTAGTTCTTGATTAAATTCTTAAAAATTGGTTTTTAATGATAATAAATTGTATGAAAATATTTTAAAACTATTAATTGACTTATATTTGACTTATGTCACCTCAATTTCAAAAATTGACCCTAGAATCCCTAAGATTTTGAAATTAGTGATATTTTGTAAAAATTGAAAACTTGAGGACAATTTTATAAATTAAGACAAAACTTTGAATCTTTAAGGGGCTTTGCTCCAATACTAATCCTAGCTGATCTAAGCCTTCCAAGAGCCTATATAAACAACCTTTAATAACTTGTTTCAACCTAAGTAATCAAAATTCCATAATTTTGATCTAAAACCCAAAAATTCACTTTTTAAAAATAACCCTTCTTTAAATTTTGGTTTCTTCTTCTCCAAGGCAGCCTCTTTACCATATTTTCAGGATAAATATCTAATCTTTTTAATAAAAATTTGTTGGTTCAATTTCCCATAATTTTCTTCTTCAAATTCTATTTGTTTTTCTTCGGTTTTACTTTAAAAACTTTATTTATGCATCAAGCTTTAAACTCTTCTCCAAGATTTCGGTTTCTTCCTTCCCATTACATATTCTTCATCATCTTTTCAAGTTAAATATCACTTCTTTTCAAATAAATTTCGTTAGGTTAATTATCTATATTTTTCTACTTCAAAATCTCTTCGTTTTTACTTGTTTTTAAACCTTAGAAGGAGGTTGGATCAATTTTGGAGGTGAGAATCATTCAAACCTATGAACATTAAATTTATTTAATGAAATTCCTAAGTTCTTGAATAATTAAAAAAATCTTTAAAGTCTTGAATCAATAAAATCGGTTTTCTAGATAAAAAAATTCATTGTTTTCTTGAATTTTGTTCAAGGGTTTTACATGGCTTTTTTTTATGTTCTTATATGTAATTAATATGGATTTTAAGTATCTAATATCGGACCTAAGGTTTAGGTGGTGTTTGGAGAGGTTTTCGATGAGTTTCAGTTAAGTTTTCTGGTGTTTTTAGGGGTTGTTTGGTATTGGTCCGACTTGAGGGATGTTTGGGTGTGTTATAATGCACTAAATCCTATGGTTTTGATGCTTGAATTAGGTCATGAGGTATAGGAACAAGTTTGAAGGAGATTGGAAAGATGAATCGCGTTTTCGGGTGACTTGTCGAGCAAGTTTTGGTAAATCGGTGAGTGGATTATGAGGGTTGTCGATTTGAAAGTGTTTTAAATGTGTTTTCAAAGGTTTGAGGGTGTATAGAAGGTGTTAAAAACCTCCCTATACTCATAATAAGTTTAAAGTTTTATTTTCTAAAAGGATCCATATTATGCCTTGTTTTTACTGTGTTTTAGTCATGCTCGTGTTATACTTGTACATATGTGAATATACATGTTTTCTATGCACTTGAGATGATTTTACGAAGTTTTAATATTTATATGATGCTCCCACAGTTTAATTTTGAAAACATGAGAAAAGTGGTTTTACCAATTTATGCATTTGATGCATATGTTAGTGGGATGCATGTGTTTTTACATACCGTTTTAACTTGAAAACTTGATGTTGAGTTGATCAATCAATGGAATTGGCCAAGAGGGGTTGAATTGACTATTTAAAATTTGATGGAAGATTTTTCGGTAAAAATAGAGAAAATTGAGACACAAGATTTATAGTGGTTCAAGCTTCAAAACAAGCTCTATATCCACTATCTTAGCTCCCTCTAAGGATTTTGAAACCAATTCAGTAAAGAATTCAACTTTTTTCTCGGTTCAAGGGATAAACGTTACAATTCGAATCAATCCTTCTACCCAAGAATTGATTCAACCTCACAAGATTACAATTGAAGAAAGATTGGCACAAAGGTTTCTCTCACAAGAAATATATTCCCCAATTACAAAATAACTCTCCCCAAACTCAATTACAAAGAATCAAAGTGAAATACAAGAGTTGGGAGTCAAGAATTTGCAATAAAGAGCTTTGGAGTTGGATTTGATTGCTTGGATGTTGCTTGAGGTTCAATAGTTGTTAATGCTTCTTGAAATGCTTCAATTTATACCTTCTCATTGATTTCTAACCGTTGGGGTTGTTGGAGATGTAAATATAGACGTTGGAGCTTCATCTTTCCATCATAAATGCACTTTGCAACAGGTGGTATCGAAACACGGGCTACCTGTTTCGAAACAGTCCATAAAAAGAAAGAGATGTTATGCATTTATTAAGGGTGTATCGAAACAGGTTTCGATACCTAAAGTAAACTATGAAGTTCGGTATCGAAACATGTATTGAAACGGATTAACAACCATTTAAAGCTTAACTGCCACCAACGGTCAAGTCATTTAATGCTTAAAAGAGCCGTTGGGAATTTTTAGGGGTATCGATACCGAAACGTGATAAGTGCTCAACTCACTATCACTTTTTACACCTTTTATGGGCATTAATCACCGAATTTACACCCACTCGGACCAATGCATATACTTAATGTGATATATTTAAAAGTTATGCTTATAAAGATAATATTTACAGAAAAGGCAAGTTTTATTGCTTTTTCATATCTGTGCAGGAGAACCGATGCCGCGGCAGCGACAAGGCCGAGGCAGGACCTAATGCGGAGGCAGCAGCTGAGAGCCAGGAAGCAAGACTGTAGGCGATTGGAAGACAAAATCCAAGGGACGTTTATGGACTTGAAGCCCATGGATCGGAGCTGGCTAGCATGAGGAAAAGCCCAAGACAAGGCCACGCGGGAAAGCCCCCTTAGCCGAATTAAACTTGGAAATATTTTAATTATGTACATGACTTGTTCCCTACTCCAAGTTGTATTCTACTTAGGAAATGTTTGCCCTAGGTCTAGCCTATATAAAGACCTAGCCACCCAATGTAACATACACGGGAAAAAACCTAGAGAGAAAGAGCCGACTTATAATCTTGTTTTCTTTCTCTCCATTATATTCTAAGCTTCTTTAGGGTTTAGGTGAAGGTTGTTAGTATTTGTGAGAGGAGATTGTACTTTGTCTTTGATTCAATGCAATAAAATTATCAAGATTTGCTTATCCTTTGTTATTCTTTGTTCTCGCATTCAAGCTCGGGAGAGGAGAGTGTGAGTCATCCATTTATCTAAGCTCGGGAGAGTTAGATTCACGAAAGGGATAAGTACGATGTTTCAATCGCGAAATACTAACTCGGCCTAGGGATAGGTTAAGAGTTTCAGCGGCTAAAAGAAGTGTGAGATTGGTTGGTGAGTATAATTGGTTCACGCCGGGAGGTATCATCAAGGACTAGTCATCAACAGCACTCTGACTTAGGGATAAGCGGAGTCATTCAAGGACACTTTGCCGAACTTTGGTAAAGTCTACCCACGAGCAAGGGATTACCGCGGCAGACAGTATTGTCGCTGCCAAGGCAGTAAACTGCAGTACTACCGAGGCAGTGATATACGATTGCATTGAACAGAGACAAGTCAATCAAATCCACAATACAACGCAACTGGATCCTGACCCATCTCTCTCTATTATTCATTCTCTTTACTTTGCTTAGTTGTTTTAGTTGAATTAAACCAAACATCAATCACTTGTGTTTTATTTTATTTCTTTCTACAGAACAAAAAGACGAAGAAGACATATTAAGTCTACTAGTCCCTATGGAGACGATAATCCGATAAATACTTATCACTTATTACTTTCGATGTGTCCACTTGCACTAAACGCGCACTTTTGACACGCGACAAAAGGCTTAGTCATAATTTTAAAATATTTAAAAATCAAAGTATGGTTCGATACTGGGTTCGAAACAAATGTTGGCAGTGAGGTCCCGGTATCAAAACGGGTATCGATACTTGTTCTAAGTCTCAAGAAATTTCTTAGAAAAATGAAGGGCGGTATTGATACATGTTCTAGTGGTATCGAAACGCTCGTATAAAAACACTTAGAAAAAATATTTCAATGTTTTTGGTTTGACTTGAATGTTAATTTTTAACTTAGTAACTTAAAAATATATTACAAAAATAGTCCTTTAACATAAATGTTATATCAAAATCAATTTTAATTTTACAATCTCCCCTTTTTTGATATAACAAAACCAACATAAATTTTTAAGTTTGAGAAATTTGAAAACTTTGAAAAACTCCCCCTTAATAGTTGCATAGCTTTAAAAATGGTCTTCTCCCACTTAAGAAAACATAAAAAGAATATAACACATTTCTTCTCCCCCCTTTTTGTTAGATCAAAATCGATGCAATAATCCTTTCAAAAAAAAATCAATGCAATAATAAGGCATAATAGTATTTAAGCAAAATAACAAGCGTTAATAAAAGTTCAAATAAACCATAGCATAAATAAAAAAATCCAAATCCAAGATAAAGGTTCAAAGCATAACAAACGAAATACCAAAGCTGCATATCGTCCTAACATGAAATGAAAATGCAAAAAACTAATCCTAAAAGCCATAGCAAAGTAAAAAGATAATAGCTAAGGATCACTCATCGCCATCACCATCACCATCTTCATCGTCTTCCTCCTCGTCGTCACCATATTTATTGGAAGCATTGTGAAGATTCCGAAGAGCTTCAAGAGAGAGACGCATGGAAAGATTTTGATTCTCCAAACCCGTCAATCTCGTATCCATAGCATCAAAACGAGAGTCGAAGTGAGTGGTGAAGGAATCAAAACGAGCATCAAAACTATCAAACTGAGCATCCATGCAATCAAACCTCGAAGTTAGAAACTCCATCATCTCGGTGTTTGGAGCAACTTGGCGAATCGACTCCGAATCAACGGGAGGAGGAGGAGGAGGAGCACCTCTAACCCATTGACCATTGAGATATTGAAAATGGGAACGGTTTAGAGAAGTCTCTCCGATGGGTTCTTTGACAGACTCCACAAGGTCATAAGAACAATCAATCCCTAAACGCACAAATATAATGCTAAGTACACAAACGTAGGGAAAATATTTGACTAGTTGAGTCACACGGTTCTTGACTTGCCAAACAATGTCGGAAAAGACGATTTGAGCAAGGTTTGGGCGTTGGGCTTGACGAAAACAATTGAGCCAAAAACTATCCACTTTACGGACCCAAGAATACTTACCATTTGATGGACGAATCCACCAAGATATGATAAGATGCAAGAAACGATCATGGATGTCAAGGTTCATAACCGAGCCGGTGAAGGTGTCAAGAGCATTCTCATCTTCTAGACCCTCATCCTCAAGACCAAACACATCAACGAAAGTGTCGACGTCGATGCGAAAGGTTTGACCCATGAGATAGGATTCAATGGCAATCACTTTGCTCTTATCCTTCGAAAGAATGTAAGAGGCATTAGCATAAAAAAGTAGGACAAGAGTGAGATAAAACTTGTTGGTTAAGGTGAGAAAGGTCATGAACTTCTAATCTTGGAGAAGACGAAGATAACGGAATTGGAATTTGTTGGAGTTCATGAAATTCACATCCACACAATGCTCCTTCTTGAGCGGGTAGTTGCGAAATTGTTACAAAAATTGTCGACCCTAACGTGATCATCCAAACATCTTTCGAATACCACTTGGATGTTGGCTTTAGAAGCACGAGAGGATGACGAACTACCTCCCTCGATACGTTGGCATTTTTTAGGTGTCATGTTCTAAGGATGAAAACAATTAAGGATTAGTTTTAGGCACTTAAAAACATATATGCTCTATAAACCTAATTCAATCCTATTAATCAATAATTCAAGGGTTTTGAAATTTTGAAAATTATTTGAAAAACTAGTGAAAACCAATACGATAAAAATAATTTATATTTGAATGAAAAATTTTTGATTTTGAAAAAGTTTTTGTAGGATTATGAAAACTCATACAATAAGCATTAAGAATATATTCAAAATATAAATATTAACATTCTAAAAATCGACGAAAATAAGGTTTTTCGAAAATTACCTTGATTACGGATCAGGATGAATCAAAGGGTTTTGAAGCACCAATCTTTGATATAGCCTTGGGTTTGTGGTAAAAATCTTGATTTTGTGGTAAAAGATGATGAATTTGAGGGTTTTTATAGGAAGGTTTCGGCTAGGGTTTTTAGAGAGGAGTTTGGGTAAGTTTTAATTAAATTGAAATTAGGTTTTGTGTATTTTAAAGCAATTTGCCGCCGCGCGTTTCGATACGCCCTTATAGGCGTTTCAAAACAGATCGTTTTGATACACTTCTCACCCGTATCGAAACCCCCTGTATCCAAACAAGGTTCGATACCAAAATTACCCAGAAATGATTTTAGCGAATTTGAAGAATAGGTATCGAAAGCGATAAAAGGTGTTTCAATACCTCTTAGCTAGGCTTTACATTTTAGGCTTCTAAAGTGCTAGAAATGAGTTTCTAAAGACCCTAGAAGCATGCATATGATGTTATGACATGATTAAAATGCATAAACAAGTTCATACTCTCCCTAGAAACATGCATAGAAGCAACAAGATGAAAGATAACATAGGCATGATTACAAACAAGATTCAAGCATATTTTGCACAAAATAACACTTAAGAGGTCAAGAAAGGCTAGTTAGACCTAACTCTCTCCTAAGAGTCCAAAAACGCTCTTTATCTAAAGGTTTGATAAAAATGTCCGTTAATTGGTTTAAGGTGTCAACAAACTTTAGAACAACATCATTTTTAGACACATGATAAAAATGTCTAATTTCTATGTGTTTAGTTCTAGAATGTTGAATGGGGTTCTTAGTAAGACATATGGACTAGTATTATCACATTTTAGAGGTATAGTTTCAACCTTAATGACATAATCTAAGAGTTGTTTCATCCAAAGAACTTAAGCACAACAACTCCCTAAGGAAATATACTCCGCTTTGGTGGTAGATAAAAATACACTATTTTGTTTCTTAGAGAACCAAGATATGAGCATACTACCTAAGAATTGACATGTTCCGGAAGTAATTTTCCTATTTATCTTAGAACCCCCATAATCCGCATCCGAATAAGCATGAAGATTAAAGAAAGAGTCTTTAGGATACCAAAGACCTAAACAAGATGTGTCTCTAAGGTACCTAAAAATTCTCTTAATGGTTACTAAGTGTGATTCTCTAGGACTAACTTGAAACCTAGCACACAAGCAAACACTAAATATAATATTCAGCCTACTTACGGTAAGGTAAAGCAAAGAACCTATCATAGATCTATAAAATTTGGAATCAACACACTTACCTCCTTCATCCTTGTCAAGCTTAGTTGATGAGCTCATAGGTGTGGCTTGAGGTTTCACATTCTCCAAGCCAAACTTCTTGAGCATATCTTTTGTGTACTTTGCTTGATTGATGAAGGTGTCATCTTTCCTTTGCTTGATTTGGAGTCCCAAAAAGAATGAGAGCTCCCCCGTCATGCTCATCTCGAATTCACCTTGCTTTAACTTAGAAAATTCTTGACAATAACATTCATTAGTAGATCCAAAAATAATATCATCAACATAAATTTGAACTACTAAGATATCATTTTTAAATCTTTTTATAAAAAGTGTAGTATCCATCTTTCCTTTATCAAAGCCTTTTTAATTAAAAAGTTTGAAAGTCTGTCATACCAAGCTCTAGGAGCTTGTTTCAAACTATTTAAAGCTTTTGTTAATTTAAAAACATGATTTGGAAATTTTGGATCTTCAAACCCTGGTGGTTGTTCAACATACACTTCTTCATTTATAAAACCATTTATAAAAGCACTTTTGACATCCATTTGAAAAAGCTTGAAATCATGATAACATGCAAATGCAAGTAACATCCTAAAAGCTTTCATCCTAGCTAAGGGTGCATATGTTTCATCGAAATATATTCCCTCTTCTTGAGTGTAACCTTGAGCAACTAATCTAGCCTTATTTCTCACAATGTTATCACTCTCATCTAGTTTATTTCTAAAGATCCATTTAGTTCTTATAGTACATTTATTACTAGGCCTATCAACTAATGTCCACACATTACTTCTCTCAAATTGATTTAACTCTTCTTGCATAGCCAATATCCAAAAATCATCATCTAAAGGTTCATTGATATTTTTAGGCTCTATGAATGAGAGAAATGCAATATGATTCATTAATCTAAGAGAAGAACGAGTAGTTATCCCCTTGGATGGATCACTCAAGATTTCACCACCTTTGACATAGTTGAACTCTCTTGGGTAGCTCACTTCCTTTTCTTCAAGCTTTACATATCCCAAAGCTTCTATTGGAGGACCTTGTGTTTCCTCATTGGTTGGAACCCCATCCACCTTTGATGCTTGTACCTCATCAATGGTTTCAATGATTCCTACATCATCATCATCATCACAAGAATCCTTTCTAAGAAAGAGGTTATCATCGAAAACCACATGTATAGATTCTTCTACAACTAAGGTTCTTTTGTTAAAAAATCTATAAGCCTTTAAAAGTTGAGAATATCCAAGAAAAATAGCTTCATCACTTTTTGCATCGAATTTACCTAAATTGTCTTTTCCATTGTTTAAAATAAAACACTTGCACCCAAAAGGGTGAAAATAGCTAATTTTAGGCTTTTGGATTTTAAAATCTCATAAGGAGTTTTCTTTAAAATTGGCCTAATCATTACACGATTTATAATATAACAAGAAGTGTTTGTGGCTTCTGCCCAAAAATACTTAGGTAAATTGTTTTCACAAAGCATGGTCCTAGCATTTCTTCTAAAGTTTTATTTTTCCTCTCAACTATCCTATTTTGTTGAGGAGTGCGAGGAGCCGAAAAATTATGGCTAATCTTATTTTCATTACAAAAATTCTCAAAACCTAAATTTTAAAATTAAGTTCCATGATCACTTCTAATATGAGAAATTCTTTTATCAAGATCATTTTGAGAAATATTTGAAAATGTGATGAACTTTTCTAAGGCTTCATATTTAGTACTCAAATATAGAACCCAAGTGTATCTAGAGTTATCGTCTACAATAACAAATGCATATGATTTTCCACCCAAGCTAGTTGTCCTAATAAGCCCAAAAAGATCCATATTAATCAATTGTAATACACTACTAGTTGAAACATCATTAATGGACTTAAAAGAAACTCTCTTTTGTTTACCTTTAGCACATGCATCACAAATTTTGTCTAAAGAGAATTTGAACTTAGGTAAACCTCTAACTAGATTCTGGGAAACTAATTTCTCTAAAACACTTATGCTAGCATGTCTTAGTTTCCTATGCCATAACCATGCGTTATTTTCATCACTAGCTACTAAACATGCATGGGAAAGATTTATATCATCTAAAAGCACCATATAGTTATTTTTATGCGATGATCTATGAGCATTGTTTTATTAGATTTTATGTCTATTATTTTGCAACCACACCTATTGATGGAGGCTAGAAAGTCTTGCTTTTATGAAGAAGCATTCGTCCTTCCACCTTTTGTCAGATTGAAGTATTTAAGATGTCGAACCCACAGGGATTGGCTTTACTTACGCAATTTATTCTTCCTACACAATGGAAAATTAAAGACACAAATAATTGAGTTGGATTATAACTAAGGAAACTAATTAAAGTAATAAAGATAAGTGATCAAGAAATCAAGGATGGAAAAAGTGGGGTAGGTTAGAGTGCTTCGTAGTGTGGGTTCAATTGACTTATTTCTGTCTCATGCCATTGTACATCACTGCCTCGGCAGTACTGCAGATTACTGCCTTGGCAGCGACAATACTGTCCGCCGCGGCAATCCCTTGCTCGTGGGTAGACTTTACCAAAGTTCGGCAAAGTGTCCTTGAATGACTCTACTTATCCCTAAGTCAGAGTGTTGTTGATGACTAGTCCTTGATGATACCTCCCGGCGTGAACCAATTATACTCACAAACCAATCTCACACTTCTTTTAGCCGCTGAAACTCTTAACCTATCCCTAGGCCGAGTTAGTATTTCGCGATTGAAACACCGTACTTACCCCTTTCGTGAATCTAACTCTCCCGAGCTTAGATAAATGGATGATTCACAATATCCTCTCCCGAGCTCAATTGTGAAAACAAGGAATAACAAAGGATAAGCAAACCTTGATAATTTTATTGCATGAAACAAGAAACAAAGTAAAATTTTCTTCCACAACTACTCCACAAACTAACCTAAACCCCAAGGGGACGATGGAGGAGTTTAGGGTTTTTCTATGAAACTTGATTTCGAGACATCTTCCTCTCTACATAGGCTATGGTTTATATAGGCTTGGCCTAGGGCAAACCTTTCCAAAGTAGGAATACAACTTGGAGTAAAACACAAGTTAAGTACATAAATAAAAGATATTTATTTTATTTCCTAGTTTATTCCTATAAGGATTATTTTCCCGCGTGGCCTTTGACCTTGACTTTCCGTGTGTTCCTCAGCTCCGATTTCTATGCCTCTTGTCTTAAAACGTCCACCTTATTTTTCTCTTCAGATCGCCTATCATATCGACATTTATGTTCCAGGTGCTGCCGCGGCCTCAGATGCTGCCGAGGCATTAAAGTGTTGTCGGGGCATCAAAGTGCTGCCGGGACATCAAAGTGCTGCCGAGGCAGGTGCTTATCTACATTTCAGCTTCAGCTTCCAGCATCCATCATGCTATCTGGCATTACCTATGTGGTAGTTTCCTGTCTAAGAGAAGAAACCATTAACCGTACCTGCTTCATGCCAAATAATAGATAAATTCATGAATTAAGTATTGGGATGTTGAAATATGGAAATAAGCAGAATTATCCAATATTGCCATTAAATCTGTCCTTTATTAGCAATAATCGAGTGGGAAATTGGTATAAAGAATAGGACTTTTAGGCACTCATCACACCCCCAAACTCGAACTATTGCTTGTCCTCAAGCAATGCAAAAGATATATTTTTAAGTAAGGAATTTTAAAGTAATATACCGTCCTTCCTGCCGCGGCAGAATTCCTTTCTTGACTCGGCCTCTTCTAGGTTCTAGGAATTCCTCGGAACTGGATTATGAGTCTTTGTGAGTGTGTGCGTAGCTGTGTCAAAGTTAATTCTCTAAGTTCTAATCCTTTTTCTAGCTCAAGACTTCCGACTAAGATTTTTCTTCAATTATTTTTCTTTTCTTTTTCCCTGTTTGGTATATAAATATATATTGCTATATACTTATACTGCTTGAGCCAGTTTTCGGGCACCTCAAGTGTTAACTACTCTTACTAGAGCCAATTTCGGGCACCTCTAGTAAGTGGGAAAAAGGTTGAGTCCTAGAGCCAGTGATGGGCACCTCTAAGAACTATACTAGAGCCGGTGATAGGCACCTCTAGTTAAAATCTAAGCCTAAGTCCTTATTGCTTTTCAAAGAAAAGAACTTCTAAAATCAACTAAGACTAGCAGTGTTTATGTGATTTCAGGATCATAGTCTAATCCTAAATACTAATCCTAAGAGACCTTTCCGAATTCAAGTCTGGTGAATGGTGCATACTGCTGCGGCGGCTGGAGAATATATTGTTGCCGAGGCAGTTTCAATAAAATTCAGCAGACTTCAAAAAAATTTTGCAGAAACTGTAATTGTTGTAAAGACAAAATTTAAGGCAAAAGTAGGATAATCCAAATAATTTCCATACATGGCAGATATTTTATAAGGCAGAAGATTGGATCAATACTCCCCCAAACTCGAGGGATGTATTGTCCTCAATGCATGCATCTGAACATAAGGCAACAATAAAAGACAAGAAAAAATTAAGAGACAAGGAAAAGATAAACCAATTTGTATATGTCGCGTCTTGGCCTCTTCTGTATCCTGAGGGTCATCAGTTTATGTGGAGTTTGTTGAGAAAGACACTAAAAACTGCACTAGAAAACAATAATGAAGAAGTATGAAATAAAACTGGGCAGATGAAGTTCGATAACAACAAACCCGCTGTCACTTGCGTTTGGGCGGCCAGCCGCCTTGGCCGTTTCTTAGGTGGGACGGTGAGCTTGATTTCAGGGCCGTTTTATGTGCTCCATGACTTCTCCTTCTTGGATTTCCTTCCTAAAAAAATAACTCAAACATAATTAAACTTATTTCCTAAAACAAATAACTCAAAAGTAATTAAACTAATTTCCTAAGATAGTAGCGCAAGAAAAATAAAAAGGAAAGTTGGAATCGCCAATCCCCGGCAACGACGCCAAATCTGATGGAGGCTAGAAAGTCTTGCTTTTATGAAGAAGCATTCGTCCTTCCACCTTTTGTTAGATTGAAGTATTTAAGATGTCGAACCCACAGGGATTGGCTTTACTTACGCAATTTATTCTTCCTACACAATGGAAAATTAAAGACACAAATAATTGAGTTGGATTATAACTAGGAAAACTAATTAAAGTAATAAAGATAAGTGATCAAGAAATCAAGGATGGAAAAAGTGGGGTAGGTTAGAGTGCTTCGTAGTGTGGGTTCAATTGACTTGTTTCTGTCTCATGCCATTGTACATCACTGCCTCGGCAGTACTGCAGATTACTGCCTTGGCAGCGACAATACTGTCCGCCGCGGCAATCCCTTGCTCGTGGGTAGACTTTACCAAAGTTCGGCAAAGTGTCCTTGAATGACTCTACTTATCCCTAAGTCAGAGTGTTGTTGATGACTAGTCCTTGATGATACCTCCCGGCGTGAACCAATTATACTCACCAACCAATCTCACACTTCTTTTAGCCGCTGAAACTCTTAACCTATCCCTAGGCCAAGTTAGTATTTCGCGATTGAAACACCGTACTTACCCCTTTCGTGAATCTAACTCTTCCGAGCTTAGATAAATGGATGATTCACAATATCCTCTCCCGAGCTCAATTGTGAAAACAAGGAATAACAAAGGATAAGCAAACCTTGATAATTTTATTGCATGAAACAAGAAACAAAGTAAAATTTTCTTCCACAACTACTCCACAAACTAACCTAAACCCCAAGGGGACGATGGAGGAGTTTAGGGTTTTTCTATGAAACTTGATTTCGAGACATCTTCCTCTCTACATAGACTATGGTTTATATAGGCTTGGCCTAGGGCAAACCTTTCCAAAGTAGGAATACAACTTGGAGTAAAACACAAGTTAAGTACATAAATAAAAGATATTTATTTTATTTCCTAGTTTATTCCTATAAGGATTATTTTCCCGCGTGGCCTTTGACCTTGAATTTCCGTGTGTTCCTCAGCTTCGATTTCTATGTCTCTTGTCTTAAAACGTCCACCTTATTTTTCTCTTCAGATCGCCTATCATATCGACATTTATGTTCCAGGTGTTGTCGCGGCCTCTGATTCTGCCGAGGCATTAAAGTGCTGCCGGGGCATCAAAGTGCTGACGGGGCATCAAAGTGCTGCCGAGGCAGGTGCTTATCTACATTTCAGCTTCAGCTTCCAGCATCCATCATGCTATCTGGCATTACCTATGTGGTAGTTTCCTGTCTAAGAGAAGAAACCATTAACCGTACCTGATTTATGCCAAATAATAGATAAATTCATGAATTAAGTATTGGGATGCTGAAATATGGAAATAAGCAGAATTATCCAATATTGCCATTAAATCTGTCCTTTATTAGCAATAATCGAGTGGGAAATTGGTATAAAGAATAGGACTTTTAGGCACTCATCACCTATCAAATGACACATAGAACCTTTTATCACAAAGTTGACTAATGCTCAATAAATTATGCTTAAGACCTTTAACAAGGAAGACATTTTCAATGAGAATAGAGGAGTGATTACCAATAGAGACAATACCCTCAATTTGGCCTTTGGAGTTGTCACTGAAAGTCACTAGTCCACCACTTTTGAGCTCTAACTTCTTAAATCGTCCCTTGTCTCCGGTCATATGCCTTGAGCATCCACTATCAAGGTACCACATGTTTTGACTTTTAGCTTTGGCCTTGAAGCAATGCTCAACCTACAAACAAAGATTTAGTTTTTGGTTTTTGGTACCCAAATCATCTTGGTTCCATGAGAGTTAGTTCCCAAAAGCTTGGTTCCCTTAGGAATCCAAGATGCAATAACATGAAAATTATTAGAAACAATGAGTTCCTTAGGAACCCAAGCACTTCTAATCCTCTTATATCTAGAAAGCCTTTGAAAACTTCTTTGTTTGTGGTTATGAAAATACTTTTTCACATGGTTGGGTTTTGAAGAACTTTCTTTTTCAAAGTTTGATCTACCAACCACTTTGGTTTGCTCTTTGAGTTCATTCACCATTTTATGGTGATCCTCACTCAAGCTAACAATAAGGTTGTTTAAATCAACATTTTCCTTTTAGAAAATTTTTTAAATCATCTTTTAAAATAACGACCTTTTTTCAAGCTCCAAATTTGTTTTTGTCAAAGAATCATTTTTCTCTTTTAAATCAAAAATAATTTTCTTGTTTTTCAAAATCGATTCTTTGAATTTCAAAACTAACTCATCATAAACATCTTGTAATTCATCATATGCATCACATAATTCATCAAATGTAAGACATAGATTTGCCACTTCGTTGTCCTCATCGGATGAAGACTCATCAAATGCATCACATAAATCATTTTTCTCTTTTACAAGATGGTTCAAGGGTTACCTTGGGCTCATCAAGAGCCATGAAACATAGATTTGCCTCTTCGTTGTCCTCATCGGATGATGACTCCTCATCACTCCAAGTGGCAACATGAACTTTTTGCTTCTTCTTTCTCTCAAAACCCTTCTTCTTGTATTATAGGCAATCGATCCTTATGTGACTGGGCTTCTTGCACTCATAAAAAATGATTTGATCATTCTCATCTTCTTTTCCCTTTCCTTTGAATTCTTTCTTCCTTTGGAATCTCCTATTCCGGTTTGCCCTCATGAGCCTTGTAAATCGTTTGGCTATCATAGCCAACTCTTCAAGCTCATCTTCTTCACTAGTTTCTACCTCTTCTTGGGATGTTGAAGCTTTTAGAGTAATTCCTAGCTTTTTCCTTTCTACCTCTCTCTTTTCTAACTTCACATCTTCTTTTTTTTCTCTTCTTCTCTTCCTTTCTCCATGATCTCATGGGTGAGAAGAGATCCCACAAGAGCATCAAACTTGAGAGTCTTGAGTTTTTTAGCTTCAATGATAGTCGTTCTCTTGCAATCCCAAGACTCGGGAAGAGAATGGATAAGCTTCCATACTAGTTTCTCCTCCGGTATGATCTCACCAAAAACCTTGAGATCGTTGACAATAACGGAAAACTGATCAAACATCTTGGTGATATCTTCATCCGGCTCCATCTTGAAGTTCTCATAATTGAGATTAAGAAGACCGATCTTTGTCTCATTGACATCATTGGTGCCCTCGTATGTTGTCTCCAAAGAATCCCAAACTTCTTTGGCAATTTTGAAAGATGACATCTTGGAGTAGATGTCGGGACCAAGAGAACAAAAGAGAATGTGCAAGGCTTTATCATTTGTAGACATTTTTCTTCTCTCCTCATCGGTCATCTCATTCCTCTTCTTTGGCACTTGTCAATCTCCTTCTTACTTCATCGGGATTGAGGGGACATCTTCAATTATGTCCCATAGAACATAATCATTTAAGTTGATGAACAACCTCATCCTATTCTTCCAATAAGTATAGTTATCACCATTGAAGAAGGGAGGCTTGGTGATGGAGTGAGACTTGTTCCAACTTCTGGAAGTAGAGCCATTTGATTTTACTTGAAAATATGATCAACAATCTTTAGATATTCTTTGTTGGATGTTAATCCATTCAAAGATCTAGATCTGATACCAATTGTTAAGTTGATTAATCAATGGAATTGGCCAAAAGGGGGTGAATTGGCTATTTAAAATTTGATGGAAGATTTTTCGGTAAAAATGGAGAAAAATGAGACACAAGATTTATAGTGGTTCAAGCTTCAAAACAAGCTCTACATCCACTAACTTAGCTCTCACTAAGTATTTTGAAACCAATTCACTAAAGAATTCAACTTTTTTCTCGGTTTAAGGGATAAACGTTACAATTCGAATCAATCCTTCTACCCAAGAATTGATTCAACCTCACAAGATTACAATTGAAGAACGATTGGCACAAAGGTTTCTCTCACAAGAAATATATGCCCCAATTACAGAATAACTCTCCCTAAACTCAATTGCAAAGAATCAAAGTGAAATACAAGAGTTGGGAGTCAAGAATTTGCGATAAAGAGCTTTGGAGTTGGATTTGATTGCTTGGATGTTGCATGAGGTTCAATAGTTGTTAATGTTGCTTGAAATGCTTCAATTTATACCTTCTCATTGATTTCTAACCGTTGGGGTTGTTGGAGATGTAAATATAGACGTTGGAGCTTTATCTTTCCATCATAAATGCAGTTTGCAACAAGTGGTATCGAAACACGGGCTACCTGTTTCGAAACAGTCAATAAAAAGAAAGAGACGTGCATTTATTAAGGGTGTATCGAAACGGGTTTCGATACCTGAAGTAAACTGTGAAGTTCGGTATCGAAACAGGTTAACAACCATTTAAAGCTTAACTGCCACCAACGGTCAAATCATTTAATGCTTAAAAGAGTCGTTGGAGATTTTTAGGGTTATCGATACAGGTATCGAAACGCTTAGTCATAATTTTAAAATATTTAAAAATCAAAGTCTGGTTCGATACTAGGTTCGAAACAAATGTTGGCAGTAAGGTCCCGGCATCGAAACGAGTATCGATACTTGTTTTAAGTCTCAAGAAACTTCTTTGAAAAATGAAGGGCGGTATCGATACATGTTCTAGTGGTATCGAAATGCTCGGGTAAAAACACTTAGAAAAAATATTTCAATGTTCTTAGTTTGACTTGAATCTTAATTTTTGACTTAGTAATTTAAAAATTTATTACAAAAATAGTCCTTTAACATAAATGTTATATCAAAATCAATTTTAGTTTTACACTTGACCTTTGTTTTTGTTTTGTGTTGGGCATTAAGATGATTTTGATGGGATAAGTTGATCAATCAATAGGATATGAGTGCACTATAATTACAAAATGTGTATGTGTTTTAAATTTCTTGAGTGATGCATTATAGGTTAGCCTGGTGTTGTATGATATAACAATCACCTTATCACATTAGGGTATGACGAACTATCTCGGACACCAAAGTGGGATCTTTAGATTGTGATAGTCAATCTGTGTGAATTGGTGTACGATGCAATTCGCATGTATCCGTTTATCCCAACGATTGGAGGTAAATCCATTCGTGTCACTTAACCAACATGTGAAAAACACAAGTGTAAATTATTTAATATTTTGGTACAATTCAAGAATTGCATGTGTTTTGTTAACGAGCTCCAATGTTTTTTTTAAGTCTTGCTATGAGTAGTATGTAAGACTTGTTATGCTTACAAAGGATGTGTTTTCCAAAAGGAATTTTAAAAAGGTTTTTTGGCTTGTGAGCCACGGTACACTTGTTGATTTTCAAAAGGTGACGTTTTTTGTCACGATTTATTGTTTTTATACAGAGCATGACTTGGTTTTTAAATTGATTTTGGTATATTATGGGCTACATTGTAAGGTGTTTTTAAATATGTTTTTATTCACTCACTAAGCTTATGCTTACCCTCTTATTTACGTTGCAATGTAGAGTATTTAATATGGAGGTAGCAAAAAGGGAAGCAAGGATCCAGGTAACTGACAAGTGAAAGCTCAAGTATGTCTTTATAACATTAATAGTAGTGAGAGAGCAATGGGGATTGGATGTTATAATGAGAATAGTTTTTATACTTAAATGGTTAGGATGATTATTCATGTTGATGCTAGCTCTTTGACTTAGATTTGAATTGCCTATTGATATTCCATTAGTTATAATAAAAGATATAATGAAGTTTGATTCTTGAAATCCCTACGTGTGATTTTGAGTGTTGGATTTGGAACTTGCATATTGGTATGCTTTTGTGATAATGAAGTTTTTGGGATTTGATTTATATCTCATATGTGTTTAATTTTGTTGAACTATAATATTGATGAGTGTTCATACCAATTTGTGCTATAATTATGGAACTATGATGATTTGCATATAGAGAATATGTTGAATTATTTGATTTATGCTCTATAGGTGAAAATATGCATCTAGAATATGCTTAGTTACGTTTTATACTTGAAAATTGGAAATCCTGCAGCTTTTGGGCAGGTGGTATCAAAACGGTAACTTATAGTTTCGATACCCAAGCAAAATAACGAGGGATAAACTAGAAAATAAGCCTGGTATCAAAACGATAAGATATGGTTTCAATATCGTATGATGAACAAAAGTAGGTGTATCGATAAGCTGGTCCCGAGATCCGAAACCAATTTTTATAGTTTCAAATCGTATTGGAACAGGGACCTAGGTGTATCGAAACGTGGGCTTGCTACGTAGGACATCAGGCGTAATATCAAAGGAGTATCGAAATGCTTGAACACTGTTTCGATACTTGTTTTAATTTAACCTTGGTATCGATATAGTGGTAAGGGGTTTTGATAGTAAATGACGTTATAGGCTGAATTAAACTTTGAAAACTTACACTTTAGTCAACAAACTTTAATAATGAAATTAGATGACTTGTAGGTATTATATTAACTTGAAAATTTACATGCAATCATGAAATATACTTAATTAAAAATTTGTAACCTTAATTTCTCTTTTAGATCATAATTTTGTAAAAAATTATAATTAGGTCCCTAAAACTTGTTCGGTTAAATTACAAATTGTTTCTCATAAGTTTTTTCTGGAATTGAACCCATTCTTTTCATGGACATGTAGGATATAATTAATAAATTTAGAGAAGATAAAGAAAAAAGAATTTTTTTAGGGTCGTTTATCGGGGAAAATCTCTGGATTAACCTCGGTATTCCCCGTGTAGCTTGTTCGAGTCAGGTGGCGTCTAAACCGGGTCGAGGGGGTTACAATATTCAGTTTCAAAAAACATGTCGCTATACTTTAGAATAGAAAGGGCTGGTAAAAAGAGAACATCGACATACTATAGAACTTGATCTAAGTTTGCTTGCTCAAAATAGTATTCTTTTTTAAGTATGGGTCTGATGTGTTTTACACTAAAAATTATTTAATAAATAGGTTGCATAATAGGGTATTAAGAGGTGTTTCCCGAGAAATTGTTTAAAGCTAAACCTGAATACAATTCTTTGAGAATCTTTGATAGTTTGTGTTATCCTCTTGTAAGACCTTATAATCAGCACATGCTTGATTTTAGGTCTAAACCGTGTGTTTTCTTAGGTTATAGTGCTTCTCAGCATGGATATAAAGGTTTTATCTCTAATTAAATAATTTATGTCTCTAGACATGTTTAGTTCAATAAAAATTGATTTTAATTTCTTTCTAAAGCCATACCTGTTACAGGTCAAGATTCTGAACCAATTACTTTTTAACTTCTTTAAATATTGACCTTTTAAAACTTTTTTATAGCACTTTTTCTATTGAGAATAGTTTAGGTATTTTAGTGCCTACTAGTAACTATTTAGTTGTTATGTCCAGCAAAGTAGTTGATGAAGATCTCCAGATTTAGAAGCTGAAGTTTATGTTAAAAATAATTTCTTATTCTGAAATAATAAATAAAAAATTAAATATAGTAAAGGAGACGTAAGGGTCGATCCCACAAGGACTAAAAACTTCCTGATTATGTTATGTTCGATTGGTGATCTAAGAAGGTTGATCGAATTGTGTTCGAGTAAAAAAGGGGGTTTGTCGAATGTAATGAAACTAATTAATTGAAGAAAATAAAATAAAGAAATTAATTTAAATATAATAAAAACTAGCCTTAGGCTTTCACTTTGACTCGATTTAAATAGATCATTGGAAAAAGATTTTCACTTCGGGATTTTACGTCGGTAATTAGCTTTCAAGGTTCTATCCTTGAAGCAAAAATTCTAAACCGAATAATCAAGTCTATCTTTGATATTGGTTTCATGGATTAATCCACCAACTCAATATTTGTAGAAAAATCATTTTTAAATCTCAAGACCGACTTGGATTAAGTTATTTCAATAATAACTTGATCCAATCTTAGTTTTTGCCTTAGCAAACAATTTGCTAATGTGTTCCCAGGAAATCGAATTTGCTTCAATAGCCGATCCTTCCTCCCACATAAATGATCAAATCGAAATCTTGACCAAAGTCAATCTTTAGTTTTGAAATCAAGTTGATAAAAAAAATAAGTTCAAAAGAAAACTTTTAAAGAAATAAAAAGACGAAATTATTGATGTGCTTTTCAATCCTCACGTTTGGATCGAGTCATTGCTTAAGCCCTTGGCTAATAAAAATTTAGCCGAGTATAAATATGGAAACAATTATGCTCGACATAAATATAAAATAAAAAAAATAAAAGCACGAAAAAAATAAAGAAAGAAAATAAAAAATGAAAGAAAACTCTAGGAATAAAATATGAATGAAGTGATGAGTTTTAGGCTTACCCAAGGTGCGTATTTATAGTCTTTTACAAACCCTAAAAATAAGAGATAAATACTAGATAAATCTAAAAATATTTAAATTCAAATTACAAAGAGATAAATCCTAATTTGAAGTTCAAAAAGCGGCTGATAAGCTATCTAGAATGCGGATAAGTAATCACGCGTCATCTTTTAGAAGCTGCTGACGAAATGCCGCGTTAGATTTCTAGCCTAAAGTCGAGCCCACGAATCTAGACTCGATCTAGAAAATAATAAAATTAAAAAATCAGCCATTTAAGTACATTTTCCAGATTCAGAGTCCTACACAAAAAGACACGAAAAACAACAAGATCAGTAACATATTCATCAAACAAAGAGTAATTAAACTCAAAATAATAACTATTTTAAGCACTCATCAATACTACTCAAACTTTCCCTATAAAATTAATTTCTTATACAAAACTAATGTCTGTTGCAGTACCAATCTCTTCTGCAGAACCTAAAACGGCTAATACAGTTATTTCAACAGAACCTAGTTCTGCTAATTCAATTATTTATATTTACTCTTCTTCGAGTTCTTCAAGTTTCACAAAAGTTATACCTTATACTAGAATAAGTCATTTTATTGTCACTAAATCTAAAGTAGGGACATTCAAGCCTAAAGTCCATAATTTAATAGTTATTGATTTTTTTTCAAGTTCAACAGTCACTGATATTTTTTTTAAATTCAAATATAACTTTTGAGGATGTCTTACCTTTCTACATACATCAAGCTATTTTTTTCAAGTGAAAAAGGAATGTTATTAATGAAATCAATATTTTGATTAAAAAAAACTGTAAACTAACTGTGTTACCTAAGGATACAATTCTTATTAGATGTGAGTGGCTTTTTAAAGTAAAAAAATGGTAGTGTATCTCGATACAAATCTAGGCTATTTTCAAAGGGTTTCTCTCGGTAAATAGAATTTGATTATACAAAAATATTCAGTCCAGTTGTCAAGCCAATCACTTCCAGAATTCTTCTTAAAATTGCTCTTAGTTGTGGTTGGATGCTTAAGTAGATTGATGTTGATAATGTCTTTTTAAATGATGATTTAACATAAAAAAAAAAAGTCCACATGTTACAACCTCTAGGTTTTCAGAAGGTAGAACCCTCTAGAGATCAGCTAATCCGCAGATTGAAGAAGTCTTTATATGACCTTAAACAGGCACCACACACCTAGTTTGAAAATTTTTGAATATATTTGATTGGTTTCTTTGGTTTTACTACCTTCTTAGCAGATTTACCTCTATATTTTAGAGATAATTAAGGTATAAAAGTCTAAATTATGATTTATGTAAATGATGTTGTTGCAACCGACAATAACAAACAAAAAGTAGACATGGTAATCAAAGATATTAATCATATGTTCTCTCTTAAAGATCTGGGTCAGTTAAATTTTTTCTTGGAATGAATATATATAATGTTAAGAGCGGAGTCGTATTAAGTAAAAAAAAAACATATACTTAAAGAAAAAAAATAAAAAATGATAGATATAACTGCTTCACTCACACTCATGATTACATCACCTCAACTATCTCTTACTGATGATGGTGCACATCTATGAGATTACTCTATATAAACAAGTGATAAGCACTTTACAACATTTATGTTCTATAAGACTTGACATTTAATACTCAATCAATAAAGTCAATCAACATATGCAAGT
Organism: Abelmoschus esculentus; assembly: GCA_035048815.1. Lineage (NCBI taxonomy): Eukaryota > Viridiplantae > Streptophyta > Magnoliopsida > Malvales > Malvaceae > Abelmoschus > Abelmoschus esculentus. Next base: position 5,398,133 of record JAUCBN010000044.1, read on the forward strand.
TCTATTTGATAAGTATTGAAAATCTGTCAAAAAAATTATTAGGTATCTCAGAGAAACATTAAATCATGGGTTATTTTTTTTTAGCAATTTACCTTCACCAACAATATTAGTTGGATATGCTGATTCGAAATTTGAAACTAGTTCAGATGATGAAAAGTCTATTGAAGGTCATTTTTTTAGGGGTAAACGTTGTTTTATGGAGTTCAAGAAAAACAAGGTGTAGTCTCAAGGTCTTCTACTGAAGTTGATTTCAGAAGCTTAATAGGTGTTATGTGAGAGGGTAATTTGGATAAAATCTTTGTTGACGTAACTCAAAATCCAACTCATGTTAACTCCAGTACTTTGTTGTGATAACACCAGCGTAATTGCTCACTCCTCCGGTCATTTTTGTCATGCTAAGTTGAAATATATTGAACTTGATCTTAATTTTATTAGAGAGAAAATTATAAGTTATGCTTTTCAAATCAACTATGTTCTAGCCTCAAAACAAATAGATGTTCTTATAAAATATCTCTCTTCAATTTTCTTCTCACATCTTTGACAACAACTTAAAGTCTTTTTTTCCTGACAAAAAGTAGTTCTATGTAAAAAAAATCCAAGAAAAGGAGAAGAATGGGAAGGAGGAGTTGTTAATTTAGTAATAAGTTAGCCGTTATTAAAATTGTTAGTAACTGTTTGTAAATTTGTTAGTTTTTTTTTATTGTTCTTTCGATTTTTAAGGTCTTGGCCTAACTAATCTAGACCGACCCGGGTCGCACACCTAGTTCAGATGGGTGAGTCTCCCAGCAGGGATTTTCTACGTACACAACCAGGGGCGGATCTGGGCCTAGGCCTACCTAAGCCATGGCCCAGCTCTAAAATATTCTTTATTTATATAAAGAGGATTTTGGGTAAATAAAAATAATAAAAAATGACCCAATATAAAAATTAGTTTATTTTTAAGTCTTAAATTAATTTAAAAATAATATTTAAGTAAAATAAAAGATAAAATTATAGCCATTAATAATTTTATAACATTTTATAAATTATATAATTATTCTTAATAAATATAATTTGAATATATTTTATACTAAATAATTAAATTCTCTCAACATATTTAGGGTTTCACTCTAGCATATAACAAAAACAACAAAACAAAATAAAAAAATTAGATCAAAATTTAAAAAGTATTTTAAGAAAAATATATAAAACATTCTAATATATTTAGAAAAAATACCTTAAAAGTAAATGAAAATGTAATGTACTTCTTGATTATTTTAATTGAAACTTGTTATATAAGCTAATATTAAAAAATAAATTTATATTTATATTTATATAATTTTATATAAATTTAAATCTGTATTTTTATGATTTATATTTTTGAAAAATTAATGAAGTTATAAATTAAAAATTAATTTTTAAGAAATATTTCAATTTTATTTAATTAAAGATATAGATAATATATTTTTAATTATAGGAGAGTAAAATTTTAAAGTTATATATATGAATTATATTAGATAATTTTTTATTTATATTGGTCCAGTCGATAATATTTTTTTAGATTTGCCACTGTACACAACATCTAGAATTTGAGACTTATTTAAGCGAAACCAAGCTGCTTACCACTTGGACCAACCCTTTTTGGTTAAATCTGTTAGTTTATTAAAACTATATTAGGAGTATTAGCTATTAATAATCAATATTATTTAAGGTTATTACTAGCTTTTATATATATATATATATATATGAAAGCTTGTATTAATTAGATAGTTTCGATTCAATAAAGAATCATACATTCAGTTTCTTTTTATTATCTTCTGTTTATATTCTATCACACAAAAACTAATTTCTAATCATATATTGTTATGAATAATAGATAGAATCTTACAACCAGAGTTGGGGCCTAAAGAATCTAAAAAACTGCAATGGAGAAATAATGGCAAGCTTGTTCACATACTTAGCAGCCATATCTTTCTATCTGCAGAAGACATTCTTCATAACATTTCTTCCCTCTTTTGATAAGAGATAAAAACTTAAAAGAGAAGGAGCTTCAAGAAAAATTCAAATTTACCTTAAATGATTACATATTTAATGATGTGACACAAATCCATATTCATAACTTTTAAGTGTTCTAAGATGTAACACTTATATTGTCTTTTTTTTTTTAATTTTATCCTATTAATAATATTATAATTTGTGAGTTTTATTTTAAAAGATTCTAAATTTATTTTAAAAGTTAGATGCATATCACGTGTTAGAGTGAGATTAAATTTCTCTAAGATTTTAACTTTTAATTATTATGGTGTCTCTAAACTTACTTTTAATCCAATGAACAAGTTGATACTAAACTTAAATTTGACTAAGCTAACAATATGTATGGCAAAGCTTTGGCATTATTATTATTTATTATTATTATTACGATGATGATGTTTTGATATGTAAGTTTGAATTATACGATAATAGAATACAAATATAACAAAAATATAAAGATTCATGTCATGACGATAAATATGAGGTTATACACACTTAAATTGGAAAATACTATTCTCAAGAATATAGTTTTCCACTGAGTTTTTTAATTTAAATTGAATATGATAAAAAATACGAAAAAAATAGTCTTAAAAGTTATCTCTAAATTAGTAAACAAAAAGGAAGAATGTCAATTTGAAAATAAAAAAAAAAATCAAGAAAATTTTCAAATCATTCAAAATCAAACGAAGAAGCAAAAAGGGAAGAAAACAAAATTTGGACAGATACAATTAAATCTAGAGGGAATCTAGTTAAGATATTTTGGGCAATATTACCCAAATTATTGAGATTTTGAATTGAAATTCTATGTATTTTGAATAGAAAAATCCTATATAAATATTTCTCTTTCACTTATAATACACACATCGTTCACTCAAACATCCATTATACAATTCATACAATCCTTGTATCCGAAAATTAATAGAGGAATAAGAAATTTAAGGATTTAAGGAAGTTGAAGAAGCAAACTTTGTTTTTAATTTTTTTATCTAACTTTTATTGTTTCAAATTTAACTAAGAATCCACATTTCTTTTAATTTTTAAAATTTTTTAATCGAATATTTATTTAGGTGTATCAGTTTCAGAAAATGACGATTAACGCCGATAGGAAGCGTCTAACACGGTGGTTCTTCACCCATATTTTTCTCATTTTAAAGTAAAGATTGACGGATGGTGTTTTTGGGTTTTATACCTATTCTAAAAAAAATAGATCGTTTAATTTTATTAAATTCTTACATAATTTTTTTTATTTTATAAAACCTTTTTTAAATACTCTATAAGTTTAGTATATAATTTTAGTTGGTTTTAATTTGATTATCGACGTCTTACCCTTCTTAATTTGAATTTTAATTGCTAAACTTATTGTATGTTTTGTTTAGGTAAAACCTTTAAGAATAAAACTTTAAAAGAGTTAGATAGAGCCTTCAAATTCGGAATTAAAATTTTTTTCGCATCAAAATATAAGATAAACTTAATTACAATTTACCCTAATAGATAAAATTTATCTAGATAATTCTTTTAGGTTAATAATAGTTAACTTAAAATAATAAAAAATTTTAACATATTAATCTCACCTTTAGTTGTTTGTTAAAAAGTAGAACCTGATTAAAATGGTGGTCTCCTATTAAAAGAAGATGATGGATTAGCATCAAAAATATTAGTGAAAATTAAAGTTTACTCTTTGAACAGTGACACAATTAAATTAGAATCAAATACATAAATGAATATTAATTTAAATTTATACGAATTTGAGAATTTTGACATTACAAGGTTTTATAATTGATTAAACACCAAGTTTTAAGTGTTATTAGGTATTAATTTTTTTTTATAAGTAATCGATTTTTAAATTTATTTTTTATAATCATTTTAATAAAAATGGATGATAACTCCGTTATTTTTATCTTATTAAAAAATGTGTAGACACTTTCAAAATTGGTTTCACACATAAATAAAAATTGTTTCTGAATTTAGAGGTTTATCTCTTCCACTCAACTCGTGTCTCTTAGAAATCTATGATGATGAGGTAAAACTACAAAGCAATACTCTGTAATAAAAATGTCTAGCAGAAGCTCGTGAGCCCGAATTGTCGAGAACTCGCTTCCTTCAAGCATGTCCTCAGCCATACTTTTCACTTCCCCACCACTGCCAACACCCTCCATAAACCGTAGCAATCTCTCATTCGCCGCCACCTCCAACTTCCCACCATCACCAGACAAGCTAGCTATTCTCTTAGATAAGTCCAACTCCATCCATCACTTACTCCAAATCCACGCATTTCTCCTCCGCCACGGTCTTCATCAACACCACATCCTCAATTTCAAGCTTCATCGCTCCTACTCTTCGCAAGGCCGTCTCGACTACTCTCTCGCTCTCTTCAACCGGACTCTCAACCCCAACATATTTTTCTACACTTCTATCATTAACGCCCACGCCCTTCATGGTCTCTCCCAAGAATCTCTGTTTATCTATACCCAAATGTTATATGAAGGTGTTCAACCCAATGAGTTTACTTTCTCATCTATAATGAAATCTTGTTCTCTTGAACATGGAAAAATGCTTCATTCCCAAGTTATCAAAGTTGGATTTGATTCGGATTTGTATGTAAAGACGGGTCTAGTCGATGTTTATGCCAGAGGGGGTGACGTCGGATCTGCCCGTCTTGTGTTTGAGAGAATGCCGGAGAAGAGTTTAGTTTCTTTAACCACGATGCTAACTTGTTACGCGAAACACGGGGAGCTCAAGGAAGCAAGGCTTCTGTTTGATGGAATGGTGAAGAAGGATGTGGTGTGTTGGAATGTCATGATCGATGGGTATGCTCAACATGGACTGCCTAATGAAGCATTGGTGGTTTTCAGGCGAATGCTGGCGGCCAAAGCTCGGCCTAACGAAATCACTATACTAGCTGTTTTATCAGCTTGTGGCCAGCTTGGAGCTTTGGAGTCGGGCAGATGGCTTCATTCGTATGTAGATAATAACGGTATTCAAGTGAATGTTCGTCTTGCTACTGCTTTGATTGATATGTACAGCAAATGTGGGAGCTTGGAGGATGCAAGATTAGTATTCGATAAGATTTACGATATGGATGTTGTCGCATGGAATTCAATGATTATAGGATATGCCTTGCACGGGTTCAGCCAAGATGCGTTAGAGTTGTTTAATGAAATGTGCAGGATTGGATTACGCCCTACTGATATTACATTCATTGGTGTCTTGGGTGCATGTGGTCATGCCGGTTTGGTCGAAGAGGGATGGAGTTTTTTCAATGCAATGAGAGATGAATATGAGATTGAACCGAAGATTGAACATTATGGATGTATGGTAAACCTTCTCGGTCGAGCCGGTCGATTGGAGGAAGCATATGAGCTTGTGAAGAACATGAAGGTAGAGCCCGATCCCATCTTGTGGGGAGCATTGCTTGGAGCATGTCGATTACATGGTAATCTTGAATTGGGAGAGAAAATAGCTGAGTATCTTTTCAGCCACAATCTTGCTAATTCTGGGACTTATATTCTTCTGTCGAATATGTATGCTGCGAAAGGCAATTGGGAAGAAGTGGCAAGGATAAGGACTTTGATGAAAGACAGTGGGATGCAGAAGGAACCTGGTTGTAGCTCAATCGAAGTGAACAATATGGTTCACGAATTCCTTGCTGGAGATTTGAAACACCCAAAAACCGAAGAAATATATAGAATGTTAGAGGAAATGAATGGTTGGCTCAAAGCTCATGGTTACACCCCGCAAACAGATATTGTACTACATGACATAGGTGATGAACAGAAAGAGCAGTCACTCGAAGTTCACAGTGAGAAGCTGGCGCTTGCATACGGTCTTATCAGCACTCAACCGGGGACCCCTATCAAGATCGTAAAGAACCTCCGGGTGTGCTCGGATTGCCATGCAGCTACCAAGTTGATCTCTAAAATCACAGGCCGTAAAATTGTAATGAGGGATCGGAATCGGTTCCACCATTTTGTGGATGGTTCATGTTCTTGCGGGGGCTACTGGTGATCTATATGAAAAGTACACTGAAACTTTTATGGAGAAATGACCGACTATTCAGAAATCTGAACATTCTGGTTTGTTGAACTACAGAAGCTAGAATTTGTATTAGACACACAAAACTAATGCCCTTTGGTTTGAGCTTGCCGGATTAGCCCACATTTTAGGCATCGCATTGAGGTCATTGATTATTATCTTGAATGGGAAGGTGTGGGATTTGATTATTTTTACACCATTGAATGGGAAATACTTATCATGCCCAAAGTTGAACCAGTCGTCTGTCATAGAATGTAACGGTAGGCCAGAGCTGGGGTAATTCAAAGATTTTAGGGTCCTCTGCAATTTATTAAAATGTGATCCTTAAAAATAATTATTCACAACTTTCACTAATTCTAAAATTGTGACCCTTGTAGAGCAATTGTCTTTTTTAGAGGCCCCTGTGTGGTCGCTTATACTGTATCTGTCCAGAATTCTATTAGTTCTACAGAAACAATAGTAATATGAATAATCAATAAAATTTTATAATCATCTGTCACAATTAAAAAAACAATTATAATGTTTTAACAATTATAACGCATCTTTCTTAAGAGTATTTTTAAAGTTTTACAATGAATTTTGAGATTAACATCCTCTAACGAATGTAGTTTATTAAAATTTTGGGATCCCTCTATTCTAAGAGGTCATACACAATTACTCCTATTGCGTTTGTCCAGAACCCCACTGAACTAGAGTCTATCCTTCCTACGAGTATATATTTTTTAAGTGATTCATAAATAATGAAATATTTAATTAAATAGATGAAAAACACAACCCGTATATATCATTGTATTTTAAATACATGATAATTTCATGCTTTGAACAATTATCCCTTAATTTGAGAATAATTAATTATCCACTATATCGAGATAAATAAGTAAAATATACAGAACTTTCCAAGCTAAGTTGAATATATGGTAGATTTAGTTATCAATATCTTGTTAAATTTTTTTCAAGAATTATCGACAAGAATCATGGTAATTGAGCAACTTTTTAGCTACACAATCACCAAATAACCAATAATTTTTCAAAAATTAAAAATCAAGTTAAATGTTAAGGGAGAAAAATAATCGATAATTAAAATACAATAGAGGGAGAAGAACTTATCTTTGATTCATGCTAGTAACAAATTCTTTTCTATATCTCCTTTAAGATTCGAACGACAAACACCTCCATTGGTTAGAGTTTCGTGTTGATAACGTGTTGTGAATAAAGTAAAGAATAAGAACAAAATAGATGAACAAAGATGAGAAACAAAAAGAGAGAGACTTGTATTATATTCTCAAAGTATAGTTACGTACAATGCTTTCTTCAAAAATCTATATTTATAAGCATAAGATGAAAATCCTAATTCCAATGGGTATTAAACCTTAATAATAAAGTACATTAAAGTCTTATTTAATATATGAATATCTACCATAAATAAAGATATTCATAATATTTTTATATCGAGATTTAAATTCATATAAAATATGACAATATAAGTAACCGAAAATTTTCATATTATACTTTTGTGGATATCTAAATTTGAACGTACATAATGTATTCGATTCAAATATTTGTTATATACATTTACTAGATTTGGATATATGAATTTATTATCCTTTTAACTTTTTAATTCTTTTCATAAAATTAAAAATATTTAATGAATGGACATCTTGAAGCTAATTTATTGAATTTGGGTTTGAATGATAGTACATATTTGACACTTACAAATGAACATTTTTTTCCTTTTTTATTTCTCTTTATAAATCTAATATTAAAAAATTAAATTTTAACTCTAAATTTAAATACTAAACTCTAAAATATATATTATATTTTTTTAATTTCTTAAATATTAATCTTAAATCTTTTTCTTAAACCGTGTATTTATTTTTTTAGTATGAAATACTATAGAGATACTAAAAAGAAGTGGAAGATATAGACAAGCATAATAATTTCACCAAAACGCACGGTCAAACCATCTTGGACACTTGCTAGATATTTCTGGCAAATTGAAATGTATTTATCAGCTTAAATTGACATCCCAAAGCTAAATTACTTAGAATTTTCTCAGAGTCTGTTTTGGTCCATAAGTCTATAGACTCCAAACATTGACGTGTCTTCGACCTTTCAAATAATCAATTTTGTTCACGTAATAATGTCATTAATTAGTCTGAGTGAAAGAAAATCTTATGCAAAAATACAGTAAATCAATGGAGGATAAACTCCATCAACCTCTAATTCTTCTTCTTTTTCTAGTCTTCTTCTCATCATATCGACTACCCTCTTCAGCATACACTCTTCCAGACAAGTATTTCATCAACTGTGGATCAAACATCAACTTAAACATCAGTTCTCGGACATATGTTGGTGACATGAATTCTGGGATTGTCTCCTTTACCAAACAGAACAGTTATGTCATTGAGGCATCAAACACACCATCAGCTCTATATCAAACCGCAAGGATTTTTGAGCACAAGTCTTCGTACCGGTTTAAAATGGACAACATCGGTTCTTACCTGGTACGTCTTCATTTCTTCGGTTCCTCGAATCTTCCAGCTGCTGTCTTCAATGTTTCAGCTTCTGGTTTCCTGCTCTTACATAATTTCACAGTCCAAAACAGTGACAGAAATGCTGTAATAAAAGAATTCATTTTAAGCCTTCCTATAGGTGAATTTTCAATCTATCTTGTTCCTCAAGGATCTTCTTTCGCGTTTGTAAACGCAATCGAGGTCTTTCCGGCTCCTCCGGACTTAATTATCGATGAAGATAGCAATGGTCACAAAGGTATACTCTCTCAAGCTTTACATACAATTCATAGGATTAATGTTGGAGGCCCTACTCTTACACCAGAAAACGACACTTTATTGAGAACATGGCTTCCCGATGACCGTTATCTGTATTATGCACACACTGCAAGGAACAAACAAGCTCTAGCAGGTCAACCTAATTATATGGCTCCGGTTAACAAATTTATTGCACCAACTCCTGTATATATGACTGCCAAAGAGATGAATATAGATACTAGTCGACAATCAAATAACTCCAATATAACATGGTCCTTTGATGTAATTCGGAATACGCGCCACTTGGTTCGGGTTCACTTCTGCGACATTGTTAGTATTTCACTGAGTAATCTGCAGTTTCATCTCTATGTAGATAACTGGAGCCAGGAAATCAATCCATATGAAAGAACAGGGCATTTGGCAACTCCATTTTACGTCGACTTTGTGGTTGTTTCTGATGATTCAGGATTCATGAACATCTCCGTAGGGTCTGAAAGTAGTTCTTCAGTGAAAACAGCTTTTCTAAATGGGGTTGAGATCATGGAAATGAGGACAAAATCCGACTTTGTTCAGTCGAAACAGAAGTCTGTCTCTGTCTTTGTTATTGTCGGTTCAGTCCTTGGAGGTCTAGTTCTTGTCTGCATCTTTGGAGGTCTGCTATTTGTTAGATTGAGAAGCAAGAAATTGAAATCAGTTGAAACTCCGGAATGGCCGCCATTAACTGCCTATAAAGGAAGCACTCACAGTAATAGAAAGAAGCCTCAACAGTCAACACGAAGCAGAGATGGCACGACCAATGCGTGGCCTGTCCCTGATTTGAATCTGGGATTGAAGATACCACTTTTTGAGATTCAGTTAGCCACGAGAAACTTTGATAAGAAGTTGCTGGTTGGTAAGGGTGGATTTGGTGATGTCTACCAAGGAACTCTTAGAACTGGCATCAAAGTGGCTGTGAAACGAAGTAAGCCAGGGTCAGGTCAAGGTCTCCCGGAATTTCAGACAGAGATCATGGTTTTATCCCGAATTCGTCATCTCCATCTTGTTTCCTTGATAGGATATTGTGATGAAATGTCTGAGATGATCCTGGTGTATGAGTTCATGGAAAAGGGAACTCTAAGGGAACACCTATACAACTCAGAACTGCCTTGCTTGTCTTGGAAGCAAAGGCTTGAAATTTGCATTGGTGCCGCTAGGGGACTTAATTACCTTCACAAAGGTGCAGCCGGAGGCATCATTCACCGCGATGTCAAATCGACAAACATCTTGCTTGATGAGAACCTTGTGGCCAAAGTAGCTGACTTTGGTCTTTCGAGATCAGGTCCTCCTGATCAATCCCATGTTAGCACAGTTGTTAAAGGAACTTTCGGTTATCTTGATCCCGACTACTTCAGGACACAGCAACTGACAGAGAAATCCGATGTTTATTCATTCGGTGTCGTTCTTCTCGAGGTGCTGTGTGCAAGGCCAGCTATCGATCCTACACTTCCAATGGACCAAGTCAACCTAGCCGAATGGGGAAAGCTATACAAGAAAAAAGGACTGCTAGAGCAGACTATCGATCCCTCCATAAAACCTCAGATCAATCCCAACTCATTAAGAAAATTTGCAGACATAGCTGAGAAATGTCTGGAAGAAGATGGTACTGATAGGCCAACCATGAGTGATGTGGCATGGGATTTGGAATATGCTTTGCAGCTTCAACAAACTGCAGTTGTACGAGAGCCACACGAAGACAGCACATCCAATGTTTCCAGCATGTTGCTGTCGCCCATTATCCAACGTTTGCCTTCAATGACTGCTCAATTAAGTGATGATACATCCATTATAAGGGAGGATGAATCTGATTCAATCCCATTCGCAAGTGAAGTTTTCTCCCAGTTGAGAATTGACGATGCCAGATAAACCAATCGGTTTACAAGCCTCATCTTAGCCAGTTTAATGTTCTTTAGGTTACATCTGAAATGAAATTGGCACTGTTTTCATATACTAGAGATCTCTATTACAGTGTTTGAACTTGTAGCCTTCATAGATTTACCAGATACCAGATAGTTAAATGGTACTACAAGACATTATTTCTAAGATTATCTAAAGAATGTATTTGCATTTCGATTTTTACTCATTGGAAAATTTAAACTCTTAAGATATTCATATGCCTTAGGAGGTCTAAAGTACCATTTTTACTCTATAATTAGGGAAAAATAATATATTTGTAACATGAAAACAACATCCCTATAAAACCCTACAAATTCTGAAACATTTTCTGTGGCATTTACCATACAGAATCAATAAATCTCCCCAAACTGTACACATAAATACAGAACTTACATATTTCACACCCCTCACCAATTACAAACCAGAAGAACTGGGGAAAAAATGAGCAACATGAATCTGTAGGATAAATCATTAGTACTAATGACCAAGTCCTTTCCTACTAGGTCCTGCAACCATATCAGTTGTCACTTGCTTCTCTTCCAAAACCCGAACCGAGACCCGAACATCTTTAACGCCATGAAAAGCTTCCCCTGTTGCATCCCCAATCATTTCCGTCGATCGAAGAGGCCTACAACAATCAACAGAAGCCAATTCGGAAAAAACAAGCATGGTCAATACAAGGAGACAGAAGGGTCTCATTGTGAACGTTGATGTTCTCGGGAGACAATGGGACATAAGGCCAATGGTCTCAAGTCCCTTTGTATAATATAATGTTTCTTTAAAGAACTTTCAAAATATTCTGTCAATAAAGTGTGGATCCAAAAAGAATGGTTAAGCTGAGCATCTCCATTGAATGAGGTAGAGACACCTTTTTCTAACACTGGGTTTGCTCTGAATGGCCAAGTACATGACAGCTTGAGGCTTCTTGCAGCTGTTCCATCAATGGAAGTTGTTTTTGTCTGAATTAATTCTACTTAGTTTTTTGTTAGTATTCTTTGGTGATCGTAAAGAGACGCTTGGTTCGAAAGCTAAGTAGTTTTACATTCAGATTTGGGAACTATATGAAGTTTAGACATCACAGTTTTAGTGTTAACAGTATCTGTAGCATTCATCAAACAACAAATAATCTGTAATGGAATAATGTGGGATGGAAAATGAGAGGCGGAAACAAAGAACAAAAAGTACACATGGGTTGTTATTCTTGATGCTTTTTCATTGGTAAAGGAAAGAAAGTGAAACCACATAGGCCAACAAGAAGGAACCATGGTACAAGGTTGAAAGTGTTTGTGTGGAGGGGGTGTACGTGTAAACTCCCAGTCTTGACTCTTGACTACCTAAAACGTACCGTATTATTATATCTTTATTAATGTTTTCACTTTAAAATAATGGATTCAAGATTTAAGCCTTGTTTTTTTTGTTGAGTTTAATTTCTCAAATTAGTTTTTTCACCTCAAAAATTATAAAATCAACCAAAAATATTTAATTTTAAAAAAGTTTTTGAATATAAAAATCTTATTTTTCTACCCAAACTTGCTTCTCAAACCTTTGTTTTTGAGAAGATATTTTTTTTAGCTTTTGTAAAACCTTGGTTTGGGACCAAACCTTGGTTTTCTACCACAAATACTTAATTAAGGTTAGGGGTTGTGATTAGGGTTTAAGAAATTAATGATTATAGTATGTATTTTTTGGGTATAGGGTTTAAGACGTGAAAATTATGATTAGAGTTTAAAATTTAAATTTAAGATTTTTTTTTTGTAGAGAACATAAAAGAGAACATAATTAGGAGACAAATAATTTCTACTCTATTATCGTCGTTAATTTCCAACCTAATTCAATTAACATTTTAAAATGCAATGCGTAAGCTTAATTGAGTGAACAAAAATACTCTACGTTACGTTCCTTTATGTTGATCCAACATTTTAAAAAAATATTTTAATCCTAATTTTTAAATTTTAAACCTTAAAATTTAAAATCTATGCTTTAGATTTTAATCTTAAATTCTAATAGTAAACTGTCAATTCATTTTTTTTCATATTAGAACATAGAAAGAAAAATTAAAATGATAGATAATTTTTATTCTAAATTTACTTTTTATATTTAAAAATATAACATTGTTCTCTATATATTCTCTAACTATTTGTTGTACTCTTTATTACTGTTTATAAGCTTGATAATCAAAAAATTAGATAGTCTACAAACATAATCACTTTATAATTATATAAACTGACAAACTAATAAAATAAACTCATTATTCTCATAACATCATCTTTTATCAAATTCAATCACATTATTACTAAAGTTTTTAATATAAAAAAATAAATTTATTAACTTATTTTGAACTAAAACAAAATTAATAAAATTGGAATTATTTTTTTTGCATAAGCTAATAGTGATTACACGTAGTATCTGTTCTAGAATATAATCTTCACCATTTGATATTGATCATACTCAATAACTCTGCTGATATTGCTGGTGTTTGAACCCGTGACCTCTAAAAAATCAACCATTCCTTTAACCACTTGGGCTAAAGGGCTCCTACAAATTAAAATTATTATTAATATATCAAATTATGTTAAACATACATTTCAATTTTAATAATAAACCCATTTATTTGAGACAAATTTTAATCGGTTAATTAAATTATAACTTTCTATAAAATAATATATATAACCAAATACATAATTAAATTATATACGATATTATTTAGCTTACTTTCATGGAATAAACATAAGGGGTTAATGTAACCAAATAAATATTGTACTCGTTTTTAACCAATAGATCAAGGCTATGAACAAAATAAATGGATGTGAATAATTTTGTAGAGGAAGGGTCACTCAATGTTGGGAATCTAGTTTCAGACAAAACTAACAAGTCTTCCACCAGAATTGGAGGGTCCGGATGATGTTTAAAAAACAAAACAACGATGTTAATAAAGATTGGTCCGAATAATAAATAAACATATTAATATGGTTTAAATATGTTTTAAGTTTAAGATTTTAAATATATAAAAAATTGCTCTTAAAAATTTCTTTATTAAAATTAAATATATTAATAAACAATTTTTTTATGATTGTTGTATTTAGTTTGGTTATTATTGTAATCTACGTCATTTTTACTTTCGTAATTGATAATTTAATCACATATTAGAAGAAATCCAATTAGGTTAATCGGATCATAGATAGATGAATAAAATATTTATATTGATTTTTAGTTTAATCCTCGAATAAATTGTAAAGTTTTATTTTTCAAAAATATAATTAAAAAGCAAGAAATAATATACAGTGAATTAAAAGATTTATAATAAGGATTATTATTTCATAATTTTTTATTTTTTATTTTTATGAGTGTCTTAATTTTAGGGTTTAGAGTTTTAATTTAGAGTTTAAGGATTTTAGTTTAGGATAATATAGTTAATGATTTGGGTTTTAACCCTATAAACCATAAACTTAAATTTCTATCAACAACTCATAAATTTAAAACTACAAAACTTAAAACTCTAAATCCTAAACCCTAAATAAAATCTTAAACCGTAAAACTAAAACGCTAAAGAGGGAATATAGCGATCGATATACAAGACAAATGAAATCTTTGACGAATAAGCGAGAAGATATAAACTTTTGATAGGCGTTGGGTGATAATTGGTGCCATATGAATATTCCATTGATCAAAATTTGAGAGTATAGGATTCAATTGATCAAAATTTAAATATAGGTGACAATATGAATATTCCATTTTAGTTTGGTCGTATTAAATAATTATATCAGCAACTACAACTTTGTGATTATTCCCTCAAAATTCCAATTGGTAGGTATACACTTGCGCTAGACCTAAACCAATCTCATGAAATATGCTGATCGTCCACTTGGGGTAATTTTAGATATAAGGATACCATACAAATCTAATTATTCAATAGATATAAAAGTAATAGAATGAGTTTAGTCTAAATATCATGTACTGATATATATATTAATATATACTTTTATTATTTTAATAACTTTTTAAACATTGTAAATTGAATTTTATTAATAAAATTAACGAAATGAACTAGAATTATAACACACCTAATCAAAGAGGAAAAATAGAGACAATAATAAAAAAAAAGCTAGTACATAAAACAATAATATTAAACCTAAAGATACGACAAAAAAATAGAGTGGTGTCTAATATAAAAAAACCCAATAATCTTCATAAAAATTCATTGTCTCTATCGAACGAGATGTTTTACAAAGTGATAAAGGACTGGTGAGTTAATTAAACTATCTAACAAGCTACTTTATTACACAATTATGATTATATCGACAAACAACCTTTTATCGAAGAAGACATCTGACTATACACGACCACCAACAAATCAATTAAAAATAAAATATCATGTGCGACCACCAAAATGGCTGCAAATGTATGCGAAAAAAATATATCAAAAGTTATAAAAATTGTGCCACAGGAGTATAGAGAAAATAAAAATTCTTATCCAAAATTTTCAAAAGAAAACTTAAAAAATAAACGATATATTATAAAGATTAAGAAAAATAATAAACATTGACTACTGACGATTAATATTAAAATTAATAATATCTTCTGCTAAACAAAAATCAAAGAAAAAGATAATGTCAAAACAAAAATGGAAAATTCTTGGAAATATTGTTATTGGGGAAAATATTTTCAAAATTATTGATGGGAAAATTATCTCCTGAAATATTATGAATTCTACAGTAAATTCAAAGGCTGAATCACAAAGTGTCTTCTTTGAACAGTAATTTCCATTTATTAAAGAGACAGACATGTTTGATAATGGAAAGACGGAGCGAAAAGGTTCATCTTCATCCTTTGATAATAAAAATTATTATTTAAAGACGACACCTTCTGATTCAACCTTTGAATCTACTGTATAATTCTTAATATTTCGAGAAGTAATTTTTCCCTATCAATAGTTTTGGAAATATTTCCCCAAAAACAATATTTCCAAGAATTTTTCAAACAAAAATATTGAAATAAAACAAAAAGAACAAGATTAATTACAAAGTTTAGAAACATGATTATTTTTTTAGAATAGAATATGCTAAAACTTAATTTGCTGAAGAAATTATATTATAAGTCTAGCTCACTATGTCATTTATGATCTAAACTAATAAAATCATTTATTTTATTAATTTTTGCATGTCATCTTTTTATTAAATTTGGTAAAACTTATTTTTAGTTTAAATAATAATAAAAATAAATAAGATTCACTTGATAAAAATATAATTTAAAAATTTAATGATTTTTATGAATCGATACCATAAATAACGTGGTGAATGAAACCTATAATTGTTGTGAATAAAATAAAGAACAAGAATAAAATAGGAGAATAAAGATGAGAGATAAAAGGGAGAGAGATTTTATTATATTCTCAAAGTAGGGTTGTATACAGTGCTTTGTCCAAAAGTCTATATTTATAGGCATAAGATGGAAACCCTAATTCCAATGGGTATTAAACCCTAATAATAAAGCCCATTAAACTTTAACTTAATATATGGATATCCCTCATGAATAAATATATTCATAACACTCCCCCTTGGATATCCATGAAGATAATGTGCCTCGTTAAAACCCTACTAAGATAAAAACCCTGTGGGAAAAAAAATTCTTAGTAAAAGAAAAAGAGTACACACATCTTTGATACACATAACATGTTGCCTCATTAAAAACCTTACTAGGAAAACCCATTGGGACAAAACCTCAGTTAAGGGAAAAAGAGTGCAACGCGTATTTACTCCCCTCATGAAAATATCACATAAGATCTTTGAATCTTCATAATTCAATATTGAATACAATCTTCAAATGTTGAAGTAGATCATGCACTAGTGGATAAATCTTCCAAGTCATTGCTTAAAATGATTCATTGAATACTATTCATCTGAAAATCATGAGGGACGAAACTTGAAGAAATATGTTTCGTTTTATCATATTTGATATATCCACCTTGAGATATAAATTTTGTATTATCTTTGTACAAGATAGCTTGCATCTTATCTTGTGAAAAACATTCACATATCTTTAAGATATGTTTAGCCAAACACATATTTCGGCTTTGCCTCATGCATAACGATTATTTAAAGGTAATGATCTCATAACACTTAAATAATATTTCTGGACCAGCTAAGATTCGATGTTTCCAGATCAAATAATGTGTATATTGTGCTTTAGACCAAGAATATCATTACCCTTTTCGTGAGGCGAAAAAAAAATCTTTGTTTACAATAAGAGACTTAGCAACAACCATAAGGGTGTTCAATAGATATGCGTTATGCATGTAAAGTCTCTTTCAATATTTTTCTGTATGTCGATAGATGCACAAGGATTTGAGGAGGTCTCTTCACGAGTCTCAACGATATTCAAATCATCGACATACACAATTAATAAAAATTCAAAGTTAAACCTCTTAATAAAAATGCTCGGGGAAATAATTCATATAGCATTATGCTAATAAGTATTCAATGAGGCGATCATACCAAATACGCCTAAATTGTTTCAAGCCATAAAAAGATATATTCAATATGATTGAATAATGTTCTCGAGAACTTGAATAAACTGCTTATGGCAATTTAAATTTTTCCGGAAGTTTCATGTAAATATTACTGTCAAGAGGCCCATTCAAATATGATGTAACAACATCTATTAGGCAGAAACCGAGTAATTTTATTTATTGCCAGACTGATCAAAATCCAAAAGTAGTTGCATCCACCATCGAGGAATATATTTTCCTCATAATCGATTTCATGTCTTTGTGAGAATCGTTGTGCAACCAAATGAGCTTATATCTCATTATTTCCCCTTTTGATTTCTCTTTCTCACAAAGGCTCGTTTATATCCACGAGCTTTACACATTTTAATGTACGGGCTATAGGCCCAAATACTTTTCTTTTCAAAATAGATTTTAGTTTCGCCTCAATTGCCTCTTTCATGTTGGCCAATCATTTCTTTGTTTACATTGCCCAATTGACAATTATTCATGATCCACATCATCAAATAAAATCTCTAGTGTTATATTGCATGCAAATATATTAACGACGTCGATTTAATTTCAATTCCACTTATTACCATACATGATATAATCTATTGAGATCTCTTTATTATCAGGTACCTGAGTCATGTCAATGTCTTTGTTGGAGACCATTTAATCTCTTCTAAAGATTTTCATAATCATTGATTCCTCGATCAGACAATCATAAAATATAGCTCCTTTTCTTTTTCGAGGATCTCTTATCTTTGGAACTTACTTGTCTACTACGCTTTAAGCATAAGTTAGACCCATTAGCAACTAGAGTCTGTCTTTCCATGACATCAAATTTAATTGGAGCATTCATAGCTGGTATACGTGACATAGTCACTCTTTTATGGTCAGCAAAATATCTGGCAATTGATTTGCTAAATGAATTATCCTTTGAACTTATAGTTCACATTGTGTAGTACGTGGATCAAAATGAGAAAAATGATAATTCATTCTAACTTATTTCTTTCCCCAGCTATTTATTTTCTCCCCCTAAAATGTTGGGTATACTGACTCATTAAAATGATAGTCAGTAAATCGGGTTGTAAATAAATCCCCTATCAGAAGCTCTTATATATATTCCCAACAAAACTCATCTTTGTGCGTTATGGTGGAGCAATTAGAACATATATCGCACACTAAAAAAAATCTATGATGAGAAATATTTGGTTCCTAACTAAAAACCATTTGTAATGGGGAGAACTTATGATCATTTGTTGGCTTGATGCAAATTTGTGATACTACATGTAAAATTACATGTCATCAACATTATCACGACTGATTGTCTTTAGAAAATAATCTGGAAAATATGCTCGTAATTTTATCAACTGAGCAAGTAGCCTCGCAAACACCAAGTTGCGGGTTAATGACAAGGATACATATAACCATCTAGTCGATGCATCGATAAAAATCATAAAATATCTAGATGGATTTTTAGAAAAGGTGTTGGGCCCATATATATCACCTTGTATCCTTTCTAGAAAAGTAATAGATTTACACTTTATCTTAACTGTTGATGATTGAATAATCAAATTGCTTTCATAGCAAGTATCACATGAAAAATTACCATGAAGAAAATCTTAGTTCTTCAATAAATGACCACATGAAAGTGTTAGCTAATTTTCGTATCATAATTGAATCGGGATGGTCTAACCGGTCATGCCAAATAAAATTATCAATAAATATCTGGTTTTCAATAGCATGAGCTTCAATTTGTACTAATTCTTATGTAGTACAATATGGATGTCAGTGCATGTAATTTTGCCAATATTTCCTTATTGCCTTGAATTATACTCGTAATATTGAGATAGCCAACATCCCTTGACTAATATTCTCAATATATTTCTGTAAATATCTTTAAAATTCAATAAGTCTCTTTGCGACTTTAACGATCATAATAAACTATAAATATGAGATAAAGTCTCATTTGACAATAACATATTTTCTCAACGAGCATAGTGCACTGTAAATATGAGATAGTCTCATTTGGCAATAACATATTTGCTCAACGAGCATAATGCACTGTAAATATGAGATAAAGTCTCAATAACATATTTGCTCAATCGGAGCTTTCTGTGATATTAATACTTCCGGATATAGTACTCATATTATTCCTTTGCATTTAAAATGGGAAAATATCCATAATTATGCACCTTTTAACATGTGCTTTATTTCATTCATTTCGGGGAATGAAAAATATTTGCTCTGTACCATTCACTTCGGGGAATGGAAAATATTAAATATAGCACATTACATCAAATCGGTTATCTATCAAAGATAAACTCTCAAAAGCTCTTCCGAAGCATTGATATTTCAGTACTTTGAGATATAGTACTCACATTTTCCCTTGTATTTAAATGGGAAAATATTTCTTATGCTTGAGTATAGTATGAGTACTTGCACTGTCTGCTTGGCATAAATAGCCACAATTCATTGTAGATTTCATTTCGGAAGTGATAATATTCTTCAAAGGATAAATTAACATAGAATGTAAATAAATAATATGTAAAATAAATTAACATAAATATATAATAAATAAAAATAAATTAACATAAAACAAAATAATTAAAGATCAATTATTTCCTTTAGATGTTATAAGGAAAATAAAATAAATGGCGAATTATTCTCTTGAAGGACTATGAGAAAAATTATTAATATCCAATTGAGTTGGATCAATAACGCCATTATTTTCGCCACAAAGAAAATCTGATTATATTTTCTTTAATTTATCATTCATGATTATGAATAAAGTCAATAATACTTCGGCGTTTGATAAGTACGAGATCAATGGTTTATACCATCACATTGATAACATAAAGATTTTTAATCTGATCTCTATCATTCTTGTCATCTTTATAATTCCACTTCTTATGGATATAAGTATTCTCAAAATAATCATCTTATCCATGTCTATTTTATGATCTCAATCATGACCACAATTACTAATGTGGCTTTTATTCATTCTGCTATATAATGTCACATTCGCTTCAATGAATGGAGCGGAGCCTGTTGGGCAATATTCATGATTTTTTCATGAACAACTCATTATTTTGCTTAGCCACAATAAGGCAAGAAATTAACTCAGAATATTTCTTAAAACTTTTTTTTCACGATATTGTGTCTGAAGGACAACATTGTTGGCATGAAAAGTGAAGTATGTTTTTTTCTAACATATCCTCATCAATGATACTCTGGCACATAATTGAGTTTTATTCACTAACCATATAGTGAATTATCACGTTTGTATTCACTTCAAGGAATGAAACAAATTCAATAATCGCATGGAATAAACATCATGCTTGCATTCACTTCAGGGAATGACATAAATCAAATAACCGCATGGAATAATCATCATGCTTGCATTCACTTCAAGGAATGTCATAAATCCAATAATTGCATGGAATAATCATCATGCTTGCATTCACTTTAAGGAATGTCATCCAATAATCGCATGGAATAATCATCATGCTTGCATTCACTTCATGGAATGCCTCCCATAAAAATTCTTTGACCAAGACGATTTTCATAGCTTGAACTTGGGAGAAGTCTATAGTCGAATTTTTTCGACATAAAAAAATATTGCTTCCAAGCAAATATAAACTTTATTAAATAGTAATTGATCAACCGATATATATTCAATCTATACAAAGAATAAAAATTTAATCCTCATACTCGGCGTTGTTAAACCAGTCCACAAGGTCCTTTAAAAAGAACCTCCTTTGAGACCAGTAGCCTCGCAGAACGGGATGTCCAGCCAATATACTCGGATTAAATCAACATAACAAAAATATATTAATTTATCAAAGGTTTAATTTTTTTTTTGATATCATGTAATACTTAGAACATGATTAAAACATAAACTTTCATCATCATAATAAAATAAACAAATATTGATTATAAATAAAGATAAAAAAATCTCAAATTAAATAAATAAATCATACTGAACTTTCCACTAATTTGAATATAGGATAGATTTAGTTACCAATATCTTGTTAAAATCTTTTTTCAAGAATTGTCGACAAGAACCGCGGTATTTGAGTCACTTTATCGCTACACAAATACAAAACAACCAAAGATTTTAATAAATTAAAAATCAAATCAAAGATCAAGAGAGAAAAATAAAAATATAATTGAAGGAGAAGAACTTATCTTTGATTTATGCCAGTAACAAATTCTTTTCAATAACTCCTTCAAGATTTGAACGACAAACACCTCCGTTGGTTAGAGTCTCGTGCTGATAACGTGTTGTGAATAAAATAAAGAACAAGAATAAAATAGGAGAATAAAGATGAGAGACAAAAGAGAGAGATTTTATTATATTCTCAAAATAGGGTTGTATACAATGCTTTGTCCAAAAGTCTATATTTATAGGCATAAGATGGAAACCCTAATTCCAATGGGTATTAAACCCTAATAATAAAGCCCATTAAACTTTAACTTAATATATGGATATCCATCATGAATAATTATATTCATAACAATAATATATTTTTTTCATTTTGTGTGAGTTTTTTCATTTTTATTTTTAATTTAAAAATAGTAAAGTTATTAAAAAAGTGAACAAAAAATATATTTAAAAAACTAAAAAATAAAGAAAAAATATTTTAACCTATTTTATTCTATAAACAAATCATACATTTTAGGTTTAATGATTTTAGGTTTCATGATATTAATTTTAAAATTTTCCAGAAATGATTAATACATTTTACTTAATAAAATAATAGATACATTTAAAACATATATCGGGCTTTTTATTTACAGTTTTGGCATATCTGATAATTTATATAAAAATAAAATAAACTAAGTATACGTAAATTATAAATCATAAATTTCTACCAATGAAATATCAATTTTATACAATATATCTCTGCATATCGCTTATATGTTTGTGTTGCAGTCTAGTTTGGGAAAGTCTACTTGAATTTTGGCCAACATAATGAAATTCAAGTGGACGGTGTGACTTTGATGAAAACATTGCCTCGTATGCTTCTAATTTTTCTTTTTTACATTTTAAAAAAATTATTCGAAAAAACGAAAGTATAAGGATATAAATAAATAGATCGTTTAGCAAATTGTTTGTAAATCGTTTGTAAAATACTTGTTTATATTTGTTTATTAAACTAAATAAATGAATAAAAAAATTATGTTTATATAATAAACAAACGAACGTGAACATAAGTATGACCGATTCGTTTATATTCGAATAAGCTAGTTTATTGGCTCGCTTATAAGCTCATTTACTTGGTTTCTATTTTTCCTTTGAAATATTTTATATTTTAAATATTATTGATGATAGATTCAATTGAACGCAAGGTGAATATTTGAGTTCAAACTGTGAAGCCTAAGGAACTTGAAGAGTAGTGATATTGTAACACCCTCAATTTATCTAAGGAATTTTTGGGTTTTGTCCAATAATGTTTTTCTCATGCCACAAACAGTCTAGTGACCTACAAATGAGAACAAAAATTCTGAATATTGAGCTAACAAAGCTCAATGAATATATTTTCACTCAACTATACTTCATGCAAATTATAAATAAGAACATGTTATAAGTATAATACCATGGAATAATAAACAATGGCGCAACCATAATCGTCTACACACATAGTAAGAAATAATGATGCATACTCTCACATAACATACAAACATCATACCAATAAACTTAGAGTGAGACATGGTGTCATATTGTAACCTCCAATTCTGACCTAATTTATTAGGTCAAAACTTGGGAATCAAGTTATCAAATTTTTTTTTCTCAAGTCCCGGATTTTCCGGGTTTAATACGGGAAATTATGACCCTTGTTGCCCTAGAATTCCACTATAAATAGGAGTTGATGTTCTCTGTTTCAATCATCCAAAAATAGTTTTCTCTCCTTCGTTTTCTCTCTCGGTGATAGGCAAAGATAAGAGCAGTTTGAGAATTCGACAGAAGTGCTACTGTTCGGAGTTCTTCTAGTTGTTGTATCTTGGGAGACAGACTACCAAACAACTCAGCACCATCGGAGTGGCAGCAAATCTGTCTTAAGGAAACTGCTTCCGGCAGGCCTCAACTTCATTCCGTTTTTCAAAGAAAAATTCGGTTTGATCTTTATTTTCCAATTTTCAGATTTGTTTTCAGTTTTTACTAACAACTGTTTATTTCTTCTTGATTATTTCGAAGTAAGATTGTATAACAATTAATATGAATTAACATACTTAAATTTATTTAAATAAAATGTTATATTAGTGATTTTAATATTTAGGGCTTAAAAGTTATAAAATAAGTTTAGAGATTAGAGGTTCATGGTATTAAGCTTGTACTTTAATTATTAGTGATTGTAAGATTTAGGAGTTAAGGTTTGGAGTTTGGAGGTATAATATATGTTTTAAGTGTGGGCTTGAGTTTATATGATTAGTTTAGGGACTAAGGGAGTTGATCAGTTGGATTTTAATTATTAATAATTTTAAGATTTTATGGTTGGAGTTTGAAGTTTATAGATAAATGTTTAAGTTGAATGTTTACATGCATAGGATTAATTTTGGAATTAGGGGATTATGTTTGTATTTTAATTATTAATGATCATAAAATTAAGTGTTGAGGTTCAAAGTTTAAGGGCAGATGTATCAAGTTGATTGATTGTTTGGGGTTATTGAATTTGGCTTGTACCTTAATTATTAGTGATTACAAGATTTAAGGGTTGAGGTTTAGGGTTTAATAATAAATGTGTTAAGTTGAGGGTTTAGTTAGTTTAAAGATTCAGTTAGTATTTTATTTATTAGTGATTGTAAAATTTAAGAGTTAATGTTTAAGGTTTAGGTATTTGAATTAACCATTATTTGTTTTAAATTTTTTAATCTAATACAATATTTTTAATATGACTTATAGTTCTTAAAACTTTATTTTAGTATAAATTAACCTTTATTCATTTTTCAAGTAATTTAGTGTAATGTTTTTAATTTTAATTTAATATTTTTTTTCATTATAGTCCATGTATAAAACTTTATTTTTATTCTAAATTAACCTCTATTCATTTTTTATGATGTAATCCAAGCTTTCAATATGATATTTTTGTTCATGTTAGTCCTTAAAATTTTATTTTTTATTAAAATTGACCTTTGTTATTTTTTATTTTTTATAATTTACTCCAATATTTTAGAAATGATGATATTTTTATTCATTCTAATGCATACTATTTATTTTTAATGTGATTTGTGTTCGTAAAACACTTAAATAATTCACTCGAAGTGACCCATAACCTAAAGTCTATTGACTAATTGTGTCAAACTCAAACTTAATATGAATTTGGAATCCAAGTTAACCCGACCTAAAATGAAATTGACTTGAAATTAACCCAACTTGAAATCTACCCAAATCCAAATTAATTCGTCAATTAACTGATTCATGCTCGAACCGTGTTAAACCCAACCTGATGAATATATATAACAAAAGCCAAAAAGCTTTCCACCATTGTCATCGAGCTCAAATTGGGTTTAGTTCCAAGAAATAAAACAATGGGAAATCTAGGACCCATGGATGGAATCTTAAATGTTGAGGAAAAGTGAACAATGGACAGCTTGATCAACTTGGATGAGGACAATTTGAAGAGGAATCATAAGGTCCTTATTCCATGATATGGATTATAAAAAGCTTGGGATTCTGAGAGAGAGAAAAAATGTTAGACAGCATAATTCTGATGATATTAAATAAATTTGAATTTTAAATTCGGATTCCTAATTAATTATACCATACTACAAAACATTACAAAAATACAAATATTTGACTCATCGACACAATTTTTATACTGTAAAATAGCCTGCCAGCATATTCAGTTTGGTGGTCATTTTCAAGCTTTTATTGTTTTCCTGCCTGTTTCCCAGGTTACCTTCCTTTCTTCATCTCGGGTTTAAGGTTTAATTACAGTTGACCCCTCTACTTTAGTCCCTCTAATGTACGAAAATTAGGATTTAATCCCTAAACTTTTTATGAGATTAAGGGATGGGATTGTCCCAGTTCAAATTCTAGTCTTAATGTCAGTTTCTTGGGGAATTTTCATCTTTGGAGTATACAGTAGGAGCAAGTGTAATGATTTTATTGCCCTAGGGAGCAGCCGAGCAGATGGTCAAATTGTTTGAAACGGCGGAGCAGCGGAATCAAGACTTAAATTTCTTGTAAATGCATTAATGGTTTCAATATTTGATCATTTTAGGGGGACCCTCCACGATAATTTTGCACTACTTATTTACAAATTAAAAAAAATATTAATAGTTAGATAATACCGTATGATTCGTTAAAAAAATTTAAAATTTAAATCGAATAAAAAAATATCCAAAATGATATCATACAGAAATAAATTAGAAAATAAATTTAAATGAGTCAAAAATATAACAAAATAAAGATGAGTCCAACAAAAAAAGCCATGATTTTCTAATCAAAATTAAAAAATCTTACGGTAGAGAATCAAATTCTACCGTACTCATCGTAACACTTCGACCCTTAAAGATAATTTTATTGTTACTATATTTCTCTCTCGACTAATATATCTAATTTAGTTCTTAAAGAGCATCCACAATCGTACATCCCAAATTCTATTCAACTTTCCCAAGCAATTTCAGCTTAATTTTTAACAGCTGCGTTTCATTGCAAACGCACACAGGATATTTCTGAGACACAATCATGTAAACTTGACAAAACATGGAAAATTATTGAAGAATATGACGTCGACCAATCGAGATTTGAGGAATATATGCTCATTCCCTTGTCTTTGTAAACAATAATAAATTGAAACACTATTATTTCCATTTCAGTGGGAAAATGAAAGACCACCTTAAAGTTATTCAATATTTGATAATGCATGCGTAGGTAAGAAATTCCAGACAGCACTTACAAGGAGATATTATATGTTAAGATGTTTAATGTAGAGCTACGAGACAAGTTTGTTTCTGTGGAGCTGTGTAATAATATTTCCTAGTTTTTTTTTCTTATGATTTGCTTTATTTATTTTTCTTTCAGACAACTTCAACCACAAGGTCTCTCTGCAACTTCATTGACATAAATGATAAAACATGAATTCCTTCCCCAGTTTTGAACTCCATTCATGGTGGAGAGTTCTGTTTGTTCTTGGGTTTCTTGTTGTTCAACCTCTGGGGATAAACACAGACGCGGTTCTATTGCTTTCTTTCAGGTATTTGGTTCTCAGGGATCCTTTAAACGTTCTACAAAGCTGGAACTTTGTTGACCAATCACCTTGTTCCTGGAACGGAGTGGCCTGTGACTCCATTGATGGCTACCTTAGAGTTACAGCCTTGTCACTTCCGAATTGCCAGCTTCTTGGTTCGATTCCATCCGATCTGGGCATGCTCCAACATCTCCACACTCTTGATTTTTCAAACAATTCACTTCATGGGTCTCTTCCTGTTTCGTTGTTCAATTCGACCAAGCTTCGGTTTCTTGACTTGTCCAATAATTTGATCTCCCGTGGAGTACCGGAAACGATCGGGACTTTGCAGAACCTGCAATTCCTTAACCTTTCCGACAATAGATTGACGGGGACTTTGCCTGCAACTCTCACTACTATCCAGAATCTAACTGTTGTTTCTTTGAAGAACAA
Organism: Abelmoschus esculentus; assembly: GCA_035048815.1. Taxonomy (NCBI): domain Eukaryota; kingdom Viridiplantae; phylum Streptophyta; class Magnoliopsida; order Malvales; family Malvaceae; genus Abelmoschus; species Abelmoschus esculentus. Next base: position 5,424,991 of record JAUCBN010000044.1, read on the forward strand.
TTACTTTTCCGGGAATCTTCCTACTGGGTTTCAGTCGGTTCAAGTTTTAGATCTCTCTTCAAATCTTGTCGAAGGTTCTTTGCCTCCGAATTTCGGAGGCAACAATATCAAGTACTTGAACTTTTCTTACAACAGACTTTCTGGGGAAATTCCACTGGAATTCGCAGAGAAAATTCCTGGTAACGCAACCGTTGATCTTTCCTTCAATAATCTCACGGGAGAAATCCCGGATTCCGTTATTTTTAAGAACCGAGGACCCGAATATTTTTCGGGGAATCCTCTCCTATGTGGCGAAGTAACAAAGCGTGACTGTCCAACTCCACCACCAATTTCTCCCCCAGCAATGGCCGTCATCCCGAAAACCCCAGACCCCGAGGCTAAAAAATCACCACGAAACAAGTTCAAACCAGGGACAATAGCGGCAATCATTGTCGGAGATATAGCAGGGATTGGTATTATAATCATTTTTTTCTTTGTCATCTACAAAATAAAGACCAAAAAGAGAGTACTACACGAGACTACACAGAAGCAAGAAGCTACTGCAGCCGAAGACAATCGGTCTCTAACGTCTCCATCGTTTGAACCAAGAGGGTTTTCGAGATGGTCGTGTCTGAGAAAGAGTGGAGAGTACGAAGAAGAATCCGACACTGAAGAAGAAGAAGATAATCAGCTGCAGCAAGAGCAAGAACATGACAAGAAAGGGACATTGGTGACTGTGGATGGGGAAAAGAAGCTCGACCTAGACACGTTACTCAAAGCGTCAGCATACATATTAGGTGCCACGGGGTCTAATATCATGTATAGAGCGGTGCTTGAAGATGGCTCCTCGTTAGCGGTTCGACGAATCGGTGAGAACAGTACTGTGGTCCGTTTCAAGGATTTCGAGAACCAGGTTCGAGCCATTGCTAAACTGGTGCACCCCAATTTGGTCCGGGTTCGTGGGTTCTATTGGGGAGTCGATGAGAAACTCATTATCTACGATTTTGTGCCAAATGGCAGCCTGGCCAACGCTCGTTATAACAGTGAGTTCTCCCCCCTTTAACCTTCTCATTTTTTTACTAAAACGTTGTCGTTTAATGCATGGGAAAGTCAAACACGATTGCCATTTACTTATAAAACCACCGTGTAAAATTCTTTGTATGTTCTTAACCCTAATTTTCTACATCCTAAACTCTAAAATTATATTACATCTCTAATTTCCTAAACTTTAACTATAACCCTAACCTTAAACTCTAAACCATAAATCACTAATTTAAGTTGGAGGCACCAAAAGAGACACAATAAAATGATAGACGATTTGCACAAAAAACGACCCACCTTTGTTGAGTAGAAATCTCTTACCCCTAATCATACCTTCTTTTATGCCCCTAATTAAAATTTTCTAAAAATTTGAATTCTAAACCCCAACACCAATTTTTTATATCCTAGATCTTATGGCTTAATATACCGTACTCCCAATTCTTTAAACCCTAACAACAACTCCAACTTTAAACTTTAAACTCAATGATTTAAATTGAGAACATTAAATAACAAACGATTTGCACCACCTTATTATCTCAGTTTATTAATTCATGTGTTTACACTTAGGAAAAGTTGGTTCTTCACCTTGTCATCTTCCATGGGAGACTCGGCTAAGGATTGCTAAAGGTATGGCCCGTGGGCTAGCATATCTCCATGAGAAGAAACATGTGCACGCCAATTTGAAGCCTAGCAATATCCTCTTGGGCTCTAACATGGAACCCAAAATAGGCGATTTCGGTCTCGAAAGGCTCATGATGGGCAATACGAGCTCTAAAGTTGGGACGTCGGTTCGAAATTTTGGTAGCATGAGGTCGACGACATCAAGGGAGTGCTTCCAAGAACCACTTGGATTTAGTCCGAGTCCGAGTGCGTTTGGTGTATCCCCTTACTTATCCCCGGAGTCGTTGCGGAGCCTCAAACCCAACCCGAAGTGGGATATTTACGCATTTGGGGTGATTTTGCTCGAACTTCTAACCGGGAAAGTTGTAGTTGTGGATGAGTTGGGGCAGGGGAATGGGGTTGTGATTGAGGACCAAAACAAGGCAATGAAGATGGCTGATACAGCAATCCGTAGGGAATTAGAAGGCCAAGAGGATGCATTGCTGGCTTGTTTCAAGTTGGGTTCCAACTGTGCATCTCCGATGCCCCAAAAGAGACCCACCATGAAAGAAGCCTTACAAATTCTTGACAGAATCCCATCTTCTTCAAACTACTATGTATACTGATCAAACTTGGATACAAATTTGGAATTCCTTTGTAACCAGAAATGTATGTACCGATTGACTTATAGCTTTTCATTTTACTGTTTTATTTCATCTTAACTTTGGTTTCGAAGTATGGGTCGAGTTAAAAATTATATAATAAAATATTAGATTTTGTTGATATGATGTATAGTTATTATATTTACTTATTTAGATGTATAATCACGTTGGACTTATAGGGAAATACTATGACCTTTAATTTAGGGTCTCATGATTCACAATAAATTTTAAATTACGTTTTTTTTATGATTTATATAAGGTATTTATTTACGGGTAAATTATAAGTATAGAATATTACATATTTTTAATGTATTTTATTATTTAATTTTGGTTTAATTGTAATAGAGACCTAAACTATATTTTTGTTCCAATTAGGTACCTAAATTTATTTTTTGAGCCAAATAGGTATTTACCGTTTCATTCTGTAACCCATTTAAAGTTTTAGATACAACAAACGTTAAAATTTTTCGTTTTCCAATCAAAAACCAACAAATGACACTCCTTTCTCTCCGCTCTTTTCATCAAAAGCCTATTAAGCATTGAAACTTCCAGAGTTGGTTAGTTGGTTTGAGTGTTAGTTTCAAGGGTTAACAAACTTTCAGTTTAGCCTAGCTGCATGCTAAGTGTCACGGACTTAGCCCTCGGTCGCTAAGCCACGCGACACTTGAGAAGGATTTCTCCTGATCAAGTCAGCCTTTTCCCTCGATAGTTCTGCATAAACAAGCAAGCGACAAGTGAGTCTCGTATCACAATTGAAAACCTGTGGGGCATAGCGGATGCACACGGTCAACCCCCTAGTTTCTCATAAAAAGAAAATATGAAAGTTTCATTAAAATAAAATAGTATCGGGTTACATAGCAGACTAACCCACACCATCGACTAAGGCGGTAGGGGCCGCCTCGATGGTGTGTAGGAAGGTTACATACCTTTACCAGTGGATCAGTCCAAACTCTATCGACTGTCCACTCCCTACATATATGCGAAATAAACTTTATAGAAATGCCCCGACTAGACGTTAAAATGCTCGAAATAAAGACTTATTCTTAACTTAGAAAAATACATAAAATAAAAACACTTTTCCCTAATACATTGAGATGCTTGAACTGAGGCATCCCGCTAAAGACTCAATTGTGGCTTCGGACTCAGGACGGCCACAACATCCTCTCTCACCTAACTTTTCGATGCCCTCGTCCACAGCTTTGCTTAGAACTCCTCGATCTTGTGCTTGAACGCCTTCAGGTCATCCTTTCTTTCCTAACTTGTTTCTTTTGTGCCAACACCTTTCCACTTTACTAAATAATCTCAAACGGGTTTCTTCTTGGACACTGTTACAAACCGATCGCCAAGAATCTCCTCCACCTTTCGTTCTGATGGGGGTTTCTTACAAATAGGTTCTCTACTAGTTTGTCCTCGACTGACATCTATAGTATCCGCATAGTAAGGCTTCAAATTGCTCACATGGAAAACTAGGTGCACCTTCATCCATGCAAGAGGTTTTATCTTGTAAGAGTTGTTCCCCACCTTGGCCACAATCGGCAACGGACCTTCATACTTACGCACCAACCTACGATCTCTATTTCGCAAGAGCTTGATCTACTCTACCATCAAATTGGCCATCACTAAGTCACCCACCTGGACTTGTTGTTCTCTTCGCCCACGATCAACCATCTTCTTCGTATGTGCAGATTTACTGCCAAGGCAGCAATCTACTGCCGAGGCCTTGCCAAAAAGGGAGTATTCCAGTGATTTTTTTATGCTCTCCGCCTTACTTGAATTAACTGCCTACACTTTTGCACTGCTCATCATCAATATTGCCTTAGTTTATTCTTTAAGGCTATAGAAATCTTTCTCCTTACCATGATTAGATTTTGTTAAAAAGGTTTAACCTTAGGATACTCAAGGATGAAAACTTAGAAGCTCACTATAGGAAGAAATCTAAACACTTTTGGGACTTGTTGGATTATAGGAATTCTTTTAATAAACTTAGGTGATAAAGACTTAGATTTTTGGGAAAGTAACTAGAGGTGCCTATCACCGGCTCTAGTAAGAACTCTTCTTCATGCTAGAGGTGCCCGAAATTGGCTCTAGTATGTTTTAAGGAATATTAAAAAGAAAAAATTAGTGAAGGGAAAAACACAACCCTTGAGGTGCCCGAAATTGGCTCAAGGATTGGTTGCTTAGAAAAGAAGAGAACACTTAACCAAATTCTACTTGTCTTGAACTTAGAGTTTATCTAAGAAAGCCCTTAATCAAACTTGTCCACAAAAACACACACACTCACAATTCTTATAGTTGTTTCTAGGTAAAACCCTTGGGTAACCGAAAGGTTAAGGTTTAAGAATAGGCCTAGTTATGGTGGGGAGAATAGATGGACATGTAAGACCAAGAGAGAGTAGAGTTCGGCAAATTGATGGTTTGCATTGCTTGAGGACAAGCAATAGTTCGAGTTTGGGGGTGTGATAAGTGCTCAACACACTATTACTTTTTACTCCTTTTATGGGCATTAATTACCAAATATACACCCAATCGGACCAATGCATATACTCAATGTGATATATTCAGAAGTTATGCTTACAGAGTTAATATTTACAAAAAAGGCACGTTTTACTATGTTTTTATATCTGTGCAGGGGAACCATTGCCGCGGCAGCAACAAGGCCGAGGCAGGACCTGATGCCGAGGCAGCAGCAGAAAGATAGGAAGCAAGACTGTAGGCGATGGAAAGATAAAAATACAAGGGACGTGTATGGACTTAAAGCCCATGGATCGGAGCTGGCTAGCATGAGGAAAAGCCTAAGAAAAGACCACGCGGGAAAGCCCCCTTAGCAGAATTAAACTTGGAAATATATTATTATTATGTACTTGACTTGTTCCCTACTCCAAGTTGTATTCTACTTAGGAAAGGTTTGCCCTAGGTCTAACCTATATAAAGATCTAGCCATCCAATGTACTAGAGACGAAATACCTAGGGAGAGAGAGCCGAATTCTATACTTGTCTTCTTTCTTTCCATTATGTTCTAAATCTTCTTAGGGATTAGGCGAAGGTTGCCGAGTATATGTGAGAAGAGATTGTACTTTGTCTTTGTTTCAATGCAATAAAATTATCAAGGTTTGCTTATCCTTTGTATATGAGAGAGAGCCGAATTCTATATCGGTTTCCCATGGAGTATTCGCATAACAAAGATCATCTTTAATTAGCTCGTAGTCCTCGGCAATGATTTCTTCTATGAATTTGGCGTGAACATCACTGTTCGGGGTGAGGCCGTAGAAGTCGTTGATGATCTAGGCATCTAACTAGACTGGCCTGCCGCGACAATGAACAAAAAGGGAATCTTTGCTGGGCCCGTGTGCATAGAACTCCCGCACGATCGTAGCATTCGCCTGGGTAGGTTGAAGACAGAAAATTTCCCATTCTTGGTACTTGATTCTGTCAAAAAGGTAGTGCTCGATGCCGTAGTTTTCATCGTCCGCATGCTGGAAACCTTGCTCTTCCCATAATTGTCGGGCGATGAAAGATCGGTTGAAACGATACTCAACGTTGGCTAGGGCAAATCTCTTATAGGTTGCCATCAAGATTGTGAGATGATTTCTTGGAAGTTTTCTTGAAGAGAATCTGGAAGTTCACGAAGGATTATGAGCAGGCAAAGAGTTATGTGAGAGGAAGATTGTTAGAATGCTAAAGAAAACAAGAATGCAAAAGTGAATAGTTCAAGAGGAAGGGGTTTCTTATATAGGCCTCGGCCTTGTGACCGTTTGGATTCACTAGCCGTTTTGTAACCGTTTCCTTTTTCTGCCGTTTCCTTTTCTGCTGCTGCAGGAATCTCGGCAGACTAGTCGTTACACTGTTCTGCCCGTTGAGACTGCTGCGGCCCTGACACTGTTTTTCTGCCTCGGCAGAGTTCCTGCTGTGAACTATTTCTCCTTTATTCTTGCTTCTTATCCTAAATAAAAACTAAACACACGAAAAGGAAAAATACTTAGGGCAAAAAAATAAATTCGAAAAATAAAAATAAGAATAACCTAACCCTAATATATTAATAAAGAAAAGGGAGGAGATTATGTTACTGGTGGAGAGCATGTAAATGCATCTCCCAAGATGATTCTCTTTCTTTGGCCCGAATTGTAAATTGGTTGTGGGCCACTCCCTTTTGCTGTGTGTTCATCCACCTTGGGCTTAATCTTTTTGCTGAATATCCTGCCGAGTAGACTGCCAAGGCAGGATACTTTAGTGTCTACTGTGTGGATGGCCTTGCACTCCTCTGGATCATCATATTTTTTTAAGTTGTGGAATGCATTGAGTTTGACTTGTTGGTCATTGACCCGCATCGTCAACTCTCCTTTTTCCATGTCAATTAGGGTGCGTCCAGTTGTCAGGAAAGGTCTCCCAAGGATGATCGGTGCATTCTCATCTGCTTCACAATCAAGGACAAGAAAATCAGCAGGAAAAATAAACTTATCAACTCTTACCAGTATGTCCTCGATTTTGCCTTCAGGTTGCACGTAGGATCAATCTGCTAGTTGGAGCATAACTGTTGTAGGTTTTGCCTTTCCTATTCCAAGCTTTTGGAAGACAGACTTGGGCATTAGATTGATGCTTGCTCCAAGGTCGCATAGGGCCTTACCTTCATAATTTTTACCTATCGCACAAGGTATGATGAAGCAACCAGGATCCTTTAATTTCGGTGGCATGCTGATAAGTGCTCAACACACTATCACTTTTTACTCCTTTTATGGGCATTAATTACCGAATATACACCTACTTGGACCAATGCATGAACTCAATGTGATATATTCAGAAGTTATGCTTAAAAAGTTAATATTTATAGAAAAGGCACGTTTTACTGCATTTTAATATCTGTGCAGGAGAACCAGTGCCGCGACAGCGACAAGGCCGAGACAGGACCTGATGCCGAGGCAGCAGCAGAAAGACATGAAACAAGACTGTAGGCGATGGTAGGATAAAAATTCAAGGGACGTGTCTGGACTTAAAGCCCATGAATCGGAGCTGGCTAACATGAGGAAAAGCCCAAGAAAAGACCACGCGGGAAAACCCCCTTAGCCGAATCACACTTGGAAATATTTTAATTATGTACATGACTTGTTCCCTACTCCAAGTTGTATTCTACTTAGGAAAGGTTTGCCCTAGGTCTAGCCTATATAAAGACCTAGCCACCCAATGTAAAACATACGGAATACCTAGGGAGAGAGAGCCGAATTCTATACTTGTCTTCTTTCGCTCCATTATGTTCTAAACCTTCTTAGGGATTAGGTGAAGGTTGCCGAGTATATGTGAGAGGAGATTGTACTTTGTCTTTGTTTTCAATGCAATAAAATTATCAAGGTTTGCTTATCCTTTGTTATTCCTTGTTCTTGCATTCAAGGCCGGGAGCGAAGTTTGTGAGTAATCCATTTATCTAAGCTCGGGAGAGTTAGATTCACGAAAGGGGTATGTACGGTGTTTCAATCGCGAAATACTAACTCGGCCTAGGGATAGGTTAAGAGTTTCAGCGGCTAAAAGAAGTGTAAGATTGGTTGGTGAGTATAATTGGTTCACGCCGGGAGGTATCATGAAGGACTAGTCATCAACAGTACTCTGACTTAGGGATAAGCGGAGTCATTCAAGGACAATTTACCGAACTTTGGTAAAGTCCAACCACGAGCAAGGGATTGCCGCGGCGGACAAGTATAGTCGCTGCCAAGGCAGTAAACTGCAGTGCTGCCGAGGCAGTGATATACGATTGCATTGAGCAGAGAAAAGTCAATCAAATCCACAATACAACGCAACTGGATCCTGACCCATCTTTCTCTATTATTAAATCTCTTTATTTTTGTTTAGTTATTTTAGTTTAGATAAACCAACTCAATTCACTTGTGTTTTTACTTTTCTACAGAACAAGAAGGTGAAGAAGGCATATTAAGTCTACCAGTCCCCGTGGAGACGATAATCCAATAATTACTTATCACTTATTACTTTCGATGTATCCACTTGCACTAAACGCGCACTTTTGACACGCGACAAGTTTTTGGCGCCGTTGCCGGGGATTGGCAACTAAATTTTGTTTTCTTTATTTTCTTGTTTATTTTTATTTTTATTTTGTTTTTCGTGGTGTATGACCAGGGCCAACCCAACCAACTCCTTGTACGAGTTAGATCCAGAGATTGAAAGAACAAGGCAAAGGTTGAGGAGACAGATCTAAGGAGCCATGGCAGATCACCCAGTAGGACAAAACTTACCTGCAGGCAATGGAGGACTTCCGCCGTCACTTGGGCCGCGACAGCTCACTATTAGAGACTTCCTGGAATAGGACTTAAATGGATTAAACCCAAGAGTCATTACACCGGAGATAGAAGCAGCCCACTTTGAACTGAAACCTGTTATGTTCAATATGCTAAACACTATTGGACAATTTGGTGGGTCTGCAACTGAAGACGCAAGGTAACACCTCAAGTCCTTCATGGAAATCTGCAACTCTTTCAAAATTCAAGGAGTCCATGAAGATGTCTTGCGATTGAAGTTATTCCCCTATTCAGTGAGGGATAGGGCGAAAGCTTGGTTAAATAGCATTCCAGCAGGATCTATTGGATCTTGGAGTGAACTTTGCCGTGATTTTATTACTCGTTTTAATCCCACAAATTTATATGATAGAATCCGTAATGAAATCACTTCTTTTCGACAGGCAGAAGACGAACCAATGTACGAGGCATGGGAACGCTACAGGGAGCTATTGCACAAGTGTCCTTTGCATGGATTTCCCCTATGGACACAGGTGACAATGTTCTACAATGCCACGAATACCCCAACAAGGATGATGTTAGATGCCTCGGCAAACGGAACACTCCTTGATAAAGCACCTGAGGAAGCTATTGAAATATTGAATAAACTCGCAAAGAATGACTTTCAATTTCCTACATCTAGGCGAGGAGGAGTAAGACGCCAAGCCACGGTAAATGAATTAGACTCATCAAATTCAGTGGCAGCACAATTGACCTCTCTTACCAAGATGGTGCAAAACCTACAGTTACAACAAAATACCCGTGAGGTCAAGGTAATTGATTCCTATTATGGCTTATGTGGAGGTAACCGCAGTTCCTCTGATTGCATGAATCAAGAAACCGGTATGTATGTTGGGAACTACAACCGCAACAATATAATGTCCAACACATACAACCCCTGATGGAAGAGGCATCCAAACCTATCATGGAGCAACCCTAACAATGCCTTAAACCCAATCATCCAACCTTCAGAATTTCAGCAGCCGATGCAACAACTGCCGTAGCAGCAAGCCCAGCAGTCACTGTCGCCGCCGCAGATGCAGCAACAACCAGTAAGTTCATTGGAGAACACGCTAAAGGCCTTCATGATGAAAACTGAGTTATACATGGCAGAGAATAGTAATTTCATCAAGAGGACAGATGCCTTCATGAATAGAACTGAGATGAGGTTGCAAAATCAAGAGGCGGCCATTAAAACGCTGGAAACTCAGGTTGGGCAGTTTGCTTAAAGCATAAATACTAGACCACAAGGAGGACTACCTAGCAATACTGAAGTTGTTAAGGTAATGGGCCATGAACAGTGTAAGGCAATTACTACTAGGAGTGGTCTACAGTTGAAGGAAAAGATCCCAGAGAGCCAAATTCTATCAGCGGATCAAGCAAAAGAAGAGGATGAGCAAACTGATAACACTGCTCCGGCAAAGAGCACAACAGCTCCTGAACAACCTGCCGAGGCAGCAACAACTCCAGTGGTGCCAGGTATTAAATTCCAAACTAATGAAGAGGACAGATGCCAGGTATTAAATTGGCCCCGGCAGAGAGCACTGCAGCTCCTGAGCGGCTTGCCGAGGCAGCAACAATTCTAGTGGTGTCAGGTATCAAATTTCAAACTATAGAAACCCTGGAGGAGATGAGACCACCACCACCTTTCCCGCAAAGGTTGAAAAAGCAAAAACAGGACCAGCAATTCAAGAAGTTCCTCGACATCTTGAAGCAAGTCCACATCAACATACCTTTCGTTGAAGCTATTTAACAAATGCCGAACTATGCCAAGTTCCTAAAGGACATGGTGTCAAAGAGAAAACGAATAGGTGAGTTTGAGACAGTGGCTGCTACCGAGGGATGCATGGCAATGCTGCATAACCGCATGCCACCAAAATTAAAAGATCCTGGTTGCTTTACTATACCTTGTGCGATAGGAAAGAGTTATGAAGGTAAGGCCCTATGCGACCTTGGAGCGAGCATAAACCTCATGCCTAAATCAGTCTTCCAAAAGCTTGGAATTGGAAGTCCGAAGCCTACAACAGTGATGCTCCAACTCGTGGATCGATCCTATGTGCAACCCGAAGGCAAAATCGAGGACATACTGGTAAGAGTTGACAAGTTTATTTTTCCTGCCGACTTCCTTGTCCTCGATTGTTAAGCAGGTGACAATGCACCGATCATCCTTGGGAGACCTTTCCTTGCAACCGGACGCACATTAATTGACGTGGAAAAAGGAGAGTTGACATTGCGGGTCAATGACCAACAAGTCAAACTCAACGCATTCCCCAACTTAAAAAAATATGATGATTCAGAGGAGTGCAAGGCCATCCACACAGTATATAATAAGATATCCTGCCTGGGCAGTCTGCTCGGCAGAATATTCGGCAAGAAGATTAAGCCCAAGGTGGATGGACAAACAGCAAAAAGGAGTGGCCCACAACCGATTCACAATTTGGGCCTAAGAGAGAGAATAATTTTGGGAGATGCATTTACATGCTCTCCACCAGTAACATGACCTCTCCCCTTTTTCTTTATTATTATATTAGGGTTAGTAGTTTATTTTTATTTTTTTTAATTATTTTTGCTTTAAGTATTTTCTCTCTCGTGTGTTTTATTTTTTTAGGTTAATAAGCAAGAATAAGGGAAAAGTAGTTCACAGCAGGAACTCTGCCGAGGCAATAAAACAATGTCAAGGTCGCAGCAGTCCCAACGGGCAGAACAGTGTAACGGCTAGTCTGCCGAGATTCTTGCCGCGGCAGAAAAAGGAAACGACAGAAAAAGAAAACGGTTACAAACGGCTAGTGGCTTCAACTGTCACAAGGCCGAGGCCTATATAAGAAACTCCTTCCTCTTGAACTATCCACTCTTACTTTCTTGTTTTCTTTAGTATTCATAACAATCTCTCTCTCACATTACTCTCTGCCTACTAATTCTTGTAAAATCTCCAGATTCTCTTCAAGAAAAACCTCCAAGAACTCATATCTCTCTATCTTGATGGCAACATACAAAAGATTCGCCCCAGCCAACGTTGAAGATCGATTCAACCGATCTTTCATCGCTAGGCAACTTTGGGAAGAGCAAGGTTTCCAGCATGCGGACGAAGAGAACTACGACATTGAGCACTACCTATATGACAGAATTAAGTACCAGAATTGGGAAATTTTCTGTCTGCAACCTGCCCAGGCGAACGCCACGATCGTGCGGGAGTTCTACGCTCATGGGCGCAGCAAAGAATCCCTATTCGTTCACTGCCGCGGCAGGCCAGTCCAGCTCGATGCCGAGACAATCAACAACTTCTAGGGCCTTACCCCAGACAGTGATATCCATGTCGAATTCTTGGAAGATATCACTGCCGAGGACTATGAACTCATCAAAGACGATCTTTTTTACGGGAACACTCCATGGGAAACCGGTACCCATCGAGGATCCGTAACAAGACAAAGCCTAAAGCCGAGGGCCAAGATGTGGAACACCTTCGTCAAACGACGTCTTATCCCAACATCACACAATAGCACGGTGGATCGCAAGAGATTGGTGCTTATCCAATCCATTATCAACAAGAGGACCATCAATGTTGGAGAAATCATCCTACGGGAAATTCATGAGTACGGTAAGAAAGATAGGGGACCATTGTATTTCCCTTGCTTGATTACGGGTTTATGTGTTTCTGCAGGTGTACCCATTGAAGAAACGGACGAATACACGCCCCCACGACGAGGATGGACCAGGGACTTCTGCCACAAAGTCATGCAGATCACTCAAGCAGAGCCTGTCCAAGTAACGCCGCAGCAGTTCACTGTCGATACTGCTGTCGGGGCCCAGTACACGGCAGACATGCCTGGTACTGCCCACACCTCTGCCGCAGCAGACCCGTACCAAGAGATCTTGCAACGAATGGCAGCAATGGATCTTCGACAACAACGGTACATAGAGTACCAAAGGGACTTCAATGGCACTCTAGCCCAGATGATGCTGCACGCCTTCCCAGACCAAGGAGTACAATTCCCGGAGTTCCCAAGCAACATGTTCGTCACCACCGCACCTTACACTGAGACTACACCAGCCCCGGGAGGACCAAGGCTGTTCTTCCATGTGGATCCTCAGCCCCAATACCAGGCTGCCGGCACATCTAGGGCGGTAGATTCTGCCGCGGCCTCGTTTGTCAGTAGAAGGCCTTCCAAGCGAAGGGTCGTTTTCAGCACTCCACCCTGATCGCCAATTATCATGGGCAGTCTATCTGCCGAGATAGATGCCTATGTGCACCAAAGCTCCACTGCCGCCGGCCCAAGCACACACCACACCGGAGGAGCAACTGCGATGGGAGGAGGAACAGACGTGATGCTAACCGAAGAGATGGCGGATGTTGAAGAAGGAGAGGAGGTAGACGCCCCGATGCAAAGGTCACCACCCACTCGAGTCCAACCGCCCCGGCAAGCAAAGACGCAACCATCACCTTCACCAAGGACAAAGCATTTGGCATCAAGGCCACGGAGGAAAATTGTTACAAGCAGCTCTTCGGAGTCGATCTAAATTTCTTTATCCTTAATTCAATATTAATTGCTTTTACTATTTTTACTTGCTGCTTATGATTCATATTCTGTTTTGCCGTTTATTTCTTCAAATATAAAGCATTGAGGACAATGCTTGGTTTGAGTTTGGGGGTGCAGATTCACTGCCAAGGCAGCAATCTACTGCCGCGGCCTAGCCAAAAAAGGGAGTATTCCAGTGATATTTTTTTATGCTCCCCGCCTTACTTGAATTAACTGCCTACACTCTTGCACTGCTCATCATCAATATTGCCTTAGTTTATTCTTTAAGGCTATAGAAATCTTTCTCCTTACCATGTTTAGGTTCTGTTAAGAGGGCTTAACCTTAGGATGCTTAAGGAAGAAAACTTATAAGCTTAATATAGGACGAACTTTAAACTTTAAACACTTTTGGGACTTGTTGGATTATAGGAATTCTTTTAATGAACTTAGGTGATAAAGACTTAGATTTTTGGAAAGTAACTAGAGGTGCCTACCACCGGCTCTAGAAAGCCTCTTCTTCATGCTAGAGGTGCCCGAAATTGGCTCTAGTATGTTTTAAGGAATATTAAAAAGAAAGAAGGAATTTAGTGAAAAGAAAAACACAAGTCTTTGAGGTGCCCGAAACCGGCTCAAGATTTGGGGTTTGAAAAAGAAGAGAACACTTAACCAATGTCTATTTGTCTTGAACTTAGAGTTTATCTAAGAAAGCCTTTAATCAACTTGTCCACAAAAACGCACACACTCACAAGTCCTATAGTTTGTTTCTAGGTAAACCCTTGGGTAACCGAATGGTTAAGGCTTAAGAATAGGCCTAGTTATGGCGGGGAGAATAGATGGACATGTAAGACCAAGAGAAAGTAGAGTTCGGCAAATTGATGGTTTGCATTGCTTGAGGACAAGCAATAGTTCGAGTTTGGGGGTGTGATAAGTGTTCAACACACTATCACATTTTACTCCTTTTATGGGCATTAATCACCAAATATACACCCACTTGGACCAATGCATGAACTTAATGTGATATATTTAGAAGTTATACTTATTAGATAATATTTACAGAAAAAGGCACGTTTTACTGCGTTTTCATATCTGTGCAGGAGAACCAGTGCCGCGGCAGGGACAAGGCCGAGGCAGGACCTGATGCCGAGGCAGCAACAGAAAGACAGGAAGCAAGACTGTAGGCGATGGAAAGATAAAAATCCAAGGAACGTGTCTAGACTTGAAGCCCATGGATCGGAGCTGGCTAGCACAAGGAAAAGCCCAAAGGAAGACCATGCGGGAAAGCCCCTTAGCCGAATATAAACTTGGAAATATATTATTATTATGTACTTGACTTGTTCCCTACTCCAAGTTGTATTCTACTTAGGAAAGGTTTGTCCTAGGTCTAGCCTATATAAAGACCTAGCCACCCAATGTACAATAGACAGAATACCTAGGGAGAGAGCCGATTACTATTCTTGTTTCTTTCCTCTCCACTATGTTCTAAACCTTCTTAGGGATTAGGTGAAGGTTGTCGAGTATTTGTGAGAGGAGATTGTACCTTGTCTTTGATTCAATGCAATAAAGTTATCAAGGTTTGCTTATCCTTTTTTATTTCTTGATTTTGCATTCAAGCCCGGGAGGGAAGTTTGTGAGTAATCCATTTATCTATGCTCGGGAGAGTTAGATTCACGAAAGGGGTAAGTACGGTGTTTCACTCGCGAAATACTAACTCGGCCTAGGGATAGGTTAAGAGTTTCAGCGGCTAAAGGAAGTTTGAGATTGGTTGGTTAGTATAATTGGTTCACGCCGGGAGGTATCATCAAGGATTAGTCATCAACAACATTCTGACTTAGGGATAAGCGGAGTCATCCAAGGACACTTTGCCAAACTTTGGTAAAGTCTACCCACGAGCAAGGGATTGCCGCGGAAGACAGTATTGTCGCTGCCAAGGCAGTAAACTGCAGTGCTGCCGAGGCAGTGATATACGATTACATTGGACAGAGACAATTCAATCAAATCCACAATACGACGCAACTGGATCCTAGCCCATCTCTTTCTACTATTTCAATCCTTTATTTTTATTTAGTTATTTTAGTTTCGATAAATCAAATCAACTCACTTGTGTTTTTATTTTTCTATAGAACAAGAAGGTGAAGAAAGCATATTAAGTATATCGGTCCCTGAGGAGACGATAACTCGATAAAATACTTATCACTTATTACTTGCGATGTGTCCACTTGCACTAAACGCACACTTTTGACACGCGACAAAGGACATGGTGTCAAAGAGGAAACGGATAGGTGAGTTTGAGACCGTGGCTGCCACCGAGGGATGCATGGCAATGCTCCACAATCGTATGCCACCAAAGTTAAAGGATCCTGGTTGCTTCATCATACCTTGTGCGATAGGTAAGAGTTATGAAGGTAAGGCCCTATGCGACCTTGGAGCAAGCATAAATCTTATACCCAAATCAGTCTTTCAAAAGCTTGGAATTGGAAGGGCAAAACCCACAGCCGTTATACTCCAACTAGCGGATCGATCCTACGTGCAGCCTGAAGGCAAAATCGAGGACATACTGGTAAGAGTAGATAAGTTTATTTTTCCTGCTGATTTTCTTGTCCTTGATTATGAAGCAGATGAGAATGCACCGATCATCCTTGGGAGACCTTTCCTTGCAACTGGACGCACCCTAATTGACGTGGAAAAAAGAGAGTTGACAAATGCGGGTCAATGACCAACAAGTCAAACTCAATGCATTCCACAACTTAAAAAAATATGATGATCAAGAGGAGTGCAAGGCCATCCACACAGTAGACACTAAAATATCCTGCCTTGGCAGTCTGCTCGGCATGATATTCGGCAAAAAGATTAAGCCCAAGGTGGATGGACACACAGAAAAAAGGAGTTGCCCACAACCGATTCAGAATACGGGCCAAAGAGAGAGAATCAACTCGGGAGATGCATTTGCATGCTCTCCACCAGTAACCTGATCTTCTCTCTTTTCTTTATTAATATATTAGGATTATTTTATTTATATTTTTCGATTTTTTTTGCCTTAAGTATTTTTTTCTTTTGTGTGTTCAATTTTTATTTAGGAATAAGAAGCAAGAAAAAAGGAGAAATAGTTCACAGTAGGAACTCTGCCGAGGCAGAAAAACAGTGTCAGGGCCGCAACAGTCTCAACGGGCAGAACAGTGTAATGGCTAGTCTGTCGAGATTCCTGCCGCGGCAGAAAAGGAAACAACAGAAAAAAGAAACGGTTACAAAACGGCTAGTGGCTTCAAACGGTCACAAGGCCGAGGCCTATATAAGAAACTCCTTCCACTTGAACTATTCACTCTTGCTTTCTTGTTTTCTTTAGTATTCATAACAATCTCTCTCACATTACTCTCTGCCTACTCATAATCTTCGTGAAATTCCAGATTCTTTTCAAGATATACTCCAAGAAATCACATCTCTCAAATCTTGATGGCAACTTACAAGCTATTTGCCCCAGCCAACGTTGAAGATCGCTTCAACCGATCTTTCATCGCTCGGCAACTGTGGGAAGAACAAGGTTTCCAGCATGCGGACGATGAAAACTACGACATTGAGCACTACCTCTTCGACAGAATTAAGTACCAAGAATGGGAAATTTTCTTTCTTCAACCTGCCCAGGCGAATGCTACGATCGTGCAGGAGTTCTATGCGCACGGGCCCAGCAAAGACTCCCTCTTTGTTCATTGCCGCGGCAGGCCAGTCCAGTTAGATGCCGAGATCATTAACGACTTCTACGGCCTCACTCCGAACAGTGATGTTCATGCCGAATTCATGGAAGACATCACTACCGAGGACTACGAGCTAATCAAAGACGATCTTTGTTACGCGAATACTCTATGGGAAACCGATACTCATAGAGGATCCGTAACAAGGCAAAGCTTAAAACCCGAGGCCAAGATGTGGAACACCTTTGTCAAGCGAAGACTCATCCCCACGTCCCACAACAGCACGGTAGAGCGTAGGCGATTGGTGCTTATCCAATCGATCATCAACAAAAGAACCATCAACGTTGGAGAGATCATCCTTCGTGAAATTCATGAATGCGGTAAGAAAGATAGGGGACCATTGTATTTCCCATGTTTGATCACGGGTTTATGTGTTGCTGCAGGTGTGCCCATTGAAGATACGAACGAATACACTCCCCCACGGCGAGGATGGACCAGAGACTTTTGTCACAAAGTCATGCAGATCACGCAGGCGGAGCCAGTCCAAGCAACGCCCTAGCAGTTCACTGCCGATACTGCTGTCGGGGCCCAGTATACGGCAGACATGCTAGACACTGCCCACACCTCTGCCGCAGCAGACCCGTACCAGGAGATTTTGCAAAGGATGGCAGCAATGGACCTCAGGCAACAAAGGTACATGGAGTACCAAAGAGATTTCAACGGCACATTGGCCCAGATGCTGCTGCAAGCTTTTCCGAACCAAGGAGCGCAATTTCCAGAGTTTCCAAGCAACATGTTCGTCACTGCCGCTCCTTACACAGAGACTACACCAGCACCGGGAGGACCAAGGTCGTTCTTCCATGAGGACCCTCAGCCCCAATACCAGGCTGCCGGCCCATCCAAGGCAGCGGATTCTGCCGCGGCCTCGTCTGCTAGCAGAAGACCATCCAAGGGGAGGGTCATTTTCAGCACTCCACCCCGATCACCAATCATCATGGACAATCTATCAACCGAGATAGATGCCTACGTGCACCAAGGCTCCACTGCCGCCGGACCAAGTACACACCACATCGGAGGAGCAAGAGCAATGGGAGGAGGAACGGACATAATGCTAACCGAAGAGATTGCCCGCTTATTTCTTCAAATATAAAGCATTGAGGACAATGCTTGGTTTGAGTTTGGGGGTGCAGATTCACTGCCAAGGCAACAATCTACTGCCGAGGCATTGCAAAAAAGGGAGTATTCCAGTGATTTTTTTTTTAAAATTTTCATGCTCACCGCTTTACTTGAATTAACTACCTACACTTTTGCACTGCTTATCATCAGTATTGCCTTAGTTTATTCTTTAAAGCTATAGAAATCTTTCTCCTTACCATGATTAGGTTCTGTTAAGAAAGTTTAACCTTAGGATACTTAAGGATTAAAACTTAGAAGCCTACTATAGGAAGAACTTTAAACACTTTTGGGACTTGTTGGATTATAGGAATTCTTTTAATAAACTTAGGTGATAAAGACTTAGATTTTTGGGAAAGTAACTAGAGGTGCCTATCACTGGCTCTAGAAAGAACTCTTCTTCATGCTAGAGGTGCCCGAAATTGGCTCTAGTATGTTTTAAGGTATATTAAAAAGAAAAATTTAGTGAAGGAAAAAACACAACCCTTGAGGTGCCCGAAATTGGCTCAAGGATTGGTTGCTTAGAAAAAAAGAGAACACTTAACTAAATTCTACTTGTCTTAAACTTAGAGTTTATCTAAGAAAACCCTTAATCAAACTTTTCCACAAAAACACCCACACCGACAATTCTTATAGTTTGTTTCTAGGTAAACCCTTGGGTAACCGTAAGGTTAAGGCTTAAGAATAGGCCTAGTTATGGTGGGGAGAATAGATGGACATGTAAGACCAAGAAAGAGTAGAGTTCGGCAAATTGATGGTTTGCATTGCTTGAGGATAAGCAATAGTTCGAGCTTGGGGGTGTGATAAGTGCTCAACACACTATCACTTTTTACTCCTTTTATGGGCATTAATTACCGAATATACACCCACTTGGACCAATGCATGAACTCAATGTGATATATTCAGAAGTTATGCTTACAGAGTTAATATTTACACAAAAGGCACGTTTTACTGCATTTTCATATCTGTGCAGGAGAACCAGTGCCACGGCAGCGATAAGGCCAAGGCAGGACGTGATGCCGAGGCAGCAGCAGAAAGACAGGAAGCAAGACTGTAGGCGATGTGTCGCGTGTAAAAAGTGCACGTTGAGTGCAAGTGGACACATCGAAAGTAATAAGTGATAAGTATTTTATCGGATTATCGTCTCCACATGGACTAGTATACTTAATATGCTCTCTTTGTCTTCTTGTTCTATAGAAAAGTAAAGACACAAGTGAATTGAGTTGATTTATCTAAACTAAAATAACTAAATAAAAGTAAAGAGTTGGAATAATAGAGAGAGATGGGCTATGATCCAGTTGCGTCGTATTGTGGATTTGATTGACTCGTCTCTGTCCAATGCAATCGTATATCACTGCCTCGGCAGCACTACAGTTTACTGCCTTGGCAACGACAATACTGTCTGCCGCGGCAATCCCTTGCTCGTGGGTAGACTTTACCAAAGTTCGGCAAAGTGTCCTTGAATGACTCCGCTTATCCCTAAGTCAGAGTGTTGTTGATGACTAGTCCTTGATGATACCTCCCGACGTGAACCAATTATACTCACCAACCAATCTCACACTTCTTTTAGCCGCTGAAACTCTTAACCTATCCCTAGGCCAAGTTAGTATTTTGCGATTGAAACACCGTACTTACCCCTTTCGTGAATCTAACTCTCCCGAGATTAGATAAATGGATGACTCACAATATCCTCTCCCGAGCTCAATTGTGAGAACAAGGAATAACAAAGGATAAGCAAACCTCGATAACTTTATTGCATTGAATCAAAGACAAAGTACAATCTCTTCTCACATATACTCGACAACCTTCACCTAATCCCTAAGAAGGTTTAGAACATAATGGAGAAGAAGAAAACAAGAATAGAAATCGGCTCTCTCCCTCGGTATTCTGTGTTTCATACATTGGGTGGCTAGGTCTTTATATAGGCTAGACCTAGGGCAAACCTTTCCTAAGTAGTATACAACTTGGAGTAGGGAACAAGTCAAGTACATAATAATAAAAATATTTCCAAGTTTGATTCGGCTAAGGAGGCTTTCCCGCGTGGTCTTCCTTTGGGCTTTTCCTTGTGCTAGCTAGCTCCGATCCATGGGGTTTGAGTCCAGACACGTTCCTTGGATTTTTATCTTTCCATCGCCTACAGTCTTGCTTCCTGTCTTTCTGCTACTGCCTCGGTATCAGGTCCTGCCTCGGCCTTGTCGCTGCCGCGACACTAGTTCTCCTGCACAGATATGAAAACGTAGTAAAACGTACCTTTTTTCTGTAAATATTATTTATATGAGCATAACTTCTAAATATATCACATTAAGCACATGCATTGGTCCGAGTGGGTGTATATTTGGTGATTAATGCCCATAAAAGGAGTAAAAAGTGATAGTGTGTTGAGCACTTATCACACCCCCAAACTCGAACTATTGCTTGTCCTCAAGCAATGCAAACCATCAATTTGCCGAACTCTACTCTCTCTTGGTCTTATATTTACATCTATTCTCCCCACCATATCTAGGCCTATCCTTTAGTCTTAACCTTTCGGCTACCTAAGGGTTTACTTAGAAACAAACTATAAGAATTGTGAGTGTGTGCGTTTTTTTGGACAAGTTGATGAAAGGCTTTCTTAGATAAACTCTAAGTTCAAGACAAATAGAATTGGGTTAAGTGTTCTCTTCTTTTCTAAAACACCAATTCTTGAGCCAATTTCGGGCACCTCAAGGATTGTGTTTTTCCCTTCACTTATTTTTTTTTCTTTCTTTTTGATATTCCTTAAAGCATACTAGAGCCAATTTCGGGCACCTTTAGCATGAAGAAGAGATTTTTCTAGAGCCGGTGATAGGCACCTCTAGTTACTTTCCCAAAAATCTAAGTCTTTATCACCTAAGTTCATTAAAAGAATTCCTATAATCCAACAAGTCCCAAAAGTGTTTGAAGTTCTTCCTATAGTAAGCTTCTAAGTTTTCATCCTTAAGCATCCTAAGGTTAAGCCTTCTTAATAGAACCTAAACATGGTAAGGAGAAAGATTTCTATAGCCTTAAAGAATAAACTAAGGCAATACTGATGATGAGCAGTGCAAAAGTGTAGGCAGTTAATTCAAGTAAGGCGGGGAGCATAAAAATTTTAAAAAAAATCACTGGAATACTCCCCTTTAGGAAAGGCCGCGACAGTAGATTGCTGCCTTGGCAATGAATCTGCACCCCCAAACTCAAACCAAGCATTGTCCTCAATGCTTTATATTTGAAGAAATAAGCGGCAAAACAAAATATGAATATAAGAAGCAGCAAATAAAAACAGTAAAAGCAATTAATATTGAATTAAGGACAAAGAATTTTAAAGCGACTCTGAAGAGCTGCTTGTAACAATTTTCCTCCTCGGCCTTGATGCCGAATGCTTTGTCCTTGGTGAAGGCGATGGTTGTGCCTTTGCTTGCTGGGGCGGTTGGACTTGAGTGGGTGGTGTCCGTTGCATTGGGGCCTCCACCTCTTCTTCTTCTTCTACATCAGCCATCTCTTCGGTGAGCATTACGTCCGTTCCTCCTCCCATTGCTATTGCTCCCCTGGTGTGGTGTGTACTCGGGCTGGCGGCAGTAGAGCCTTGGTGCACATAGGTATCTATCTCGGCTGATAGAGTGCCCATGATAATTGGTGATTAGGGTGGAGTGCTGAAAACGACCCTCCTCTTGGATGGCCTTCTGCTGGCAGACGAGGTCGCGGCAGAATCTGATGCCCTAGATGGGCCGGCAGCCTAGTATTGGGGCTGAGGGTCCGCATGGAAGAACGACCTTGGTCCCCCCGGGGCTGGTGTAGTCTCGGTGTAAGGGGCGACTGTGACGATCATGTTGCTGGGAAACTCCTTAAATTGTGCTCTTTGGTCCGGGAAAGCGTGCAGCAGTATCTGGGCTAAGGTGCCATTGAAATCCCGTTGGTACTCCATGTACCTTAGTTGTCTGAGGTCCATTGCTGCCATTCGTTGCAAGATCTCCTGGTATGGGTCTGCTGCGGCAGAGGTGTGGGCAGTACCAGGCATGTCTGCCGTGTACTGGGCCCCGACAACAGTATCGACAGTGAACTACTGCGGTGTTGCTTGGACAGGCTCTGCTTGTGTGATCTGCATGACTTTATGACAGAAGTCCCTGGTCTATCCTCGTCGTGGGGGCGTGTATTCGTCCGTCTCTTTGATGGGCACACCTGCGGCAACACATAAACCCGTGATCAAACAAGGGAAATACAATGGTCCCTCTTGTTGATGATGGATTGGATAAGCACCAATCTTTTGCGATCCACCGTGCTATTGTGTGACGTGGGGATGAGCCGTCGCTTGACAAAGGTATTCCACATCTTGGCCTTCGGGTTTAGGCTTTGTCTTGTTACGGATCCTCTATGGGTACCGGTTTCCCATGCGGTGTTCGCGTAACAAAGGTCATCTTAGATGAGCTCGTAGTCCTCGGCAGTGACGTCTTCCATGAATTCAGCGTGGATGTCACTGTCAAGGGTGAGGCCGTAGAAATTATTGATTGTCTCGGCATCGAGCTGGACTGGCCTGCCGCGGCAATGAACAAAGAGGGAGTCTTTGCTGGGCCCGTGCGCATAGAACTCCCGCACGATCGTAGCGTTTGCCTGGGCAGGTTGTAGACAGAAAATTTCCCAATTTTGGTACTTAATTCTGTCGAAGAGGTAGTGCTCAATACCGTAGTTTTCTTCATCCGCATGCTGGAAACCTTGCTCTTCCCACAGTTGCCGAGCGATGAAAGATCGGTTGAAGCGATCTTCAACGTTGGCGGGGGCGAATCGCTTGTATGTTGCCATCAAGATTGAGAGATGTGATTTCTTGGAGTTTTTCTTGAAAAGAATCTGGAGTTTAGCAAAGATTAGTAGGCACAGAGTAATGTGAGAGAGAGATTGTTATGAATACTAAAGAAAACAAGAAAGCAAGAGTGAATAGTTCAAGAGGAAGGAGTTTCTTATATAGGACTCGACCTTGTGACCGTTGAAGTCACTAGCCGTTTTGTAACCGTTTCCTTTTTTTGCCGTTTCCTTTTCTGCTGCGGCAAGAATCTCGGCAGACTAGCCATTACACTGTTCTGCCCGTTGGGACTGCTGCGGCCCTAACACTGTTTTATTGCCTCGGCAGAGTTCCTGCTGTGAACTATTTCTCCTTTATTCTTGCTTATTATTCCTAAATAAAACACACAAAAGAAAAAATACTTAAAGTAAAATTAATTAAAAAATAAAAATAAACTAACTAATCCTAATATATTAATAAAGAAAAGGGAGTAGATCATGTTACTGGTGGAGAGCATGCAAATGCATCTCCCAAAATTATTCTCTCCCTTAGGCCCAAATTGTGAATCGGTTGTGGGTCACTCCTTTTTGCTGTATGTTCATCCACATTGGGCTTAATCTTTTTGCCGAATATCCTGCCGAGAAGGCTGCCCAGGCAGGATATTTTAGTGTCTACTGTGTGGATGGCCTTGCACTCCTCTGGATCATCATATTTTTTTTAAGTTGTGGAATGCGTTGAGTTTGCCCAGGTGGCGGCGAAAGTCCTCCAATACCGGCAGGTAAGTTTTGTCCAGCCGGGTGTTCTGCCATGGCTCCTTGGATCTGTCTCCACAACCGTTGCCTTGTTCTTTCGATCTCTAGATCTAACTCGTACAAGGGGTTGGTTGGATTGGCCCTGGTCATACACCACGAAAAACAAAATAAAAATAAAAATAAACAAGAAAATAAAGAAAATAAAATTTAGTTGTTAGTCCCCGGAAACGGCGCCAAAAACTTGTCGCGTGTCAAAAGTGTGCGTTTAGTGCAAGTGGACACATCGAAAGTAATAAGTGATAAGTATTTTATCGGATTATCGTCTCCACAGGGACTGGTATACTTAATATGCTCTCTTTGTCTTCTTGTTCTGTAGAAAAGTAAAGACAAAAGTGAATTGAGTTGATTTATCTAAAATAAAATAACTAAATAAAAGTAAAGAGTTGGAATAATACAGAAAGATGGGTCAGGATCCAGTTGCGTTGTATTGTGGATTTGATTGACTTGTCTCTACTCAATGCAATCGTATATCACTGCCTCGCCAGAACTGCAGTTTACTGCCTTGGCAGCGACGATACTTGTCCGCCGCGACAATCCCTTGCTCGTGGTTGGACTTCAGCAAAGTTCGGCAAAGTGTCCTTGAATGACTTCGCTTATCCCTACGTCAGAGTGTTGTTGATGACTAGTCCTTGATGATACCTCCCGGCGTGAACCAATTATACTCACCAACCAATCTCACACTTCTTTTAGCCGCTGAAACTCTTAACCTATCCCTAGGCCGAGTTAGTATTTCGCGATTGAAACACCTTACTTACCCCTTTCGTGAATCTAACTCTCCCGAGCTTAGATAAATGGATTACTCACAAACTTCCCTCCCGGGCTTGAATGCAAGAACAAGGAATAACAAAGGATAAACAAACCTTGATAATTTTATTGCATTGAAACAAAGACAAAGTACAATCTTTTCTCACATATACTCGGCAACCTTCACCTAATCCCTAAGAAGGTTTAGAATATAATGGAGAGAAAGAAGACAAGTATAGAATTCGGCTCTCTCTCCCTAGGTATTTCGTCTCTAGTACATTGGATGGCTAGATTTTTATATAGGCTAGACCTAGGGCAAACCTTTCCTAAGTAGAATACAACTTGGAGTAGGGAACAAGTCAAGTACATAATTAAAATATTTCCAAGTTTAATTCGGCTAAGGGGGCTTTCCCGCGTGGTCTTTTCTTGGGCTTTTCCTCATGCTAGCCAGCTCCGATCCATGGGCTTTAAGTCCATACACATCCCTTGGATTTTTATCTTTCCATCACCTACAGTCTTGCTTCCTGTCTTTTTACTGCTGCCTCGGCATTGTTGCTGCCGCGGCAATGGTTCCCCTGCACAGATATAAAAACGCAGTAAAACGTGCCTTTTCTGTAAATATTAACTCTGTAAGCATAACTTCTGAATATATCACATTGAGTATATGCATTGGTCCGATTGGGTGTATATTTGGTAATTAATGCCCATAAAAGGAGTAAAAAGTGATAGTGTGTTGAGCACTTATCAGTATGTTTGACTTCCCCGTCTAAGTAAGCTTACACAATATTAGTATTTCGATGCCACTCCTGTGTAAACTTGAAAGATCTAGAACACTTTCCTTGATAAGACCCAAGGGTTGTGTGGGGCAATCGCGACTATTGACCTGTCACAATTTTAAGAGGACTTTTATTTGTGTTTAAACTCCTTTGTGTATTAATACAGAGTTGAGCCACATCCAACAATGGAGGCCAATTCGTCTAGTTAGCCTGTATAAAATGCATCAAATACTCCTCTAACATAGCGTTGAACAGTTTCGTCTGATCATCCGTTTGAGGGTGAGAACTTGACAACATATTTAGCTTAGAACCCAATAACGTGAACAACTCTCTCCAAAAGTTTCCAATGAATCGTGTATCTCGATCACTAACTATACTTTGGGGAATGCCCTAAAATTTCACCACATGTCTAAAAACCAACTGAATCGTCTCCTCATCGGCACAATATTTTGGTGCTGGGATAAATGTGACATACTTAGGAAAACATTCCACCACCACAAGAATGGTTCCAAGATCTTACATTCGAGGCAAATTCGTTATGAAGTTCAGCGAAATACTCTCCCAAGGTCTTGTTGGCACTGACAGGGGTTCCAAGAGTCCAAGTCTCTTTTGGTGATCCACCTTATCTTGTTAGCAAATAAGACATGTCTTGGTATAGTTCATAACATCCTGGCGCATATGAGGCTAGTAAAATCCCTGTTCTAACAAAGCAAGGGTGCGACGCCAACCTTGGTGTCCTGCCCAAGGTGTAATATGACACTCCCGTAATAGTTTTGGCCTTATTTCTCTGGCCTTTGGAACAAAAATCCGTGTCCCTTTTTTCATCAACACTCATTCTCTACCTCAAAAAACTTTGACCGCCCATTCTTAGCCAACTCCATTATTGGTAACGCTTGTGGGTCTTTTTGTAAATTCTTAACAATCAGTTCTTGAATATTATTAGATACTTTACTTGTCAACATGGGAGCGATTCTCTTCAGAGCCGCTAGATCTGCCCTCCGACTCAGCGCATCCGCAACTTGATTTTTCTCTCCCGCTTTATGCTCGAATTGGAAATCGAACTCAACCAAGAACTCTTGGCAACTAGCTTGTCTTGCTGATATCTTTGGCTGGGTCAAAATGTGTCTCACTGCCATATTTTCCATCCTCAACACAAACCGAGATCCCGATAAGTAATGCCTCCAAGCCCTTAAGCAATGAACAATGGCTAGTAACTCTTTTTCTTGAGTTGTATATCTTGTTTCTGCACCATTTAACTTCTGACTCTCGAAAGCTACGGGATACCCTTTCTACACGAGTACACCTCCTTTTGCAAAGTTAGAGGCATCAACTTCTACTTCTAGGGGCTCCTCCAAATTTGGTAAAGTTAGTACAAGGTCGCTCACCATTTTGGACTTTAAATCTTCAAAAGATTTTTGGAACCCATCCGACCAGACCCACTTCTCTCCTTTCTTAAGTAAATCAGTAAGCCTTACCGATCTTCTCGAATAAACTTTCACAAATCTCTGATAGTAGTTGGATAGAACAAGAAAGGACCTAATTTCATTGATATTTTTCGGAATAGGCCAATCTTGGTTGGCTTTTATCTTTCCATCATCCATCAGGATATGACCTTGCTCGACAATATGGCCAAGGAATCGAACTTGCTTCTGTGCAAACTCACACTTTTCCCTCTTCGCAAACAGTTGGTTCTCTCGAAGCCTTTCCAACACCAACCGTAAATGCTACTCATGTTCCTTTAAAGAAGGGCTATAAACCATGATGTCGTCCAAATAGACGAACAACCACAAACTTGTCAAGATAGTCATGGAACACCTGATTCATTAGAGTAAAAAAAGTAGATGGTGCATTGGTTAACCCAAACGGCATTACCAAAAATTCAAATTCCCCATACTGAGTCACACATGTTGTCTTAGGTTTATCCCCTTCAAACACTCTCACTTGGTGATATCCTAACCTGAGGTCCAACTTTGTAAAGTACTTCGCACTAATCAATTGGTCAAACAAATCGACGATCAAAGGAATAGGATACTTGTTTTGAACTGTTACTTTGTTTAAGGCCCGATAGTCTACACACAACCGTAGACTTCTATCATGTTTTCTCTAAAAAAGCATTGGTGCTCTAAAAAGGGCCTTAGAGTGTCGAATGAACCTAACCTCTAGCAACTAATCTAACTTGTTCCTCAATTCCGCTAGCTCTGAAGAAGACATACGATAAAAGCACTTGGCAGGAGGCTTAGTTCCTAGAACTAGTTCAATCTCATGATCCACCGACCTTCAAGGTGGCAAACCCATGGGTAACTTGTCAATCATAACATATTTTTACTCCTTTAATACTTCCTGAATCTCTTTCGATAATACCCCAACGTAGGACTCCTTTTTATCAACAGGCAGTACTAGGAAACAAGGCTCTCCCTTATTCACCCGTTTCTTGAACTGAATTGACGACAACATCTTCTTACCCGCACACATAATAATCGTTGTTGGAGCTACATAGGGACAATCACCCAGAAACATCATGCAACCTACTGCGGGTACAAGAATCACCTGAGCAACTGTCATAGAATCGAGGCCCATCACCATATCGAAATCATCCATTTTTGTGATAGTGAAATCTAAATTCCCTTTCCACGGTCCAAGCTCGATCAACCCCTTCTTAGAGTTTCCACAAATCGATGAAGCAACTGAATTTACTGCCTTCATTTGACCCACATCTTTAGACACTTCTAGTCCCCACCTCCTAGCCTTTGTAGGAGAGATAAAGGTATCTTTTGATCCTATATCCACTAGAGTCCATGTTTTTCCATTTATTAGTACCTTCACGTATATCAAGACCCTTTTTGGCTCTTTTTTCAAGCTACTCAGCTAAGACTATAGTGCTGTTAATAAACGAACAGACCCATTCTGCGGGGGTTCTGCTGTACTATTTTTAGTAGGAGGATCAACTAGAGAAACCTTTAAAGGCATATCTTCCACGACATTCAACGCTCCCCTGTGAGGGAACTGCTTTACCCGATGAGGGCCTTTACATAGGAAACAACCTGATCGAAAATGATTTTGTCCGCCCCCAGTTCCTGTTACACCGTTCCCCTTGCTCGGGGTCTCCTCCCTAGTAAATTGCCTCTTTCATGTTCCCCAAACTATTGGCTTATCAGTTCTCACTGCTTTGTTGTTGTTGCTAGCATTATTATTGTTCCCACTAGACCCAACAACCTTACGCTTATTTGAATTCTCGCTATAATCATTGAGACACTCAGTCACTACCATAACCACAACTACATCTTGAGGTTTTTTTCTTTGTACCTTAGTTCTAGCACACGGCTTCAATCCCTCCAAGAAAGAGAGTATCTTGTCTTTCTTCGACATATCCATGATGTCTAACATTATTACAGTAAATTCCATCACATATTCACGAATAATCCCTGTGTGCATCAAATCCCTCAGCTTTTTTCGAGCCTTATACTCGACATTCTCAAGAAAGAAAGAGATTATCAATTCTTTATTTAGTGCTTCCCAAGTAACTATAGAACAAATGTCATCTACAAATTTAGACCGCCACCACAACTTGACATCCCCTGACAAATACATCGATGCTACTACAACTTTGTCTGTATTTGTTTCAAAATGCGAGGCCCGAAAATAATGCTCTATGTCGAACAATAAATTCTCGAGCTCCTTTGCATATCGATTTCTCTCATATCTCTTAGGTTCAGGCACTCTGTTCGTCTGTCCTCTTTCAATAAACATTGAATTGCCTACAGCTACTTGTAGCAAATTTATTTGAGTTTTGAGTTGGCGGTTCAAACCCTCCTTGGCCTTTCTACCAAACTCTTTGATAGTGTCGACCAACTCTTTTTGGTTTTCCTCAATCGCTTTGAATCTATAGTTCGAAACCACATTTCTCAAGACTGCCACTACAACTTCTAGTACCTCAAACTGGCCAAGATCAAAAGATCCACCCCCTTGTGTTGCCGTGCCCACATTTGGGCGAGTCTCTATTCTAGGCGAAGTACTTTCCTCATGTTTTCTTGTTGTCACCATTGCAAGGGTCGCACACAATCCTCACTATGCCTGCAATAAACAAGCAATATTACCCTGACTGCCACCATTCTAATTTCCCATATTTGGAATTTTATGACTCTTGCATACAAGATCCTTTACGAATGGGTGGAACACCCTGATGCTCCAAGCCACACGTGTCAACGCGTTCGAACAATTGTCATGGTTAACGTTAGGCACCCTGTGTGCACTGATTCTAGGACAATTTCTCACGTACCTTATGTCAAGGATAGGGATCAAGCAACACACCGCCTTGACCCACTACGCAACCAAGCTCGGATACCACATTTCACGGACTTAGCCCTCGGTTCACTCGGTCGATAAGCCGTGCGATACTTGAGAAGGATTTATCTCGATCAAGTCAGCCTTTTCCCTCGATAGTTCTACACAAACAAGGAAGCGACAAGTGAGTCTCTTATCACAATTGAAAACCCGTGGGGCATAGCGGATGCACATGGTCAACCCCCTAATTTCTCATAAAAAGAAAATAGGGAAGTTTTATTAAAATAAAATAGTATCGAGTTACATAGAAGACTCACCCACACCATCGACTAGGGCGGTAGGGGATGCCTCGATGGTGTGTAGGAAGGTCACATACCTTTACCAATGGATCAGTCTAAACTCTGTCGACTGTCCACCCTCTACATATATGCGAAATAAACTTAATGAAAATGCCCCGACTAGACGTTAAAATGCTCGAAATAGAGACACTTATTCCTAACTTAGAAAAATACATAAAAGAAAAACACTTTTCCCTACAATATTGAGATGCTTGAACTGAGGCATACCACTAAAGACTCGGATTTGGCTTCGAACTTAGGACGACCACAAAACTGAGCATACTCTACGTGTTTATAAATAAGATTGCTTGGATATTTGTATAATCATCTCAAGATTAATAATATCTTGTTCTTTTTTTAAAGATTCTTTCTCTTCTATTAAAATTTTCAATCTGGTATCTTTCGTCAGTGATCTTGGAGCCTAGAGGTTCTTTCTTCTATTGCTCAAACTTCTTGTTTGTTGTTTTCTATATCTTGTTCAGAAGTTATTTCTTTCTTTCCTTTTTTGGTTCTTTCTTTGCTTTTCTTTTTCACTGAAAATATGTCTGCAGATAACTCTCTTGAAGTTATTGAGCTCTCAAAGAGTTCTAAAGCATTCACTAATAATTGTGTCAATGTAGTTCTTGATGTGATGAACTTTCTGTTGTGGAAGCAACAAATTTTTCTAACTGTTCGAAGCCATCAATTGGAGAAGTTGCTCATCGGAGCAACCAAGCCACCACCAGAAACAACAATAAATGAGAAAGGTGAGACGGTACCAAATAAAGATTATGAAATCTTTTTTGTACAAGATAATGCTTTAGCATCTTGGTTGCTGTCTACAATAAGCGCAAGTCTTCTTCCTTAATTTTTGGGTGCTGAAATGATAGTTATGGTCTAAAATACAGTGTTAAAAATTTTTACGAACAATTTCATCACTAGTTTTATGAATCTTCATTGTAAGATACATTCGATTCGCAAAGGAGATGAAAGTATGAAATCATATCTTATGCAGATTAAGGAAGTGTTTGATGCATTGTCAAGTTGTGGAAGCACTATTTCAGATCTTGAACAGATATCTACTATATTGAATAGATTGACAGTCGAATATCAACCATTCAAAGCGATAATTACTTTCAGCAAAGAAACTTTTCTTTTGATGGGATGAAAACTTTTCAAATCTGAAAGGGTTCAAAACCCAGGATATGTTGCCTATGCTCGCAAATATTGCACAGGTGCTACCCTCCAATACCAATCCTAGGGGATGTTTGTATAGTCATCAAAATTCAATTTTTAATGATTAGAATATGTTATCCATAATGGAAAATGTAGCTCAAGTATAAGCTACGAGTGTTCATCAAGGAGGTCGATCCTATTAGAATCAAGGTGGGAGATCAGGATATAAAGGTGGAGGTGGAGGTCGTCTATGCATCCAATGCCAAATCTGTGAAAAATATGGGTATACAACTAATTGGTGCTGGCAAAGATTCAATAAAGATTTTGCTAGAATTCAAGCAAGCAATGCTGAAGACTCGATTAATGCTAATGTAACCTCAATCTTTGAATAACAACCTTGTCGCACCTGTTGTGGAAATGGACATTCAACCATATTTGATAGCTGGGTAATTGACTCGGGGGTCACTCATCATGTCACTCCAAATGCAAGTAAAGTGATCAATGGCACAAAGTATACTGAAACAAGTAAGTTACATGTTGGTAATGGACATGAGTTAAACATTTCTAAATCTGGATCTGTCATGATAAAACTGTATCACGTGATCTTATTATAATGACCTATTTCATGTTTCATCTATCACTAAGAATTTACTTTCTATTTTGAAGTGTACTAAAGACAACTCAAAATTTTTTGAATTTCATGCAAACAAGTGCTTTTCTAAGGATGAGAAGATTGAAGATGTACTTCTTCAAGGAGCTGAAAGACAAGGGCTCTATCAATTCGATGATTGTAATGCTAAGTCCAATATTAATTATGGTATAGTTGAAGTGATAAATGCTTAACACACTATCACTTTTTACACCTTTTGTTGGCATTAATCCCCGAATTTACATCCACTCGGACCAATGCATGTACTTAATGTGATATATTTAGAAGTTATGCTTATAGAGATAATATTTACAGAAAAGGCACGTTTTACTGCATTTTCATATCTGTGCAGGAGAACCAGTGCCGCGGCAGCGACAAGGCCGAGGCAGAACCTGATGCCGAGGCAGCAGCTGAGAGCCAGGAAGCAAGATTGTAGGCGATTGGAAGATAAAAATCCAAGGGACGTGTCTGGACTTGAAGCCCATGGATCGGAGCTGGCTAGCATGAGAAAAAGCCCAAGACAAGGCCATGCGGGAAAGCCCTCTTAGCCGAATCAAACTTGGAAATATTTTAATTATGTACATGACTTGTTCCCTACTCCAAGTTGTATTCTACTTAGGAAAGGTTTGCCCTAGGTCTAGCCTATATAAAGACCTAGCCATCCAATGTAACATATACGGAATACCAAGGGAGAGAAAGCCGAATTCTAAACTTGTTTTCTTTCTCTCTATTATGTTCTAAACTTCTTTAGGGTTTAGGTGAAGGTTGTTAGTATTTGTGAGAGGATATTGTACTTTGTCTTTGATTCAATGCAATAAAGTTATCAAGGTTTGCTTATCCTTTTTTATTTCTTGATTTTGCATTCAAGCCCGGGAGGGAAGTTTGTGAGTAATCCATTTATCTAAGCTCAGGAGAGTTAGATTCACGAAAGGGGTAAGTACGGTGTTTCAATCGCAAAACACTAACTCGGCCTAGGGATAGGTTAAAAGTTTCAGCGGCTAAAAGAAGTGTGAGATTGGTTGGTGAGTATAATTGGTTCACGCCGGGAGGTATCATCAAGGACTAGTCATCAACAGCATTCTAACTTAGGGATAAGCGGAGTCATTCAAGGACACTTTGCCGAACTTTGGTAGAGTCCAACCACGAGCAAGGGATTTCCGCGAAGGAAAAGTATTGTCGCTGCCAAGGCAGTGAACTGCAGTGCTGCCGAGGCAGTGATATACGATTGCATTGGGCGGAGACAAGTCAATCAAATCCACAATACAACGCAACTGGATCCTGACCCATCTCTCTCTAATACTCATTCTCTTTACTTCGCTTAGTTATTTTAGTTTAATTAAACCAAACTCAATCATTTGTGTTTTTCTTTATTTCTTTCTACAGAACAAGAAGACGAAGAAGACATATGAAGTCTACCAGTTCCTGTGGAGACGATAATCCGATAATTACTTATCACTTATTACTTTCGATGTGTCCACTTGCACTAAACGCGCACTTTTGACACGCGACATGAAGCTAATATGATTAATAATGCTAATGATGTGTATGAGCTTTGGCAAAAGAGACTTGGTCACCCAGCTCATGTGTCTATCATTCAAGCCAGTAAAAAACTGAATATTAATGTATCTAATAAAATTCAATTGATACTAATATGTGTATAGCTTTCAAAGTGAGTAAAAGTCACAAATTATCATTCAAGAATTCAACAATAGCGTATGAAACACCATTTGAAACTATTTTCACAGGTCTTTAGGGAACTGCACATATCAAGTCGAATGGTTTCAAATACATGTGTTTTGTTGATAGTCATTGTAATAACCCATTTTAAATATCATAATACTAACCCCCAGCCCATAAATAACCAATTAAACACAAATCCTAGCCAAATATATTATAACCTAATTTACAATAAAACAATCATTATCAGCCTTATCTCCTTCCTAAGTAATCTACAGTCGCCAGCCATATTTTTTGCACAGCTAATGCGGGTGGTCGCTATGTGGATGGTTCGAATACCGCATGACAACCATGCTTTCTCTCATTGGTTGAGAATGCAACCACCACCCCACCCCTTGCAGTCATCGTCTTTATCTTGATCTCTGCAAAACATTAAAAGAAAAGAAAATCAGATCTGAAAAGTTAAAAAAGCAGAGCTTATCATGTATTTTTTAATCTAAACATGAGTTATATAAACCCCAAAACAATAATATAATCGAGGACGAATCTTTGTATGAAAAAATGAGGAAAAAAATTTAAAAACAAAACAAAATCCAGAGCAAAACATCACCAAAAATCGAAACAAAAATAAAAGAAATGAGAAAATATTTCAAAAAAAAATAAAGAAAAGTTAAAAGAAAGAGATATTCGAATTAACTATTCGTAGATTTACTTCCCGCTCATTATTTCAAAAATACGAGGTCGTATTCGTATTCAGGATGGCGAGACGCTTCAAAAAGTATGAAGCTTTTCGAACTCCGGCGACTTTGGATGACGGTGGTCGGCGCGGTGTTTCACGACAATAGTGATCACCGGCCATGAGGAGAGGCACTGAGGCAGAGAAGTTGAGAGAGCCTTTAGAATAAAGTGAGTTTTAGAAGTAAATTTGGTTATATAAATCCTTAATAAAACGATGCCGTTTTGTTTAACTCTGACCCACGAATAGATCCAATCTGTGCTCGAGACTCACGTATTTCCAGAAAAGGGGATAATCCCGTTCGCAGTCCTTTAATCTTTGTGTCCTTACAATTTTGCCCTTTTAATTTTGATGCTTTTTCATTTCGATCTCATTTTCTTTTTTTTCCCTTTAACTTGCTTAATATTTTAAGAATAGTATTGTTCATATTATTTATAATATTATATAAATTTATTATTATAATCACGAATATTAATATTTTACTATTAATACATATACACGTATTACATCATAATTATTACTATTAATATTTTTATTTACAATACTATATATTATTATTATTATTATTATTATCATATATTTTTTTCACTACATTGCTATATTAATATGGTTATATTAATATTACCATGATCACTTTTACTGCTTCATTGTTATTTTATTGTTATTTTATTATTATTTTATTATTTTTTATTTTCACTAATATTATTGTGTATGTGAATTAAGTTTCAAGAATAGAAAGGGATCATGTTTTTATAATTTTAAAACTGAATTTATATTTTTATCATATAAAATATTTTATAATCGACATGTGCCAAGTTGTGGGCGTTGTGGGGATGTGTTCCCTTCCTCACACATAAAAGACTCTCGGATCCGACTCTGATAGTAGACTCAATTTGAGTGTTCCAATCGCACCGCAAAAAAGATTGATGGTGACTCCCCAAACAAATTTCGGTGATTACAGCTAGCGATACCGCTGAGGACCATTTTTTGAGAGTCGAGCCTCAAATTGTTTACATTTTATTTAATGAACAAAAAATATAAATTCAGTTTAATTTAATTTTGTGATCCATGTTTTTATTTTATCTACTTTAACATATGTACTAATATATTTTTTTGTCTTTTCAGGTTCCTCATTTCATGAGCTCTCAATCCGGACTCCGTCTACTTAAGTGGGATCTTGAAACCACTCTTTCGTGAGGTTTCGCCTCAGTGTAGGATGGTGAATTGCTTTTGGGATATTTTTTTCCTCTGTTTTCGTGAGACCTACGTCTCCACATAGACTTAGAGAAACATATCCCTCTGAATTGTGATTACTATGCTT
Source organism: Abelmoschus esculentus (assembly GCA_035048815.1). Lineage (NCBI taxonomy): Eukaryota > Viridiplantae > Streptophyta > Magnoliopsida > Malvales > Malvaceae > Abelmoschus > Abelmoschus esculentus. Next base: position 5,460,175 of record JAUCBN010000044.1, read on the forward strand.
AGTAGGATAGTAAGTACCGTCTAGAACCACACTGTATTTACCGAGCCGTAAAAGCCTACCCTAGAGCCGTCATGTCAAACCTTTACCTATTTAGAGAGTCACCTTGTAAGGTGCATTTTTTGAAATAGAGCGAGTGAGGGTCTACATTTATTTACGCTCTTTATTTCCTGTTATTTATTTCTTTATTTATTCTCGCAATATTTTTTTCATGTCTTTATTTTCATTTTATTTTGTTTATTATAATGTAATCCGCTACTAACGAATTTTCTTGTTTGTGTTGTTTTGTTTCTCGTTTTTTGCATTTGCATTTCATTTTAATTTAAAAAAGGTGTTGATACAAGTCCAACCGTTAGAAAGGATTAGTTATGGAGAACTGTTTTCTTGATAAGGTGAAAAGCAACCTTCGAATCCGAAGATGATCCGAAGAATCATAGTACCGACACAGAGACAACTTGTTAGAAGGGAAAAAGTCTAAACTTGGAGACTTCACCCGTATCTCATTAACGTAAGACCAATTAAAGGAATTTAAATATATTTGGACCGAAGAGAATAAATGTTTGTTTTAGCCAATTAAGGAAATTTGCTATATGTGCTGGATGTCAATACTGACAATACTATTCTGATCCGTAGGCTAAATTTGAAACCCCACTTACAGTTGTTTCACCTTAGGGGATGTCGACATTGTACCGAAGATTGAATAATAACACAGGCCAGATCCGTGCTCGAAGTTTTATTTGGATAAGGTGTATTTTAAACCCTCTGATTCACCGATATTTCAAATGAGATTGTTGAAATTGATCGGTAAAAAGTGAGCAATAGGAGAAATTCTTAATTAAAGGGAATTAAGAAACAAAGTGCATCGCTGGGAGAGATATTCAAGACCTGATTCAAGTAGAGATCAAACGCGAGAGATTGTTAAAAATACTCGCCTTGGCTATCTACGGGTTGATCATTTTCCCGAAGTCACTTGGATATATAGACGATGTTCTTATGGAACTATTTGATCACATCAAAAAAAGTATCACACTTTTTCCAGCTATCATCGTCGAGGCCTTAGATCGCTTAGCGCTTGTAGGAGAAGTGAAAAGGGAAGGTTCACCAGTTGTGCACAAATTCTACTTGTATGGTTCTAGAAAGAGCCTCGTACCGTACTTGCTTAGAGAACTATTCACCGTTAAGGGATTTAGCATACACTCAAAGACAAGAAAACATTCCTTATGACTGATAGAAATTCATTCTACAAAATCTATGAAAGAGAGATATCGTTTAAAAAAAAAAACTATTTTTTTAGGAAATCATATATAACTGCAAAAGCTACGATTGAGTCCCTTTGCTTTGAATATGAGGGGAAACTAAATACTCTCTGTTAATGGTGTCAAGACGATACATGTCAAGAAAATTTATTCCAACGACGAGAAGACTCGTTACATGTGAACTTCCTTATAAGGGAAGGGATTACAAGAAACATCGCCACAGTCGCTAATGCGTCGAAGCGTCCCTTAAATGGAGTCGTTTGATCGAAGCCTTGGAGCAAATTTGTGAGATGGATGAATATCTACGGACTCTAGCTGTTCGAGCTAAGGTTTTGAGTTTGGGGCAGAAAGCTAGCATCGCTCCTCAAAAAAATCAAGGTTTTAGGGTGAAGGCCAAATCGTATATATAAAATGGGGCCCACCTTATGTAGAGAAAACTTTGTTCTAACGCGAGCTTTCTTTTCAAAGTTGTACTGACTCAGCACCTTTTTTGTAAAAAAAATATAATATTAATGATATAATGTGTGTTTTGCAGTTTGTCTTAGAACATGCTAAAACTCAACATTCTTATTACACCAGACACAAAGCCCAAGGAATGAAGAAAAATTGGCAAAAATGGAGCAAGAAGACGATGAAATCAAGAGATACATCGAGAGTAAGCTGGAAAACACATCTAGATACTCATGTGTATATTTTATGGTTACAAGACGAAATGTTAAAGAAAATAGAAAAAATGCTAGCCGGATAAGGTCCAAAAAGAATAAACCCAAATAAATTAGTGGAAGACTCATAAATACTTGTAACAAAACAATATGTTTCGGTTGAAACTCCTATAGCAAAATTATCAAAAAGCCAAGCTGAATTCTCGCTCTAAGGAAGACTGGTAATTCATGTTGATCCTGAAAAAATCGACAAGCTTAAAGTCGAGCTACCTAAATACCTCACAGAAAAATACAAGTAATTGGAAGAAAAATTAAAAGTTATGGAATGAATTGACTAGTTTTCAATGATGAATGTAAAGAAGTCAAGCCTGGTTTGAAACCTCATGCTGCCCCAAAAATTCAAAACGTCTGAATTTGAACCACATGTTCCAAGAATCATCTCACACTGTTTATCAAGAGAATAATGGGGTACCTCGAAAACGGCCCCCTATTAATATATTGCTTCCAAGATAGCCTAACCGAATATGTTAATGAATATGGAAAAGAGATTCGATGAGAGTTTCAGGCAACACGCAAATCGATAAAGAGATGTTGCTACCCAAGTACAACCATCATTGTTGAAAAAGAAAAAATAATGCTTTTTGTGGGAACACTAAAGAATTCCTTCCTTATTCGTATCCTAGAAAACGCCACAAAAGTTGTTTAGATATAATGGTGAAATGATCGAGAATGTCACTCGAAATGAAAAGCCTGATAAGACCAAATAACAACGAATAAGGTGATGTTGGTGATATAGGTGTCTATAATGTCGACTAATTTTGTTGACAATCAGACAACCCCAAGCTGCAACCTTGAATTCCCAAAATTTCTCGAATTGGGGTTCAAGCAAAAAATTAAAGGTGGAATTCACTCCTATCTCTATTCTTACAACGAGTTATACAAAAAATGTGTACAACTTGTATGTACTTTCCCCGTTTTACACAAATCTGATTCAACCATCTTACGATGTTTCAAGACCATGGATATCATCAAGTGATGCCAAGATTAATCCAAAAACCATATTTGAAAAAGAAATGTGTCTAGGGGAACTGCCGAATCCGAAAATGATCAAGATTATGATTCGCCTTCTAATCTGTTAAGATCGAAAGAATAAGAAGAAAAACAAATCAAGACCCACAAAAAAATCTATAGATATTGTGAGTCTGAGGAATGAAAAAGAAAACAAGGAAGTGAAAATTGACATGTGTGTTGCAACAGAAACAAGATGTGACTTGATTAATCTATTCCTAGAATTCAAGAAAGTCTTTGCTTGGTCATATCAGGACATGCCTGGGTTAAGAAAAAATATTATGGTGCAGAAGCTCCTCATAAAGTAGTAATACAAACCGGCTCAACAAAAGTTATGCAGGATAAGGCCTGATGTATTATTGAAAATAAAAGAAGAGGTGAAAAAGAAATATCATGCTGGTTTCCTCCAAGAGGTAAAGTACTCCGAATATGTGGCCAATATGTTCCCCGTCCCCAGGAAAGACGGTAAAGTTTGCATGTGTGTTGACTAACGCAACCCGAATAAAACTAGTTTGAAGGAAAATTTTCCCCTACCTTACATCGACACCCTGGTCGATAACCCAACCAAGTATTCTTTTTTCTCCTTCATGGATGTATTTTTGGGTTAAAATCAAATTTATCCTGATGATATGCATAAAACAAAGTTTGTGACACAATGGGGAACCTCTTACTACAAGGGAATACCTTTGGACTTAAAAATATTAGGGCAATATATCATCGAGCCATGGTCTTTTTATTCAATGACATGATGCATAAGAAGATTGATTTATATTTCGATGACATGATTGCCAAGTTGCGAAATAAATAAAAGCACATAAAAGTCCTAAAGAAACTATTATTGAGACTAATAAAGTTTTCACTAAAACTGAATTCCGCCAATTGCACATTCTGAGAAGCTAATGGGTTTCATAGTCAGCGAAAAGATGCCATAGATGATGAAACCTAGAAATTTGAACTTTGATGGTGCTTCCAATTCCATAGGTAAGAGGATTGGGGTAGTGTTAGTAACTTTAGAAGGTGAATGCTACCCTTTCACCAGTAAGCTCAATTTTGATTGCACGAACAATATAGCAGAGTATGAAGCTTGTATTATGAGAATCTGAGCCACTATAGATCACAAGATCAAGCTACTTAAAGTATATGAAGACTTTATGTTCCTTCGTCACCTTTGTATGTGATGACTTCTCCTTGTCCATTATCTATGTGGGGGTATGGACATCATTGGACCTATCTTGGAAAAGTATTCCAATGGACATCGATTCATCTTCATGGTTATTGACTACTTTACCTAGTGGGTAGAGACAACCACTTATGCCAATGCTACCAAAAGTATGAGTAAGAAGATTCTTAAAGAAAAAGATCATATGTCGATGTAGAATGCTAGAAAGCATCATATCTGATAGATTATCAAACTTGAATAAAAAACCATATCAGAGGTGTACAAGTCATTCAATATACGATATCATAACTCCTAGTCATACCTATAACAACTTGATTTTTCCAAGTCAACATCAGGTATTGACCAGAGCCTTGGATCCTAAGTTGGGTCAAGTGTTTGAGTTTTTAGGGTCGTATTGGATCGTAATGGGTCTCAATTTTTTATTATTGGGCCTTCCAGGTTTGTTTTGGGCTTGCTTGTTGTGCTTGGCTTTTGGGTTGGATTAGATGAGGAGAAGTTAGTGAAAGTCAAGGGAGTAATTTCTCTCCCCATTCACTTATGACCAACAACCCTAGGAAAAAGGGATCATCTCTCACACCATTTCCCCTAATCCTCTTCTTCTTTTTTTCTTAACTCAAAGAGAAAGATGGAAACTTGTAGTTGTTGAGGAAGAATCTCGTTTTAGCCATCAAGGAAGAATTGTTCAGGAGATCTATCAATCAAGGTTTATAACTTTAGCTTTGGTGGAGAAAGGTTAGGAAGCTCAAAATCAAGGTTTGAGAGTGGGGGAAGCTTGTGGGAACCTTAATCCGGGTTTTTTGCTTGAGGTTAGTACATTTCTGACTCTTATACTTCATATGCATCATGAAACGCTTGTCTTTATTGATTTTTGGTTAAAGATTTCTTGAGATGGGTGTTTGGGTAGCTTAGAAACCCTAAAAAGGTAGATTTCATATTAAGAGTTTTTCGAAGTAAAATTATTAGGAAATCACCTATTATGCTTCATTTAACTTCTAGGAATGAAATAAGAACAACCATATAGGTTTAGATGGGAAATTTGGAGATTTCCAAACCTAGACTTGCATTTTCGTGCAGGTGTATCGATACCGAGTGGCCACGTATCGATACTCTAGAGAGAAATGGAGGGCTTAGTTAGTAGGTGTTTTAATATGCGCAACCCAACTTTAGCTGAGGTAAACCCAACTTAACTCCTTATACTCACAATATGTGCACTATCCACCTTTACGACACAACTAAAACTTCGCAAGGTCACAACAAAACCATGATTCAAACCCATGATACCACAACCCCCATACTAATATATATGTTATTGTATTCTTTCATCAAGACTTGACCCAATACTCCTCAAGGCAAAACACCTGATCGGTCACAACCCTTAACCTAACCACATGTTAGACCATACAACAGAGGACTCCATGTAGTTTTTTTCCCCACTAAACATGACGATAAACATATCCCTTTTCTTTTAAAACAAATCCATACTCTTTAAGAAAACAAAATACCAAATAGTCTTACATCACACAACATGCCACAACCTTCTCACAACCTCCAAACTCTAACTGGAGAGAATTTGCAAAACTCAGCCTTACATTCCTTAATGACCAACTCAAAACTAACCATAACTCAGGGTATCCCCCTCGGTTTCAAATATTCACAACTCTGAGCCCAAAAGACTCATTCCTCATCCAAGACTATTCCCTATCCAAAAGGGTAACTTGCCCACAACACAACAAGCTCATGACCAAAAGAAGGCCTTTTCAACAATTTTTTTTAACAAACCTACACCCAAAAAGAACCAACCCAACACCACTTCCATCTTCAAAGGAGATACTCGCAAGTGTGAACAAATGTATGTATGATTCCCTATATGCCCTCATCAATGCCTGTGCAAGTGCATGTAAATGCAATTTCTAATGTCATGCTCGAGAATGCATGCATGCCCTACAATATCTATAGATATTTACATATATGTTCTCTTACACTATGCATGATTATTTGTTCACACTCACAAATAACATCCTTGATTCCAACAATTTCAACTACTAACTTGCTAACTATTTCCAAGTCAGGTTAGCAGCAGCCACTCATCTTCAGCAGACTGAAATACACCTGTCAAAGCCTGAATGCACGGTGCAAACTCAGTTTCTAAACTGACCTCCCCGTATAACCGGAGGCACAACTACAGGTGAAAGGGGAAGGGAAATCGCTCTTCCCTAGCAGTCGCTTCACCCTCAAACTGACCATCAGTGATTATACTAGCACTAGCTCAAGTCTCACGTCTCAGAGGCATATTCCAAAACTTTAAACACAAATTTAAATGTATAATCAAAACATAATATCAAAACATATTAGACTTACATTCGGGGAAGATCCAAGGGAAACCTGAAGCATTTGAAAATGTATTGGCATTGACAATGTGTAACCGTTATCCCTTTTTAACCATCATCACTCAAAGTACAACCATCATGCTTAAATATTCAACAAGTTAACAACGTAATAAGTTCAATCACACACTTTAGCAAACCTGGCTCTGATACCACCAAATGTAACCCCCTTAGCCCGGCCTAGACGGAACCGACGCTAACGGGTTACACGGGGAATATCGAACCAAACCCGCGAAGGTCCGATTCGATAAAAAACCCTGAAAACCGATATGTTTTTTTTCCATTTCTTAACTAGATGCATAATTAAGTTCCTATGTGTGTCGAGGTCATGCATAACGAGAGTGAAGACATTCGGTTCACAATTGATCATTCAATTCGCATATAAGTACATAAGGACCAAAACGCAAATAATTTTAATTCCAATAATAAACCGGAAATTCAACCTACCATATTTCAATTAAACATGCATAGCATACTCGCAACAAAATTCAGATCAATAGAAGCATTACAACATCACCAATTTCGTGTTTCTATGATTATGGACCTAATCGTAAAGCTCACAAATCATGGGTCCATGACCAACATTAATTAACCCATAAGAATTTAATTTAACATCATGCATCACGGTGATATTACAACTCAGAATATTATTCGTTGCATCTATGTTCGATCGTGGAAAGATATCCGATCCTATACGAAATTTTCAACACTTAGAATGTTATTTTTGGTCAGGGGTATCGATACCTTAGATCTCGGTATCGGTACCCTATCGTGGAGCTGGCCTCGTTACACTTCGAAGGCTATTGGTATCGATACCCCCATTGGTGGTATCGATACTCCAACGTCCAGTGGGGTAATTGCATTGAACCATGATTCGATGCCGCCCAAAGTTAGCCTTGGGTATCGATACCCTTACTAGAGATATCGATACCCCCTGTGCAATTCATAAAATCCGGGCGTTTAAGAAGAGTTCCATCCACTTAAACTCAACCCTTAATCACTCCAAACTATATGCAAAGTTCCTAAGCATAAATAATGATAATAATCACACAATTGTCAACATCAAAGACTCCATACAATCTATAGGCATGCTTCCTAAAATATGATTAAAATAAAAAAAAAACGTTCATGCATGTGCATGCTTCAACGATCCAAAACAACACCATGGTCCAACAATTAACAATCAAAGCAATATAGGTCTTATTACAACATTAACCAAAGCAAAAATCACACTCTTCACATGGGATTGGTTTACACATTGCCAAGCCCCAAGTTAATTGCCAAAACATACCAAAAATTGAGATAACTTTTACCCTTGGTTCCCTTGCTCCGAATGTACCCTCGAATGTCTCTATTTTTCTGCAAGTATGAAAAGAGAGAGCTTAAGCAAAACATACTTAGTGAGGAAGCTCTAAACAAGATCAAAAATCATTTTTTTAGTCATACTTGCATCCTTCATGATTATTTGAAATATGTAAAACCAAATCAAGATTATCAACATTGTCAAATCATTTCATGTATCATGCACAAGTATATTATTTTATCTCATGTATGCATATTGGCTTTCTAGTGATCACTTAATATGAACTTTTAGTTCACCGAATACACGGATTCCTTTTTCCATAATTGGAGACACTTGGTCTCAACATGCATCGGTCGGACACATAGTCACCCTTGTATACATGTTACCTCCACTACGCACGGTCGGACACAAAGTCACCCTTGTTTACGCATGGGTCTACTATATGCACGGTCGGACACAAAGTGACCCTTGTTTACACATAGGCAAGCTCTACACGCACGGTCGGACACAAAGTCACCCTTGTTTACGTGTAGGCATCATCATTATTCTCAATATTTTTATAGTGCACTCAATCCTAATGACATGTCATTTGTATTCGAATCTAAAGTTAGTGTCACTAAGCCAATATCAACTCCAATCATTCATGTTAACTTGCTTCTCATAATGCATTCATTAAATGTTCATCATGTGAACTAAAATCATTCTCAACGGCTTTATAAACATAGGGCAAATAACCTCATCATATTCGAAATTCTTTTTCATGCTTACATAAGACATGAATGCCTTTATAAACCATGCACTTTCAGCAATTAACATATGCATGCATCATTTCAAATCAAAGATATGTTATTTCAAAATCTCATTGAAACATTGTTCACATATATGTCGTTACCAAAATAGCCGAAACTCGAGGTAATGCATCAACATCATTTAAATCACTTACTCTTGAACTATGGAAAGTTTTCACACTATTCCATAGTCCCCAAAACAGAACCGAACCAATGCGATTCACTTTTAACCCGAAATCACTCACCGAAAAGCGAAGCGAGCCCTCGCCGATGCTCCAACGCCAACGCACCAGCCACTTATGCACCTTCTTGCACTACCTCTACAACATTAAAAAAAGAGCATATTCACATCACAACATGCTCAAAACAACAGCCACATTAAACCTCCACAAAACTATCGAAAACCTTGCCGAAAAGACCAAAAACTAAGCTGAAACTTATCCGAAACAACATCAGCCCTTAACCTTATGAATCTAACATCTAATCCACCTCAATTATGAACTAAAAACACTTTCAAACCATCCTTATACCTCCAGCAAGAACAGAACACTTAAAACAGCCCCTAAAATAACCGAAAACCACCTTAAAACACCACCGATTGCATTATTCCGGGATTAATTTGATGTTAACTCATTTCAAGACTCAATCAATCATTTAATTGACCTAATATCATCATTAAATCATCCTAAATCCAACATCAATTGAGATCTCAAAAGATTTCACAAAAACCTTCACAAAACTCATAAATCTTGAATTAAAAACACAAAATTAAATATCAATGGTTAATGAGCAAGCCAATACTTGGGAATTTCAATAAAGAACCTTAGAAAAAGATTAGAAATCAGAATTTTACCTTTGAGATTAACTCCACAAAACAGATAAGAAATTCTCTCTTGATTTCCTTTAAAATGGATGTTGATTTTGCAAAATTGATGAGTAGGTTTTGTAGAGAATGAAAAGATGAGTAAAATGAAATAAATCTTGTTGAAAATGAAGAAGAAATCAACAAGTAATTGAAGAAATTTGGAGAAGAAAATGGAGAGAAAATTTTGAGAGAAAAGATGAGAAATTGGAAATAAGTTTTTTATTAAAATTAATTAAAACAAATTTGGTGAATAATCTTTAATTAAAAATAAATTGGGTTAATGGCCCTCTAAGAATTCTAATTATGGCTTACTTTCTAATTTAGTCACTAAAAATCTTAATTTCCGAAAATCACCAATTAGATTCCTAAACTTTTTCCAAAAATTACAATTTAGTCACTAGTACAAAATTAAGCCTAATTAAAAATCAAATTAAGGCTCAATAATATTCCTTTAACTTTGAAACACCATTTTAATATTTTTAAACCTTTACGAAAAATTATTACTTGTCCGATTAAATTATTATTATTTTAAATTTTCTCGGAATTAATGAACCGAAGAATCCGATTCAATTCGACTCGACTCGAATCCCCCAAACCAACACTCAAACTACTAACCCCAAAACCGGGATGTTACAACTCTTCCCCTCTTAAGAAAATTTCGCCCTCGAAATTCTTACCTGAAGCAAACAAGTGAGGAAACCGCTCTTCCATATTTTTTTCCTTGTCTCCCAAGTTGCCTCTTCAACACCTCGTTGTCTCCAAAGCACTTTAACCAAATCTATGGTCTTCCCTCGAAGAACCTTTGTATCTACATCCAAAATCTTCATCGATTCTTCTTCATAACTTATATCCGCTCTTAACTCAATCTCCTCAACTGGAACAACATGAGAAGGATCTGATCTATACTTACGAAGCATCGATACATGAAAAACATCATGCATCCTACTCAACTCCTCTGGAAACCTCAACCGATAAGCAATAGGACCAACACGCTCCACCTCATATAGCCCAATGAAACGAGGACTCAACTTACCCTTCCGTCCAAATCTCATCACTTTCTTCCGTGGCGAAACTTTTAGAAACACTTTGTCCCCGACATCATACTCTATCTCCATACGCTTCAAATCGGCATAAGACTTATGTATATCTGAAGCCCCCTTCAGCTTAGCACAAATAAGCTTAACCTTCTCATCCGTATCTTTCAACACTTGTGGTAAAGAAACATACTTTTGTACAACTTCCTTCCAACATAAAGGTGTACGACACCTACGCCCATATAAAGCCTCAAACGGTGCCATCTGTATACTTGCCTGGAAACTATTATTGTAAGCAAACTCCACCCAAGGCAACTGTTTCTCCCATGAACCTTGAAACTCAATGATGCAACATCTCAACATATCCTCCAAAGTCTGAATAACACGTTCAGACTGACCATCCGTCTGTGGATGATAAGCCGTAATAAAGCTAAGCCTTGTAACCAAAGCAACTTGCAAACCCTTCCAACACTTAGAGGTAAAGCACGGATCTCTATCCGATATGATCGACTTAGACACACCATGCAACTTCACCACCTCAAAAACATACAACCCCGCTAACTTATCCATAGAATACGTTGTATGCACGGAAAGAAAATGTGCACACTTCGTAAACCTATCAACAATCACCCATATAGAATCCTTTTTGGATGACGCTAATGGTAGCCCCGTCACAAAAACCATAGTCACTCTCTCCCACTTCCATTCCAGCACTTGAACAAGTTGCAACAACTCTATAGGAAACTGATGTTCAACTTTCACCCGTTGACACACGATACACCGTGACACAAACTCCGTCACATGCTTCTTCAACCAACCCAAAAATATACACTTTTGAGATTCCTGTATATCTTCACACTACTCGGATGCATAGCAAACGGACTAGTATGAGCTTCTACCAAGATAGCTTGTCTCAGCTCAACACCATCTAAAACCACAATCCGACCTTTAAAACACAAAAACTCATCATTATCAAAATGATATTCGGTCGGTCTACCTTCCGCGACATGTTCGACAATAGGCACCAAAGCCTCATCCTTCAACTGTTTCACCTTTATCATTTCTACCAAAAACAAGTTTTACCTACGACTCCATCACAAAGCCATTTTTTTCCTTTGAAATATTCCACTTAGAAAACATAGACCTTAACTCCACCGCTGTCTTAAGACTCAAAGCATCAGTTACCATGTTAGCTTTTACCGGATGATACTCAATAGACAATCAAACATTTACCCTCTTCGGACAAACAACAAATTCGTCCCAAACACTTAAGCAACAACGCACAAACCACCACACTACTTCATCTTTCACAGAAAACATAACTCAAAAGAGAACTCTTTTTTTTAGATCGGTACTCAACTCTTAGCAACCAAAACAGTTTCCATACCACATAGTCGAACTAACCCTCTTTTCAACACCCTTAATCATACAAGGTGATAAGTGCTCAACACACTATCACTTTTTACTCCTTTTATGGGCATTAATCATCGAATATACACCCACTCGGACCAATGCATGTGCTTAATGTGATATTTTTAGAAGTTATACTCATATAGATAATATTTACAGAAAAAGGCACGTTTTACTGCATTTTCATATATGTGCAGGAGAACCAGTGCCGAAGCAGCGACAAGGCCGAGGCAGGACCTGATGTCGAGGCAACAACAAAAGGACAGGAAGCAAGACTGTAGGCGATGGAAAGATAAAAATCCAAGGAACGTGTCTGGACTCAAAGCCCATGAATCGGAGCTGGCTAGCATGAGGAAAAGCCCAAGAAAAGACCAAGCGGGAAAGCCCCCTTAGCCGAATCAAACTTGGAAATATTTTAATTATGTACTTGACTTGTTCCCTACTCCAAGTTGTATTCTACTTAGGAAAGGTTTGCCCTAGGTCTAGCCTATATAAAGACCTAGCCACCCAATGTATTAGGACGGAATACCGAGGGAGAGAGCCGAACTTTATATTTGTCTTCTTCCTCTCCATTATGTTCTAAACCTTCTTAGGAATTAGGTGAAGGTTGTCGAGTATATGTGAGAGGAGATTGTACTTTGTCTTTGATTCAATGCAATAAAATTATCAAGGTTGTCGAGTAATCCATTTATCTAAGCTCGGGAGAGTTAGATTCACGAAAGGGGTAAGTACGGTGTTTCAATCGCGAAATACTAACTTGGCCTAGGGATAGGTTAAGAGTTTCAGCGGCTAAAAGAAGTGTGAGATTGGTTGGTGAGTATACTTGGTTCACGCCGGTAGGTATCATCAAGGACTAGTCATCAACAACACTCTGACTTAGGGATAAGCGGAGTCATCCAAGGACACTTTGCCGAACTTTGGTAAAGTCTACCCACGAGTAAGGGATTGCCGCTGCCAAGGCAGTAAACTACAGTGCTGCTGAGGCAGTGATATTCGATTGCATTGGACAGAGACAAGTCAATCAATTCCACAATACGACGCATCTGGATCCTAGCCCATCTCTCTCTACTATTTCAACCTTTTATCTTTTATTTAGTTATTTTAGTTTAGATAAATCAAATCAACTCACTTGTGTTTTTATCTTTCTACAGAACAAGAAGGTGAAGAAATCATATTAAGTATACCGGTCCCTGAGGAGACGATAACTCGATAAAATACTTATCACTTATTACTTGCGATGTGTCCACTTGCACTAAACGCGCACTTTTGACACGCGACAGTAGTAAACTGTAGTGCTGCCGAGGCAGTGATATACGATTGCATTGAGCAGAGACAAGTCAATCAAATCCACAATACAACGCAACTGGATCCTGACCCATATCTCTCTATTATTCCAACTCTTTATTTTTATTTAGTTATTTTAGTTTAGATAAACCAACTCAATTCACTTGTGTTTTTACTTTTCTACAGAACAAGAAGGTGAAGAAAGCATATTAAGTCTACCGGTCCCTGAGGAGACGATAATCCGATAATACTTATCACTTATTACTTTCGATGTGTCCACTTGCACTAAACGCGCACTTTTAACACGCGACAAGTTTTTGGCGCCGTTGCCGGGGACTGGCAACTAAATTTTGTTTTCTTTATTTTCTTGTTTATTTTTATTTTTATTTTACTTTTGTTTTTCGTGGTGTATGACCAGGGCCAATCCAACCAACCCCTTGTACGAGTTAGATCCAGAGATCGAAAGAACAAGGCAAAGGTTGAGGAGACAGATCCAAGGAGCCATGGCAGATCACCCGACAGGACTTAAATGGATTAAACGCAGGAGTTGTCACACCGGAGATAGAAGCAGCCCACTTTGAACTTAAACTTGTTATGTTCAATATGTTAAATACAATTGGACAATTTGGTGGGTCTGGAACTGAAGACGCAAGGCAACACCTCAAGTCCTTCATGGAAATTTGTAACTCTTTCAAAATCCATGGAGTCCATGAATATGTCTTGCGATTAAAGCTACTCCCCTATTCACTGAGGGATAGGGCGAAAGCTTGGTTAAATAGCATTCCAGCAGGATGTATTGGTTCCTGGAGTGAACTTTGTCGTGATTTTATTACCCATTTTAATCGTACAAACTTATATGATAGAATTCGTAATGAAATCACTTCTTTTCGACAGGCAGATGACGAATCAATGTACGAGCCATGGGAGCGCTACAGAGATTTACTACACAAGTGTCCTTTGCATGGATTCCCCCTATGGACACAGGTGACTATGTTCTACAATGCCACGAATGCCCCGACAAGGATGATGTTAGATGCCTCGGCAAACGGAACACTCCTGGATAAAGCACCTGAGGAAGCTATTGAAATATTGAATAAAATCGCAAAGAATGACTTTCAGTTTCCTACATCTAGACGAGGAGGAGTACGACGCTAAGCCACGGTAAATGAATTAGACACATCAAGTTCAGTGGCAGCACAATTGGCCTCTCTTACCAAGATGGTGCAAAGCCTACAGTTACAACAAAATACCCGTGAGGTCAAGGTAATTGATTCCTACTGTGACTTATGCGGAGGTAACCACAGTTCCTCTGAGTGCATGAATTAAGAAACCCCTCAACACATACAATCCCTCATGGAAGAGGCATCCAAACCTATCATGGAGAAACCCTAACAATGCCTTAAACCCAATCACCCAACCTTCAGGATTTCAGCAACCGATGCCGCAGCAGCAAGCCTAGCAGTCAATGCCGCCGTCGCAGATGCAGTAGCAACCGGTAAGTTCATTGGAGAACACGCTAAAGGCCTTCATGATGAAAACTGAGTCATACATGGCAGAGAATAGTAATTTCATCAAGAGGACAGATGCCTTCATGAATAGAACAGAGATGAGGTTGCAAAATCAAGAAGCGACTATTAAAACGCTGGAAACTCAGGTTGGGCAGTTTGCTCAAAGCATAAACACTAGACCATAAGGAGGACTACCTAGCAATACTGAAGTTGCTAAGGTAATGGGCCATGAACAGTGCAAAGCAATCACTACTAAGAGTGATCTACAACTAAAGGAAAAGATCCTAGAGAGCCAAATTCAATCAGTAGATCGAGCAAAAGAAGAGGCTGAGCAAACTGAAGCTGATAACAGTGCCCCGGCATAAAGCACTGTAGCTCCTGAGCAGCCTGCCAAGGCAACAACAACTCTAGTGGTGCCAGGTATCAAATTTCAAACTAAAAAAACCCTGTATGAGATGAGACCACCACCACCTTTCCCACAAAGGTTGAAAAAGCAAAAACAGGACCAACAATTCAAGAAGTTCCTCAACATCTTGAAGCAAGTCCACATCAACATACCGTTCGTTGAAGCTATTGAACAAATGCCTAATTATGCCAAGTTCCTAAAGGACATGGTGTCAAAGAGGAAACAAATTGGTGAGTTTGAGACAGTGGCTGCTACCGAGGGATGCATGGCAATGCTGCATAACCGCATGCCACCAAAGTTAAAAGATCATGGTTGCTTTACTATACCTTGTGTGATAGGTAAGAATTATGAAGGTAAGGCCCTATGCGACCTTGGAGCAAGCAGAAATCTCATGCCCAAATCAGTCTTTCAAAAGCTTGGAATTGGAAGGGCGAAACCTACAACAGTTATGCTCCAACTAGCAGATCGATCCTATGTGCAACCTGAAGGCAAAATCGAGGACATACTAGTAAAAGTAGATAAATTTATTTTTCCAGCTGACTTTCTTGTCCTTGATTGTGAAACAGTTGACAATGCACCGATCATCCTTGGGAGACCTTTCCTTGCAACTGGACGCACCCTAAGTGACGTGGAAAAAGGAGAACTGACAATGAGAATCAATGATCAAGAAATCAAACTAAATGTGTGCCAATTGATGAAGAGACATGACGAACTTGAAGAAGAATGTCAGATGCTGGATGACACAGATGAAGATCACACAATACCTTGTCTTAGCAACAACTGCCTCGGCAGTGATCTCCATGACATACCCCAAGTATGCCTCGGCAGTGATATGGATGACTGTTACAGCAGTACTTTGAACAGTGCTGAGACAACCGAGAAGGAGGAAGCTAATTGGACAACACATCTTCCAGGTAAGTACTTTGAACCATTAGAGTATAAAGGGAAGAATGAAAAATCTATAAATAAAGAACCGTTGGTCACAGAATTAAAACCCTTACCAGAAAAACTAAAATATGCTTATTTGGGAGATAACCACACGATGCCGGTAATTATTTCTTCTAAGTTGTTGCCAGAACAGGAACAGACCTTAATAGCAATGCTGCGGTAGCACAAAAGGGCAATTGGGTGGTCAATTGATGATCTGAAAGGAATAAGTCCAGCAGTATGTATGCATAAAATCCTCTTAGAAGAAGACCATAAGCCCACTATTGAAGCTCAAAGGAGACTTAATCACGCTATGAAGGAGGTAGTACGTAAGGAAATAATCAAGTGGCTTGATGCAGGAATTATTTATCCTATCTCTGATAGTGCATGGGTAAGCCCGGTACAATGTGTACCTAAGAAAGGTGGTATGACCGTCATAACCAACGAGAACAACGAACTGATACCAACCAGGACTGTGACCGGTTGGAGGGTTTGTATGGATTATCGCAAGTTGAATAAGGCAACGAAGAAGGATCACTTCCCTTTACCCTTCATTGATGAAATGCTTGATAGACTTGTTGGTAAACCTTATTACTATTTTCTTGATGGTTATTCAGGATACAATCAAATTGCCATTGATCCATAAGACCAGGCAAAAACCACTTTCACTTGCCCATATGGAACTTATGCATTTAGAAGGATGTCGTTCGGCCTTTGCAATGCCCCGGCAACTTTCCAGAGATGCATGATGGCGATTTTTTCTGACATGATAGAGGACTTCTTAGAGATATTCATGGATGATTTCTCATTCTTTGGAGACAGCTTTGATCACTACCTCGACAATCTCGAAAAAGTGCTGCAAAGATGTGAGGAATCCAATCTATTCCTAAACTGGGAAAAATGCCATTTTATGGTAAATGAAGGTATCGTGTTGGGCCACAAAATATAATCACAAGGAATAGAAATGGATAAAGCCAAGATAGATGTGATAAAGAATTTACCTCCACCAATTTCTGTGAAAGGAGTTTGAAGCTTCTTAGGCCATGCAGGTTTCTATAGACGGTTTATTTCTAATTTCTCCAAAATTTCTAAACCTCTTTGCAACTTGCTTGAACAAGATAGGAAATTCGAATTTAATGAGAAATACACTGAAGCATTCGAGACTCTCAAGGAGAAGCTAATCACTGCACCGATAGTAATCCCACCGGATTGGTCGTTGCCATTTGAATTGATGTGTGATGCTAGTGATCATGCTGTCGGGGCAGCACTCGGGCAGAGGAAGAATAATCTGTTCCATGTGATCTACTATTCCAGTAAAACACTCAATGATGCACAAATCAACTACTCCACAATAGAAAAAGAATTACTAGCAGTGGTATTTGCCTTTGACAAGTTTCGATCATATCTTATCAGAACAAAGGTCA
Source organism: Abelmoschus esculentus (assembly GCA_035048815.1). Classification (NCBI taxonomy): domain Eukaryota; kingdom Viridiplantae; phylum Streptophyta; class Magnoliopsida; order Malvales; family Malvaceae; genus Abelmoschus; species Abelmoschus esculentus. The sequence goes on from JAUCBN010000044.1 coordinate 5,477,671, forward strand.
TTGTTCACACTGATCATTCGGCAATTAAATACCTCTTCTCAAAGAAGGATGCCAAGCCTAGACTGATTAGATGGATCCTTCTTTTACAAGAATTTGATGTTGAAATCAAAGACCGCAAAGGTATAGAAAACCAAGTAGCCTATCATCTTTCTAGACTGGAGAACAAGGACAATACCCACTCACTTGAAGAAATACAAGATGAATTTCCAGATGAACAAATATTGCAAATTGTTACAACTGCAAGGGATACTGCCGAGACAGAGGCCGCAGCAGTATACAATCGCGCTGCCGCGGCATTATCTGAATACATCTTCGCAACATTGACAGAAGACCTTGCCGCAGTAACATCCACCCCCTAGTATGTTGATCTTGTTAATTATCTAGTTAGTGGTATTATCCCTTATAACCTTAACCATAACGAAAAGAAGAGGTTTCAGCATAATGCAAAGCATTATTTTTGGGACGACCCTCTTCTATTTAAACATTGTGCAGATCAGGTTATAAGAAGATGTGTACCAGAAGAAGAATAGAAAGCAGTACTCCAGCACTGTCATGATTCACCTTGCGGAGGACATTTTGGAGGAAACAGAACAACAACAAAGGTACTGCAATCTGGCCTCTACTGGCCAACCATTTACAAAGATGCCCACGACTATTACAAGAACTGCGACCGATGCCAACGCACGGGCAATATTTAAGACGACATGAGATGTCATTACAACCCATTCTGAAAGTAGAACTGTTTGATGTTTGGGGAATAGATTTCATGGGACCATTGCCATCATCCCAAGGAAATCTTTACATCCTAGTAGCGATGGATTACGTATCAAAGTGGGTCGAAGCAATCGCCACACCTCACAATGATTCCAAGACAGTTTAAAAATTTCTCAAGAAAAATATTTTTACAAGGTTTGGAATCCCTAGAGCAATAATAAGTGACAAAGGTAAACACTTTGATAACAGACTTATTGCCGCGGCACTAAAGAAACTCGGCATCACCCACAAGCTCGCTACGGCATATCATCCACAGACAAATAGACAAGCTGAAATATCCAACAAGGAATTAAAACAGATCCTTGAAAAGGTGGTAAATCCATCTAGAAAGTATTGGTCCTATCGTCTCGATGATGCTTTATGGGCCTAGAGGACAACATTCAAAACCCCATTAGGAACATCTCCATATAAGCTTGTATTCGGGAAAGCTTGTCACTTACCTATTGAAATTGAGCATAAAGCATATTGGGCAGTGAAGAACTTAAATATGGATTAAGAAAAAGCCGGACAGAAAAGACTGCTAGACCTCAATGAGATAGAAGAATTCCAAACAACAGCATACGAGAATGCCAAGATCTAGAAAGAGAAAACGAAAAGATGGCACGATCGTAGGTTACTGCCGCGGCAGTTCCTGCTGGGGCAGCACATCCTCCTTTTTAACTCCAGGATTAGACTGTTTCTAGGAAAACTCAAATCCAGATGGTCAGGACCATTTGAAGTCGTTCGAGTTTTCCCACATGGAGCAGTAACGATCAAATCACCAAAGGATGGCCATGAATTCAAAGTAAATGGCCAACGCTTGAAACACTATTCTGGGCCACATGACATGAAGACTATGGAGACCATCACCTTAGAAGATGCCTTCGCACGCCCTCCTATGAAGAATTAATGCCGCGACCTTCTATTTTTTTTCTTTTCCGCGATTTCTAGGAATAATTTTAAATTTAACTTTTATTTTAGGATATTTAATTGTTGATTTTATTTTGTTTTCTTTAGCAAAGAGACAAAGTGGAGGCAGGCAAAAGCGCAACCATCGCCCTCACCAAGGACAAAGCATTTGGCAGCAAGGCCGAGGAGGAAAATTTTTACAAGCAGCTCTTCGGAGTCGCTTTAAAATCTTTGTTCTTACTTCAATATTACTTTCTTTTGTTGTCTTTATTTGATGTTTATTATATTCATATTTTATTTTGCCGTGTATTTCTTCAAATATAAAGCATTGAGGACAATGCTTGGTTTGAGTTTGGGGGTGCAGATTCACTGCCAAGGCAGCAATCTACTGCCGCGGCCTTGCCAAAAAGGGAGTATTCTAGTGAATTTTTTTTTTTAAATTTTTATGCTCCCCGCCTGACTTGAATTAACTGCCTGCACTTTTGCACTGCTCTTCATCAGTATTGCCATAGTTTATTCTTTAAGGCTATAGAAATCTTTCTCCTTACCATGTTTAAGTTCTGTTAAGAGGGCTTAACCTTAGGATGCTTAAGGATGAAAACTTAGAAGCTTACTATAGGAAGAATGCTAAACACTTTTGGGACTTGTTGGATTATAGGAATTCTTTTAATGAACTTAGGTGATAATGACTTAGATTTTTGGAAAAGTAACTAGAGGTGCCTACCACCGACTCTAGATAGTCTCTTCTTCATGCTAGAGGTGCCCGAAACTGGCTCTAGTATGTTTTAAGGAGTATTAAAAAGAAAGAAGGAATTTAGTGAACAGAAAAACACAAGTCTTTGAGGTGCCCGAAATTGGCTCAAGATTTGGTGTTTGAAAAGAAGAGAAACACTTAACCAAATTCTACTTGTCTTGAACTTAGAGTTTGTCTAAGAAAGCCTTTAATCAAACTTGTCCACAAAAACGCACACACTCACAATTCTTATAGTTTGTTTCTAGGTAAACCCTTGGGTAACCGAATGGTTAAAGCTTAAGAATAGGCCTAGTTATGGTGGGGAGAATAGACGGAAATGTAAGACCAAGAGAGAGTAGAGTTCGGAAAATTGATGGTTTGCATTACTTGAGGACAAGCAATAGTTCGAGTTTGGGGTGTGATAAGTGCTCAAACAATATCACTTTTTACTCCTTTTATGGGAATTAATCACCGAATATACACCCACTCGGACCAATGCATGTGCTTAATGTGATATATTTAGAAGTTATACTAATATAGATAATATTTACAAAAAAAGGCACGTTTTACTGCATTTTCATATCTGTGCAGGAGAACCAGTGCCGCGGCAGCGATAAGGCCGAGGCAGCAGCAAAAGGACAAGAAGCAAGACTGTAGGCGATGGAAAGATAAAAATCCAAGGAACGTGTCTAGACTCAAAGCCCATGAATCGGAGCTGGCTAGCATGAGGAAAAGCCCAAGGAAAGACCACGCGGGAAAGCCCCCTTAGCCGAATCAAACTTGGAAATATTTTAATTATGTACTTGACTTGTTCCCTATTCCAAGTTGTATTCTACTTAGGAAAGGTTTGCCCTAGGTCTAGCCTATATAAAGACCTAGCCACCCAATGTATTAGGACGGAATACCTAGGGAGAGAGCCGAACTTTATACTTGTCTTCTTCCTCTCCATTATGTTCTAAACCTTCTTAGGGATTAGGTGAAGGTTGTCGAGTATATGTGAGAGGAGATTGTACTTTGTCTTTGATTCAATGCAATAAAATTATCAAGGTTTGCTTATCCTTTGTTATTCCTTGTTCTTGCATTCGAGCTCGGGAGAGGAGAGTATGAGTCATCCATTTATCTAAGCTCGGGAGAGTTAGATTCACGAAAGGGATAAGTACGGTGTTTCAATCACGAAATACTAACTCGGCCTAGGGATAGGTTAAGTGTTTCAGCGGCTAAAAAAAGTGTAAGATTGCTTGGTGAGTATAATTGGTTCACACAGGGAGGTATCATCAAGGACTCGTCATCAACAACACTCTGACTTAGGGATAAGCGGAGTCATCCAAGGACACTTTGCCGAACTTTGGTAAAGTCTACCCACGAGTAAGGGATTACCGCAGAAGACAGTATTGTCGCTGCTGAGGCAGTAAACTGCAATGCTGCCGAGGCAGTTGATAAGTGCTCAACACACTATCACTTTCTACTCCTTTTATCGGCATTTATCACCAAATATTCACCCACTTGAACCAATGCATGTGCTTAATGTGATATATTTAGAAGTTATACTTAAATAGATAATATTTATAGAAAAAGGCACGTTTTACTGCGTTTTCAAATCTGTGCAGGAAAACAATTGCCGCGGCAGAGACAAGGCCGAGGCAGGGCCTGATGCCGAGGCAGCAGCAGGAAGATAGGAAGCAAAGTGATAGGCGATGGAAAGACAAAAATCTAAGGAACGTGTTTGGACTTGAAGCCCAAGAATCAGAGCTGGCTAGCACAAGGAAAAGCCCAAAGGAAGACCACGCGGGAAAGCCCCCTTAGCCGAATTCAAACTTGGAAATATAATATTATTATGTACTTGACTTGTTCCCTACTCCAAGTTGTATTCTACTTAGGAAAGGTTTGCCCTAGGTCTAGCCTATATAAAGACCTAGCCACTCAATGTATCATAGATCGAAAATACCTAGGGAGTGCCGACTTCTACTCTTGTTTACTTCCTCTCCATCATGTTCTAAAACCTTCATAGGGTTTAGGTGAAGGTTGTGGAGTATTTGTGAGAGGAGATTGTAATTTGTCTTTTATTCAATGCAATAAAGATTATCAAGGTTTGCTTATCCTTTGTTATTCCTTGTTCTTGCATTCAAGCCCGGGAGGAAAGTTTGTGAGTAATCCATTTATCTAAGCTCGGGAGAGTTAGATTCACGAAAAGGGTAAGTACGGTGTTTCAATCGCGAAATACTAACTCGGCCTAGGGATAGGTTAAGAGTTTCAGCGGCTAAAAGAAGTGTGAGATTGGTTGGTGAGTATAATTGGTTCACGGCGGGAGGTATCATCAAGGACTAGTCATCAACAACACTCTGACTTAGGGATAAGCGGAGTCATTCAAGGACACTTTGCCGAACTTTGGTAAAGTCTGCCCACGAGCAAGGGATTGCCGCGGCAGACAACGTTATCGCTGCCCAGACAGTAAACTGCAGTGCCGCCGAAGCAGGGATATGCGATTGCATTGGATAAAGACAAGTCAATCAAGTCCACAATACAATACTACTGGATCCCGGCCCATCTCTCTCTCTAATATTTCGACTCTTTATTTTTATTCAATTATTTTAGTTTAAATAAATCATACCAACTCACTTGTGTTTTTATCTTTCTACAAATCAAGAAGATAAAGGAAGCATATTAAGTATATCAGTCTCTGAGGAGACGATAACTCGATAACATACTTATCACTTATTACTTGCGATGTGTCCGCTTGCACTAAACGCGTACTTTTGACACGCGACACAATGATATACGATTTCATTGAGCAGAGACAAGTCAATCAAATCCACAATACAACGCAACTGGATCCTGACCCATCTCTTTCTATTATTAAATCTCTTTACTTTTTATTTAGTTATTTTAGTTTAGATAAACCAACTCAATTCACTTGTGTTTTTACTTTTCTACTGAACAAGAAGGTGAAGAAAGCATATTAAGTCTACCGGTCCCTGAGGAGACGATAATCCGATAATATTTATCACTTATTACTTTCGATGTGTCCACTTGCATTAAACGCGCACTTTTGACACGCGACACAAGGTAACCATATAAACCTTCCATCAGCCTACGGTCCACACAACGATGCTGAACCAACAAGCCTCATATTTGCTTAACATAAAACCGCTAAACATGGTCTCAAGCAAACTCCATCGATGGCAACACCCTCATTAGGAGACATAGTCCTAGCATACTATCCCTCTACCTATGGATGACAAAACCCAATACTCAAACGGAAGCCAATGTTGTTCCCCCCCCAAAAAAACCTCGAATCTAAACATGCTAGGACATACAACATATCCAACCCAACCAAAGGAACTTAGGACTCCAAGAGAACCGTAGTCAAATAAATGATTGTTCCAGCTACACACCTAGAAAACCTCATCTCACCCTCAAAATTTTACTACCCAACTCATGATGATTCTTCCGAACTTACCAATAGGACAAACAACCACCCATAACTCAACCATATCCAAAACAAGCCCACTCAAAATCACCTGCTCCTAACTTCTATCACAACACCGTACCACCAAACACATAGGAAAGATTACCACATGCCCTTATCAAGACACCACTCCAACTCGGCAACCTTCGAAACAACCATGCGGCTCAGATAACCTAAAAGGTTCTTGACACAAAAACTTAACCTTGTCAAACACATCCTCAACTAGACCCTTACCAAACATCTGATCACGTCTCACCTCCGATCAACTTAACTAAGTCACACCTGTCAAAGCCTGAATTCACGGTGCAAACTCAGTTTCTAAACTGACCTCCCCGTATAACCGGAGGCATAACTACGGGTGAAAGGGGAAGGGAAATCGCTCTTCCCTAGCAGTCGTTTCACCCTCAAACTAACCATCAGTGATTATACTAGCACTAGCTCAAGTCTCACGTCTCAGAGGCATATTCCAAAACTTTAAACACAAATTTAAATGTATAATCAAAACATAATATCAAAACATATTAGACTTACATTCGGGCAAGATCCAAGGGAAACTTGAAGCATTTGAAAATATATTGGCATTGGCAATGTGTAACCGTTATCCCTTTTTAACCATCATCACTCAAAGTACAACCATCATGCTTAAATATTCAACAAGTTAACAACGTAACAAGTTCAATCACACACTTTAGCAAACTTGGCTCTGATACCACCAAATGTAACCCCTTTAGCCCAGCCTAGACGGAACCGGCACTAACGGGTTACATGGAGAATATCGAACCAAACCCGCGAAGGTCCGATTCGATAAACAACTCTGAAAACCGATATGCTTTTTTATTTCTTAACTAGATGCATAATTAAGTTCCTATGTGTGTCGAGGTCATGCATAACGAGAGTGAAGACATTCGGTTCACAATTGATCATTCAATTCGCAAATAAGTACATAAGGACCAAAACTAAAATAATTTTAATTCCAACAATAAACCGGAAATTCAACCTACCATAGTTCAATTAAAAATGCATAGCATACTCACAATAAAATTCAGATTAATCGAAGCATTACAACGTCACCAATTTCGTGTTTCTATGATTATGGACCTAATCGTAAAGCTCACAAATCATGGGGACTATGACCAACATTAATTAACCCATAAGAATTTAAGTTAACATCATGCATCACGGTGATACCTTAGATCTCGGTATCGGTACCCTATCGTGGAGCTGGCCTCGTTGCACTTCGAAGGCTATTGGTATCGATACCCCCATTGATGGTATCGATACTCCAGCGTCCAGTGGGGTAATTGCATCGAACCATTATTCGATGCCGCCCAAAGTTAGCCTTGGGTATCGATATCCTTTCTAGAGGTATCGATACCCCCTGTGCAATTCATAAAATCCGGGTAAGAGGAGTTCCATCCACTTAAACTCAACCCTTAATCACTCCAAACTATATGCAAAGTTCCTAAGCATAAATAATGATAATAATCACACAATTGTCAACACCAAAACTCCATACAATCTATAGGCATGCTTCCTAAAATATGATTAAAATAAAAAACGTTCATGCATGTGCATGCTTCAACGATCCAAAACAACACCATAGTCTAGCAATTAACAATCAAAGCAATATAAGTCTTATTACAACATTAACCAAAGCAAAAATCACACTCTTCACATAGGATTGGTTTACACATTGCCAAGCCCCAAGTTAATTGCCAAAACATACCAAAAATTGAGATACTTTTCCCCTTGGTTCCCTTGCTCCGAATGTAGCCTCGAATGTCTTTATTTTTCTGCAAGTATGAAAAGAGAGAGCTTAATCAAAACATGCTTAGTGAGGAAGCTCTAAACAAGATCAAAAATCATTTTTTTAGTCATACTTGCATCCTTCATGATTATTTGAAATATGTAAAACCAAATCAAGCTTATCAACATTGTCAAATCATTTCATGTATCATGCACAAGAATATTATTTTATCTCATGTATGCATATTGGCTTTCTAGTGATCACTTAATATGAACTTTTAGTTCACCGAATACATGGATTCCTTTTTCCATAATTGGAGACACTTGGTCTCAACATGCATCGGTCGGACACATAGTCACCCTTGTATACATGTTACCCCCACTACGCACGGTCGGACACAAAGTTACCCTTGTTTATGCATGGGTCAACTATATGCACGGTCGGACACAAAGTCACCCTTGTTTACGTGTAAGCATCATCATTATTCTCAATATTTTTATAGTGCACTCAATCCTAATGACATGTTTTCTTATCTTGATCATGAACATTGTCATGACATTTTTCTCTACTAGCTGCTATCCATTGCTTGAGGACAAACAATAGCTTAAGTTTGGGGGTGTGATAGCTCTACAAAAAGGCTATATTTAGGTCCTTTTTACTTAAGTTATTGGTTGTCTTTAAGCGCATATAAGATCATTTAGATGCATTTAGGATCATAACATTGCATTTGGTGGTTAGTTATGCCTTGACATTTCTGGTGCGGTAATAGATGCTATTTTATGGGGGAAGGTCGTGCTTTGGCTGATTATGTGCAGGTAAAGTAAATCTGGGAGCAAGGGAGATTTTACATGACATTTTTAGAAGGAAAGAAAAGTAAAAATTTCATGGCAAATATGGAGACATCTAGTGCTGCAAAAAAAGACAAGAAGATATTTTGAGAGGAGTACCAGCTAGTGTTGTACGTGAGGTTGGCCATAACCACCTTGGAGGGGAATATTGTCACCTGGAAGAATTTTATTGCATGTGAATAGGGGTGTAAAAGGAATTTTCCTCATACCTAGGGTATTCCTCCCCTACTATAAATAGAAAAGGTCACCTAAGATAAGAAGAAACTTGGGAGGAGGATCTTCATAGAGGCCTTTAGAGTTGATTTTGAGGCAAGAAAGAGGCAGAAAAAAGATTCCACCTTTCTTTCCGAACCACCGTCCGAAGGGTTCCTTCATTGATCGAGCTTGAAGGGAGTGACATGCTAGGCACCTGAGAGGGGCTAGCACGCTAAAGTGTCTCCATGGTGGTCGAAGAGCCAGCAGTAGCGTGCCCCAAGGGTGTCTTCCAACCTTTCCCTTTGATTTATTTCTTATGTTTGAGAGGTTGTTGTGGATGATATGTTTTAAACACTTTCACACCACCATGTTTAATATTTATTTGGTGGATGTTTTTTGTGGATGATTTAACTTTGTTTCTTATGAATATATTAGCATGCTATGTGTTTGTTTATTTGCTTTGCTCATTTTTTAAAATTATCTAAGCGTGTAAGAGTCATGAGAGTGTCCTTTGTTTAGGTATAGTGCTAGGTGATCGATAGAAACTTAACCATAGATCCTTAGTGTTCCAGAGAAACTATGGGAGGATCGACGTGAACAATAGGTTCTAGACTGCAAATAGAGCCTAATCTAAACTTAGGTGCTCGAGAGAGACAAGTGACGGTTTCAACGAATAAAAGGAGTGTTCTTTTTTTATAGGCTAGATGTCACTACTGAGACCGAGAGAAGATGTCGTGGCATTTTAGACTGTTAGGTTCCTTTGACTCGAGAGAGCATAAGCATGTTAGAAAACTCTGTCGAGTAAATATGCCATATATCATCTAGTGGTTCGAAGGAGTGAGTTTAAGAAATCCATAAGGAGTACATCATTCATTCCCAGTAGAGCTTATCAATCGAGGATTATTACATCATATTGCTTACTTTTGTGTTTTCTCATTTCGTTTTTGCCTTGGCATTTACAAAGTGTTTCTTCTATTTACTTGTCCACTTGCAATCATATTGCTATTACTCTTCTCACACTACTATCATATTGTCACTCTGCCAACACTTTACATTTCATTTTGCCTTGAGACTTTTAATTGCTTGCTTATTCTGAAATTGCCATAGCATTTTCAATATTACACCTTCATCATATTCCACCGTACATTCATAACATTTTTCACTTTATTCCCAATTTTCTATACCATTTTACTTATTTTCCTTTTAGTTAGTGACCATTTTTCCTTGACAAAGTTGACTTGAATTTTTCTCCTGATCCTCGTGGTAACGATACTCACTCACCCATTATTACTTGCATGAATATGTATACTTATACATATTTTCGCGTAATTTATGTCACTACACAGTACGGGCCAAGTTTTTGGCGTCGTTGCCGGGATCTGATGAGTAAAAGTTTTTCATTTTTATCTTGGTATTTTCGTTTTACTTTCTTTATTTTCTTAGTTCAGTTTTACTTTTTAGGGTTTTCCTAATGCATGACAAGAAGGTTTACTGACGGACCTCTCTACCCTATAGTGCCTAAAATTGAGCGATTTTTTGACAAAGAAGACGTATTCAGCGTGAGAATAAAGCCATGTACGGTGTTCAAAATCAGGGTATTCCGAATCAAGATCCAGTAGTACCAAATGTCGTGGCAAATCAGAATACTGCTACACCTCGACCGAGGGTTATTCGGGATCACTTAAATCTTATCTTGGATGATCTTAATCCTGTGATTGTTGCACCAAAAATTCAAGCTACACACTTTGAACTCAAGCCTGTCATGTTCAATATGCTGATCTCTATTGGGCAATTTGGTGGTATGCCTCATGAAGATGTAAGGCAATATATTCGTGCATTCTTAGAAGTTTGTGACTCATTTCCTCAAGAAGGAGTGCATGAGGATGTGTTGAAGATCAAACTATTTCCTTATTCTCTATGTGGTCGAGCAAGGGCATGGTTAAGTGGAATACCATCCGGTTCGATGGAGTCATGGGTTGATCTATGTAAAAGAATTTTACTGCGTAATCATCCACAAAAAATACGAGGTTGGTTTCGTGTTCGGGACGAAGAGAAATTTCGGAAAGCACGAAGCTTTTCGAACTCCAGCGACTTCGGATGGCAATGATCGGCACGTGGTTCACGGCGATAATGATCGCCAACCATAGGTAGAGGCATTGAGGCAGAGAAGTTGAGAAAGCCTTTAGATGTTATTATATTTGAATTAATAAAGTGAATTTTTGAAGTAATGTTATTTATATAAAGCCTTGACAAAATGATATCGTTTTGTTTAACTCTAAATTGTGAATAGGTTCGATCCATACATGAGACCACGTATTTCCAAAAAAAGGTGATAATCTCGTTCGCAGTCTTTCAATCTCTGTATCCTTTCAATTTTGCCCCTTTAATTTTGATGCTTTTTCATTTCGATCACGTTTTTTTTTTCCTTTTAACTTGCATAATATTTTAAGAATTGTATTGTTCATATTAATATTCATTATTTATAATATTATATACCTTAATTATTATTATTATTATTATTATTATTATTATCATGACTATTAATATTTATAAACGTATTATGTCATAATTATTACTATTAATATTTTTATTTACAGTACTAAATATTAGGTTATTTTATTATTATTATTATTATTATTATTATTATTATATATTTTCATTATTTCAATGCATTGTTATATTAATATTACCATTATCACTTTTATTGCTTCATTGTTATTTTATTGTTATTTTCACTAATATTATTATTTATGTGAATTAAGTTTCAAGAATAGAGAGGGATCATGTTTTTTAATTTTAAAACTGAATTTATATTTTTTATCATATAAAATATTTTGTAACCGACATGTGCCAAGTTTTGGGCGTTGTGGGGATGTATTCCTTTCCTCACATATAATAGACTCTCGGACCTGACTCTGATTTTGTAGACTTAATTTTAGTTTTTCAATCGCACTGCAAAAAAAAATTGGTGGTGTCTCCCCAAAAATTTTCAATGATTACAGGCATACTTGTTATTGTTGGGTATATCTCCTTAAAGTTAAAGATCAAACATGGAATGCGTTTTTTAACACCATGGTTAAAAAATCAATTTAATGCTACATTCAATGAAGTTCAAACAGATTGGGGTGGTGAGTATAGAGCTTTGTCACCTCTCCTTCAAACAATAGGAATAAAACAACAAATTGTGTGTCCACACACGTTTGAACAAAATGGTATTGTTAAGAGAAAGAACAGGTACATTATTGAAACATCTCTAGCTTTGTTGGCTCAAGCATCTCTCCCTTTTTTAGTTCTAGTCTTATGTAGTAAGCATTGTTATGCATTTAATCTATCGAGTACCATCTTCATTGTTACATGGAGTTTCACCATTTGAGAAACTATATAAAAAATTACTTGAGTATACTGATCTAAGAGTGTTTGAATGCATGATTTTTCCACATCTTCGAGCATATCAAGTTCACAAGTTGAGCTTTCTTTCTCAATTTTGTACCTTTCTTGGTATAGCATGAATCATAAAGCCTACCAATACATGGCACCAGATGGTAAGGTATACATTTTTAGATATGTTGTGTTTGATGAAAAAGTGTTTTCTTTCGAAAAAAAAAACTCTAAAAAAAAAGCTACCTTCTAGGACTGTAACTTACCATTCAACCTCACCTAGAGTATTTCTAGTTGTTGAAGGGGCAGTTAGGGTTTACATGGATCCATGCCTCTCCCAAAACAATGCTTGTCAGAATGTGAATGCCTCAAGATCGTTAGGAGTAGGTTCATCATGAGTGAGTGCATGTATCGTTACTGGAAACACTAGATGTCCTACTGAAAATTTCACTGTTCGCAACAATGCATATGCAACATTTGGTACACACACTCCTGATCATTTGAATGTTCAAGATCATATCGAGTTTCATCCAAATGTCATTACCATTGAACAAGAAGGGACACAAGAATATAAACCAGCAGTTCCTAAAATTTCAAATCAACATGAGCTAGAAGGTTCACAACAAGATGAACTAGCAGTCTGTAGAGGTTTCAGTGTTTCAAGTCACTCAATTTCGTTTCCTAGAAACACTCACCACATGATCATAAGAAGCAAACGAGGTATTTAAAAGTCAAAGTTGTATGTTGCATCTGTTAACAGTGAATTATTAGAGCCAAGATCAGTTCAAGAGACACTTCAATCATCCCACTAGAGAACTACAGTTATAGATGAGTATGAAGCACTTATGAAGAATAGAACATTGAGTCTAGTCTCAGATCTAGAAGAGAGAAGTACAGTAGATTGCAAGTCGTTGTTTTGAGTGAAAGAAAATACAAATGGTTTTGTGCAAATTTATAAAGCACGATTAGTGCTCAAAGAGTATTCATAAGTACTTGGTCAATACTTTCAGGAAACCTTTAGTCTTTTGGTGAAAGCTTCGACCATAGATGTCATATTATCACTAGTAGTACATAACAAATGGACACTCGGAAAAATAAATGTGAACCATGCATTTCTCAATGAAAAATTACATGAGTCAGTGTTCATGGAACAACAAGAAGATTTTTAGCAAAAAGTACTTGATAGATCGTGGTTAGTTTATAAATTACAGAAGGCACTTTATGATCTTAGACAAGGACCAAGGAACTGGTACTCCAAACTAAGGACTTCTTACTTAACATTGGTTTTAAAAGCTCTCATGCTGATACTTCTTTCTTTATCAAAAAGGAGTCAAATGTGCTACTCTATGTACTTGTGTATGTCGATGATATAATTGTAATTAGAGGGTCCATAGATTCAATTGAAAGTATGGTGAAACTTTTAGGTGAGAAGTTCTCTCTGAAGGATCTTGGTGAACTGAATTTCTTTCTTAGTATGAATGTGATCAAGTTAAGAGACTCCATTGTGTTAAATAAAAAGAAATACATAATAGAATTGCTTGAGAAAGCTCGTATAAAAAAAAAATCCTACACAAACATCAATGATAACCTCTATGAAGCTCACACAAGGAGCTAGAAGTCCCTTAGTAGATACCACAGAACATAGAAGTATCATAGGTGGGCTATTTTATTCTTGTCACACCAGACCTGATATCGTGTATAGTATTAATAAACTTGCACAATTTATGTACAATCCATGTGAGCAACATTTAGTAGCTTGGATTGTTTTTGGATTGTTTTTCTCCCCTTCAGACAATTAATACCAACTTGTTGCTCACTGATGCAGTGAGGTGGTAGCTTGGATGAAAAAAGGTTTGTTTCTGGGAACTATGTGTATTTGAGAGAAAATTTGGTTATGTGGAACTCAAAAAAACAAAAGTTCATGTCTTGCTCCATAACAGGGACATAATATAAAGGAATAGAAGATATAACCTATGAAGTAACATGGTTGAACATTCTTCTCGATGAAATGGAGGTCAAACTCAAGGAAATTCTCATAATATGGAGCGATAATTCGAGTTCCATTGTCATGAATGTAAATTCAGTTTATCACTCCAAGTAAAAACACGTTGAATTGGATGTGCATTTTGTAAGAGAAAAAGTAGAAGCAAACAAGCTCAAGATTAACTATGTCCCTGCAAAGAATCAAATCGCTGATAGAATGACCAAACCACTTTTAAAAAACTACTTTGAAATATTTCAACAAATGCTAGATATTTTTTCACTAACTGAAGTTGAGAATGAAAGAAGAAGAGAGAATATTAAGCATTGAACCTTCCAGAGTTGATTAGTTAGTTTGAGTGTTAGTTTCAAGGGTTAACAAACTTTCAGTTTAACCTAGCTAAGCATACTTTACGTGTGTATAAATAATAGTGATTGAATCTTTGCATAATCATCTCAAGATTCTTGCACTTGTATTAACAACATGGGTGTTTCGCCAAACAATTTCCAATGATACGTTTAATTGAGTTACTTGCCTACAGAGTTTGTTGAACCAAAGATCCAAGAAACTATACCAGGTGGTGAATTTGAGTTTAGACTCAAAGATCTTGTCACCATGTTTCTCATCGATGAGCTTTTATCTAATGGTAAGCTCTTACCTTTTACGTTTCTCAACACTTAAACAATAAAAAAAACACCCACTATCTAAAACCAAGTTACTCGAAACAGCTCAATCTTGTCCCACGAAATAAATAGATCTTTACTTGTCTCTATGAGCTCCGAGGTGTTCAAGTAGATGGAATGAGCTTTTGGGTCTTAAAAAAGTCCCCCAACAACATCTAAAACCAGAGTCCAAAAAAGTCTTCATCTTCATTGAATCTCTTAGTACTTAATATTCTTATTTGTTCATTGATCAAATCTTCAAGAACATGCTCAGATTTTGGATTGGTTTCATCTTCCTAGTAGAAGATTGCGAAAAGTGGAAGCAATAAAAAAGGGCGATGATGAGTGCATAAAAGTCCTATTTTTAATACCATTTTCCCACTCGTTTACTACTAATAAAGGACAGAATTAAGGGCATTAATGGATATTTCTGTATGTTTTCCATATTTCAGCATCCAAACATATAATTCATGAATTCATCTAATATTTGACATAAAACAGATGCATTTGATAGTTTCCTTTCTTAGATAGGAAACTATATATAAAGATGACCAATTGAGAAGATTGATGTTGGAATGCAGATGGAGCACCCGCCATGGCAGCACTTTTTGAGGCCACGGCAGCAGAGTAAAGATGACAACTAGTGCTCGAAAGAAAGAGAAAAGGATGCTAATCTTAACGGACAAAGAGAAAGAGAAAGTGGAAGCCAAATTAAGGAGTCAAGCCTTGGTCAAAGTCATGTGTAGGAAAGAAGAGATATTTTAGGAAATAAGAATTAAGTGTTATAGTTTAATTAGGAATTATATTTCTCTCCCCTTTAAAACTCTTTCCTTGCATGGAAAGCTTTAACCTAGGGCTTGGCCTATATAAGGCACACATTAGGATTAGTTTAGGAAGTCAGATTTTACCCTAGAAAATACTTTTAGCCGCCGACTACATCATGTTCTAAACTTCTTCGGAGGTTTAGGTTGTTTGTGGAGTAGTTGGAGAAGATAGTTGTGTTATGTTAGATATTTATTAATGCAAAACTTATTTCATAGTTTATTCTCCCTTGGCATTCACTATTTTTTGCATATAAGCTCGAGATGATAGTACGTGAAGAAAAATCTATTTGTCTAATATCAGGAGAGTTAGGCTCACGAAACGAGAGAATACGGTCTTTGCTCATGGGCATTGACTAATCCGGTTAAGAGATTAACCACTCACGCCGAGAGGTATCATCAAGACGTGGGTTTCAACAGTTCTCTTCACTTAGGGATAAGGAAGAAGACATACAAGGATGCTCTGTCGAACTATGGAATGTTGAATTGTCGACAAGGCATAACCCCGCCTAGGCAACTGCGGCGACCCTATGTGCGACCCGCCGAGGCGGCAGTTCAACCCTTTGCATTAATAAGTGGATACTTAATACAACTGAATTCTCCTCTACGAAGCACTCAACTTAGCCTCACTTTATTAATCGTTATTTCTTTGATAATTAGTTTAGTTTTAGTAGTTAATTTAGTAATCTCAACTCAACAATTACTTGTGTTTTTACTTTCTATAGTGTAGTCGTAAGAAGTAGTGAAGTCGACACAGTCCCTGTGGGTTCGACAACCTAAAGCATTACAATCTGACAAAGGTGGAAAAACAAAGGACTTCCGAGCCTCCATCAGGCGACAATGTTATAGTAACATCAATATCAGAAGTTATAACATATTTGCAACATTTTTATGTGATATTTTTGAAAGAAAAAAAGTCACAAGTTAGACTATTTTGGTTAATAATGTTTGGTTTCTTAAATAAAAAAGGGTTTTCGAAGAAGAAGAGCATGAAAAAGAAGTTTCACATATAGTTTTTTTTATTGAAAATGAAAATTTTTAAAGTTTTTCATTATGGATATAAAAATAGTTAATTGGATGAGTTTTAGGTCGAGTACTGTCAAGTTGGGTAAAATCGGAAATAGGTCATTTCAGGTTGATTTGATGTTTGACTCGATTCATGTAACCCCTAAATTTAACCTAATTTCTTAGATTAAAACTTAGGGCTTACGCTAGTAAAACTAGTTTTGCATTTTAGGGATTATATAAAATAAATATAAGATCCTAATAAATTATTAAATAAATAATGATGGAAATACTGAAAAAATTAACATTTAATTAATTTAAGTTTCAATCGATAAATATAATAAACATTAACTATTCTAAAAACCGAATAAATATCCTAAGTCCAAAGTTCAATACTGAAATAATTAAATATTCGAAATATAAGTTATTATTATGAAATCTGTAAAACATACGTAGAAGTTCTGAAAATAAGGTCCTCCAAGTATTGTAGTTTAGGTATGATAATCTGAAACAGAAATTGCATGGGGTGTAATCTATGGAGCATAGTGTGTCTCTAGTATGCATATATAGTATAATCTCATAACAGAATATCATATCACATAACAGGACATAACATATAATGTCATGTATGAATGATATGCACCCAGCACCAAACACCATCAGAAGAGTACGTTCCCCATAACCACTCTAAATATATCACACCATCAGAAGTGGAAACTCGACCAGAAGTTGGAGCCACTGATCAGAAGTGATACTCACCCAAAGGTGATATCACTAAACTTCCCCGTACACATTATCTAATCCAATACAGCAATATGAATAGATAACAGAGTCTGAATGCTTGCCTTAAACTAACAGGGGGCATGCATGATAATTTCAAAAATAATAGAATCAGAGTTTTTCATAAGTTCCAAATCAGTTATGTATTTAATTAAAACAAAAATCATAGAATTATGTAATTATTTTCAGAAATCAGTGAACTAATGCATTCTTCATAAAAAAATAGGAATAACAGAATCTGCACACAGAAATAATGTAAAGTATCAAGATAGACACACCTTAGACAGACAGCTTAACGTCGAGAATGACGTCTACTGGTCTCATCTCTAACACTAGGTCTAGCAGGCATAGAACGTTCTTGTCCAAAAGTCTAAGGAACAGGAGGTCGTCCAAGAGGAGGAGAAAGAAGAAACCCAGTGTCCGAATCCACGTCACCTTCACACACGGATTAGAGACCCAAAGAAGTATGGCTACTCATTTGAATTGAAGAAAAGGGAAGGAATTGAGAAATTAATCGAAAGAAGAAACAAATAATGGCAGTAAAAGACCCATATTTAATTTGAAACGAGAAAAGGGGAAGAAAAATGTTACCAAAAATGAAATGTTCAAAATAACCAACAAGGGTCTGAATTTATTCAACTTTTCAAAAGAGACCTTAACTTTCAGAAATTTACGAAATGGTCACTAAAATTCAAATTAAAGATAGGCCAAAAATCCCCAAATTCTAGGGTTTCAAATTAGGGATTTAGCTGAGATTAGGTTTTAAATTAGGGTTGAAGTTAGGGTGTTACAACTCTCGCCTCCTTACAGAAATTTCTTCCTCAAAATTCACCTAGATCAAAAAGATGTGAATATTGGCTTTGATAACTGATTTGGGATCACATGTAGCCTCATCATAACCTCAATTAAGCCAAAGAACCTTAACAATTTTAATATTTTTCCTCCGAAGAACTTTCTGATCCTAGGCAATGATCTCTACTGGTTTCTCCTCATAACATAAATCCAGTTGCATTTCAAAATCCTCAATTGAAAGAACATGAGACGGATCATCTTGATAGTGTCTCAATACAGAAACATGGAAAACATCATGAATACGCTTTAGCTCTAACGGTAACTGATAAGTGCTCAACTCACTATCACTTTTTACACCTTTCGTGGACAATAATCACTAAATCTACACCTACTTGGACCAATGCATGTGCTTAATGTGAGATAATTAGATATTTTGCTTTTGAAACATATAAAGATGATATTTATCGAAAAGGCAAATTTTACTGTACTTCTGTTTCTGTGCAGGAAAAACTATTGCCGCGGCAGCGACTGAGGTCAAGGCAGGACCTGATGCCGAGGCAGCAGCTGAAGGACAAGTAACGATATTGTAGACGACTTGAAGAGAAAAATGAGGTGGACGTTTCTGGACAAGCGACACATGAATCGGAGCTGGGTAGCACATGGAAATACCAAGTCAAAGGCCACGCGGAAAAGAATCCTAGTTGGAGTAAACTTTGAAATATTTTATTTATGGACTTGACTTGTGTCCTACTCCAAGTTATACTCCTACTTAGGAAAAGTTTGCCCTAGACCAAGCCTATATAATCCCTAGTCGTCCAAGAGGAGAAGAGGAGGAGAGTTTTCGGCACAAAGCTTAGCATCATAGAGAGAGACGACTCCATCTTAGATCTTAGATTTCTCTTTTACATTTTATTATGTTCTAAGTTTCTTTAGGCTTAGGTGAAGGTTGTAGAGTATTAGTGAGAAGAGATTGACTTTTGTTTCTTGTTTTAATGTAATAAAATATCAAGGTTTGCTTATTCTTTGCCATTCTTTGTTCTTGCATCCAAGCTCGACAGAGAAGTTTGCAAATAATCCATTTATCTAATATCGAGAGAGTTAGATTCACGAAGGGAATAAGTTCAGTGTTTCAATCGGGAAACACTAACTCGGCCTAGAGATAAGTTAAGAGTTTCAGCGGCTAAGCGAAGTTTGGGATTGGTTGGTGGTTATAATTGATTCACGCCGAGAGGTATCATCAAGGAATGGTCATCAACAGTGCTTCGACTTAGAGATAAGCGAATTCATTAAAGGACACTTTACCGAACTTTGATAACGTATACCCAAGAGCAAGAGATTTTCGCGACGGACAGCATCATCGTTGTCGAGGCAATAATCTGCAGTACTGCCGAGGCAGTGTTGTGCGATTGCATTGGACAGAAATAAGTCAATTGAATCCACTATACAACACAACTGGATCTTAGCCACTTCTTTAATATGTTTATTCTCTCTTTATTTAGTTTTCTTTATTTAGTATTCATCAACCCCAATCTTGTGTTTTTATTTTATTCCTTTTCAGAGCAAGAAGACAAAAAAGACATATTAAGTAGACCAATCCCTGTGAGATGATATCTGATATAGTTATCACTTTATTACTTGCGACGTGTTAACTTGTACAATTTGCGCACTTTTGACACGCAACAGTAACTCAATCTGATAAGATATTGGTCCGGCTCGTTGGACAATCTGATGAGGTCCGATGTATCGAGGACTAAGCTTGCCCTTACGGCCAAAATGAAGCACCTTCCTCCATGGAGATACCTTTAATAAAACCTAATCACCGACCTCAAACTCAAGATCCTTACGCCTCAAATCAGGGTATGATTTTTGTCTATCAAAAGCAGCTTTAAACCGATCCTGAATCAACCTCACAGTCTGCTCAACCTCATGCACAAGATCTAGTCCTAGTAACTTGTGCTCATTAAGCTCAATCCATCCGATAGGGGTGCGACACTTACGTCCGTAGAGAGCCTCATAGGGTGCCATCTTAATAATGACATGATAATTGTTATTGTAAGCGCATTCTACAAACGATAGAAAATCCTCTCAACTTCCTTTAAAATCCAAAATACACCCTTTCAACATACCCTCTAGGATCTAAATCACCTGCTCAGACTAACCATCGGTCTGTGGATGATATGTAGTAATGAAGTTTAATCGAGTACCCAGAGTAGAATGAAGAGATTCTCAGAACTTTGACGTAAACCTTGAATCCCGATCAGAAATAATAGACAAAGGCACCCTATGTAACCGAACAATCTCCGAGATATAAAACCGAGCTAACTTACTTAGCGGATAAGTAGTTCGAACTTGAATGAAATGTGAGGACTTAGTCAACTGATCAACTATAACCCAAATAGAATCTTTTTTTACGGAGTCAAAGGTAAACCACTGACAAAATCCATAATCACACGCTCCCACTTCCACTGAGGAATCTCAATATGTTGAAAAAGCCCAGACGTACGTTGATGCTCTGCTTTGACTTTTTGATAAGTCAAAAACTTGGATACAAAACCAACGGCATCCCTCTTGATACATTTCCATAAATATTTCTCCCGAAGATTCTTATACATCTTATCCCCACCAAGGTGCATAGAATAGGGACTATCATTTGCTTCCTGAAGAACAACTTGTTTCAATTTAGAGATTTTGGGAATACAATATCGACCTCGAAAACATAAAACTCTATCCTGATCAAAAGAAAATTCCTGATAAGTTCCCTCATTAACCTCCTTAATACGATGGGCCAAGAATGGATCATTAGGTTGCTCAGTATGAATATCAGATATCAGAGTAGGAACAACTTGAAGCTCTGCTAACAGGATGTCATCCTCAAACAAACTCATCTTAGCAAACAGAACTCTCAAATCCTCAAACAAACTCATCTTACCAACCTGCTATGCACGACCACCGCGTCCAAAATCACCTTGGCGTCGGTCAGCTCTGTATCGGTTGTCCCGAAACCTCTTACCATGCTTACTTTGAGCTTCAGCCTCAGTAGGCCTCTTACCAACATCAGAAGACTTCCTAGCCTCCCTTAGAGACTCCTCGACATCCTTGGCCCTATTAACCAACACAACAAATTCAATGTACTCCGCAGCTAACAGGTATGTCTTAATCTCGGGATCCAACCCATATTGGAACCTATCACACCTCTTTCGGTCAGTAGGAACCAACTCAGGAGCATAGTGGCTCAACCTAATGAACTGTATCTCATACTCGGCCACTATCATAGCACCTTGCACCAACGACATAAACTCTCTCTTTCTTGCATCCTCATATTGTGGCCCTAAAAACTTCCGCACAAAAGCGGTCCAAAAATACTCCCAAGTCAGGTTAGCAGCATCTGCACCAGATTTCGTGGTGATCCACCAACGATAAGCATTTCCCTGAAGCAAAAAAACTACACAACCCAACCTCCTAGTATCCTGACACTCCATCTGATCCAAAATCCTCTATGTACTAGCCAACCACTCCTCAACTGAGCTCGGGTCTGATCCACTCCAGCCACGGCAGCCTGAAACACACCCGTCATAGCCTGTATAAGCGGTACAAACTCTCTAAACTGACCTCCCAGAGGAACCGGAGGCACACCCACGAGTGGAGGAGGAGGAGGAAGCGACTCTTCCCTAGCAGTCGCCTCACCCTCAGCCTGACCCTCGATGATCATATTAGCACTAGCACGCGTCTGACGTCTCGGTGACATATTCCAAAACCTTCATACAGGCAATTTAAAACATGATATTAAAATATAATAAACTTACATTCGGGCAAGATCCAAGGGAAACCTGAGAAGCATTTGAAAATGTATTGGCACTGGCAATGTGTAACCGTTATCCCTTTTTAACCATCATCACTCAAAGTACAACCATCAAGAATAAATATTCAACAAGTTAACAACATAACAAGTTCAATCACACACTTTCGCAAACCTGGCTCTAATACCACTAAATGTAACCCCCTTAGCCCGGCTTAGACGGAACCGACACTAACGGGTTACACGGGGAATATCGAACCAAACCCGCAAAGGTCTGATTCGATAAAAACCCTGAAAACCGATATTTTTTCTTAACTAGATGCATAATTAAGTTTCTATGTGTGTCGGGGTCATGCATAACGAGAATGAAAGCATTTGGTTCACAATTGATCATTCAACTCCCATACAAGTACATTAGGATCAAAATGAAAATGATTCTAATTCCTATAATAGACCCGAAATTCCATCTACCAAAGATCAATTAAACATGCATGGAACACGCACATTAAAATTCAGATCAATCGGAGCATCATAGCATCGTCAGTTTCATGATTCAATGATTAAGGACCAAATTGTAAGACACACAAATTCTAGGAACTATAACTGACATTGATTAACCAATATAAAATTAGAATATTTTCATGCAATAAGGTGAAATTGCATCTCAAATGGATATCCTTAGAGTCCATGTTCATTTACGGATAGATAACCGAACCTACACAAAATTTCAACCCGTGAAAAATCATTTTTGGTCAGGGGTATCGATACCTTTGGTACCGGTATCGATACCTTGACGATGGCCAGCCAAATAATCCATTTGAAGGCCTGTGGTATTGGTATCGATACTCCAAAGTCCAGTGGCATAAATGCATTGAACCATGCTTCGGTACTAGCCCCAAAATAAGCCTTGGGTATCGATACCCTCACCAGAGGTATCAATACCCCTGTGCAATTAACAAAAGCCAAACATTTTAAAAGAGTTTCATCCACTAAAACACAACCATTAATCACCCTAAGCTACATGAATGATATCCAAGCATATTGAGCAATTTATTACACCCATTTACCACATCAAGAACCCCAATATCATCTATAGGCATGCTTCCTAAGTTGAGATTAAAACAAGAGTCATTCATGCATGGAAATGCTTCAAACAATCCAAAACATTACCACAATCCATCAAACAACAACCAAAGCAAACTAAGGTTTTATTACAAGTCATTAACCGAAGCAAAACACACCCTCAAATGGGATTGGTTTACACATTGCCAAGCCCTTTTTATTTTCCAAATCATACCAAATATATGTAGACTTTTCCCCTTGGTTCTCTTGCTCCAAATGCAGCCCCAAATGTCTCTAATTATCTGCAAAGATGAAAAGAGAGCTTAAGAACAACATGCTTAGTGAGGAAGCTCTAATAAGATCATCTATGCATCATTTTAAAACCATAACTTGTAATGCCTTTCTAAAACCAAGCATGCTTAACAAATCATGTTCATGTTTATAATACCAAAAACCTTTCCTTGAGTATGCATGGCATTATCAATTCATTTTATAAATAATGCACAATGTTCCAAATTATTCCATGTATCTATATTGGCTTTCTAGTGATCACTTAATGTGAACCTTAAGTTCACCGAATACACGGATCCATTGATTAGAGACCCTTAGTCTCTTCATGACACAAAGTCACCATTGACAAGACACGAAGTCACTATTGACATGACACAAAGTCATCATTATTATCTCTACCACGTACAGTTGGACACATAGTCACCCTTGTTACGTGTAGGCAGCTCTACCACGCACGGTTGGACACAAAGTCACCCTTGTTACGTGTAGGCATTTTTCCTTTATTTCCATAATATTTATAGTGCATTCAGTCCTAATGACATGTCATTTGTATTCGAATCTAAAGTTAGTGTCACTAAGCCAATATCAATTCCAAATATGCATGTTAATTTGTTGCTCATAATGCATCCATAATGTGTTCAATAAATGAACCGAAAGTCATGCCCAATGGCACCATCAAATGTAAGGCAAATAACCACATGTTATTTCAATTCATTTCCATGCTTCCATAAATCATGAATGTCTTTATAAACCGTGCATTTTCAGCAAGTAACACATGCATGCATCATTTCAAAGTCATGATCATGCATTTCCAAAATCTCATTGAATCATCATCATAAATGCCATTACCGAAAATAGCCGAAACTTACAATAATGCATCAAAATCATTTACTTTACTTACTCTTGAACTATGGAAAGTTTTCACACTATTCCATAGCCCCCAAAACATAACCGAACCATTGCGAAACACTTTTAACCCGAAATCACTCACCGACAAGCGAAACAAGCCCTCGTCGATGCTCCGACGACAACACCAACGCACCAGCCACTTACGGACCTTCTTGCACTTCCTCTACAACATTAAAAACAGAGCATATTCACATCATAACATGCTCAAAACAGCAGCCACATCAAACCTCTCCGAAACTATGGAAAACCTAGCCGAAAAGACCGAAAACTAAGCCGAAACTTATCCGAAACAACATCAGCCCTTAACCTTATGAATCTAATATCTAATAAACCTCAATTATGAATTAAAAACACTTACAAACCATCCTTATACCTCCAGAAAAAGCAGAACACTTAAAACAACCCCTAAAATAACCGAAAATCACCTTAAAACACCACCGATTGCATTATTTCGGGATTAATTTGATATTAAATCATTAAAAGACTCAATCAATCATTTAATTGACACAATATCATAATTAAATCACCATAATTCCAGCAGTAATTGAGATCCAAAAAGATTTCACCAAAAACCTCCATAAATTCATAGATTTTGAATTAAAAACACAAAAATTAAATATCAATTGTTGATGAGCAAGTCAATACTTGGGAACTTCAATAAAGAACCTTAGAAAAAGATTAGAAATCATAATTTTACCTTAGAGATTAGATCCACCAAAAAAATGAGACATCCTCCTTTGATTTCCTTGAAAATGGATGTTGATTTTGCAAAATTGATGAGTAGGTTTTATGGAGAATGAAAAGATGAGTAAAATAAAATAAATCTTGTTGAAAATGAAGAAGAAATCAGCAAGTAATTGAAGAAATTTGGAGGAGAAGATGGAGAGAAAATGGAGAGAAAATTTGAGAGAAAAGATGAGAAAATGGGAATTTACAAAAAAAAATAAAAATAAGCTTTTTATTAAAATTAATTAAAACAAATTTGGTGGATAATCTTTAATTAAAAATAAATTGGGTTAATGGCCCTCTAAGGATTCTAAGTATGGCTTACTTTCCAATTTAGTCACTAAAAATCTTAATTTCCGAAAATCACCAATTAAACCCCTAAACTTTTCCAAAAAATTACAATTTAGTCACTAGTACAAAATTAAGACTAATTAAAAATCAAATTAAGGCTCTATAATATTCCTTTAAATTTAAAACACCATTTTAATATTTTTAAACCTTTCCGCAAAATTATTACTTGTCCGACTAAATTATTATTATTTTAATTTTCCCAGAATTAATGAACCGAAGAATCCGATCGACTCGACTCGAATCCCCCAAACCGACACTCAAACTACTAACCCCAAAACCAGGATGTTACAGCTTCTGTCAGAATAGACTTAAGTTTCTCAAAACTAGCTTGTTGAGCCTCAAAACAATTAAATGGAATATATTTCCTCTAAAGTTTAGTCAAAGGAACAACAATAAAAGAAAAATCTCTAACAAATCTCCGATAATAACCGGCCAATCCCAAAAAACTATGGATCTCTATAACATTGTTAGGTTGTTTCATTTTCATAATAGCTTCAATTTTCTTTGGGTCAACCTGAATACTCTTAGATGAAACAATATGACCCAAGAACACAACCTCAGATAGCCAGAATTCACATTTACTTAATTTTGCATAAAGTTGTTTCTCTTTCAGAATCTGCGACAAAATACGAAGATGCTTCTCATGCTCAGCCTCAAATTTAGAATAGACCAGAATATCATCAATAAAGACTACCACAAACTGATCTAGATAAGTTCGAAACACCCTATTCATCATGTACATGAAAGCTGTATGGGAATTCGTAACACCAAATGGCGTTACCAGAAATTCGTAATGACAATAACGTGTCTGAAAAGCGATTTTGAACACATCAAAATCCTTAATATTGATTTGGTAATAATCATATCTCAGGTCTATCTTAGAAAACACAGAAGCTCCTCGGAATTGATCAAAGAGGTCATGTATACGAGGAAGAGTGTATTTAATTTTTATTATCAACTTGTTCAACTTTCGGTAGTCAATACACAGATGAAGCGACCCATCTTTTCTTTAACAAACAGAATATGGGCTCCCCACGGAGAAACATTGAATCGAATAAAACATTTATCTAGAAGTTCTTTTAGTTGAACTTTAAACTCTTTAAGTTCTTTCGGAACCATCCGATAAGGTGCCATAGATACTGGAATGGTCCCCAGATATAACTCAATACCAAACTCCACCTCTTCACGCTTAGGGGGTACACCCGATAACTCTTCCGGAAATACATCAGGAAATTCTTCACCATACGAATTTTATCCATACTTGAATCAGACTATCTCGGATCAAGGATGTAAGCAAGATAGGACACTGATCCTTTTCTGATCATCTTTTTGGCTTTCAGAGCCGAAACAATATTGGACGGAAAACCTCTACGCTCACCGATAAGGGTCACCACACGATCTTTAGAAGTACTCAAATTTGCCCTTTTATGTTCACAATCCAGATAACTCAGTGAGCTGATAATAAATCCATATTGAGTATCAAATCAAATTCTCCAAACGATAATTCCATCAGATTAGCCGGAAAGATCTCCTCTTGAACCTCAAGAGGAAATTTTTTTAAAACATTGGTAACCTCAATAGGATTACCTACAGGACTATATACTGAGACTGAACTACTAGTATCTTTTACAGGATTTTCCAGATAACTAGATACTGAGCTAGAAACATACGAGTGGGTAGACCCATTATCTAGAAGTGCGAAATAGGAAATAGCATGAATAGAAAATGTACCAGCAATAACATATGGCTCATCTCGATCCTCATGTCTCCTGATAGAATATATCAACCCAGGTTGAGATGCTCCTGATTTGGCTGATCCTCTAAACTGAGCAGCTCTACCTCTACTATTGACACCCGATGCAGAAGATCTACCCTGACCTTTACCCCCAACAGGGGTCTTTACTGAAGCCTGAGACTAGCCCGGAGCATAAGCTGACTTTGGTGAAATTGGACAATCCCTAAGACGATGCTCATAAGACCCACAGTGAAAACAAGTTCCACTCTTCATCCTACGCTTTCCAAAATGCAACTTCTTGCAGAAAGAACATTGTGGCAATGCACGAGTACTAGTGGAACCAGCACCACTAGCAGTCGGAACAACGAAAACTATTGGTCTAGACCAAGAAGAACCTTGATACTCAAACTCATCTCTGCCCCTCTTCCTAGACTAGTTTCCCTAACTATATTGCACTAATACTGTAGGTTTTCGTCTACCTCAGTCTTGACCTTAGGATTCCTGCTGAATCCTCAAATTCTCATTACGCTATATCATTCTGGCTTGTCGGATGATTATCTTATATTTTGTGTCATGATGTAAGGCTACCCCATCTTGATCGGTACCTGAAGTCCTTTCAAAAATTGATCACATTTCTGTTTCTCTGTCTTAATCATACCCGAAGCATAATGAAGTAGTTACAGAAACTCAATCTCATAGTCATTGACTATCATATCATTTTTCTGTAAGTACAAAAATTCCTCTCGGCACTTAGCAAGATACTCAGGTCCCACATAACGATCCTCAAAAGCCTACTGGAAAAACTCCCAAGTGACCTAACAAGCTGTAGCAACTTTCTCCTCAGCCTCTCACCATTTTAGGGCTTCACCCTGAAGTAAAGATACAACTACCCTTAATTTCTTGTCCATTGGGTACTCCATGTCAATAAACAATCGTTGAAGTTTCTTTAAACATTACTCTACCTCTACTGGATCAGTTTCGGTCTTACCATCAAAAGTGGATATGTGTTTCCTGACACCCTTAGTCTGACAAAGATATCGAAGCAACTCTCTCTACGTAGTGACAGAATCTAAGCTCACAGACTCACTATGTCCAAAAACATGTAGTCCCTAACTCTCAACGGGTTGATTAACTTTAGTCAGCTATGCTACAGTCTGAATTCCAAGTTGTTCCTCCCCTCCTATTTCTTGTGTTAAACTCTGGTCCTGTGGAAAATCCACAGAAGATGAGACATCACTAGCAGAAGCAGTGATACGACCTCGGTCACGACCTCTCCCGATTGCAAGATGTGCACTCCTACGAGGTGGCATAGTAGTATATCTATAGAAGGTTAAACAAAATCCTATATTAGAATCGGTACTTGGAGTATTAATGAAAAATATTTCTGAAAATTTTAAATACGAGTCAAAATAAGAATACGGATTATCAAATAAGATTACAAAATCATTTTGGGCTCGAAAATCATTTTGGACCATATAGTCTGAGGGTTGAAATAGGCTCTAATACCACTAAATATAACCCCTAAATTTAACCTAATTTCTTAGATTAAAACTTAGGGTTTATGCTAGAAAAAATTGTTTTACAAGTTAGAGATTATATTAAATAAATGGAGGATTCTGATAAATTATTAAATAAATAATAATGGAAATACTGAAAAAAATAACATTTAATTAATTTAAGTTTCAACCCATAAATATAATAAACATTAACTATTCTAAAAACCGAATAAATGTCCCAAGTCCAAATTTCAATACAGAAATAATTAAATATCCGAAATATAAGTTATTATTCTGAAATCTGTAAAACATACATAGAAATTCTGAAAACAGGATCCTCCAAGTACCGTAGTTTATGTATGAGAATCTGAAACAGAAACTGCATGGGGTGTAAGCTAGGGAGCTTAGTGTGCCTCTAGTGTACAGATATAGTATAATCTCATAACATAATATCATATCACATAACAAGACATAACATATAATGTAATGTATGAATCACATGCACCCAACACAAAACACCATCAGAAGAGTAGGTTCCCCAGAACCACTCTAACTCAATCATACCATCAGAAGTGGATACTCGACTAGAAGATGGAGCCACTAAACAAAAGTGGAAACTCGACCCGAAGGTGGAGTGATAAGTGCTCAAAAGATCATTATTTTATACACCTTTCATGGGCAATAAGCACTTATCTCATACTTACTTGGACTGATGCATGCGCTTAATATGCAATATTCAAATATTCTGCTATTATAACTTACAAAGCTAATATCTACAGAAAAATGCAGAATTTACGATATCTTCTGTACATGCAGGAACAACTACTGCCGAGGCAGGGTTGAGGCCGAGGCAGAAGCTGGGTCGCGGCAGCAACTGAAGCTCCAACATCAATACTGTAGGCGATTGGAAGATAAAAATACACTGGACGTTCCTGGATATGCAACACATGGATCGAAGCTAGCTAGCACGAGGAAAGCCCAAGTCAAAGTCCACAAGGGAAAAGTCGCCTAGTTGAAATAAACTTGGAAATATTTGATTTATGGGAATAATTGTAATCCTACTCCAAGTAGTATTCCTACTTAGGAAAGGTTTGCCCTAGACCTAGACTATATATACCATAGCCGTCCAATGTATAGTGGAGGCGGATTTTAGAGAGAGTTCAACCCTAAGAATTATTGTGTTCTTTCTTTCATTATGTTCTAAGCTTTCTTATGGTTAGGTGAAGGTTGTCGAATACTTGTGAGAGGAGATTGTACTTTGTTTCTCGTTTCAATGCAATAAAACATTAAGATTTGCTTACTCTATGTCATTCTTTGTTCTTGCATCCAAGCCCGGGAGGGAAGTTTGTGAGTAATCCATTTATCTAGACTCGGGAGAGTTAGATTCACGAAAGGAGTAAGTACGGTATTTGAAAAATACTAACTCGGCCTAGGGATAGGTTGGAGTTTTAGTGGTTAAAAGAAGTGTGATATTGGTTGATAGTTAGAATTGATTCAGGCCGGGAGGTATTATCAAGGACTGATTATCAACAGTGTTTCGACTTAGGGATAAGCAGAGCCATCCAAGGACACTTTGCCGAATCTTAGTGAGGTCTACCCAAGAGCAAGGGATTGCCGCGGCAGACACGCATTGTCGTTGCCGAGGTAGTAATCTGCAGTACTGCTGAGGTAGAGTCATTCGATAGCATTGGACAGAAACAAGTCGATCGATTCCACAGTACAACGCAACTGGATCCTGCCCACTCTCCTCATTCGTTCTTACTACCTTTATTCTGTTTTTATTTAATTAGTTTACTCAAACATCCTTCCTACTTGTGTTTTTACTTTATTTTTACAGGACAAGAATATTAAAGAAGACATAATAAGTATACCAATCCCTGTGGAGACGATACACGATAAATACTTATCACTTTATTACTTGACGTGTACACTGCACAATTTGCGTTATTTCTACACGCAACAAGTTTTTGGCGCCGTTGCCTGGGATTGGCAACTAAATTTTGTTTTCTTTATTTTCTTGCTTTAGTTATTTTATTTTTATTTTTTATTTTACTTTGGTTTCTTTTTGGTGTATGACCAGGGCCAACCCATCCAATCCGTTGCACGAGATTAACCCTGAAATTGAACGTACACGGAATCGGTTGAGAAGACAAATCCAACAAGCAATGGCAGGAAATCAAGTAGATCAAAACATACCTGTTGGCCATGGAGGACTTCAGCAGCCACCCATGCCGCAGCAACCACTGCCATAGCCCATACTGCCACGGCAGCTCACTGTTAGAGATTTCTTGGTGGAAGATCTGAATGGATTAAACCCTGGAGTCGTTGCACCGGAAATAGAAGCAACCCATTTTGAACTCAAACCTGTCATGTTCAATATGCTGAATACAATTTAGTGGGTCTGCAATCGAAGATGCCAGGCAGCATCTCAAATCTTTCATGGAAGTTTATAACTCATTTAAAATTCAAGGAGTCCATGAAGATGTTTTGAGATTAAAATTGTTTCCCTATTCACTGAGGGATAGGGCCAAGACCTGGTTAAATAGCATTCTAGCAGGATCAATAGGATCTTGGAGTGAACTCTGTCGAGATTTCATTACGCGCTTTAACCCTACTAACTTATATGATCGTATCCGTAATGAAATTACTTCTTTTCGACAGGCAGATGATGAACCAATGTACGAGGCATGGGAGCGCTATAGAGAGTTATTGCACAGATGCCCATTACATGGATTTCTCTTGTGGACACAAGTGACAATGTTCTGCAATGCCACTAATGCCCCCACAAGGATGATGCTAGATGTCTTAGCCAATGGGATACTTCTTGACAAAGCTCCTGAGGAAGCCATAAAGATTCTGAACAAGCTCGCAAAGAATGATTTTCAGTTCCCTACATCTTGGCGAGGAGGAATGAGACGCCAAGCCACAGTGAATGAACTCGAAATATCCAATTCAGTGGCAGAACAATTGACATATCTAACCAAGATGGTTCAGAACATGCAATTACAACAAAATACTCATGAGTTTAAAACGATCAATTCTTCTGAGTATGTGCAAGATGAGGAAACTGATTTTTATGTGGGAAACTACAACCGGAATAATAATATGACGTCTAACACATATAATCCGGCATGGAAAAGGCACCCAAATTTCTCATGGAGCAATCCTAATAATGCCTTGAATCCCACTAATCAGACCCCAAGTTATCAGCAGCCGTTGTCGCAGCAGTAGTCCGAAAGTTCGTTGGTGAACACTCTCAAAGCCTTTATGATGAAAACAAAATCATACATGGCAGAGAACAGTAATTTCATCAAAAGGACGGATGCTTTCATGAATAGGACTGAAATGAGGCTGCAAAATCAAGAAGGGGCTATTAAAACTCTAAAAACTCAAGTGGGTCAGTTCGCTCAAAGACAAAACACTAGACCAAAAGGAGGATTACCTAGCAATACTGAAGTTGCTAAGGGAATGGGCCATGAGTAATGTAAAGTGATCACAACCAGAAGTGGCCTACATTTAAAAGAAAAACTAAGCAGTTCAGCAAACAAAGTCCCGCAGGCAATACAAGAGGACTCAGATAGGGTGGACCAGGATGCTGAACCAGAAAGTCAGGCCTTAGAAATCCCAGCAGAAAACTCTGCCGAGGTAGACAAACCGACAGCACCTCAACTAGCTGCCGAGACAGTAAAAGACCCAGTGATGTCAGGTATTAAATTCAAAACTCATGAAACCCTGGAGGAGATGAGACCACCACCACCTTTCCCACAAAGGTTGAAAAAGCAAAAACAGGATCTCTAGTTTAAAAAATTTCTAGACATCCTAAAACAAGTCCACATCAACTTGCCATTCGTTGAGGCAATTGAAAAAATGCCTAATTACGCTAAGTTCTTGAAAGACATGATATCTAAAAGAAAAAGGCTTGGTAAGTTTGAAACAGTGGCAGCAACTGAAGGATGCATGACAATGTTGCATAATTGCATGCCTCCAAAATTAAAGGATCCTAGATGCTTTACCATACCTTGTGCGATAGGTAACCATTATGAAGGAAAGGCCCTATGTGACTTGGGAGCAAGCATCAACTTAATGTCGAAATCAGTCTTCCGAAAGCCTGGAATAGGAAGAGCAAAACCCACAACTGTGGTACTTCAACTAGCGGATAGATCATTTGTGCACCCTGAAGGAAAAATTGATGACATATTGGTAAGGGTAGACAAATTTATTTTTCCCGCTGACTTCCTTATCCTTGATTGTGAAGCAGATGATAATGCACCAATCATATTGGGGAGGCCTTTCTTAGCAACTGGACGCACCTTAATTGATGTGGAAAATGGAGAGTTGACAATGAGGGTTAATGACCAACAAGTCAAACTCAATGTATTCCACAATTTAAAAAAAATATAATGATCCATAAGAGTGCAAAGCCATCCACACAACAGACACCAAAATATCCTACCTTGGCAATATGCTCGGCAGGCTATTTGGCAAAAAAACCAAGCTCAAAGTGGAAGCAGCACATCAGGATGGACATAAAGAAAAAGGGAGTGGACAACATCTGAATTATAATTCTGGCCAACAAGAAATAAATACCTTAGGAGATGCATTTGCATGCACTCCTCCAGTGACTTAATCTCTTCCCTTTTCTTTTTATATTATTATATTAGGATCAGTTTAGTTTATATTTACTTTCCATATTTATTTTATGCTTTCATTATTTTTTCTTATTTTTTTTCAATTATTTTTAGGTTAATAAAGCAAGGATGGAGGAAAAATAGTTCACAGCAGAAATTTTGCCGAGACAGAAAACAGTGTCAGAGCCGTAGCATTCCCAACGGGTAGAAAAGTATAATGACTAGTCTACCGAGATTTCTACCGCGACAGTAAAAGCAATCGGCAGTAAAGGCTAACGGTTACAAAACGGATAGTGGTTTCAAACGGATACAAGGCCGAGACCTATATAAGCACCTTCCTTCTCTTGAACTATTCACTCTTGCATTCTTGTTTTCTTTTGAAAATTTGTTAATCTTGCTCTCATCATACTCTCTACCTAGCCTTCTTAAAATTTTCAGAATCTTTCCAAGAAACTCTTCAAAATCCTCAAAACTCATCCATGGCATTATACACTCGCTTTGCTCCTGCCACTGTTAAAAGACCGACTCAATAGATCTTTCGTTGCTCAACAGTTATGGGAAGAACAAGGGTTCCAAAACTCGGATGAGGAGAACTACGGCATCGAGCACTATTTTTTCGATAGAATCAAGTATCAAGATTGGGAGATTCTTTGCCTACAGCCTGCCCGGGCAAACGCTACCATAGTGCGGGAATTTTATGCACATGGGCCGAGCAAGGATTCTCTCTACGTCCGCTACCGGGGCAGGCCGATCAAGCTTGATGCCGAGTCAATCAACCAATGCTATGGCCTCATACCTACCCGCGATATCCATGCCAAACTTTTTGAAGAAGTTACAAACGAAGACTACGAGCTGATCAAAGATGACCTTTGCTACAACAACACCCCTTGGGAAACCGGTGCCCATAGAAGATCTGTAGCAAGGCAGAGTCTTAAACCCGAGGCCAAGCTTTGGAACACCTTTGTCAAGAGACGCCTCATACCCACCTCCCACAACAGCACGGTAGACCGTAGGAGATTGTTGCTTGTCGTGTATCAAAAGTGCGCGTTTAGTGCAAATGGACACATCGAAAAGTAATAAGTGATAAGTATTTATCGGATTATCGTCTCCACAGGGACTGGTAGACTTAATATGTCTTCTTCGTCTTCTTGTTCTGTAGAAAGAAATAAAGTAAAACACAAGTGATTGAGTTTGGTTTAATTAAACTAAAACAACTAAGCAAAGTAAAGATATTTAATAATAGAGAGAGATGGGTCAGGATCCAGTTGCGTTGTATTGTGTATTTGATTGACTTGTCTCTGCTCAATGCAATCATATATCACTGCCTCGGTAGCACTGCATTTTACTGCCTTGGCAGCGACGATACTTGTCCGCCGCGGCAATCCCTTGCTCGTGGTTGGACTTTACCAAAGTTCGGCAAAGTGTCCTTGAATGACTCTGCTTATCCCTAAGTTAGAGTGTTGTTGATGACTAGTCGGCGTGAACCAATTATACTCACCAATCAATCTCACACTTCTTTTAGCCGTTGAAACTCTTAACCTATCCCTAGGCCGAGTTAGTATTTCACGATTGAAACACCGTACTTACCCCTTTCGTGAATCTAACTCTCCTGATCTTAGATAAATGGATTACTCACAAACTTCCCTCCTGGGCTTGAATGCAAGAACAAGGAATAACAAAGGATAAGCAAACCTTGATAACTTTTTGCATTGAATCAAAGACAAAGTACAATCTCCTCTCACAAATACTAACAACCTTCACCTAAACCCTAAAGAAGCTTAGAACATAATGGAGAGAAAGAAAACAAGATTATAAGTCGTCTCTTTCTCTCTAGGTTTTCCCGTATGTAATACAATGAGTGGCTAGGTCTTTATATAGGCTAGACCTAGGGCAAACCTTTCCTAAGTAGAATACAACTTGGAGTAGGGAACAAGTCATGTACATAATTAAAATATTTCCAAGTTTAATTCGGCTAAGGGGGCTTTCCCGCGTGGCCTTGTCTTGGGCTTTTCCTCATGCTAGCCAGCTCCGATCCATGGGCTTCATGTCCATAAACGTCCCTTGGATTTTTGTATTCCAATCGCCTACAGTCTTGCTTCCTGGCTCTCAGTTGCTGCCTCAGCCTTATTGCTGCCGCGGCACTGGTTCTCCTGCACAGATATGAAAATGCAGTAAAATGTGCCTTTTCTATAAATATTATCTTTATAAGCATAACTTCTAAATATATTACATTAAGTACATGCATTGGTCCGAGTGGGTGTAAATTCGGTGATTAATGCCAACAAAAGGTGTAAAAAGTGATAGTGTGTTGAGCTCTTATCACACCCCCAAACTCGAACTATTGCTTGTCCTCAAGCAATGCAAACCATCAATTTGTCGAACTCTACTCTCTATTGGTCTTTCATGTCCATTTATTCTCCCCACCATAACTAGGCCTATTCTTAAGCCTTAATCTTTCGGTTACCCAAGTTTTTACCTAGAAACAAACTATAAGAATTGTGAGTCTGCTGCGGCAGAAGTGTGGGCAGTATCAGGTATGTCTGCCGTGTACTGGGCCCCGACAGCAGTATCAGCCTTGAACTGCTAAGGCGTTGCTTGGACTGGCTCCGCCTACGTGATCTGCATGACTTTGTGACAAAATTCCCTGGTACATCCTCGCCTTTGGGGAGTGTACTTGTCCGTATCTTCGATTGGTACACCTGCGGCAACACATAAACCTGTGATCAAACATGGGAAATACAATGGTACTCTATCTTTCTTACCGCACTCGTGAATTTCACGAAGGATGATCTCTCCAACATTGATGGTTCTTTTGTTGATGATTGATTTTATAAGCACCAATCGCCTCTGGTCCACCGTGCTATTGTGGGACGTGGGGATGAGTCGTCGCTTGACAAAGGTGTTCCACATCTTGGCCTCGGGTTTTAGGCTTTGTCTTGTTATGGATCCTCTATGGGTACCGGTTTCCCATGGAGTATTCGCATAACAAAGATCGTCTTTGATTAGCTCGTAGTCCTCGGCAGTGATGTCTTCCATAAATTCGGCGTGAACATCACTGTTTGAGGTGAGGCCGTAGAATTCGTTGATGATCTCGGCATCTAACTGGACCGGTCTGTCGTGGT
The DNA here is from genome assembly GCA_035048815.1 of Abelmoschus esculentus. Lineage (NCBI taxonomy): Eukaryota > Viridiplantae > Streptophyta > Magnoliopsida > Malvales > Malvaceae > Abelmoschus > Abelmoschus esculentus. Next base: position 5,513,857 of record JAUCBN010000044.1, read on the forward strand.
AGTAAACAAAGATGGACTCTTTGCTGAGCCCGTGCGCATAGAATTCCCTTACGATTGTAGCGTTCGCCTGGGAAGGCTGGAGACAGAAAATTTCCCAATCTTGGTATTTGATTCTGTCAAAAAGGTAGTGCTCGATGCCGTAGTTTTCATCATCCGAATGCTGGAAACCTTTCTCTTCCCATAATTGTCGGGCGATGAAAGATCGGTTGAAACAATCTTCAACGTTGGCTGGGGCAAATCTCTTGTAGGTTGCCATCAAGATTGTGAGATGATTTCTTGGAGGTTTTCTTGAAAAGAATCTGGAAGTTCACGAAGACTTGTGAGTAGGCAGAGAGTAATGTGAGAGGAGATTGTTAAGAATACTAAAGAAAACAAGAATGCAAAGGTGAATAGTTCAAAAGGAAGGGGTTTCTTATATAGGCCTCGGCCTTGTGACCGTTTGGATCCACTAGCCGTTTTGTAGCCATTTCCTTTTTCTACCGTTACCTTTTTCTGCCACGGCAGGAATCTCGGCAGAGTAGCCGTTACACTGTTCTGCCCGTTGAGACTGCTGCGGTCCTGACACTGTTTTTCTGCCTCAGCAGAGTTCTTGCTGTGAACTACTTCTCCTTTATTCTTGCTTCTTGTCCTAAATAAAAATTAAACACACGAAAAAGAAAAATACTTAAGGCAAAAATTAAATTTGAAAAATAAAAATAAACTAATCCTAATATATTAATAAAGAAAAGTGAGGAGATTATGTTACTGGTGGAGAGCATGTAAATGCATCTCCCAAGATGATTATCTCTCTTTGGCCCGAATTGTAAATCGATTGTGGGCCACTCCCTTTTGCTGTATGTCCATCCACCTTGGGCTTAATCTTTTTACCAATCAATCTGCCGAGCATTCTGTCAAGGCAGGAAATTTTGGTACCTCCCGTGTGAATGGCCTTGCACTCCTCTGGATCATCATATTTCTTTAAGTTGTGGAATGCATTGAGTTTGACTTGTTGGTCATTCACCCGCATTGTCAACTCTCCTTTTTCCACGTCAATTAATGTGCGTCCAGTTGCAAGGAAATGTCTCCCAAGGATGATCGGTGCATTCTCATCTGCTTCACAATCAAGGATAAGAAAATCAGCAGGAAAAATAAATTTATCAACTCTTACCAGTATGTCCTCGATTTTGCCTTCAGGTTGCACGTAGGATCGATCCGCTAGTTGGAGCATAACTGTTGTAGGTTTTGCCCTTGCTATTCCAAGCTTTTGGAAGACAGACTTGGGCATTAGATTGATGCTTGCTCCAAGGTCGCATAGGGCCTTACCTTCATAATTTTTACCTATCGCACAAGGTATGATGAAGCAACCAGGATCCTTTAACTTCGGTGGCATGCGATTATGCAGCATTGCCATGTATCCCTCGGTAGCAGCCACTGTCTCAAACTCACCTATTCGTTTCCTCTTTGACACGATGTCCTTTAAGAACTTGGCATAGTTAGGCATTTGTTCAATTGTCTCTACGAACGGTATGTTAATGTGGACTTGCTTTAAGATATCAAGGAATTTCTTGAACTACTGGTCCTGTTTTTGCTTTTTCAACCTTTGTGGAAAAGGTGGTGGTGGTCTCATCTCATCCAGGGTTTCTTTAGTTTGGAATTTAATACCTGGAACCACTGGGGTTGTCGCTGTCTCGGCAGGCTGTTCAAGAGCTGCTATGCTCTCTGCCGGGGCATTTTTATCAGAATCAGTTTGCTCGGTCTCTTCTTTTGCTGGATCCGCTGATTGAATTTGGCTCTCTGGGATCTTTTCCTTCAGTTGTAGACCACTCCTAGTAGCAATTGCTTTGCACTTTTCATGGCCCATTACCTTTGCAACTTCAGTATTGCTAGGTAGCCCTCCTTTTGGTCTAGTGTTTATGTTTTGAGCAAACTGCCCAACCTAGCGTTTTAATGGCCGATTCTTGATTTTGCAACCTCATCTCAATTCTATTCATAAAAGCGTCTGTCCTTTTGATGAAATTACTGTTCTCTGCCATGTAAGACTCAATTGTCATCATAAAGGCCTTAAGCGTGTTCTCCAATGAACTTACCGATTGCTGCTGCATCTGCTATTGCGGCATTGACTGCTGGGCCGGCGGCGGCAGCAGTTGTTGCATCGGTTGCTGAAATCCTGAAGGTTGGGTGATTGGGTTTAAGGCATTGTTAGGGTTGCTCCATGATAGGTTTGGATGCCTCATCCATGAGGGGTTATATGTGTTGGACATCATATTGTTGCGGTTGTAGTTCCCAACATACATACCGGTTTCTTGATTCATGCAATCAGAGGAACTGTGGTTACCTCCACATAAGTCATAATAGAAATCAATTACCTTAACCTCACGGGTATTTTGATGTAATTGTAGGTTTTGCACCATCTTGGTAAGATTGGCCAATTGTGCTGCCACTGAATTCGATGTGTCTAATTCATTTACCGTGGCTTGGCGTCTTACTCCTCCTCGCCTAGATGTCGGAAATTGGAAGTCAATTTTAGCGAGTTTATTTAATATCTCAATAGCTTCCTCAGGTGCTTTATCAAGGAGTGATCCGTTTTCCGAGGCATCTAACATCATCCTTGTCGGGGCATTCGTGGCATTGTAGAACATTGCCACTTGTGTCCATAGGGGAAATCCATGCAAAGGACACTTGTGTAGTAAATCTCTGTAGCGTTCCCATGCCTCGTACATTGGTTCGTCATCTGCCTGTCGAAAAGAAGTGATTTCATTACGAATTCTATCATATAAGTTCGTGGGATTAAAACGAGTAATAAAATCACGGCAAAGTTCACTCCAAGATCCAATAGATCCTGCTGGAATGCTATTCAACCAAGCTTTCGCCCTATCCCTCAGTGAATAGGGGAATAGCTTCAATTGCTAGACATCTTCATGGACTCCTTGGATTTTGAAAGAGTTGCAAATTTCTATGAAGGACTTAAGGTGTTGCCTTGCGTCTTCAGTTGCAGACCCACCAAATTGTCCAATAGTGTTGAGCATATTGAACATAACAGGTTTCATTTCAAAGTGGGCTGCTTCTATCTCCGGTGTAATGACTCCTAGGTTTAATCCATTTAAGTCCTCTTCCAGGAAGTCTCTGACAGTGAGCTGCCGCGGCCCAGGTGGCGGCGGTAAAACTCCATTACCGGTAGGTAAGTCTTGTCCTGCCGGGAGATTTGCCATAGCCTCTTGGATTTGTCTCCTCAACCTTATCCTTGTTTTTTCGATCTCTGGATATAAATCGTATAAGGGGTTGGTTGGTTTGGCCATGGTCATACACCAAGAAAAACAAAAGTAAAATAAAAATAAAAAGAAACAAGAAAATAAAGAAAACAAAATTTAGTTGCCAGTCCCCGGCAACGGCGCCAAAAACTTGTCGCGTGTCAAAAGTGCGCGTCTAGTGCAAGTGGACACATCGAAAAGTAATAAGTGATAAGTATTTATCGGATTATCGTCTCCACAGGGACTGGTAGACTTAATATGTCTTCTTCGTCTTCTTGTTCTGTAGAAAGAAATAAAGTAAAACACAAGTGATTGAGTTTGGTTTAATTAAACTAAAACAACTAAGCAAAGTAAAGAGATTTAATAATAGAGAGAGATGAGTCAGGATCCAGTTGCGTTGTATTGTGGATTTGATTGACTTGTCTCTACTCAATGCAATCGTATATCACTGCCTCGCCAGCACTGCATTTTACTGCCTTGGCAGCGACGATACTTGTCTGCCGCGATAATCCCTTGCTCGTGGTTGGACTTTACCAAAGTTCGGCAAAGTGTCCTTGAATGACTCCGCTTATCCCTAGGTCAGAGTGTTGTTGATGACTAGTCCTTGATGATACCTCCCGGCGTGAACCAATTATACTCACCAACCAATATCACACTTCTTTTAGCCATTGAAACTCTTAACCTATCCCTAGGCCGAGTTAGTATTTCACGATTGAAATACCGTACTTACCCCTTTCGTGAATCTAACTCTCCCGAGCTTAGATAAATGGATTACTGACAAACTTCGCACCCGGGCTTGAATGCAAGAACAAGGAATAACAAAGGATAAGCAAACCTTGATAACTTTATTGCATTGAATCAAAGACAAAGTACAATCTCCTCTCACAAATACTAACAACCTTCACCTAAACCCTAAAGAAGCTTAGAACATAATGGAGAGAAAGAAAACAAGATTATAAGTCGGCTCTTTCTCTCTAGGTTTTCCCGTATGTAATACATTGGGTGGCTAGGTCTTTATATAGGCTAGACCTATGGCAAACCTTTCCTAACTAGAATACAACTTGGAGTAGGGAACAAGTCATGTACATAATTAAAATATTTCCAAGTTTAATTCGGCTAAGGGGGCTTTCCCGCGTGGCCTTGTCTTGGGCTTTTCCTCATGCTAACCAGCTCCGATCCATGGGCTTCATGTCCAGAAACGTCCCTTGGATTTTTGTCTTCCAATCGCCTACAGTCTTGCTTCCTGGCTCTCAGCTGCTGCCTCGGCATCAGGTCCTGCCTCGGCCTTGTTGCTGCCGCGGCACTGGTTCTCCTGCACAGATATGAAAATGCAGTAAAACGTGCCTTTTCTGTAAATATTATCTTTATAAGCATAACTTCTAAATATATCACATTAAGTACATGCATTGGTCCGAGTGGGTGTAAATTCGGTGATTAATGCCAACAAAAGGTGTAAAAAGTGATAGTGTGTTGAGCACTTATCACTGCTCATCCAATCCATCATCAATAAAAAGAGCATCAATGTTGGAGAGATCATATTACGAGAAATTTATGAGTGCGGTAAGAAGGAAAGAGGGTCGTTATATTTCCCTTGTTTAATCTCTGGTTTGTGCATTGTTGCAGGTGTATCAGTGGAAGATATGGATGAATACACTCCAAACAGGCAAGGATGGACAAGAGACTTTTGCCACAAAATAATGCAGATCACGCAGGTAGAACCATTCCAGGCAACTCCTCAACAGTTCACTGCTGGAGCCCAGTACATAGCAGATATGCCTGACACTGCCCACACCACTGTCGCAGCAGACCCTTACCAGGAGATTCATGGAATATCAACGCAACTTCAACAGCACACTTGCACAGATGATGATGCAAAATTTTCCAAGTCAAGGGATGCACTTTCAAGAATTTCCAGCAAACATATTCGTCACAGCAGTTCAACGTGGCTGGCCCATCTAGGGCAGCAGGCTCTGCCCATGGGCAGTCTCTCTAGAGAAATAGATGAGTATGTACATCAAAGCTCATCCAATGATCGAGCCAAGCATTCATTATGCTGAGGCAACAAACGTTGAAGAGGAAGGAGGGACGGACATAATACATACGGAAGAAATTGTCGATGAAGAAGAAGAAGAAGAGGTGGATGCTCCTTTACAAAGGACACCACCCACACGAGTTCAACCGCCCCGGCAAGCAAAACTATAACAATCACCAGCACAAGGATCAAGGATGAAAGAATCAACAGGGAGGCCTAGAAAACAAATTGTTACCACTAGCTCTTCGGAGTCCATTTAAATACTAAACTTTTCCTGCCTTTAATTCTTCACTACTTTAATTTTTGTTGAAATATTGACCTGTTGTGTGATTAGAGCATTGAGGAAAATGCTCAGTTTGAGTTTGGGGGTGTAGGTGCATTGACGAGGCAGCCCACTGTCGTGGCTTTACCATGAAAGGGAGTAAAATTTTTGCCTTGTTTGAATTTTTTTTTAGTGCATCTATCTGCTTCCTAATTGATTTACTGCCTTTACTTTTGCACTGCCTTTCATCATTATTGTCTTAGTTTATTCTTTTAAGGCCATAGAAATCTTTCTCCTTACCATGGCTAGGTTTTGTTTTAAAGGATTAACCTTAGAATACTTAAGGTAGAAAACCTAGAAGCTTGCTATAAGGTTAAGGTTATAAACACTTTTGGGACTTGTTTGATTTAGGAGTTCTTTTAATGAACTTAGGTGATAAAGACTTAGATTCTTGGGAAAGTGACTAGAAGTGCCTATCACCGGCTCTAGGAAACGCTCTTCTTCATGCTAGAGGTGCCCGAAATTAGCTCTAGTATGCTTAAAAAAGAAAAGAAGGAAATAGAAAACACATACCTTGATGTGCCCGAAATTGGCTCAAGCTATTGATGTTTTAAGAAGAGAACACTATATCCAAATCTATTTGTCTTGAACTTAGAGTTTGTCTAAGAAAGCCTTTAATCAACCTTGTCCTTAAAAACGCACACACTCACAAAATCTTACAGCTTGTCTCCGGGTAAAATCCTTGAGTAAACGAAAGGCTAAGACTAAAGAATAGTCATAGTTATGGTGGGGAGAATAGATGGAAATGTAAGACCAAGAGAGAATAAGTTTTGGCAAATTGATGGCTTGCATTGCTTGAGGACAAGCAATAGTTCGAGTTTGGGGGTATGATAAGTGCTCAAAAGATCATTATTTTATACACCTTTCATGGGCAATAAGCACTTATCTCATACTTACTTGGACTGATGCATGCACTTAATATGCAATATTCAGATATTCTGCTATTATAACTTACAAAGCTAATATCTACAGAAAAATGCAGAATTTACGATATCTTTTGTACATGTAGGAATAACTATTGCCGAGGCAGGGTTGAGGCCGAGGCAGAAGCTGGGTCGCGGCAGAAGCTGAAGCTCCAGCATCAATATTGTAGGCGATTGGAAGAGAAAAATACATTGGACGTTCCTGGACATGCAGCACATGGATCGAAGCTGGCTAGCACGAGGAAAGCCCAAGTCAAAGTCCACAAGGGAAAAGCCGCCTAGTTGAAATAAACTTGGAAATATTTGATTTATGGGAATAATTGTAATCCTACTCCAAGTAGTATTCCTACTTAGGAAAGGTTTGCCCTAGACCTAGACTATATATACCATAGCCGTCCAATGTATAGTGGAGGCGGATTTTAAAGAGAGTTCAACCCTAAGAATTATTGTGTTCTTTCTTTCATTATGTTCTAAGCTTTCTTATGGTTAGGTGAAGGTTGTCGAGTACTTATGAGAGGAGTTTGTACTTTGTTTCTCGTTTCAATGTAATAAAACATTAAGATTTGCTTACTCTTTGCCATTCTTTGTTCTTGCATCCAAGCCCGGGAGGGAAGTTTGTGAGTAATCCATTTATCTAGACTCGGGAGAGTTAGATTCACGAAAGGAGTAAGTACGGTATTTGAAAAATACTAACTCGGCCTAGGGATAGGTTGGATTTTCAGCGGCTAAAAGAAGTGTGAGATTGGTTGATAGTTAGAATTGATTCATGCCGGGAGGTATCATCAAGGACTGATTATCAACAGTGTTTCGACTTAGGGATAAGCGGAGCCATCCAAGGACATTTTGCCGAATCTTAGTGAGGTCTACCCAAGAGCAAGGGATTGCCGCGGCAGACACGCATTGTCGTTGCCAAGGTAGTAATCTGCAGTACTGCCGAGACAGAGTCATGCGATAGCATTGAACAGAAACAAGTCGATCGATTCCACAGTACAACACAACTGGATCCTGCCCACTCTCCTCATTCGTTCTCACTACCTTTATTCTGTTTTTATCCTACTTGTGTTTTTACTTTACTTTTACAGGACAAGAATATTAAAGAAGACATATTAAGTATACCAATCCCTGTGGAGACGATACACGATAAATACTTATCACTTTATTACTTGACGTGTACACTGCACAATTTGCGCTATTTCTACACGCAACATGGAGTCAATGATCAGAAGTGATACTCACCCAAAGGTGATATCACTAAACTTCCCGTGCATATTATCCCACCCAATGTAGTAATATGAACAGATAATAGAGTCTGAATGCTTGCCTTAAACTAATAGGGGGCATGCATGATAATTTAAGAAATAACAGAATTTGAGTTTTTCATAAGTTCCAAATCAATTATGCATTTAGTTAAAACACAAATCATGGCATTATGCAATTATTTTCAAAAATCAGTGAAGTAATGCAATCGTCATAAAAACACAAGAATAACAGAATTTGCACACAGAAATAATGTAAAGTATCAGGAGAGACACACCTTAGATAGATAGATTAACGTCGAGAATGACGTCTATTGGGCTCAACTCTAGCACTAGGTCTAGCAAGCGTAGAATGTGTCTGTCCTGAAGTTTGAGGAAGAGGAGGATGAGGAGGAAGAAACTCGGTGTCCGAATCCACATCACCTTCACGCACGGATTAGAGACCCAAAGAAGTATGGCTACTCGGTTGAATTAAAGAACAGGGAAGGAATTGAGAAATTAATCGAAAATAAGAAACAAATAATGGCAGTAAAAGACCCAAATTCTAGGGTTTTGAATTAGGAATTTAGATGATATTAGGTTTTAAATTGGGGCTGAAATTAGGGTGTTACAATTCGGGTCAGGTGTGGGTCAGTTTCAGTTCGGGTCTACTTCAGTTCGAGTTTTTTTAGGTCAGGTTTAAATGGTTCGGGTAAAAAACAGATAATTGAAAGCTTCATTTCAGGTTGGGTTCATTCAGGTCAGTTTAATTCGGGTTTTGAATTCATATTAAGTTTGAGTTTGGTACAAATAGTCGATAGACTTTGTGTTGATCATTCATTTCAAATTAATTATTTAATATCTAATGTCTTTCACTAGCATGAATCACATTAAAAATAAATATTACGCACTAGACTAAACAAAAATATCATCAAATGATTCATAATTAAAAATTAGACTAAATTACAAAAATAAAAAATTAATAAATTTAAATTTCGGAGATAAATAAAAATATCATTACAATAAAAACATTATAATAAATTACAAAAAATGAATAAGGGACAATTTAGAATAAGAATAGGGTTTAAGGGACTATAATTAATAAAATATAAAATTAAAATAATAAATATTGGACTAAATTACCAAAAAAAGAATATGTTCAATTTTAACTAAAAATAAAATTTCAAGGATTAAAAAATATAAACATTATACTAAATTATAAAAAATAGAAATTAATAAAGAATAAATTTAAGTTTAAAATTAAAAAAATTAATAAAATAAAATATCATCTTATTAAAAACACTGGACTAAATTATAGAAATAAATAATAGTCAATTTAGAATTAAAATAAAGTTGTAAGGACTAGAATGAACAAAAAGATCATTCAATGGGTCATATCTAAAATATTGAACTAAATTATAAATTAATAATGATAAAATTCGATAAAAATCTAAACTTTTAGAGAATAATATGAATAAAAATATAGTTAGGTTTTAGTATGTATGTGTAATATACTTTAATATATATATATATATATACATTAGTATACAAATATACGATATATAGAATATATAGTATATAAAGAAATTAGAATATAGAAGTATATACTTTAATATATATTATATGTATAATGCATACTATATATAGAATGTATACTATATATAAAATTTTTACTATATATAATATATACTTAATACTTTAATATATACTTTAATATATGTATATGTATATAGTTATATATGTGTACTTATCGATATATATAGATGTATATATTATGTATAAAATATATATAATATATAGATGTGTATACTATATATGAATACATACTTTAATATGTAAATTTTAATATATATTGTAATGACCTGGATTCGGATCCGAAGGTCGGGTTAACCCAAGAGTTGGCTTCGGTTTTGGGCCCGAGTAGAGAGGATTTGGACCTTTTTGGGCCTTAAGTTGTTGGGCTTTAATTGGGTTTAAGTTAGGCCTTGTGACGAGGGCTTTTTGGTAATTGCACAATGGGATGGGAATGGGGGTTGTAGGGGTTAAGTCTCTGCAGAATGACCTCACTGTCTTCTTTTTTCTCTCATCTTTCCTCCCCATTGTTGCAAGAGAAAATGATGGAAAAGGTTTAATCTTTGAAGGTTTGTTAGAGAATCTCATTTTAGTGCTAGAAGAAGAGTTGAAGGGTTGGCTGTGATCTATAAAACAAGGTAAGGATGTGTGAGTTTGGTGGAAGATGGAGGTTTAAGTGGGGTTTTAGTTGGAGTTCGAGAATAGAGTTTTGAGAGCTTAAATCTTTGTTCTCTTAGTGTTTTAAGCTTCTAAAATCTTCCCAAGGTGTGTCTAATTCGTTCTTCATCTTTCTCTTGTAGAGAAAGAGGCTTGTGAGCCATCATCAAGCTTAGGAAGGGGAAAAGCTTGAAGAGGTGTGAAGCTCGTTTTGGTTGTTGTGTTTGCTTAAGGTTGGTACTCCCAACTCATCTCTATATCATTCATGTCATGGTAGAATGCATTTCATGTAGATACATGTATGTGTGCTTGGTTGATAAGCTTTAATGGTGATTTTCATGTTAAGGCGTTTGATGATTGGAAAATGATGCTAAAACACTTTAAACATCCTTGAAACTAAATAGGAACACTTTAGGATCGATTAGATCAATTTTGGAAAGAATCCTTAAAAATTTCTAAATGCAGACTTGTAAATTATGCAGGGAGTATCGATACCGGTGGATCGTGTATCGATACCCCTGAAAGAGAATTAGGCTAATGGGGTAGGCGTATCGAAACGTGTTTTGATACCGAACCCTATAGTGGCATTTTTGATTCGATACTTGTATCTAATCGGATAAGCTCCCTTTCGTTGACCTTAGAGTTGGTTAAAGCGTATCGGTACAGGTATCGATATCATGTGTTTCGATACCTTCTTTGTATGGGTATCGATACAGGGCGTTTCGATACCCCACTTAGGTGTATCAATACCCCCTGTGAAATATTGCCTAAGTTAAGTAAAGTTTGAGGTTTAGAAATGGTAAGTAAGGGTCCTTATGAATCTTAAAGATAATGAAATGAATCATTAAAACAAGATCGAAGATATTAACCCCGAAAGACTAAGATATGATAAGTCTTGATGTGTTTTGATGTGTAGATCCTCGGTGGATCATTTGTGTTTATTGAGTCCTTGTTTGATGGAAATTTGGATATCCAAAAGTGTTGCAACACGTCGAAGGCCATCCGATGTAACATTCCGGGTGATGTATTGAAGACCTTTATTCCGAGTGTTGGGCAGCCTCACTCAAAGATGTTCGATGTAACATTTCGAGCATGGGATTGCTTGGGCGGCCTCCATCCCATTTATTTCGAACGTTGGGCGGCCTCATTCGAAGATGTCCGATATAACATTCTGGGCATAGGATTTGAGGGTGGCCTCAATCCTGAGTGTAGGACCTCGATGTTGTGTGGGCGCGGGCCTCACTTTGTGTGTTTTGATGTGACATGTATATGTTGTGTGCGATATTATACTTTATTTATGCCATATGATAGGCAAGCATGTTAGATCATCATATCATACACGATATTTATATGTTTTGCTTTACTGCTTATGATATGCGTGATTGTGGGACGATTTCGGCGTACCCACTGAGCTTTCGTAGCTCAGCATTCGAAATATGTTTATGTGCGTAGGTTAGGTAAAGTCGGTTCTCGTAGAGCACCATCGAGGTTTGGGTTTCAACAACGCCCTATGTCAAAGTACAATTAGAGATTTAGTGCGCTAGTACTTTGTTGAATACTATGTCTTTCTGTAACTCTGTTATTTATTCGAGTCGAATGCTTTAAATGGTCTATAATATTTTGGAGCTTCGTTTACTTCATATTATTTTGGGATTTCATTTTAATTTAAATGGATTTTATGAATCGTATTTTGGACTTGAGTTGGAATTATTATTGGGCTTTCAAAAGAAAATTTGAAATACAGGTTGTGGGCCGGAGTCCCAATGTGACATCCGGGTCGGGTTGTTACATTTAGTGGTATCAGAGCTTAGGTTGAGTCGGTTCTAGAAAGTCTTTGGGGGAGTCTAGTGTGTTATATAGGTGTTAGACAAGTACATGCCCACGAGTCGATATCGTACTTTCTTTAAAGCTAAAATTTTGATGGTGTAATCTTGTTCTTATTGTTTGTGCAGAAGTGTTGAGTATGTCGAGGCGAGTAAGGGAGCGTGAGGAGAGTAGGGGTTCTCGTGAAGGAGACTCTGACTACGAGTATGAGCCTGATGAGGAGGTATCATCGGACGATATAGTTGGTCAAGGGGTCGACTACTTTGCTCAGTTGAACCGTACGTTGCGCAGGATATTGAGAGCTATACCGAGACCATCTTCTATGCCTCGTGAGGCACCAGTTGAGAGGGTGCGAAGGCAGGGAGGTGTTGACTTCTTTGGTACGGGACAGGATAATCTCGTATAGGTTGATCAGTGGTTGCAATTTACAAGATGGATAATGATACAGATGAGGCTGAGATCGGAAGATAAGTTGTCATGTGTGTTGTCGCTTCTGAAAGGCAACGCAAGAGAGTGGTAGGAGACAGTTGAGCAGGGTTGGTATCCTCATCTTCTCAAGTGGGAGGACTTCCTTGAGGAGTTTGAGGGTAAGTATGTGGGTGAGACTCACATCGACACCCTGACGGAGCGGTTTGCCCATTTTGTTCAAGGGAAACGTTTGGTCTTTGTTTATGAGCAAAGTTCCTTTAGTTGAGTCGGTATGCTCCAGAGCTTGTTACTAAAGAAAAGATGATATGTAAGAGGTTCTTGAGAGGTATTAGGAAGGACATCCAGACTTATCTCACTATTGCACCGCCTAAGGTGTTTTCAGAGTTAGCTGTTAGTCCCAAGTCGTTAGAGTAGGTTCAAGGTTTGACCTATAAGCCGTTTGTTGGCCAGGGATTCACATGTGGAGCTAGTCAGAGTCATACGGGTAACTCTCAGTCCCACTCCGGTAGGAGTAGGAGTCGTTGGAACCAAAATAAATGAGCATCTTTTGCGTGTAGAAATAGCGCAAATTGTGCAGTGTACACGTCAAGTAATAAAGTGATAAGTATTTAACGTGTATCGTCTCCATAGGGATTGGTGTACTTAATATGTCTTCTTTAATATTCTTGTCCTGTAAAAGTAAAGTAAAAACACAAGTAGGAAGGATGTTTGAGTAAACTAATTAAATAACAACAAAATAAAGGTAGTGAGAACGAATGAGGAGAGTGGGCAGGATCTAGTTGCGTTGTACTGTGGAATCGATCGACTTGTTTCTGTCCAATGCTATCGCATGACTCTACCTCGGCAGTACTGCAGATTACTGCCTCGGCAGCGACAATGCGTGTCTGCCGCGACAATCCCTTGATCTTGGGTAGACCTCACTAAGATTCGGCAAAGTGTCCTTGGATGGCTCCGCTTATCCCTAATTCGAAACACTATTGATAATTAGTCCTTGATGATACCTCCCGGCGTGAATCAATTCTAACTATCAACCAATCTCGCACTTCTTTTAGCCGCTGAAAATCCAACCTATCCCTAGGCCGAGTTAGTATTTTTCAAATACCGTACTTACTCCTTTCGTGAATCTAACTCTCCCGAGTCTAGATAAATGGATTACTCACAAACTTCCCTCCCGGGCTTGGATGCAAGAACAAAGAATGGCAAAGAGTAAGCAAATCTTAATGTTTTATTGCATTGAAACGAGAAACAAAGTACAATCTCCTCTCACAAGTACTCAACAACCTTCACCTAACCATAAGAAAGCTTAGAACATAATGAAAGAAAGAACACAATAATTCTTAGGCTTGAACTCTCTCTAAAATCCGCTTCCACTATACATTGGACGGCTATGGTATATATAGTCTAGGTCTAGGGCAAACCTTTCCTAAGTAGGAATACTACTTGGAGTAGGATTACAATTATTCCCATAAATCAAATATTTCCAATTTTATTTCAACTAGGCGGCTTTTTCCTTGTGACTTTGACTTGGGCTTTCCTCGTGCTAGCCAGCTTCGATCCATGTGCTGCATGTCCAGGAACGTCCAGCGTATTTTTCTCTTCCAATCGCCTACAGTATTGATGTTGGAGCTTCAGTTGCTGCCGCGGCCCAGCTTCTGCCTCGGCCTCAACCCTACCTCGGCAGTAGTTGTTCCTGCATGTACAGAAGATATCGTAAATTCTGCATTTTCTGTAGATATTAGCTTTGTAAGTTATAATAGCAGAATATCTGAATATTGCATATTAAGCGCATGCATCAGTCCAAGTAATTATGAGATAAGTGTTTATTGCCCATGAAAGGTGTATAAAATAATGATCTTTTGAGCACTTATCAGCATCGAATCATGGTTCGGGGTCGAACCAGAGATTAGATTCTATGGGACATAAGAGGTAATATGTGTCTTCTTCTGTTGGGGGTCCAGAGAATTTACAGAGGAGTGTCAGTGTTCAGACTTGTAGGCGTTGTGGCCGGAGCCACTGAGGAGAATGTTGGGGCAATACCAGAGCTTGTTTTCAGTGTGGGTCTCTGGATCATCTTGTGAGGGACTACCCAGAGGTTGTGACGTCACCACCAGGTCAGGCTTAGAGGACTGTGTTTCAGGCCCAGAGGGTTCGTGTGTTCTCATGTGGCGGACCTAGCCATGCATCAAGAGGCACCTTTCAGTCCATTACTAGAGCACCAACGAGGCAATATGCGGTGAGAGCAAAGGAGGACTGTGCTGCGACAGATGTGATCTCAGGTAGGTTCAATTTGTTTTTTGTCCATATATTTGCTCTTGTGGACTCAGGATCTACCTACTCGTATATCCGTAGTAGGATATCGCAGCAATGGGTGTTACCAGCGGAGGATCTAGAGGTAGGAGTTCGTGTGACAAGTCCGTTGTGGATAAAGTATATCGGAGGTGTCCGATCGAGGTACAAGGATCTATCTTCTCGGCCGATCTTATGGTCTTTCCATTTCAGGAGTTCGACGCAATCCTTGGGATGGCTTGGTTGTTAGAACATGACGCGAGTTTGGGGTGTAGATCTAAGAGTTTGAAGCTTCGTGTGGCTGATGGTTCTAAAGCTTATGGTGAGGGGTGAGAGAAACTTGTGTTTATCGAATATGGTGTCACCTTTGTCAGCTTAGAGGTTAATCCAACAGGGCTGTGAGGCTTTCTTAGCTCACGTGGTGGATGTGAGCGTTGAAAGCCCAACTTTTGAGAGTTTGAGGACAGTTTGTGAGTATCCTGATGTTTTTCCAGAGGAGTTGCCTGGTTTACCACCTGACCGTGAGTTAGAGTTTCGTATAGAGGTGTTTCTGGGTACGGCACCAGTGTTCATAGCATTGTATCGTATGGCACCGAAGGAGATCAGAGAGCTGAAGCAATTGATCTAGGAGTTGCTTAAGAGAGGTTTTATCAGACCGAGTGTGTCGCCATGGAGAGTATCGGTTTTGTTTGTGAAGAAGAAGGACGGATCGATGAGGATGTGCATCGACTACCGTTAGCTCAATAAGGTCAAGATCAAGAACCGTTACCCTTTACCGAGGATCGATGACCTATTTGACCAGTTGAGGGGTGCTCATGTGTTTTCTAAGATAGATCTGAGGTCAGGGTACTACCAGTTAAAAGTTGTGGAAGAGGATGTCCAAAATACCGCTTTTAGGACGCGGTACAGACACTATGAGTTCTTAGTGATGCCGTTTGTGCTCATGAACGCACCTGTATCTTTTCTGGACTTGATGAACTGGATCTTTCAGCCTTATCTAGATCAGTTTATAGTGGTGTTCATCGACGACATCTTGGTTTATTCACGCATAGAGAAGGAGCATGACTATCACCTAAGAGTGGTTCTTCAGGTATTGAGGGATAGACGTCTATACGCCAAGTTTAGTAAGTGTGAGTTTTGGTTGGATGAGGTGGCATTTCTTGGTCACATAGTTGCAGCAAATGGAATCCGAGTAGATCCCCAAAAAGTCCAAGCTGTGGTAGAGTGGAAACCTCCAAGGAATGTATCAGAAGTCTGTAGTTTTCTTGGGCTTGTCAAATATTACAGGAGGTTCGTTAAGGGTTTTTCGATTATAGCAGTACCTTTGACCAAGTTGCTTCAGAAAGGTGTTCCTTTTGTGTGGAATGAGAGAAGACAACAAAGTTTTGAGCAGTTGAAAGCCTATCTAATAGAGGCACCGGTCTTGACACAACCAGAACCGAGAAAAGATTATGTGGTGTTTAGCGATGCTTCCTTGAATGGGTTAGGTTGTATGCTTATGCAAGAGGGTAAGGTGGTTGCTTACGCCTCAAGACAGTTAAAACCCCAGGAGAGGAACTATCCTACGCATGATCTTGAGCTTGCGGCGGTTATCTTCACTTTAAAGATATGGAGGCATTATCTCTACGGGGAGAAATGCTACATCTACACCGACCACAAGAGTTTAAAGTACCTGCTTACCCAGAAGGAGTTGAATCTAAGACAGCGTCGGTGCATAGAGCTGTTAAAAGACTATGATTGTGTCATAGAGTATCATCCCGGCAAGGCGAATGTGGTCGTCGATGCTTTGATTCGAAAGTCTATGTCGGACTTGAGGGCTCTGTTTTCTCGATTGAGGATGACTAACGATGGAGGTTTGTTGGCGGAGTTGCGTGTGGAACCCATGCTTGTTCAGGAGATAAAGAGGGTGCGGGTGTTAGATGAGGAGCTTGTAGCTTAGTTAGAGGCAGTTCAGAGAGGTGAGACATCAGACTTTGAGGTACGAGATGGTGGGTTCTTGTACAGAAGATATCTTAAAAAATATCATAAATTCTGCATTTTTCTGTAGATATTAGCTTTGTAAGTTATAATAGCAGAATATCTTAATATTGCATATTAAGCGCATGCATCAGTCCAAGTAAGTATGAGATAAGTGTTTATTGCCCATGAAAGGTGTATAAAATAATGATCTTTTGAGCACTTATCATACCCCCAAACTCGAACTATTGCTTGTCCTCAAGCAATACAAGCCATCAATTTTCCAAACCTTATTCTGTCCTGGTCTTACATTTCCATCTATTCTCCCCACCATAACTATGTTTATTCTTTAGTCTTAGCCTTTCGTTTACTCAAGGATTTTACCTGAAAACAAGCAATAAGATTTTGTGAGTGTGTGCGTTTTTGTGGACAAGGTTGATTAAAGGCATTCTTAGACAAACTCTAAGTTCAAGAGAAATAGATTTGGATCTAGTGTTCTCTTCTTAAAACATCAATAGCTTGAGCCAATTTCGGGCACCTCAAGGTATGTGTTTTCTATTTCCTTCTTTTCTTTTTTAAGCATACTAGAGTCAATTTCGGGCACCTCTAGCATGAAGAAGAGCGTTTCCTAGAGTCGATGATAGGCACCTCTAGTCACTTTCCCAAGAATCCAAGTCTTTATCACCTAAGTTCATTAAAAGAACTCCTAAATCAAACAAGTCCCAAAAGTGTTTATAACCTTAACTTTATAGCAAGCTTCTAGGTTTTCTACCTTAAGTATTCTAAGGATAATCCTTTAAAACAGAACCTAGCCATGGTAAGGAGAAAGATTTCTATGGCCTTAAAAGAATAAACTAAGGCAATACTGATGAAAGGCAGTGCAAAAGTAAAGGCTGTAAATCAATTAGGAAGAAGATAGATGCACTAAATTTTATTTTTAAACAAGGCAAAAATTTTACTCCCTTTCATGGTAAAGCCGCGGCAGTGGGCTGCCTCGGCAGTGTACCTACACCCCCAAACTCAAACTGAGCATTGTCCTCAATGCTCTAATCACACAACAGGTCAATATTTCAACAAGAATTAAAGTAGTGAAGAATTAAAGTAGTGAAGAATTAAAGGCAGGAAAAGCTTAGTATTTAAATGGACTCCGAAGAGCTGGTGGTAACAATTTGTTTTCTAGGCCTCCCTGTTGATTCTTTCATCCTTGATCCTTGTGCTGATGATTGTTATAGTTTTGCTTGCCGTAGCGGTTGAACTCGTGTAGGTGGTGTACTTCGTCTCCTTCTTCTTATTGTCCTAAACAAAATATAATTGACAAGAAAATGTAAAATAACCTAAAATAAAAACTAAATTAAAACTATTCCTAAAAATGCAGTAAAATATTTGAGAAAGTCAAGGAATTAAGTCATAATAGGAGTGCATGCAAGTGCATCTCCTAAAGTGATGGTTTCCATAGTCTTCATATCATGTTGCCCAGAATAGTGCTTCGTTGTCCATTTACTTTGAATTTGTCGGTGTCAAAAGTGCGCGATTGGTGCAAGTGGACATATCGCAAGTAATAAAGTGATAAGTATTATCGTGTATCGTCTCCACAGGGATTGGTATACTTAATATGTCTTCTTGTTCTGTAAAAAGAAATAAAATAAAAACACAAGTAATTTGGGTTTGAATGAAACTAAATAAATTGAAATAAAACAACTAAGTAAAAGAATTAGATTTGATTAATAGAGAGAGAGGTCAGGATCCAGTTGTATTGTGGATTTGATTGAATTGTCTCTATCCAATGCAATTGTATATCACTGCCTCGGCAGCACTGTAGATTACTGCCTTGGCAGCGACGATACTGTCCGCCGCGGCAATCCCTTGCTCGTGGTTGGACTTTACCAAAGTTCGGCAAAGTGTCCTTGGATGACTCCGCTTATCCCTAAGTCGAAGTACTGTTGATGACTAGTCTTTGATGATACCTCCCGATGTGAATCAAATATACTCACCAACCAATCTCACACTTCTTTTAGCCACTGAAACTCTTAACCTATCCCTAGGCCGAGTTAGTATTTCGCGATTGAAACACCGTACTTACCCCTTTCGTGAATCTAACTCTCCCGAGTCTAGATAAATGGATTACTCACAAACTTCTCTCCCGAGCTTGAATGCAAGAACAAAGAATGGCAAAGGATAAGCGAACCTTGATAGTTTTATTGCATTGAAACAAAGACAAAGTACAATCTCCTCTCACAAATACTTAACAACCTTCACCTAAACCCTAAGAAAGCTTAGAACATAATTTGAGAGAAAGAAAACATTGAATCTTAGGGTAAACTCTCTATGAATCGGCTCTCTATGTATATCCAATACATTGGACGGCTAGGTCTTATATAGTCTTGGCCTAGGGAGTATTCCTGCACAAATGTAAAAATTCAGTAAAACTTGCCTTTTCTGTAAATATTGTCTTTATAAGCATAACTTCTAAATATATCACATTAAGTACATGCTTTGGTCCGAGTGGGTGTAAATTTAGTGATTAATGCCCATAAAAGGTGTAAAAAGTGATAGTGAGTTGAGCACTTATCACACCCCAAACTCGAACTATTGCTTGTCCTCAAGCAATGCAAACTATCAATTTGCCAAACTCTATTCTCTCTTGGTCTTACGTTTCCATCTATTCTCCCCACCATAACTATGCCTATTCTTTTAGACTTAACCTTTCGGCCACCCAAGGGTTTACCTAGAAACAAACTATATGATTTGGTGAGTGTGTGCGTTTTTGTGGAAAAGTTTGATTAAAGGCTTTCTTAGATAAACTCTAAGTTCAAGACAAGTAGAATTGGGTTTAAGTGTTCTCTTCTTTTCTAAACAACCAATTCTTGAGACAATTTCGGGCACCTCAAGGATTGTGTTTTTCTCATCACTAATTCCTTCTTTCTTTTTGATATTCCTCATAGCATACTAGAGCCAATTTCGGGCACCTCTAGCATGAAGAAGAGTACTTCCTAGAGCCGGTGATAGGCACCTCTAGTTACTTTCCCAAACATCTAAGTCTTTATCACCTAAGTTCATTAAAAGAATTCCTATGATCCAACAAGTCCCAAAAGTGTTTAAAAATTCATCTTATTGTAAGCTTCTAAATTTTCATCCTTAAGTATCCTAAGGTTAAACCTTCTTAACAGGACCTAATCATGGTAAGGAGAAAGATTTCTATAGCCTTAAAGAATAAACTAAGGCAATACTGATGATAAGCAGTGCAAAAGTATACGCAATTGATTCAAGTAAGGCAGGGAGCATAAAAAAATTAAAAAAAAGTTCACTTAAATACTCCCTTTTCTTGACAAGGCCTCGGCAATAGAATGCTGCCTTGGCAGTGGCTCTACACCCCCAAACTCGAACCAAGCATTGTCCTCAATGCTTTATATTAGAAGAAAATGGTGGGCAACAAAAATATGAAAGAAATAAGCAGCATATCAAGAAACAAACAGCAAATAAAATTGAATATATGAAAAATATAAAGGGACTCCGAAGAGTTGCTTGTAACAATTTTTCTTCGGGGTCGTGCTGCTGATTGCTTCGTTCTTGGTGAGGGCGATGGCTGAGCTTTTGCTTGCCGGGGTAGTTGGACTCTTGTGGGTGGTGTCCGTTGCATTGGAGCATCCACTTCTTCTCCTTCTTCCACGTCGGCAATCTCTTCGGTGATCATGATGTCCGTTCCACCTTCATTTGCTGCAGCTGCCCCGGTATGGTGTGTACTCGGTCCGGCAGCGGTTGAGCTTTGGTGTACATAGGCATCTATCTCTACTGATAGACTGCCCATGATGATGGGGGATCGTGGTGGAGTGCTGAAGGCTGCACTCCTTTTTGATGGTCTTCTACTGGCAGATGCTGCTGCGACAGAGTCTGCTGCCCTAGATGGGCTGGCAGCATGAAACTGTGGTTGAGGACCCGCGTGGAAGAATGGTCTCGGTCCTCCTGGAGCTAGTGTAGTCTTTGTATAGGGTACGGCCGTGAAAAAAATGTTGCTTGGAAATTCTGGAAGGTGCGCCCCTTGGTCTGGAAAGGCATGGAGCATCATTTGGGCAAGGGTGCTGTTGAAGTCCCTCTGATACTCCATGTATCTTTGCTGCCTAAGATCCATTGTTGCCATCCTCTGAAGTATCTCCTGGTACGGGTCTACTGCGGCAGTGGTGTGGGCATTGTCTGGCATATATGTCGTGTACTGGGCCCCGGCAGCAGTATCAGCAGTGAACTGCTGGGGCGTTGCTTGGACTGGTTCCGCCTGCGTGATCTGCATAACTCTTTGGCAAAAGTCTCTGGTCCATCCACGCCTTAGGGGAGTGTATTCGTCCGTGTCTTCTACTATTACACCTGCAGCAATACACAAACCAATGATCAAACAAGGGAAATATAATGGTCCTTTATCCTTCTTACCGCATTCGTAAATTTCGCGTAAGATGATCTCTCCAACGTTGATGCTTCTTTTGTTGATGATTGATTGGATGAGCACCAATCGCTTTCGGTCCACCGTGTTGTTGTGGGATGTGGGAATGAGGCGTCTCTTGACAAAGGTGTTCCAAAGCTTGGCCTCGGGCTTTAGACTCTGCCTTGTTACAGATCCTCTATGGGCACCGGTTTCCCATGGAGTATTCGTGTAGCAAAGGTCATCTTTAATCAACTCGTAATCCTCGGCAGTGATATCCTCCATGAATTCAGCATGTACATCATGGTCAGGTGTGAGGCCGTAAAATTGGTTGATGGTCTCGGCATCAAGCTGGACAGGTCTGCCTCGGCAGTGGACAAAGAGGGATTCTTTGCTTGGCCCGTGCGCATAGAATTCCCACACGATGGTCATATTTGCCTGGGCAGGTTGAAGGCAAAAGATTTCCCAATCTTGGTACTTGATCCAGTCGAAAAGATAGTGCTCGATTCCATAATTTTCATCATCCGAGTGTTGGAACCCTTGTTCCTCCCACAATTGCCGGGCAATGAAAGACCTGTTGAAGCGGACTTCAAAATTGGCTGGGGCAAAACGCTTGTAGGTGGCCATAAAGATTGTGAGAGATTAATTTCTTGAAGATTTTCTTGGAGGACTTCTGAGAATTTCAAAAAGGGTAGGTAGAGAGTATTGTGAGAGCAAGATTGTTGAGTATTCTAAAGAAAACAAGAAAGCAAGAGTGAATAGTTCAAGAGGGAGGGGTTGCTTATATAGGCCTCGGCTTTGTGACCGTTTGAACCACTAGCCGTTTTGTAGCCGTTAGTCTTTAATGTTGTTTCCTTTTCTGACACGGTAGGAATCTCGGCAGACTAGCCGTTACATTGTTCTACCCGTTGAAACTGCTGCGACTCTAACACTGTTTTCTGTCTCGGCAGAATTCCTGCTGTGAACTATTTCTCCTTTATTCTTGTTTATTATCCTAAATAAAAATTAAACACAAACACGAAGAAAAAAATACTTAAAGCAAAAACAAAAATTATAGAAAAATATTTATAAACTAAACTAATCTTAATATAATAATATAAAAAGGAAAGGGAAGAGATTAAGTCACTGGAGGAGTGCATGCAAATGCATCTCCTAAGGTGTTTATCTCTTGCTGGCCAGAATTAAAATTCAGATGTTGGTCACTCCCTTTTGTTTTATGTCCATCCTTATATGCTTCTTCCACTTTGAGCTTGATCTTTTTGCCAAATAGCCTGCCGAGCATGCTACCAAGGCAGGATATTTTGGTGTCTATTGTGTGGATGGCTTTGCACTCTTATGGATCATCATATTTTTTGAAATTGTGGAATGCATTGAGTTTGAATTTTTGGTCATTAACCCTCATTGTCAATTCTCCTTTTTCCACATCAATTAAGGTGCGTCCAGTTGCAAGGAAAGGTCTCCCCAAGATGATCGGTGCATTATCATCTGCTTCACAATCAAGGACAAGAAAATCAACAGGAAAAATAAATTTATCAACTCTTACCAGTATGTCCTCGATTTTGCCTTCGGGTTACACATATGATCGATCCGCAAGTTGGAGCATAACTATTGTAGGTTTTGCCCTTCCTATTCCAAGCTTTTGGAAGACAGATTTGGGCATTAGATTTTTCCCGCTGACTTCCTTATCCTGAAAGACATCTTAAAACAAGTCCACATCAACATGCCATTCGTTGAGGCAATTGAACAAATGCCTAATTACGTTAAGTTCTTGAAAGACATGATATCTAAAAGAAAAAGGCTTGGTGAGTTTGAAACAGTGGCAGCAACTAAAGGATGCATGGCAATGCTGCACAATCGCATGCCTCCAAAATTAAAGGATCCTGGATGCTTTACCATACCTTGTGCGATAGGTAACTGTCGCATGTCAAAAGTGCGCGTTTAGTGCAAGTGGACACATCGAAAGTAATAAGTGATAAGCATTTATCGGATTATCGTCTCCACAGGGACTGGTAGACTTAATATGTCTTCTTCGTCTTCTTGTTCTGTAGAAAGAAGTAAAATAAAACACAAGTGATTGAGTTTGGTTTAACTAAACTAAAATAACTAAGCAAAGTAAAGAGATTGAATATTAAAGAGAGAGATGGGTCAGGATCCAGTTGCGTTGTATTGTGGAATTGATTGACTTGTCTCTGCTCAATGCAATCGTATATCACTGCCTCAGCAGCACTGCAGTTTACTGCATGGGCAGTGACGATACTGTCCGTCGCGGCAATCCCTTGCTCGTGGATAGACTTTTACCAAAGTTCGGCAAAGTTTCCTTGCATGACTCCGCTTATCCCTAAGTCAGATTGTTGTTGATAACTAGTCCTTGATGATAGCTCCCGGCGTGAACCAATTATACTCACCAACCAATCTCACAATTCTTTTAGCCACTGAAACTCTTAACCTATCCCTAGGCCGAGTTAGTATTTCATGATTGAAACACCGTACTTACCCCTTTTGTGAATCTAACTCTCCCGAGTCTAGATAAATGGATTACTCACAAACTTCCCTCCCGGGCTTGAATGCAAGAACAAGGAATAACAAAGGATAAGCAAACCTCGATAATTTTATTGCATTGAAACAAAGACAAAGTACAATCTCCTCGCACATATACTAAGCAACCTTCACCTAAACCCTAAAGAAGCTTATAACATAATGGAGAGGAAGAAAACAAGTTATGAGTCGGCTCTTTTTCTCTAGGTATTCCGTGTATACTACATTGGATGGCTAGGTCTTTATATAGGCTAGACCTAGGGCAAACCTTTCCTAAGTAGAATACAACTTGGAGTAGGGAACAAGTCATGTACATAATTAAAATATTTCCAGGTTTAATTCGGCTAAGGGGGCTTTCCCGCGTGGCCTTGTCTTGGGCTTTTTCCTCATGCTAGCCAGCTCCGATCCATGGGCTTTATGTCCAAACACGTCCCTTGGATTTTTATCTTCCAATCGCCTACAGTCTTGCTTCCTGGCTCTTAGCTGCTGCCTCGACATCAGGTCTTGCCTCGGCCTTGTCGCTGTCGCGGCATTGGTTCTCCTGCACAGATATGAAAATCCAGTAAAACGTGCCTTTTCTGTAAATATTATCTCTATAAGCATGACTTCTAAATATATCACATTAAGTACATGCATTGGTTCAAGTGGGTGTAAATTCGATGATTAATGCCAACAAAAGGTGTAAAAAGTGATAGTGAGTTGAGCACTTATTAGTAACCATTATGAAGGAAAGGCCCTATGTGACTTGGGAGCAAGCATCAACTTAATGCCGAAATCAGTCTTCCAAAAGCTTGGAATAGGAAGAGCAAAACCCACAACTGTGGTACTTCAACTAGCGGATAGATCATTTGTGCACCCTGAAGGAAAAAACCGATGACATATTGGTAAGGGTAGACAAATTTATTTTTTCCCGTTGACTTCCTTATCCTTGACTGTGAAGCAGATGATAATGCACCAATCATATTGGGGAGGCCTTTCTTAGCAACTGGACGCACCTTAATTAATGTGGAAAATGGAGAGTTGACAATGAGGGTTAATAACCAACAAGTCAAACTCAATGTATTCCACAATTTAAAAAAAATATGATGATCCAGAAGAGTGCAAAGTCATCCACACAACAGACACCAAAATATCCTGCCTTGGCAGCATGCTCGGCAGGCTATTTGGCAAAAAGACCAAGCTCAAAGTGGAAGCAGCACATCAGGATGAACATAAAGCAAAAGGGAGTGGAAAACATCTGAATTATAATTCTGGCCAACAAGAAATAAATATCTTAGGAGATGCATTTGCATGCACTCCTCCAGTGACTTAATCTCTTCCCTTTTCTTTTTATATTACTATATTAGGATCAGTTTAGTTTATATTTACTTTCAATATTTATTTTATGCTTTCATTATTTTTTCTTGTTTTTTTCAATTATTTTTAGGTTAATAAAGAAAGGATGGAGGAAAATAGTTCACAACAGAAATTCTGTCGCGACAGAAAACAGTGTCAGAGCCGCAGCATTCCAAACGGGCAGAAAAGTATAATGGCTAGTCTGCCGAGATTTCTGCCGCGGCAGTAAAAGCAATCGGCAGTAAAGGCTAACGGTTACAAAACGGATAATGGTTTCAAACGGATACAGGGCCGAGGCCTATATAAGCACCTTCCCTCTCTTCAACTATTCACTCTTGCATTCTTGTTTTCTTTTGAAAATTTGCTAATCTTGCTCTCATCATACTCTCTACCTAGCCTTCATGAAATTTTCAGAATCTTTCCAAGAAACTCTTCAAAATCCTCAAAACTCATCCATGACATCATACACTCGTTTTGCTCCTGCCACTGTTGAAGACCGATTCAACAGATCTTTCGTTGCTTGGCAGTTATGGGAAGAACAAGGGTTCCAAAACTCGGATGAGGAGAACTACGGCATCGAGCACTATTTGTTCGATAAAATCAAGTATCAAGATTGGGAGATTCTTTGCCTACAGCCTGCCCAGGCAAATGCCACCATAGTGCGGGAATTTTATGCACATGGGCCGAGCAAGGATTCTCTCTACGTCCACTGTCGGGGCAGGCCGATCAAGCTTGATGCTGAGTCAATCAACCAATACTATGGCCTCATACCTACCCGCGATATCCATGCCGAATTTTTTGAAGAAGTTACAAACGAAGACTACGAGCTGATCAAAGATGACCTTTGCTACAACAAAACCCCTTGGGAAACCGGTGCCAAAAGAGGATCTGTAGCAAGGCAGAGTCTTAAACCCGAGGCCAAGCTTTAGAACACCTTTGTCAAGAGACGCCTCATACCCACCTCCCACAACAACACGGTAGACCGTAAGAGATTGGTGCTCATCCAATCCATCATCAATAAAAGGAGCATCAACGTTGGAAAGATCATATTACGAGAAATTTACGAGTGCGGTAAGAAGGAAAGAGGGTCGTTATATTTCCCTTGTTTAATCTCTGGTTTGTGCATTGCTGCAGGTGTATCAGTGGAAGATACGGATGAATACACTCCAAACAGGCAAGGATGGACGAGAGACTTCTGTCACAAAATAATGCAGATCATGCAAGCAGAACCATTCCAGGCAACTCCTCAGCAGTTCACTGCCGGAGCCCAGTACACAGCAGATATGCCTGACACTGCCCACACCACTGTCGCAGCAGACCCTTACCAGGAGATTCTACAAAGGATGACTGCCATGGACCTTCGTCAACAGAGATACATGGAATATCAACGCGACTTCAACAGCACACTTGCACAGATGATGATGCAAAATTTTCCAAGTTAAGGGATGCACTTTCCAGAATTTCCAGCAAACATATTCGTCACAGCAGCACCTTACACAGAGACCACTCCAGCCCCAAGGCCGAGGCCATTTTTCCCTTCTCAACCTCAACAACAGTTCAACGCGGCTGGACCATCTAGGGCAGCAGGCTCTGCCGCGGCATCTTCAACCAGCAGAAGACCATCAAAGAAGAGATTTGTCTTCAGTACTCCACCACGATCAACCATCCCCATGGGCAGTCTCTCCAGAGAAATAGATGAGTATGTACATAAAAGCTCATCCAATGACCGAGCCAAGCATTCATTATGCTGAGGCAACAAACATTGAAGAGGAAGGAGGGACGGACATATTGGTAAGGATAAGGAAGTCAGCAGGAAAAATAAATTAGGATGTCTAGAAATTTTTAAACTGAAGATCTTGTTTTTTCTTTTTCAACGTTTGTGGGAAAGGTGGTGGTGGTCTCATCTCCTCTAGGGTTTCATGAGTTTTGAATTTAATACCTGGCACCACTGGGTCTTTTACTGTCTCGGCAGCTGGTTGAGGTGCTGCCGGTTTGTCTGCCTCGACAGAGTTTTCTGCTGGGATTTCTGAGGCCTGACTTTCTGGTTCAGCATCCTGGTCCTCCCTATCTGAGTCCTCTTGTATTGCCTGTGGGACTTAGTTTGCTGAACTTCTTAGTTTTTCTTTTAAATGTAGGCCACTTCTAGTTGTGATCACTTTACATTGCTCATGGCCCATTCCCTTAGCAACTTCAGTATTGCTAGGTAATCCTCCTTTTGGTCTAGTGTTTTGTCTTTGAGCGAACTGACCAACTTGAGTTTCTAGAGTTTTAATAACCGTTTCTTGATTTTGCAGCCTCATTTCAATCCTGTTCATGAAAGCATCCGTCCTTTTGATGAAATTACTGTTCTCTGCCATGTATGATTCTGTTTTCATCATAAAGGCTTTGAGAGTGTTCTCCAACAAACTTTCGGACTGCTGCTGCGGCATCTGTTGTATATTCTGCTGCGGCATCGACTGCTGATAACTTGAGGTATGATTAGTGGGATTCAAGACATTATTAGGATTGCTCCATGAGAAATTTGGGTGCCTTTTCCATGTCGGATTATATGTGTTAGACATCATATTATTATTCTGGATGCAGTTTCCCACATAAAACCAGTTTCCTCATCTTGCACATACTCAGAAGAATTGATCGTTTTAACCTCATGAGTATTTTGTTGTAATTGCATGTTCTGAACCATCTTGGTTAGAGATGCCAATTGTGCTGCCACTGAATTGGATGTTTCGAGTTCACTCACTGTGGCTTGGCGTCTCATTCCTCCTCGCCTAGATGTAGGGAACTGAAAATCATTCTTTGCGAGCTTGTTCAGAATCTCTATGGCTTCCTCAGGAGCTTTGTCAAGGAGTGTCTCATTGGCTGAGGCATCTAGCATCATCCTTGTGGGGGCATTAGTGGCACTGTAGAACATTGTCACTTTTGTCCACAAGGGAAATCTATGTAATGGGCATCTATGCAATAACTCTCTATAGCGCTCATATGCCTCGTATATTGTTTCATCATTTGCCTGTCAAAAAGAAGTAATTTCATTACGAATACGATCATATAAGTTAGTAAGGTTAAAGCGCGTAATGAATCTCGGCAGAGTTCACTCCAAGATCCTATTGATCCTGCTAGAATGTTATTTAACCAGGTCTTGGACCTATCCCTCCGTGAATAGGGAAACAATTTTAATCTCAAAACATCTTCATGGACTCCTTGAATTTTAAATGAGTTACAAACTTCCAAGAAAGATTTGAGATGCTGCCTTGCATCTTCGGTTGTAGACCCACTAAATTGTCCAATAGTATTCAGCATATTGAACATGACAGGTTTGAGTTCAAAATGGGTTGCTTCTATTTCCGATGCAACGACTCCAGGGTTTAATCCATTCAGATCTTCCACCAGGAAATCTCTAACAGTGAGCTGTCGCGACAGTATGGGCTGCAGTAGTGGTTGCTGCGGCATGGGTGGCTGCTGAAGTCCTCCGTGGCCAACAGGTATGTTTTGATCTACTTGATTTCCTGCCATTGCTTGTTGGATTTGTCTCCTCAACCGATTCCGTGTACGTTCAATTTCAGGGTCAATCTCGTACAACGGATTGGATGGGTTGAACCTGATCATACACCAAAAAGAAACCAAAGTAAAATAAAAAATAAAAATAAAATAACTAAAGCAAGAAAATAAAGAAAACAAAATTTAGTTGTCAATCCCCGGCAACGGTGCCAAAAACTTGTTGCGTGTAGAAATAGAGCAAATTGTGTAGTGTACACGTCAAGTAATAAAGTGATAAGTATTTATCGTGTATCGTCTCCACATGGATTGGTATACTTAATATGTCTTCTTTAATATTCTTGTCCTGTAAAAGTAAAGTAAAAACACAAGTAGGAAGAATGTTTTGAGTAAACTAATTAAATAAAAACAGAATAAAGGTAGTGAGAACGAATGAGGAGAGTGGACAGGATCCAGTTGTGTTGTACTGTGGAATCGATCGACTTGTTTCTGTCCAATGCTATCGTATGACTCTGCCTCGGCAGTACTGCAGATTACTGCCTCGGCAGCGACAATGCGTGTCTGACGCAGCAATCCCTTGCTCTTGGGTAGACCTCACTAAGATTCGGCAAAGTGTCCTTGGATGGCTCCGCTTATCCCTAAGTCGAAACACTATTGATAATCATTCCTTGATGATAGCTCCCGGCGTGAATCAATTCTAACTATCAACCAATCTCACACTTCTTTTAGCCGCTGAAAATCCAACCTATCCCTAGGCCGAGTTAGTATTTTTCAAATACCGTACTTACTCCTTTCGTGAATCTAACTCTCCCGAGTCTAGATAAATGGATTACTCACAAACTTCCCTCCCGGGCTTGGATGCAAGAACAAAGAATGGCAAAGAGTAAGCAAATCTTAATGTTTTATTGCATTGAAACGAGAAACAAATTACAATCTGTTCTCACAAGTACTCAACAACCTTCACCTAACACTAAGAAAGCTTAGAACATAATGAAAGAAAGAACACAATAATTCTTAGGGTTGAACTCTCTCTAAAATCCGCTTCCACTATACATTGGACGGCTATGGTATATATAGTCTAGGTCTAGGGCAAACCTTTCCTAAGTAGGAATACTACTTGGAGTAGGATTACAATTATTCCCATAAATCAAATATTTCCAAGTTTATTTCAACTAGGCGGCTTTTCCCTTGTGGACTTTAACTTGGGCTTTCCTCGTGCTAGCCAGCTTCGATCCATGTGCTGCATGTCCAGGAATGTCTAGCGTATTTTTCTCTTCCAATCGCCTACAGTATTGATGCTGGAGCTTCAGTTGCTGCCGCGGCCCAGCTTCTGCCTCGGCCTCAACCCTACCTCGGCAGTAGTTGTTCCTGCATGTACAGAAGATATCGTAAATTCTGCATTTTCTGTAGATATTAGCTTTGTAAGTTATAATAGCAGAATATCTGAATATTGCATATTAAGCGCATGCATCAGTCCAAGTAATTATGAGATAAGTGCTTATTGCCCATGAAAGGTGTATAAAATAATGATCTTTTGAGCACTTATCAGCATCGAATCAGGGTTCGGGGTCGAACCAGAGATTAGATTCTGTGGGACATAAGAGGTAATCTGTGTCTTCTTCTGTTGGGGGTCTAGAGAATTTACAGAGGAGTGTCAGTGTTCAGACTTGTAGGCGTTGTGGCCGGAGACACCGAGGAGAGTGTTGGGGCAATACTAGAGCTTGTTTTCAGTGTGGGTCTCTGTATCATCTTGTGAGGGACTGCCTAGAGGTTGTGACGTCACCACCAAGTCAGGCTTAGAGGACTGTGTTTTAGGCCCAGAGGGGTCGTGGGTTCTCATGTGGCGGACCTAGCCATGCATCAGGAGGCACCTTTCACTCCATTACTAGAGCACCGGCGAGGCAGTATGCGGTGAGAGCAAAGGAGGACTGTGCTGCGACAGATGTGATCTCAGGTAGGTTCAGTTTGTTTTTTGTCCCTATATTTGCTCTTGTGGACTCAGGATCTGCCCACTCATATATCCGTAGTAGGATATCGCAGCAGTGGGGGTTACCAGCGGAGGATCTAGAGGTAGGAGTTCGTGTGACAAGTCCCTTGTGGATAAAGTATATCGGAGGTATCCGATCGAGGTACAAGGATCTATCTTCTCGGCCGATCTTATGGTTTTTCCATTTCAGGAGTTCGACGCAATCCTTGGGATGGATTGGTTGTTAGAACATGACGCGAGTTTGGGGTGTAGATCTAAGAGTTTGAAGCTGCGTGTGGCTGATGGTTCTAAGCTTATGGTGAGGGGTGAGAGAAACTCGTGTTTACCGAATATGGTGTCAGCTTCGTCAACTTAGAGGTTAATCCAGCAGGGTTGTGAGGCTTTCTTAGCTCACGTGGTCGATGCGAGCGTTGAAAGCCCAACTTTTGAGAGTTTGAGGACAATTTGTGAGTATCCTGATGTTTTTCCAGAGGAGTTGCCTGGTTTACCACCTGACCGTGAGTTAGAGTTTCGTATAGAGGTGTTTCTGGGTACGGCACTGATTTCTTGGAGGTTTTCTTGAAAATATTTGGGAATTTCACGAAGAATTGTGAGTAGGCAGAGAGTAATGTGAGAGGAAGATTGTTATGAATTCTAAAGAAAACAAGAAAGCAAGAGTGAATAGCTCAAGAGGAAGGGGTTTCTTATATAGGCCTCGGCCTTGTGACCGATTGGATCCACTAGCCATTTTGTAGCCGTTACTCTTTACTGCTGTTTCCTTTTCTGCCGCGGCAAGAATCTAGGTAGACTAGCCGTTACACTGTTCTGCCCGTTGAGACTGCTGCGGCCTTGACACTGTTTTTCTGCCTCGGCAGAATTCCTGTTGTGAGCTATTTCTCCTTTATTCTTGCTTATTATCCTAAATAAAAATTAAACACACAAAAAGAAAAATACTTAAAGCAAAAATAAATTAGAAAAATAAGAATAAACTAAACTAGTCCTAATATAATATAATAAGGAAAAAGGGAGGAAATCATGTTACTGGTGGAGAGCATGCAAATGCATCTCCCAAAATTATTCTCCCTTATTGGCCAGAATCATAAATGAGTTGTTGGCCACTCCCTTTTGTTGTGTGTCCATCCATCTTGAACTTGATCTTTTTGCCGAATAACCTACCGAGCAGACTACCGAGGAAGGATATTTTGGTGTCTACAGTGTAAATTGCCTTGCACTCCTCTGGATCCTCATGTTTTTTTAAGTTGTGGAATGCATCGAGTTTGACTTGTTGGTCATTGACCTGCATTGTCAACTCTCCTTTTTCCACGTCAATTAAGGTACGTCCAGTTGCAAGGAAAGGTCTCCCAAGGATGATCGGTGCATTATCATCTGCTTCACAATCAAGGACAAGAAAATCAACAAGAAAAATAAACTTATCAACTCTTACCAGTATGTCCTCGATTTTGCCTTCAGGTTGTACGTAGGATCGATCCGCTAGTTGGAGCATAACTGTTGTAGGTTTTGCCCTTCCTATTCCAAGCTTTTGAAAGACTGATTTGGGCATTAGATTTATGCTCGCTCCAAGGTCGCATAGGGCCTTACCTTCATAATTTTTGCCTATTGCACAAGGTATGATAAAGCAGCCAGGATCTTTCAATTTTGGTGGCATGCGATTGTGCAGCATTGCCATGCATCCCTCGGTAGCAGCCACTGTTTCAAACTCACCTATTTGTTTCCTCTTTAACACCATGTCCTTTAAGAATTTGGCATAGTTAGGCATTTGTTCAATTGCCTCTACGAACGGTATGTTAATGTGGACTTGCTTTAGAATATCAAGGAATTTCTTGAATTGCTGGTCCTGTTTTTGCTTTTTCAGCCTTTGTGGGAAAGGTGGTGGTGGTCTCATCTCTTCCAGGGTTTCTTTAGTTTGGAATTTAATACCTGGCACCACTGGGGTTGTCGCTGTCTCGGCAGGCTGTTCAGGAACTGTTGTGCTCTCTGCCGGGGCAGTTTTATCAGAATCAGTTTGCTCAGCTTCCTCTTTTGCTGGATCCGCTAATTGAATTTGGCTCTTTGGGATCTTTTCCTTCAGCTGTAAACCACTCCTAGTAGTAATTGCTTTGCACTGTTCATGGCCCATTACCTTAGCAACTTTAGTATTTCTAGGTAGTCCTCCTTGTGGTCTAGTGTTTATGTTTTGAGCAAACTGCCCAACCTGAGTTTCTAGCATTTTAATGGCCGCTTCTTGATTTTGCAACCTCATCTCAGTCCTATTCATAAAAGCGTATGTCCTTTTGATGAAGTTACTGTTCTCTGCCATGTATGACTCAGTTTTCATCATAAAGGCTTTGAGAGTGTTCTCCAACGAACTTATATGTTGCTGCTACGGCATTGACTGATGGGCCTGCTGCTGCAACAGTTGTTGCATCGGTTGCTGAAATCCTGAAGATGGGTGATTGGGTTTAAGGCATTGTTAGGGTTGCTCCATGATAGGTTTGGATGCCTCTTACATGAGGGATTGTATGTGTTGGACATCATATTGTTGCAGTTGTAGTTCCCAACATACATACCGGTTTCTTGATTCATGCAATCAGAGGAACTGTGATTACCTCCACATAAGTCACAATAAGAATCAATTACCTTGACCTCACGGGTATTTTGCTGTAATTGTAGGTTTTGCACCATCTTGGTAAGAGAGGCCAATTGTGCTGCCACTGAATTCGATGTGTCTAATTCATTTACCGTGGCTTGGCGTCTTACTCCTCCTCGCCTAGATGTAGGAAATTGAAAATCATTTTTCGCGAGTTTGTTTAGTACCTCGATAACTTCCTCAAGTGCTTTATCAAGGAGTGTTCCGTTTGCCGAGGCATCTAACATCATCCTTGTCGGGGCATTTGTGGCATTATAGAACATTGTCACTTGTGTCCATAGGGGAAATCCATGCAAAGGACACTTGTGTAGTAACTCCCTGTAGCGCTCCCATGCCTCGTACATTGGTTCGTCATCTACCTGTCGAAAAGAAGTGATTTCATTACGAATTCTATCATATAAGTTCGTGGGATTAAAACGAGTAATAAAATCACGGCAAAGTTCACTCCAAGATCCAATAGATCCTGCTGGAATACTATTCAGCCAAGCTTTCGCCCTATCCCTCAGTGAATAGGGGAATAGCTTCAATCGCAAGACATCTTCAGGACTCCTTGGATTTTGAAAGAGTTGCAAATTTCCATGAAGGACTTAAGGTGTTGCCTTGCGTCTTTAGTTGCAGACCCACCAAATTGTCCAATAGTGTTAAGCATATTGAACATAACAGGTTTCAGTTCAAAGTGGGCTGCTTCTATCTCCGGTATAACAACTCCTGGGTTTAATCCATTTAAGTCCTCCTCCAGGAAGTCTCTGACAGTGAGCTGCCGCGGCCCAGGTGGCGGCGGAAGACCTCCATTACCGGCAGGTAAGTTTTGTCCTGCCGGGTGATCTGCCATGGCTTCTTGGATTTGTCTACTCAACCTTTGCCTTGTTCGTTCAATCTCTGGATCTAACTCGTACAAAGGGTTGGTTGGGTTGGCCCTGGTCATACACCAAGAAAAACAAAAGTAAAATAAAAGTAAAAAGAAACAAGAAAATAAAGAGAACAGAATTTAGTTGCCAGTCCCCGACAACGGCGCCAAAAACTTGTCGCGTGTCAAAAGTGCGCGTTTAGTGCAAGTGGAACACCGTACTTACCCCTAGGCCGAGTTAGTATTTCGCGATTGAAACACCATACTTATCGCTTTCGTGAATCTAACTCTCCCGAGCTTAGATAAATGGATTACTCGCAAACTTCTCTCCCGAGCTTGAATACAAGAACAAGGAATAACAAAGGATAAGCAAACCTTGATAATTTTATTGCATTGAAACAAAGACAAAGTACAATCTCCTCTCACAAATACTAACAACCTTCACCTAAACCCTAAAGAAGCTTAGAACATAATTGAGAGAAAGAAAATAAGTTATGAGTCGGCTCTCTCTCCCTAGGTATTTCGTATGTATTACATTGGATGGCTAGGTCTTTATATAGGCCAGACCTAGAGCAAACCTTTCCTAAGTAGAATACAACTTGGAGTAGGGAACAAGTCATGTACATAATTAAAATATTTCCAAGTTTAATTCAGCTAAGGGGGCTTTCCCGCGTGGCCTTGTCTTGGGCTTTTCCTCTTGCTAGCCAGCTCCGATCCATGGGCTTCAAGTCCAGAAACGTCCCTTGGATTTTTGTCTTCCAATCGCCTACAGTCTTGCTTCCTGGCTCTCAGCTGCTGCCTCGACATCAGGTCCTGCCTCGGCCTTGTCGCTGTCGCGGCACTGGTTCTCCTACACAGATATAAAAATACAGTAAAACGTGCCTTTTCTGTAAATATTATCTCTATAAGCATAACTTCTAAATATATCACATTAAGTACATGCATTGGTCCAAGTGGGTGTAAATTTGGTGATTAATGCCAATAAAAGGTGTAAAAAGTGATAGTGAGTTGAGCACTTATCAGGCACCAGTGTCCATAGCATCGTATCGTATGGCACCGAAGGAGATCAGAGAGCTGAAGCAACAGATCTAGGAGTTAAAACCCCAAGAGAGGAACTATTCTACGCATGATCTTGAGCTTGCGGCAGTTATCTTCACTTTAAAGATATGGAGGCATTATCTCTACGGGGAGAAATGCTACATCTACACCGACCACAAGAGTTTAAAGTACCTGCTTACCCAGAAGGAGTTGAATCTAAGACAACGTCGGTGCATAGAGTTGTTAAAAGACTATGACTGTGTCATAGAGTATCATCCCGGCAAGGCGAATGTGGTCGTCGATGCTTTGATTCGAAAGTCTATGTCGGACTTGAGGGCTCTGTTTGCTCGGTTGAGGATGACTGACGATGGAGGTTTATTGGCGGAGTTGCGTGTTGAACCAACGCTTGTTCAGGAGATAAAGAGGGAGCAGGTGTTAGATGAGGAGCTTGTAGCTTAGTTAGAGGTAGTTCAGAGAGGTGAGACGTCAGACTTTGAGGTACGAGATGGTGGGTTCTTGTACTTTTAGGGTCGTTTGTGTGTTCTTGCTTTAGAGGATCTAAGGGATCGTATCTTGAGAGATGCTCACCGTAGTCCGTTTTTTGTTCATCTGGGTAGTAACAAGATGTATCAAGATCTTCGTCCTTTCTTTTGGTGTCCATGTATGAAAAGAGATGTGTCAGAGTTTGAGACAAAGTGTTTAGCATGTCAGCAAGTAAAAGCGGAACATCAGGTTCCTTCAAGTTTGCTTCAGCCTATCCAGATTTCATTGTGGAAGTGGGATCGAGTGACCATGGACTTCGTCACTGGTTTACTATGACGTTGAGGAAGCATGATGCTATATGGGTTATAGTTGACCGATTGACCAAATCGGCTCACTTCTTACCGGTAAGGATGGACTTTAGTTTGAAAATTTTGGCTCGGTTGTATATAAAGGAGATCGTGAGTTTGCATGGTATACCTTCATCGGTCATATCGGATAGGGATCCGAGGTTTATAGCGTGGTTGTGGAGGTCTATCCACGAGGCTTTAGATACTAAGTTGCACTTCAGTCAACTTTTCATCCTCAGACCGATGGACAGTCTGAGAGAGTCATCCAGATCTTGGAGGATATGCACCAAATGTAACCCTCTTAGCCCAGCCTGGATGGAACCGGCACTAACGGGTCACACGGGGAATATCGAACTAAACCCGTTAAGGTCCAATTCGGTAAACAACCCTGAAACCGATATGTTTTTTTTCTAGATGCATAATTAAGTTCCTATGTGTGTCGAGGTCATGCGTAACGAAAATGGTAACATTCGATTCACAATTGATCATTCAATTCGCACACTAGTATATAAGGACCAAAACGCAAATAAATTCTTAATTTCAATAATAAACCAGTAATGCGATCTACCATAGTTCAATTAAACATGCATAGCATACTCATAACAAAGTTCAGATCAAACGGACCATTATCGCATCGTCAATTTCATGTTTCATACAATAGGGACCTAATTGTAAAGCTCACAATATCATAGGGACTAAATCTATCATTAATTTACCAATGCGAATTCAAATTAACATCATGCATCCTGGTGATATTACAACTCTCAATATCATTCATTGCATCTATATTCGATCATGGAAAGTTATCCGACCCTAAACGTATTTTTTTTCCACACTTAAAATGTCATTTTTGGGTCTCGGTATCGATACCTAGGGTCTCGGTATCGATACCTTATCGTGGAGCTAGTCTCCTTGCACATCGAAGGCTAATGGTATCGATACCCCCATAGGTGGTATCGATACTCCAGCGTCCAATGGAGTAATTGCATCGAACCATGGTTCGAACCACCCCAAATTAAGCCTTAGAGTATCGATACTGGTATCGGTACCCCCTGTGCACTTTGACAAGTTTGAACATTCTAAGTTAATTCCGCCCATTCAAACATAACCATTAATCACCCTTAACTATATGCATACTTTCCTAAGTATAAGGAACAATTTAAAGCATACATTTATCACATCAAAGACCCCAAACAATCTATAGGCATGCTTCCTAAAATATGATTTAAAATCAACAATGTTCATTCATGTACATGTCTCAATAATCCAAACAACACCATAGTCCATCAATCAACAATCCAAAACATTATAGGTCTTATTACAACATTAACCAAAGCAAAAATCATTCACTTCACATGGGTTCGATTTACACATTGCCAAGCCCAAATTATTTGTCAAACATACCAAAAATTGAGACAATTCTTCCCCTTGGTTCCCTTGCTCCGAACGTAACCTCGAATGTCACTATTTGTCTGCAAAGATGAGAGGAGAGCTTAAGCAAAACATGCTTAGTGAGTAAGCTCTAACATGATCATCAATGCATCAATTTAAAACCATATTTAAAACCATAACTTGTAATGTCTTTCTAAAACCAAACATGCTTAACAATCATGTTCATGTCCAATACTAAAAACCTTTCCTTGAGTATGCATGACATTATCAATTCATTTCACAAATGATGCGCAATGTTCCAAATATTTTCATGTTTGTATATTGGCTTCCTAGTGATCACTTAATGCGAACCTTAAGTTCACCGAATACACGGATCCATTGATTAGAGACCTTTAGTCTCGTCATGACACGAAGTCACCGTTGACATGACACGAAGTCACCATTGACATGACACGAAATCACCATTGACATGACACGAAGTCACCATTATCAAGCTCTACCACGCACGGTTGGACACATAGTCACCCTTGTTATGTGTAGGCATTTTTCCTTTATTTTCATAATATTTATAGTGCACTCAATCCTAATGACATGTCATTTGTATTCGAATCTAAAGTAGTGTCACTAAGCCAATATCAAGTTCAAGTATGCATGCTAATTTGCTGCTCATAATGCATCCATAATGTGTTCAACAAATGAACCAATATTCATGCCCAATGGCACCATCATATGTAAGGCAAATAACCATATCATATTCCACTTCATTTTTCATGTTTTCATAAACCATGGATGTCTTTATAAACCATGAATTTCCAGCAATTAACACATGCATGCATCATTTCAAAATCAAATATATGCAATTCCAAAATCATATTGAATCATTGTTCACATATATGTCGTTACCGAAAATAACCGAAAATCGAGGTAATACATCAACATCATTTAAAACACTTACTCTTGA
This sequence comes from Abelmoschus esculentus, assembly GCA_035048815.1. Lineage (NCBI taxonomy): Eukaryota > Viridiplantae > Streptophyta > Magnoliopsida > Malvales > Malvaceae > Abelmoschus > Abelmoschus esculentus. The sequence continues at coordinate 5,551,771 of JAUCBN010000044.1, forward strand.
ACTATGAAAAGTTTTCACACTATTCCATAGCCCCCAAAACAGAACCGAATCTTTGCGAAACACTTTAAAACCTGAAATCACTCACCGACAAGCGAAACGAGCCCTCGCCGATGCTCCGATGGCAACGCCTACGCACCAGCCACTTATGCACCTTCTTGCACTACCTCTACAACATTAAAAGCAGAGCATATTCACATTACAACATGCTCAAAACAGCAGCCACATTTAACCCTCACAAAACTATCGAAAACCTTGCCGAAAAGACCGAAAACTAAGCCGAAACGCATCCGAAACACATCAGCCCAAAACCTAATGAATCTAACATCTAATCCACCTCAATTATGAACCAAAAACACTTACAAACCATCCTTATACCTCCAGCAATATTAGAACACTTAAAACAGCCCCTAAAACAACCGAAAACCACCTTAAAACAACACCGATTGCATTATTCCGGGATTAAATTAATGTGCCATCAATTCAACACTTAATTAATCATTTAATTGACATAATATCATAATTAAATCAACCTAATTACAGCATTAATTGGGATATAAAAAGATTTCACAAAAACCTTCACAAAACTCATAAATCTTGAATTAGAAACACAAAATTAAATATCAATTGTTAATGGGCAAGCCAATACTTGAGAATTTCAATAAAGAACCTTAGAAAAAAGAGTAGAAATCAGAATTTTACCTTAGAGATTTGCTCCACCAAAAAGATGAGAAAACCTTCCTTGATTTCCTTGAAAATGATGTTGATTTTGCAAAAATTGATGAGTAGGTTTTGTAGAGAATTAAAGGATGAGTAAAATGAAATAAATCTTGTAGAAAATGATGAAGAAATCAGCAAGTAATTGAAGAAATTTGGAGAAGAAGATGGAGAGAAAATGAGAGAAAATCTTGAGAGAAAAGATGGGAAAATGGGAAGTTACAAAAGAAAATAAAGTTGTCATCTAAAATAAAACAATTTAAAAACAATTTTGGTGGATAAATCATTAATTAAAAATGAATTGGGTTTATGGCCCTCTAAGGATTCTAAGTATGGCTTGCTTTCCAATTTAGTCACCAAAAATCCTAATTGCCAAAAATTACTAATTAAATCCCCAAAACTTTCCCAAAAATTACAATTTAGTCACTTGAACAAAAATTAGCCTAATTAAAAATCAAATTCAAATTCAAATAATATTCCCTTAACTTTAAAACACCTTTTTAATATTTTTAGAACCATTTCACAAAATTATTACTTATCCAATTAAAATATTATTATTTTAATTTTTCCCGGAATAACGAACCCTAGGTATCCGATTCGACACGAATTGAATTTCTCCAACTTACACTTCAACTACTAACCCCAAAACCGGGATGTTACAACTTTCCCCCTCTTAAGAAAATTTCGTCCTCGAAATTCTTACCTGAAACAAACAAGTGAGGATACTGCTCCTCCATATTTTTCCTTGTCTCCCAAGTTGCCTCTTCAACACCTCGGTGTCTCCACAACACTTTAACCAAATCTATGGTCTTCCCTCGAAGAACCTTTGTATCCACATCTAAAATCTTCACCGGTTCTTCCTCATAACCCATATCCGCTCTTAACTCAATCTCCTCAACTGGAACAACATGAGAGGGATCCGATCTATACTTACGAAGCATCGATACATGAAAAATATCATGCATCCTACTCAACTCTTCCGGCAACCTCAATTGATAAGCAACAGGACCAACACGCTCCAACACCTCATACGGCCCAATAAAACGAGGACTCAACTTACCCTTACGTCCAAATCTCATCACTTTCTTCCATGGCGAAACTTTTAGAAACTCTTTGTCCCTGACATCATACTTTATCTCTCTATGCTTCAAATCGGCATAAGACTTCTGTCTATCTGAAGCCTCCTTGAGCTTAGCACAAATAAGCTTAACTTTCTCATCTGTATCTTTCAATAGTTGCGGTAAAGAAACATACTTTTGTCCAACTTCCTTCCAACACAAAGGTGTACGACACCTACTCCCGTATAATGCCTCAAACGGTGCCATCTGTATACTTGCCTGATAACTATTATTGTAAGCAAACTCCACCAAAGGCAACTGCTTCTCCCAAGAACCTTGAAACTCAATGATGCAACATCTCAACATATCCTCCAAAGTCTGGATAACACGTTCAGACTGACCATCCGTCTGTGGATGATAAGCTGTACTAAAGCTAAGCCTAGTACCCAAAGCAACTTGCAAACCCTTCCAAAACTTAGAAGTAAAACGCGGATCTCTATGCGATATGATTGACTTAGGCACACCATGCAACTTCACCACCTCAGAAACATACAACCCCGCTAACTTATCCATAGAATACGTTGTATGCACGGCAATAAAATGTGCACACTTCGTAAACCTATCAACAATCACCCATATAGAATCATTTTTGGACGGCGTCAAGGGTAACCCCGTCACAAAATCCATAGTCACTCTCTGCCACTTCCATTCCGGCACTTGAACCGGTTGCAACAACCCTGTAGGAAACTGATGTTCAGCTTTCACCCGCTGACACACCACACACCATGACACAAACTCCGTCACCTCCTTCTTCAAACCAACCCAAAAATATACACTTTTGAGATTCCTGTATATCCTCACACTACCCAGATGCACAGCAAACGGACTAGTATGAGCTCCTACCAAGATAGCTTGTCTCAGCTCAACACCATCTGGCACCACAGTCCAACCTTTAAAACACAAAACCTCATCATCATCAAAATGATATTCGGTCAGTCTACCTTCAGCGACATCTTCCATAAAAGGTACCAAAGCCTCATCCTCCAACTGTTTCATCTTTATCATCTCTACGAAAACAGGCTTTACCTACGATTCCGTCACAAAACCATTTTCCTTTGAAATATTCCACTTAGCAAACATAGCCCTCAACTCCACCGCTGTCTTACGGCTCAAAGCATCAGTTACCACGTTAGCTTTTCCCGGATGATACTCACTAGACAATCAAACATTTACCCTCTTCGGACACACAACAAATTCGTCCCTCATACTGAAGCAACAACACACAAACCACCACACTACTTCAGCTTTCACTGAAAACATACTCAAAAGAGAACTCTCTTTCTTCTTTTTTTTTCTCTTTCTTCTTTTTTTTTTGATCGATAATCAACTCTTAGCAACCACAACAGTTTTCATACCACATAGTCGAACTAACCCTCTTTTCAACATCCTCAAACATACAAGGTAACCATATAAACCTTTCATCAACCTACGGTCCACACAACGATGCTCAACCAACAAGCCTCATACTAGCTTAACATAAAACCGTTAAACATGGTCTCAAGCAACTCCATCGATGGCTACACCTTCATTAAGAGACATAGTCCCAGTATACCATCCTTCCACCTATGGATGACAAAACCCAATACTCAAACAGAAGCCAATGTTGTTCCCAAAACCTCGAATCTAAACATGCTAGAACATACCACATATCCAACCAACCATTGGAACTTAGGACTCTAAGAGAACCGTACTCAAATAAACGATCATTCCAGCCACACCTAGAAAACATCATCTCACCCTCAAAATTTTACTACCAAAGTCATGATGATTCTTCCCAACTTACCAGTAGGACAAACAACCACCCATAACTCAACCATATCCACAACAAGCCCACTCAAAAACACTTGCTCCTAACTTCTATTACAATACCGTACCACCAAACGCATAGAAAAGATTACCACATACCCTTATCAAGACACCACTCCAACTCGGCAACCTTCGAAACAACCATGTGGCTCAGATAACCTAAAAGGTTCTTGACACAAAAACTTAACCTTGCCAACCACATCCTCAACTACACCCTTACCAAACATCTGATCACGTCTTACCTCCGATCAACTTAACTAAGTCAGAGCCCCACTCACAGCTCCACTATTTTACCAGGACTCTCACATAGATTTAACCCAAACAACTTTTCTCGTAACTCCACAGCAATCCTGGTCCATCCCACAAAACAAACCCCCTTCATAGACATCCTTACACAAACCAAGCCACCCACGATAGCTAACATTGAACAAAACATGCAACACCAGGAGCCTACCACCTTCGTGTCGACACCCAACATCGTACTTATCTCAAAGTTAGTACCTCCAACCCAAGCTTAAGCCAACACAGCAAACACAACAACACAACTCAAACTTCGAGGTCCGCGTGTCGCTAACTACCTCAACACCCAACGCAAAACTCTTCCCCAAACCTTATCTTACTGATAAAGTCAACTCTTATCCCACCTATACCACAACAAAATCCAAACTTGTCGAACTCTTCCTTCCATTCACCCCAACACCTCTTATTTTATAACCTTACCAAGGTTATAACCACACTGATGAATCATCCACTAACATAAACCCGCTGGACATAACTCTCACTACACTTTCAATAAAAGCAAGCCGAAAAGACCAAGTAACGGATATAGATTATAAATTGTCCAGCGGTCCTCGTCACACCACTCAAACACCATTACAATCTAACTTTAGCTGAGGTAAACCCAACCTAACTCCTTATACACACAATATGTGCACTTCCCACCTTTACAGCACAACTAAAACCTTGCAAGATCACAACAAAACCATGATTCAAACCCATGATACCACAACTCCCATACTAATATATATGTTATTGTGTTCTTTCATCAAGACTTGACCCAATACTCCTCATGGCAAAACACCCGATCATCACAACCCTTAACCTAACCACACGTTAGACCATACAACAGAAGACTCCATGTAGTTTTTTTTTCCACTAACCATGACGATAAACATATCCCTTTTCTTTTAAAACAAATCTACACTCTTTAAGAAAACAAAACACCAAACCGTCTTACATCACACAACATGCCACAACCTTCTCACAACCCTCAAACTCTAACTGGAGAGAATTTGCAAAACTCAACCTTCCATTTCTTAATGACCAACTCAAAACTAACCATAACTTAGGGTATCCCCCTCGGTTTCAAATATTCACAACTCTGAGCCCAAAGGACCCATTCCTCATCCAAGACTATTCCCTATCCAAAAGGGTAACTTGCCCACAATACAACAAGCTCAAGACCAAAAGGAAGCCTTTTCAACAACTTTTTTTTTAACAAACCTACACCTCAAAAGAACCAACCCAGCACCACTTCCATCTTCAAAGGAGATACTCGCAAGTGTGAACAAATGTATGTATGATTCCCTATATGCCCTCATCAATACCTGTGCAAGTGCATGTAAATGCAATTTCTAATGTCATGCTCGAGAATGCATGCATGCCCTACAATATCTATAGATATTTACATATATGTGCTCTTACATTATGCATGATTATTTGTTCACACTCACAAATAACATCCTTGATTCCAACAATTTCAACTACTAACTTGCTAACTATTTCCAAGTCAGGTTAGCAGCAGCCACTCCTCTTCAGCAGACTGAAATACACCCGTCAAAGCCTGAACGCACAGTGCAAACTCAATTTCTAAACTGACCTATCCGTATAACCAGACGCAGCAACTACGAGTGAAGGGGGAAAACGCTCTTCCCTAGCAGTCGTTTCACCCTCAAACTGACCATCAGTGATCATACTAGCACTAGCTCAAGTCTCACGTCTCAGAGGCATATTCCAAACTTTAAACACAAATTGCATATTTAAATTTGAAATGATGCATGCATGTGTTAATTGCTGGAAATGCATAGTTTATAAAGAAATCCATGGTTTATGAAAACATGAAAAATGAAGTGGAATATGATATGGTTATTTGCCTTACATATGATGGTGCCATTGGGCATGACTATTGGTTCATTTGTTGAACACATTATGGATGCATTATGAGCAGCAAATTAACATGCATACTTGGACTTGATATTGGCTTAGTGACACTACTTTAGATTCGAATACAAATGACATGTCATTAGGATTGAGTGCACTATAAATATTAAGAAAATAAAGGAAAAATGCCTACATGTAACAAGGGTGACTATGTGTCCAACCGTGCGTGGTAGAGCTTGATAATGGTGACTTCGTGTCATGTCAATGGTGACTTTGTGTCATGACGAGACTAAAGGTCTCTAATCAATGGATCCGTGTATTCGGTGAACTTAAGGTTCACATTAAGTGATCACTAGGAAGCCAATATGCATATATGGAACGAAATGATTTATTTGTGCATGATACATGAGATGTTTTGACATTGTTGATAAGCATGTTTTGGTTTTACATATTTCAAATAAGCATGAAGAATGCAAGTATGAATTTATAAATGATTTTGAACTTGTTTTAGAGCTTCCTCACTAAGCATGTTGTGCTTAAGCTCTCTCTTTTCATACTTGCAGAAAAATAGAGACATTCGAGGCCACGTTCGGAGCAAGGGAACCAAGGGAAAGAGTTGTCTCAATTTTGGTATGTTTTGGCAAATAATTTGGGGTTGGCAATGTGTAAATCAAACCTATGTGAAGTGTGTGAGTTTTGCTTGGGTTAATGTTGTAATAAGACCTATAATGTTTTGGATTATTAATTGATGGACTATGGTGTTGTTTGGATTATGAGACATGTACATGAATGAACATTGTTGATTTTAAATCTTATTTTAGGAAGCATGCCTATAGAATGTTTGGGGTCTTTGATGTGGTAAATGAATGCTCTACATTGTTCTTTATGCTTAGGAAATTATGCACATAGTTAAGGGTGATTAATGGTTATGTTTGATTGGGTGGAATAACTTAGAATGTTCAAATTTGTCAAAGTGCACAGGGGGTATCGATACCAGTATCGATACCCTCAGGCTTAAATTGGGGTGGTTCGAACCATGGTTCGATGCAATTACTCCACTGGACGCTGGAGTATCGATACCACCTATGGGGGTATCGATACCAATAGCCTTCGAAGTGCAAGGAGGCTAGCTCCACGATAGGGTACCGATACCGAGACCCAAAAATGACATTTAAGTGTGGAAAAAAATCATGTTTAGGGTCGGATGTCTTTCCACGATCGAATATAGATGCAATGAATAATATTGAGAGTTGTAATATCACCAAGATGCATGATGTTAACTTGAATTCGCATTGGTAAATTAATGTTGGTTTTAGTCCCTATAATATTGTGAGCTTTACAATTAGGTCCCTATTGTATGAAACATGAAATTGACGATGCAATAATGGTCCGTTTGATATGAACTTTGTTATGAGTATGCTATGCATGTATAATTGAACTATGGTAGATCGCATTACTGGTTTATTGTTGAAATTAAGAATTTATTTGTGTTTTGGTCCTTATATACTGATATGCGAATTGAATTGATCAATCGTGAATCAAATGTTCTCGTTTTTGTTGCGCATGACCTTGACACACATAGGAACCAAATTATGCATCTAGTTAAGAAAAAAATATATATATCAGTTTTCAGGGTTGTTTATCGAATTGGACCTTAACGGGTTTAGTTCGATATTCCCCGTGTGACCCGTTAGTGCCGGTTCCGTCCAGGCCGGGCTAAGGGGTTACAGTTGTATTGTGGACTTTGCTCGTAGTTGGGAGGATCAGTTACCGTTGGTAGAGTTTGCTTAGAACAACAGTTATCAGTCAAGCATCAAAATGACTCCTTTTGAGGCCTTGTGCAGGCGTAGGTGTAGGACACCCTTGTGTTGGACAGAGCTTAATGAGAGAAAGATAGTGGATTCGGAGCTTGTTAAGGAAACCGAAGAGAAGGTTCAGATCATAAAAGAAAGGCTACAAGCAGCTTTTGACAGACAGAAAGCTTATGCGGGTAAGAAGCATAAGCACATCGAGTATGAGCTTGGTGAGAAAGTGTTTCTCAAGGTCTCTCTGTGGAAAGAGATCATCCGGTTTGATCGCAAGGGAAAGTTAAGTCCAACGTACGTCGGGCCTTATGAGGTTCTTTAGAGGGTTGTACCGGTAGCTTATGGCTAGCTTTACCTTCAGAGTTGACACGTATACACGATGTGTTTCACGTGTCTATGTTGAGACGTTACCGTTCTGATCCTTCGTATGTGGTTCAGCTTGAGGAAATCGAAGTCAATGCAGATTTGACTTACGAGGAAAGGCCTATCGGGATCTTGGATAGAGGAGTTAAGGAACTCTGGAACAAGTGCATACCTTTGGTAAAGGTTTTTTGGAGGAACCATGGAATCGAAGAAGCAACGTGGGAGGTGGAAAAAGACATGAGAGCTCAGTATCCTCATCTCTTCCTAAAAGGTAAATTTCGAGGATAAAATTTCTTTGAGGGGAGAGTTGTAATGACCCGGATTCAGATCTGAGGGTCGAGTTAACCCGAGAGTTGGGCTTCGGTTTTGGGCCCCGAGTTGAAAGCTTTTAGACTTTGTTGGGACTTAAGTTGTTGGGTTTAAGTTAGGCCTTGTGACGAGGGTTATTTGGTAATTGCACAATGGGATGGGAATGGGGGTTGTAGTGGTTAAGTCTTTGCAGAATGACCTTATTGTCTACTCTTTTTCTCCCATCTTTCCTCCCCATTGTTGCAAGAGAAAAATGGTGGCAAAGGTTTGATCTTTGAAGGTTTGTTAAAGAATCTCGTTTTAGTGCTAGAAGAAGAGTTGAAGGGCTGGTTGTGATCTATAAAACAAGGTAAGGATATGTGAGTTTGGTAGAAGATGGAGGTTTAAGTGGGGTTTTAGTTGGAGTTCGAGAATAGAGTTTTGAGAGCTTAAATCTCTATTCTCTTAGTGTTTTAAGCTTCTAAAATCTTCCCAAGGTGTGTCTAATCCGTTCTTCATCTTTCTCTTGTAGAGAAAGAGGCTTGTGAGACATCATCAAGCTTAGGAAGGGGAAAAGCTTGAAGAGGTGTGGAGCTCGTTTTGGTTGTTGTGTTTGCTTGAGGTTGGTACTCCCAACTCATCTCTATATCATTCATGTCATGGTAGAATGCATTTCATGTAGATACATGTATGTGTGCTTGGTTGCATGAGCTTGATAAGCTTTAATGGTGATTTTCGTGTTAAGGCGTTTGATGATTGGAAAATGATGTTAAAACACTTTAAACATCCTTGAAACTAAATAGGAACACTTTAGGATCGATTAGATCAATTTGGAAAGAATCCTTAAAAATTTCTAAGTGCGGACCTGCAAATTGTGCAGGGGTATCGATTAGATCGATTACTAAATAGGAATAATAGGTCAGGTTCAAAACAAGTTAGGTCAATTATCAGGTCGGGTTTAAAACAGGTCGGGTAAAATCAGGTCTCGGATCGATTCAGCCAGATAATATTGGTTATCTTCCAGGTTAGATTCGAGTTCGAGTTTGTTTCAGTCGGATGTAGGTCGGGTTTTGGGTCTATAATAACAGGTTCAATCGGATTTGGGTCATTCTCGATCGGATGTAGGTCGGGTTCAATTAAAACAGTAACAAGTCCAAATCGGGTTCGGGTAAACAATAGTCGAATACAGATCAGGTTCGGGCCATTACATCCTTGGGTCAAAACAAGTTCTGACTCGAACAGGTTTCACTCGAGTTTTTAGGTCGGATCAGCTTTTTACATCCCTATTTTTCATGACTAAAATCTTAAATAGGTTGCGAAATAAAATATTAGGCATCTACTTGGCTCAAAGAATAGTTTGGACACCTAACTGAAATAAAAGGTATAGTTTAGACACCTATTTAACGATTAAACCTTTAATTTTTTAATTTTATTTTAATAGGAGCTTTATTGGACTATGTTAGCCCAAAACTAATAAATTAAAGTCAGAATCTGAATATTCATTAGATGTCATGACAAGAGTCGTGAGCACGACCTGGACACGATACAATCCAAATTTGATGCAATAAAATTTGATGGTACAGTCAATAACTTCTAAAAGAAAAATCAATATTATCTCAAAATCAAATTTAAAATTATCTCGAGTACAAATATCCTTAGGTTGAAACTTTAAACTTAGATTAGATTTTGTAATTTTTTGCTTATTTTTATAGAGTTTTATTTTCTTTTCTTATTTACTTTCTTACCCATCTATTTTTTCATACCAAAATACTAAGTATGATCTAATCCATGCTTAGCTAAACTTTAGCTTAGCCTAAAGCTTCAAAATGTCTCAAATATAATCAATAGATTGAGTTGTGTTTCACAACTTTAAAAATATTTTTTAATTGTTTGAAAATTATGAGTGACAATCGATCATTTCTTTAAAAGTTACTATATATCTAATTAAAAATGTTTGATTTCTAAAGAGACATTATATCTCAAGTTAAGTTTTTTAAAAAATTAAAGTTATTTTAGTGCTAACGATGATAAACATGGATAGACCATCAAGAACTAAATTTTAGAGATTAACTTAAAAATTTTGGTTGAATAAAAAGAAGAATTACTTGTGAGGGTAGTGTCATATTGACTATAACCAGTATGCTGCTATTAAGAAGAGAATCATTTTGGTGAACGGTCAAAACTAAGGCTAATAAAACCTAAGGCTAAATCATCATAATTGAATTCTTTAACTACGGTTCAATGATTTTGTTGTCTTTTTTTTTACTTAATTGTAGGGGTGTGAAAAAAAATCCGATCTGATTATCCGTTGATTTGATCTGAAATCTTGGATATCAAATTCGAATTTTATTTCTTGGATAATTCGGATTGGATACGGATCAGTGTTTTACATTTGGATCGGATATTCGATTATCCGATATCCGAAAATTTTAAATTTTTTATACATATAAATATTGTTATATTCGATATTTTTACTTATTATATATGAAAAAATAAAATTTTCATGAATAAAAATATTTTTATATTCAATAATTTAATAATTATTATATTCGAAAATCAAAATTTTCATGAATAAGATCGTCAAATTAGAAAAAATACTTAAATTAAATCATAAATTTAAATATTCGGATATCCGAAAATCCGATCCGAAATTTCAGATATCCAAAAAATTGGATATCTAATTTTTTCGGACCGAATACGGATCGCTAAAATATCAATCCAAAAATTTCAGATATCCGAAGTTTTGGATCGGATAATCCAAAATACACACCCATACTTAATTATTATTTTTAAACCCTTATTTTGTTTTGTAGTTTAATAAGTTTGAAACTAAGAAGTAATATTGAAATTTCTTAGTCCCCGTAATCGATATTAGTTTTTATAGTAGCTTTGAATATTTAATAGAGAAAAAGATTATTTTATTTGACAATTTTAGAATTTGACAGTAAAAAATTTAAGACATAAGTTGTATAAAATATTTAATCTGTTTATTTAAGTTATAAAATTCAAACCCTAAATTTTTAATCCTAAACCATAAAAAATTAAATGCTTAAACCTCATATCTTAAAATTTAAATCTTTAAATATTAAACCATAAAATATACCTTAAACTTGTGTAAATTAAAATTTGCATAATCCAAGTTTTTTTCTTTATTTCTTGTATTTAAGATATTTTCTTAAAAAAATAAAAATAGCTGATATAGTATAATCATGTTTGCATGATTTATTGGTAAATTTAAATATTTAAATCAATAAAATATTTGACTTATCATAAATATAATTTTGACCAAGAAATAATTTAAGAACTATAAACAAAAAATAATATAATTTAAATACTATCAAAAATAACTTAGCTGCTTAAATTGACCGAAAACAATAGTTTACATATTTATTTGATAAAAAAATAATTTAAAGATTAAAAATAAAAAACTTAGTTTAATTTATAATTTTTTATTTAATTTGATATACATAAAAAATTAAAATATATATAATTTAAGATCTGATTTTTAATTAATTTAATCCTAATGAAAATTTTATGTAAAAAATTTTTAAAAAAATGCATTGTTTAAGGGATGGATGGTTTTCACTTAAGCCTAATCATAGTAATCGTGTAGTTGTAGTTTCAAAAAAATTATACTTAACAACAATGACCCAATAATTTTGGGATTTAGCGGGACCCATTAATATTGGACCGGGTCATCCATTCTTTTTGGGCCGGCTAAACTAGCCCTCGGTTTATGAAGTTCAAAAAAATCCCGGTCCACTCTCTGTTTTCTTTCTTTGAGAACTTCCCAACCATTTTCTTGGGAAATTTGGAGAAAACAAAACAGCCTTGAACTAAGTACAGCAAATACTCTATTTTTTTCTTACTTTCTTTATATTCATACACGAATATATGAATGTTTTAAGACAAACAAGAGTTTAGAAAACCTGTTTGGTGTAAAAAAAAAGGGTGTGGGAGCACAGATGAAAATTTGACCTATCTTATCATATTTTGACCCGATCCAATTCAATAGAAATATTTTTTTATTAAAAATAGGTTCGAGTTCAAGTTAAATCATAATTTTATAAAAATAAAGACGGAATTAAGATCAAGATCAAGTTTAAAATAAAAAAAATTAATCCGATCCGTTATCATTCATATATAGAAGATCAAACATTCACCAGCCCAGAGTCAATAAAAAATAAATAAAGGTATTAGTTGCCATTTATAGCATTCAATATGGACAATGGATCCAAGAAGGTGCTCTTTTTTCCATTTCCTTCTCAAATTCTCGCTTCTCAATAATTTTTTAAAATTTTGCTGATCATCACCTTTTAGTTAAATTTTTAATAATAATCAAAATAGATCGATTTAATAAATATAATTATTTCATTAACGAATTTAATAATTTAGAATTCAAAATAGATATACCTAATTAACTGGATGAACATCGAAATAGTTTATCCTATAAATTTTTAAACTCATATTTTACAAACTTTTTATAATATAATTCCCCAAAGCGCACATTTTAATAATATAGAACACTGGTTCTGTTCTCTCAACCCTTGTTATGGTCATTCTTTAATGGAGAATTTTTCTCTTCATATTTTCTATAACAATTTGAGGTTCAATATCAAAATTCTAAAAACAGACTAAACTTACAAAACCTACTTAACCAATAGGGAAGGTTGGAGCGTTGTATTAATTGTGTATAGAAATATGATCTCAAAAACCTTCCACATAAATCATTGAAATCCCCAAAATCATTTTCAAACAAGATGGATCACAAACCTAAAACACCAAATCATTGAAGCTACAGCACCAAACATCTCATAAATTCCTACAACACAGGTTTGTTGCGTTTGACATTATGCCATTGGTTGTACATTTTGTCTGTTTTCCACTAAGAGAATTCAATGTCTTGAGCTGACACGTGTATAAAAAAGCAGTAATAAGCTCTGCTGGTGTACACCAACATCATAAAATCAAACACTGATTTCTCCTGTATTTTCTGTCAATCTGTAGAAGCATGTGACAGTGAAATCTCAAATGTTTTTGTGGACAAAGGTTCTTGTTTTTAAGCATAGATGAGGCCCTCCTTGTACTTGATGAGACTTTTCTTGCAGTTTGTACCCTCAAAACATGGGCAATGATACATGGGAAAAAAGGAAGAGCTTAGGACAATCCTTGAATTCATGTATGCGTGTCGGATTTGTGTATTTTTCTCGTATCAATCGTGTGAACATGAACAACGGTATGAGTTACAGAATAGGTTGAAATAATGAACATGAAATACGAATCGTAACGCATTATTTTCCGTGTCTAGTGAACATGTATTGTTTTTCCTTCTTTAGCTTGTTGAGTGATCTAGTTTTCCCTCCCTTTCTCATTTTGCTTTTTCCCCTTCATTCCATTATTATCAGACAAAGCAAAGACAATGGTTACTATAAATGATAAACAAATGGCATTTCCTTTATTCTTTTTTGTATTTTCTTTCTATTATGTACATGTTGCAGTGAAACAATCTACCTATCAATGTAAGAGTAAAAATTGCATATAGTTGAACTGAAATCCGGACTCGTAATGTCAACTCTTGAAGACAATTGCAAGAACTAATTGATTTTATCTGTTAATATATGAGAAACCTGGTGAGATGGATCAAATCTTGATCATAACATGGAAGAACTCTCAGGCTCGAGTGTTTAGGAAGTAATTATAACGTACGTCGAGGGTTATAAATGGAAAAGAAGATGAAAATTCTCTCAAGCAAGGTATGATCAGAACTTGAAGATGGTGATAAATGGGAAGACTGTCAAAAACATTAACTTAGAAACAAAGGGAAAATGAAAAGAAGCAAAATAAGGACCACAAGGCACAAAAGACATGCTCAAAAACAAGAAAGCCTTGCACATCTAGTGATTTTACCCGCCCATTTCTCCAAATCTCCACTTTCTTCACCCATAAGCTTTTCAAGTTTGCTTGAATTACCAAGCTGCACTAAGAAAACCTTTTTCTTTCTCATTTTTGTACTTTCTTGCATTTCGGACAATGTTCATACAAGTCAAAATGAAACCAGAGAACAGATTGTTCTAAAACCCTATGCCCTCATGTATGATTTTATCAGTGTATTCAAAGTTCATTGCAAATATAATGTCCAAGCCTTGAAACTTTACATACAAATGTAGGGTAGCTGTTTCTTCAGCATTATATGTCGGTAAATCCAAGAATATACGACCACAAGCTTCAAAATGACAAAATAAGAGCTATTTCAGATGAAAAGGACCAAAGACATGCAAACAAGGGGAAAAAAAGCAGCCATGATAGGTAATAAGGCAAGATGACAGCTGTTGTTTTTGCCAGTAAAAAGATATCAAAAACCATTAAGAGTAAAGATGGTGATGGACTTAAAGGTTAAATGCTTGGCAGAGCATAACTTTTCGTAATGCCATAGTTAAGGTTGCTGGTGGGAGACACTGCCTGCTGGTGGGAATTTGATTGTTGTTCTCTAGGGACTTTTGCTGTTCTGTTTGACACTTTTTTTTAATCCCAGACCCCTAATCCCGAATTCCCAAGGGCCTGCATTCATTTATCTAGCCCCCCAAAGCACAAAAAGTAACTAGACAGTTTTAACTTTGGGTGCGTACCTTGATCTTAGTTCTAATTTCACATGAATTCTGAGATAAGACTAAAAATAATATTAGATGTATGATCTTTCGGAGCCATAACTCGAAGAATCAGAAACCGTAGCATAACTAGGCACCAGTGTCAATTTGCCAAACTCCCTACTGGCCTCCAAAGATGAATTTAGCAGATACTAATACATCTCTGATCCATGTTAGAAAACTTGGCCTTCAAAGGCAACGAATACGTTTTGAAACACATATCAATCATTCAATTGCACATTAAAGGACGACTACTACCGGATTTGCAGAAGAGGAATTTTCAGTTACATGTTCAACAGTACTAGTTATTATGACCTGGGAATGATTTAACGACGGTTACTAAGCACATCCACAAACATACGATTTAGTGAAGGTAGCCGCATCTGCTGGTCCTGAGCTCTACTCCGTTTGAATGGAAGGTGGGGAGATGACGAGACCGAAGATGTCATGAACCACGAATTATCTGAACTATCACAGCTAAAAGACGCATCGATGACACCATTAGGGCTGTTTGGGATCGATTTAAGCTTCCTTTTGTGGCTTTCGTTTCCTTTGCACCTGCTTTCCAGTGACTCCGAGATAAGCTCATAGCAGGCATTTACTTTAACCTGTTGAAACAAAAATCACAGTTAACTAATGGAAAAATCAAGTTAGGACGTAGTTAGAATCAAGGACCGCAAGTAATCATGTACAAACCTCACATGTCTTGAGAACTCCAATGAGTTGTTTCTGATATTCAAGATAATGACATGGTTCAATCTCTTTAATAACATGCAGCATTGTTGCAGCAGCTAAGATAGAAGGAACATGAAGCATAAACCTTGAATCTGGATCAAAATCGAATTGGAAACCTAGTTAGAACTCGAGAAAACAAGAAGCGTTTTGATTAGCAATGAGAAAACAAAAGGCTGCTTTTCACTACTCTCACCAGTAATGAGAAAGAGAAGCAAACGCTCACACCTATAAAGGAACTCCCAATGCAAATGAGTCCTTAATCCAAGCCTCCTTGTAATATGATCAAAGAAGGAAATTGGTGTCACAGGATTCATCCTCCATTGCAGAGTTGATAACACCAAAAGCTCCATTCTTTGTAGGGTCTTTGAATCAAACACATAATCTGCTTCCTCCACCTAAAGAAGAAAAAAAGAAACTTTAATTTCTGAATAGAAGACTTTAGAAACGGAAGTTGGGACTATAATTCTGTTGGCATTAGACACATACTTGGAGGTCTAAAAGAAGTGGCACTTGTGTTTCCTCAACCTTTGCAGCCAAAGACAAAGAAGCCACAGCTGCTAATTGACCCATCCATGGTTTGTCTTTTTGGAACTTGAAGCTTAAAATGAACCTGTCAAAGTAATTAACAGCAAGAACCATTGTCATGGCATTGAATCCATGTAGTGCCTTGACCTTGAAAATCCAGTCCAAGGCTTCTTTACGAGCTGAAACTAAAGACTCATCTGAACAAACATCAATGTTGCCAACATGGGTTTGTTTCTCTCTAGTTATTAAAGAGACTAACTCATCATCTTCCCAGACCAAATCATGTTCATTAAGGAACAAAGGTACAACAAATGCCTTGTTTTTCACAGTTTCGGTTTCAAAACAAGAATCCCCTAAATCTTCTTCTTCACATAACAGCCCATCGAAACCCAACTGTGGGGTTTGAATCTGTTGTTGTAGTGTCTCTTTTGCTTGCAGAGCCATAGCTTTTCAAAGCAGCAGCAAATGTATTCTCCTTTCATTTTAATAGTAATAATAGCATGAAAAACACAACAAATCTCACCCTCATTTTTCACTCTTTCATCAGTAAGTAAACACAGTAAAGAGGAAGATGAAGAGAAAGAAATGTTTTTTTATACCACAAAAAAAGAAAGAGGAAGTTATAGAAGGATGAAGCAAGTGAAAGGTTTTATAATTTATTCACGCTTTGACCCTTTTTACCCTTTTTCTTTATTTCCTACTGCAATCCGATCTTTAGCTCAGTAAAGAACTAATCTTTTAAATTCAAATGCAGAATTCAATTATAATTTTTTTATATAAAAAAAGCTTCGATTTGTTTTTCTTTCTTTAAATCAATAATAATAATAATAATAATAATAATAACTACTTCTGTCTTCACTTGTCAACTTTATCAGTAAGCAGTCACAGTCAATCCTCTTGCCCAGTTGAACAATTTCTTTGAAGCACATATTTAAGCATGCACGGCCATTTTCAAGCTCTATTAAGTTCATTTACTTGATTTAATTTTGGTTAATTGATTTTTAATTTTTTTTATTTTTAAGACATATTAATTTAGATCGATTCATATCGCATGTTTAATTTTGGTAGTTAAATTTTTTAATAAAAAATTATAAATATAACGGTTAAGTCGAAATTTATTTAAATAAAATCGAATTATTTACCACTTGAATCAACCTCGTTAATAATTATTTGATTTTTTTAAATTTAATTAAAAGTTTTATAAAATAAAAATATTAATTTATTTTACAAGTCATTTGGGCAATTCAGTTCACTTTGCTTGAATTTAATAACTAAAAATAAGATTTATTAATTGAATAATTAATAACACTCATTTTATATAAATTTAAATTTTAAATATAAAATCTCTATTTAATAAGAAAATGATTAAATTAATTCAAAGTATATTTTTTTTTTTGGGGGGGGGGGAACTGGTTCCACATTTGGCGCCGATTTAAAAAAGGTAAATTATATAAATATATTTCTATTATTATTATTATTATTATTATTATTATTATTATTATTATTAATAATAATAATAATGAATTGGACTAACACTGTTAAAATTTAACAGTTCAGAGTGATAATAAAAACTGATATAAATATATAATTAATCTTTAAATTTTATACTTATTTTAATTTAATGTTAATATTAAAAATTAATTCATATAATTTTAATAATTAATCAATTTAATATATTTTTTTACGTATTTTATTTTTTAGTTTATTTTAATATTTTATCAATTTAGCTTTGTTTATCTATTAAAAACAAGTTTTGATTAAAAATTACACTTACTCTTGTATACCGATAGATAATCAACTTATATTTCTAGACAACTTATATTGCTGAGCTTTTGTTAATATTTATTTGTTTGTTTTATGCAGGTTAAGTGAATATTTTGTTATTAGGAAGTTTAAAGTTATATATATTTTAAGTTTTAACGGATATTAAGTCTTAGGATGTTATAGTGATAAAGAAGAAATCGATGCGGATGAATTTGAAAGTTGAGAGGAGGATATGGAGGGATAAATTGCAGTTTTGATTATCAATTCGATAGATTACTAGAATGAATCGAAGAACTAAAGGAGAAGAAAAATAAAAAAATAAATTAAATTGATAAATTATTAAAATTATGTGAATTGTTTTTTTAGAATTAAAATTAAATTAAAATAAGTATAAAATTTAAGTACTAAATATATAATTATATTAAAATATATTAATTATCACATCATCAATAGTTAAGCTTTAAAGTCACATAAACAGCTTGTAACATCTAGCAGTTAGGAAACATACAAAAATTAGAGCATAATCAAGGGATTATTTATGTATTTTACTAAAAATTTTAAAAAAATCGAGGCTATGCTAGGTTGAGTGGATCGAACAATCGAATTTGGTCAAGAGGAGTTTTCAAGTAGTCATCTTCAATAATGTCCCAAACCTTAAAATCATGAGAATTGATGAAGAGTTTCATTATATTTGTCCATTGGAAGTAGCTTTCTTTTTCGAAGAGTGAAGGACACGTGATAGAGCGATCTTCTTCAAAGCAAGTCATTTACTTGAATGTTGGATTTTAATCGATGGATCTTTACTCCTGGATGTTAGTCCGAATTGATGGAGATGAGGCTTTGATACTAATTGAAAGGATTTATGCGTAAGCTCGAATCAATCACCGATAATCGTCAAGTGGGTTGTTTTTGGTACTTGGTTGAATTTGCTAAAATCCAAAGAATTGTACAAATAATACAATTCTTTTAGAATGGTTCGGTCATGCCTACATCCACTACCTTAACACACAATTAAAGTTTTCAACCAATTCACTATGAATTCAACTTTTTACTGGTTCAAGGGATAATTGTTACAACCCTATTTTTTGAATTTGGCTAAGATAGAACAAATTCTAGTTTTTGTCTAAGGCTAAACTAGAACCTATCCTTTTACAAAGGGATAAAAGATGTAAACTAGTAAACTTCTCAAAGGTGGGTGTTTATAAGAATTTAGCTCACAAGAAAGAGTACAAAAAATATACAAATGAGCACTCTCTAAAGTACGTACAAGAGAAATAAATAATTTTTTTTAGACTCAAATTCTCTTGATCAACATGTTTGGATATCTTCTCCTCTTCTTCAAGTGTCTTTGACTTGTATTTATAAAGCGAAATAAAAAACTAGCCGTTAAAAAACTAGCTGTTGAGGGCTTTAATTAATTTTACAATATTTGTTCAACTCCAAAAATATTTTTCATTGGGTTATATCGAGATAAATATCTTAACATAAAGTGTGTGCATTTTAGATATTCGATTTGATCTAGTCCGAGTTTTTAGATATTTAAAGTTTCTAGATAGATGTTTTATTGTTCTGTATCCAATACAAAAATTATAGATTTCCAATTCGAATATCTAAATTTATAACTTTATTTAATTATTTTAAAATTTAGCAGTCATATACATAAAAATTTTAAGTTTTTGAATATAAAAAATTAACAAATTATTGAATATAACAATATTTTATCCGTAGAAGTTTTAATTTTTTTATATATAATAAGTAAAAATATCAAATATAACAAGATTTATATCTATAAAAATAATTTTTTAGATTTATATAATTGAATATAAAATCTGAATGCAAAATAATTACTTGATCTAAAACATAAAAAATATTTAAATATTCAAAATTTCAAATTGAATCAATAGATAAACGGATTTGATCAATTGGATCAGATTTTTGCATATCATAATCCTTAGACCTGTCAAACTTGACCCGAAAATCAAAAATCGAACTGATTTACATGATTCGAGATCCAAAATTGACCTGAATGTTATGACATAAATTTGACCCGAAAGTTGAACCAAAATTGAACCGATCCAAATTCTAGTTTAACTGAAAATGAGCCTGAACCGATTTTTAATCGAAACGAATAGATCCAAATTGATTTTCAATCGAACCGAATGGACCGAATTGAAGGCAATCCGAAATAAAGAAAATATATTAAAATAAATAAATAAAGATGTGATATGTTGTAAACTGTCGCACAATTCACCAAAAACTAAATATATATACTATACTGAATGATATATGTGGTGTAAAAACCTAACTCGACCTAAAAACTAGCTAGAATCGATCAATCTCTTGCTAACTCGATATTGACTCAATTCGAAATCAATCAACCTAAAATAATCGAATCGATATTAACCGAAACTCAATCGAATCAATCCGATACTCAAATCGAAATTAAAGTAGATCCGAACTAAAACTGAATTGATCTGAATCGAATTTAATCTGATTGTAGTTGAAACCGAACGATCGTATACAGACTTAAATCTTAAAAAAAGTAAAAATAAAGGGAAATTACTGATTCTGATACGTATTTGATTTTATCTGATACGTATCGACACTTTCTCGTACAGAAGGCAGAAGCGTATCATGATTTTGCCTTTTCTGTTACTTTGCTTCAAAACCATTTTCAAGATCAACTGACGTGACCTACACTTCCTTTTTAACAACCACCACTAGATCTTAAGGAGTCAAGACTCTGAAGTTTGTGAGATCAACACGTGAATTACCGAGGAAGGGCCTTTTTAAATTTAGGAGGGTTGTAAAGCATTTGACCGTTTAAATTAAAACCGGGGTTGAAAAAGAAATTTGATTTTTTCTTTCGAGTGGGGGTTGAATTATGCTTTTCGTATTCCAACAAATAAAAAAGAGGTTTGTTATGAATAAAAAGAAAAAAAGAAAAAAAAACTTATTCATTCTCGATTGTATATAATATTTTTTTTAATATTTTTATTTATAAGTACCAAGAAAACCTCCTAATATTAATAAACATTAAACCCTAATAAAATATATTAAACTTTCATTTAATATATGAATATCTACTCTAAATAAATATTTATAATAATAATAATTAATTTTTTTATTACTAAGAAAAAGTAAGTTTAAATACCGTAAAACAATCTAAACTTCTTCTATTTGTGAAGCTTAGATTTAAAGATCGTTTAAACTTAATGTAACACCCCGATCCCAAAATGAATCCGAAGTGCCACATTCGGGTCACCCAAAACCCGACTCATCAAAAATCCTTTGAAACACGTGTTCAAATACTTAAAATACCACATTTCATAAATCCACGTAAATCAAAATAAAATATAATAATAAAGTGTTTACAAAACAGGAGTTCCTTTTCAAAATACATTGTCTGACTTAGGATGAAATCAAAAGTACAATACAGACTCGATATGTGGTAAGGTCCTATGAATACATTAAGTCCTACTAAGGATTAAGTATTGTACTCTTAAAACGGCTCCGATGCTGGGAAGTCCTTCCTCGATGTGCCCCTCCAAAGCTACCTGTCACCTACGCACGGAAAAACCACAATTTCGCACGCTGAGCTAACAAGCTCAGTGGTACATTTCAACTCTAACAATTCATAAGCATCATAAAACGAGCAAGCAAGATAGTATAGTCAAGAGTATACAGAAAGGCTTCTATACTAAGGTTCATCCTCTATTCTACCTTAGATAGAGTTCACAAGTTACTATCTCAAGATATCAACAAATATAGAAAGATTCACATGCCATACCATGCTTATCTACTCGGACTCACATAGCCCATCGAGATCACACAGCTCTATCAAGTTACATCGAGATCACGCAGCCCATCGATTATATGTACCTTACCCCACTCACACAACTTTAGGGTATTAAGATCATTTAACCACTGATAACAAGATATACACACATGCATGCAACATCCATAACTACTGGCCAAGTGTAGCCCTACTATACCCGTGCTCACATAGCCGTCGGGTGTCCCCGTGATCACATAGCCATCGGGTTGGACCATATCAGGATCAACATAGCCACACATATGTCCGGGACATACTTGGATCAACATAGCCACAAGCAGTCCATCCCTGAGGTCACACAGCCCATCAGGTTACTCGAGTTCACATAGCCCATCGAGTTACTCGATGCTCACACAGCCCATCAAGATATATTCGAACCGCATCCAGATCACATAGCCCGTGAACATGTCGGACGTACTCGCTCACACAGCCCAAAATACATGTCCCCTTAACCAAGAGCCCACGCACTAACTCTAGGATATCCGGATTTCCATCAAACAAAGACTTGATACACACAAATGATCCACCTAGAATCCTCACATCAAAACATATCAAGACTTAACATAATTTAGTCGTTCGGGGTTTGATATCATCAACTCGTGTTAACAATTCATTTCATCATTTATAAGATTCATTAGGACTCTTAATTCTCTTATCGAACCTCAAACAATACCAAACTTGTCGAACTCTCGCAGGGGTATCGATACCCTTATGTGGGGTATCGAACCACCCTGCTTCGATACCCACCCAAAGAAGGCATCGAACCATGGGTATCGATACTGGTATCGATACCCTTTGACCATTTTCAAAGTCAACGAAAAGGGGGAGGATTGGATTCGATACCGACATCGATACCATTATGCCACTGGAAGGCTTGGTATCGATACATGTATCGATACCCCCTCTCCTTCAGCTTATTACCTCTCAGGGGTATCGATACCGGTGGCCCGTGTATCGATACCCCCTACACAAAACTGCAGGTTTCACTTTATATTTTCTAAGGATCATCCCTAAACTTAATCTAATCGATCCTAAAGTGTCTTTACTCAATCTTAAAGGTGTTTAGGCTGTTTTAACATCAATTTCTAATCATTTAACACCTTAACACGAAATTCACCATTTTTAGGGTTTTAACTATCCCAAACCCCCATCTCAAGCATTCAATAACCAACAATCAAGCTAAGCACGAATTTATGAAGCACATGAAGTGTAAGAGTTAGGATTGTACTGACCTCAAGCAACAAACCCGGATTGAGCTTCTCCCTAGCTTTCCTTACCTCTAAACTTTGATTTTGAGCTTCAAAACCTTTCTCTTCCAAACCAAAAGATGAACACCTTGAAATGAAGATCGTGGGCTGCTGATCAACTCTCCTTTGAGGACCAAAACGAGATTCCTCCTTAAAAACAACAAGCTTCCATCTTTTCTTTTGAGTTGGGAGAAAAAGAATGAGAGGGTGAAAAAAGATGGTGAAAAAGATGACTCCTTTTTCTCTAGGGCTGGTCATGAGTGAATGGGCAAGGAAATTACTCACTTGCCCTTCACTAACATCTCCTCATCCAACCCAAAACCAAAATCCAAGCCCAAACAAGCAAACCCAAAACAAACCTGAAAGGCCCAACAAGAAAAACCGAGGCCCAAATCGATCCAAATCGATCCTACAAGCTCCACACGAGACCCGACTTGACGATCCATGGCCCGAGTCAACGCCCGATATTGACCTAGAAAAACAGGTTCGTTACAACTCTCCCCTCCTTAAAGAAATTTCATCCTTGAAATTTTAAACGGAGTAAGGTGGTGTAACCACAACGGTCTATGTCGCGTGTCAAAAGTGCGCGTTTAGTGCAAGTGGACACATCGAAAGTAATAAGTGATAAGTAATTATCGGATTATCGTCTCCACGGGGACTGATAGACTTAATATGCCTTCTTCATCTTCTTGTTCTGTAGAAAAGTAAAAATACAAGTGATTTGAGTTGGTTTATCTAAACTAAAATAACTAAACAAAAATAACGAGATTTAATAATAGAGAAACATGGATCAGGATCCAGTTGCGTTGTATTGTGGATTTGATTGACTTGTCTCTGCTCAATGCAATCGTATATCACTGCCTCGGCAGCACTGCAGTTTACTGCCTTGGCAGCGACGATACTTGTTCGCCGCGGCAATCCCTTGCTCGTGGTTGGACTTTACCAAAGTTCGGCAAAGTGTCCTTGAATGACTCCTCTTATCCCTAAGTCAGAGTGTTGTTGATGACTAGTCCTTGATGATACCTCCCGGCGTGAATCAATTATACTCACCAACCAATCTCACACTTCTTTTAGCCGCTGAAACTCTTAACCTATCCCTAGGCCGAGTTAGTATTTCGCGATTGAAACACCGTACTTACCCCTTTCGTGAATCTAACTCTCCCGAGCTTAGATAAATGGATTACTCACAAACTTCCCTCCCGGGCTTGAATGCAAGAATAAGGAATAACAAAGGATAAGCAAACCTTGATAATTTTATTGCATTGAAAACAAAGACAAAGTACAATCTCCTCTTACATATACTCGGCAACCTTCACCTAATCCCTAAGAAGGTTTAGAACATAATGGAGAGAAAGAATACAAGTATAGAATTCGTCTCTCTCTCCCCTAGGTATTCCGTGTCTAGTAAATTGGATGGCTAGGTCTTTATATAGGCTAGACCTAGGGCAAACCTTTCCTAAGTAGAATACAACTTGGAGTAGGGAACAAGTCAAGTACATAATTAAAATATTTCTAAGTTTGATTCGGCTAAGGGGGATTTCTCGCGTGGTCTTTTCTTGGGCTTTTCCTCATGCTAGCCAGCTCCGATCCATGGGCTTTAAGTCTAGACACGTCCCTTGGATTTTTATCTTTCCATCGCCTACAGTCTTGCTTCCTGTCTTTCTGCTGCTGCCTCGGCCTTGTCGCTGCCGCGACACTGGTTCTCCTGCACAGATATAAAAATGCAGTAAAACGTGCCTTTTCTGTAAATATTAACTATGTAAGCATAACTTCTGAATATATCACATTGAGTATATGCATTGGTCCGATTGGGTGTATATTTGGTGATTAATGCCCATAAAAGGAGTAAAAAGTGATAGTGAGTTGGGCACTTATCAGTCTAGCTACACACAACTGTCCTAAGAACAACCCAAAACATAGATTCTTCCTTCATCCAACCTTTAACAACCAAACACTTACACTGACTAAAACTGATCAACTCCCACAAAGATTCTAAAAACCTAACCACCACCACTTGCACCCTTACAATAACCCGCAAACTTGTCTCAAACTAAACCGATGTACTACTACCACAAGGTAAAACGAGGGTGTGAATCACCTTCTTACCCCTCTAAAATCTTCGTTCATGAAGAAACAAAAACTGACGACCTATCTCCTTGTTCTCAACTTGACAAGATAAGACTTAACACTTTGCTTATTCAACTTGTCGTCACCACGACAGTTACTACTTGCAACACGCAAGGTTCCAACATCCACATCACTCATCACTAGATACCACTATTGCCACAACACATCCTCTTACGCAGTTAAGTTATCAACTCTAAAACAACCATGCTAGCAACCTCATTCCAAAGAGTCTAAACCTTTCCTTTTTGACTATATCTTATCCAATCTCAACAAGTACATGCAAGCCCATCTGATAGAACTCAAACACTCTGACAACTTCTTTAGCCATATTCACTTCTACGGTCAACGTCTAGCTTACTCATAGCATAAATGTTATTTGCCCAAAACTACTGCACCACTTAACAACACCTTTCTTGACCACATACACCACCTTCTTCCTAAACAGGGTTACGGGGCTACTGCCAAGCTACGATCCATTGATATCATGGATCCCGAGAACCAAGTAACAATCTTTCATTGTTACCCCAAAGCTTAACCCCAAACCAAAGCTACTAAGAGACAACCATTAGCAACTGACTCGACCTTAGCTCTTTCGTAGCCCAAACCACGATTCAACGGTAAGGTCAACTATTCTCTAAGGGCACCCCCACCTACTCCTAACACTTATAAGTCTAACGACCCCGAACTCTTAACCTCCGCAACTACCTTGCGACCCCAAAACACCTCATCGCAAGAAACTCTCAAAACTACTACCACTAGGTACGATATTACCCAAAGAAGTAATAGATCTTATATACATACCACCGAAAACTTGATCCAAAACAACTAAGGTCTTAAGACTTCACATTCATAACCTTTGTTTACCTTTCGCACTCCTAATGATAATCTAAACAACAGACAACAACTGGAAGGTGAGAGTAACAACAACAAGTCCGTAAGAGCTCTTACTCTCATTCCTAACCTCCACCTACAGTAAGGACCTTTCAACCAAAAGGTATAACACTAACTATGATTCAAACTCAACCTACTTAAGATTCTACTTAACACATGTTCAACCCAGATTAGCTTAACACTCAACAAAAGATTTACAAGCCAACAAACAATATCTAAAACTGAGACAACACACGGTTACCTAACAACTCCTCAGTAGCAAAACTATTATCTTCAACCCGAGCAACCGACTGACTAAAAACCATTCGTCTATCAACTCTAGCAATGGATCTCGCAGCTCTCCCACCACGTAAGCTGATTGCACTCTAGCTCTACCTCTAGCAACCCTCTGAACATGTCGTGAAGAAACAACTCTCGGAGACTGGTTCAACACACTCTCATCTAGAACTGAGCAATTTTCACCATATGCCCTGGTTCACGGCATCGATAACAAACCCTCCGAAGCAGAAAACAAACTCCAAGGTGATACCGATCGTAGTGCTCACAGGCCGGTGGAAGCAGTGTTCCAACTGATCCAACAGTACTCCTTCCCGGAGTAGATGACTAAGGACCTCTACGGGTCCTCGGTCTAGAGCCTAAACCAACCATCGATAACTGTTCAGAAGCAACCCTCTTCGAACTCTTCAAAGCAAAAAGATTCCCTTACGGAAATTGAGAAGATCCTATAGCGTCCTAGGTCTCCACTCCAAGATCCTGTGGAATCTCCATCCTAACAGGTGTCACATCCTGAAGCTTTTCTAAAAGCCTTCACACTGTTGGCTAACTCCGCAAAAATCCCGAGTGGACCCACTGTCACATGAACCTGAAGCTCAACTCTTAGCCCTTGTCTAAACCTCTTAGAACTTAACTCCTCGGTAGAAACCAACTCCGGAGCATAACGGCTCAACCGCAGAAACTCCTGCTCATAAGCAAACATTGTCCGCTCTCCTTGGGTTAAGTGCAAAAACTTATCTCTCATCTCATCCATGTGTACCTCACTGATGTACTTCTTCCGAAACTCTTCCAAAAAGATATCCCAAGTAGGAAGTTCTGGTTCTAACCCAAGCTCGATGGTCTCCCACCACTCGTGTGCATTACCCTTTAGGAGGGAAACAATGCAGTCGAGATCATCCTTCGGAATTCCCCTCATTTGTTTCAAGATTCTTTGCGTGTCACGCAACCACTGGTCGGCCTTGATCGGGTCATCCTCACCCAAGCCCTCAAAGATCTTAGGCCCATACCGATGAAGCCTCTCAACAGGTGTCTTACGAGGCGTCTCAAATTGCCTCGGGATAGCTTGCACCACTTGCAACAGAGCAACGGTAAAGTCACGAATGTGACTTACCCCATCATTACCATTTCCACCTTCCATCAACCCTTTTTCTGAAACACAAGGAACAAGACAACACATCAGGATTCCCAGTCTTGTAAGTACAACTCAAATTTAGGAACTTGTATTCACTAGACACATTACCACGACTACTATACCACCCCGGGGTTTCCTAGAACCGACTCAACATATGCTCTGATACAACTAAATATAACACCCCGATCCCAAGCCGGATCCGAAGTGCCATATTCGGGTCACCCAAAACCCGACTCATCAAAAATCCTTTGAAGCACGTGTTCAAATACTTAAAATACCACGTTTCATAAATTCACGTAAATCAAAATAAAATATAATAATAAAGTGTTTACAAAACAAGAGCTCCTTTTCAAAATACATTGTCCGACTCAAGATGAAATCAAAAGTAAAATACAGACTCGATATGTGGTAAGGTCCTATGAATACATTAAGTCCTACTAAGGATTAAGTATTATACTCTTAAAATGGCTCCGATGCATGGAAGTCCTTCCTCGATGTGCCCCTCCAAAGCTACCTGTCACCTACGCACGGAAAAACCACAATTCCGCACGCTGAGCTAACAAGCTCAGTGGTACATTTCAACTCTAACAATTCATAAGCATCATAAAATGAGCAAGCAAGATAGTATAGTCAAGAGTGCACAGAAAGGCTTCTATACTAAGGTTCATCCTCTATTCTACCTTAGCTAGAGTTCACAAGTTACTATCTCAAGATATCAACATATATAGAAAGATTCACATGCCATACCAGGCTTATCTACTCGGCCTTACACAGCCCATCGAGTTACATTGAGATCACACAGCTCTATCAAGTTACATCGAGATCACGCAACCCATTGATTATATGTACCTTACCCCACTCACACAGCTTTAGGGTATTAAGGTCATTTAACCACTAATAACAAGATATACACACATGCATGCAACATCCATAACTACTGGCCAAGCGTAGCCCTACTATACCCGTGCTCACATAGCCGTCGGGTGTCCCCGTGATCACATAGCCATCGGGTTGGACCATATCAGGATCAACATAGCCACAGATATGTCCGGGACATACTTGGATCAACATAGCCACAAGCAGTCCATCCCTGAGGTCACACAACCCATCAGGTTACTCGAGTTCACATAGCCCATCGAGTTGCTAGATGCTCACACAGCCCATCAAGATATATTCGAACCGCATCCAGATCACATAGCCCGTGGACACGTCGGACGTACTCGCTTACACAGCCCAAAGTACATGTCCCTTTAACCATGTGCCTACACACTGACTCCAAGATATCTGGATTTCCATCAAACAAAGACTCGATACACACAAATGATCCACCTAGAATCCTCACATCAAAACATTTCAAGACTTAACATAATTTAGTCGTTCGGGGTTTGATATCATCAACTCGTGTTAACAATTCATTTCATCATTTATAGGATGTTGGGACCGCCGGCACACCCCACGGTGCAGCGGAACAAAATTACGACGGTCTTTCCAGTGATCCATGTACGTTTAATCCGAAATCGGGAGGAAGAGATACGATAACTTACATTGGGTTCCTTGATAAACAGCAAAGACAGCAACGAGATCTGCTACAGTTACGATCGTTCAACAATCGAATCTTTAGCCTCCACGAATATCATCTCGGCCTCTACTCAGTTCACCCGGTTGAGAGAGCAAATCTCGAAAAACTGTTTTTCGTGATTCTAGGGTTTGGAATTCGAAATTCTATGTTATGGCTGCTAGACCAAAGATCCTTTACATAGGTGTAACCCTAGGTATAAGAGTTTGATTCCGAATTTGTTTATATGAAATAATTACTTTAATTATTTCCTTAAATTTCGGAATCTATATATTTAATTCGAATTTAAAAGGGATATAATTACTTTAATTATATCCTTTATTAAAATTCAGGATTAAATATATTCTTCTTATACTTATATATATTTTTGCTCATTTTCAACCATTGGGTGTGACCCTGTAGGCTCATTGTAACGTTAGTAGTAATATTAGAACAATTCTATTATTACAAACAATGAGTGACATCTAGCAATATATCATTGTCATCTAAGTTACAAGAGATCATCATTTGATATATCATGTCCGTGACCAACTATCTTAATGTATTATATCCTTTTGTCCTTTTATATCTTTAATAGGCACAAGTCTTGGAATAGTCACACTTGTATAGCCTATTTTAATGTTTCTTGATATCTAGAGTGGACTACTTTTAATGAATAATTTGTGATATCTCATATCAACGTATTCAAGCATGGTCATGCATTTCTAGTCTCACTCAATCAAGTGACCTTTGATATATTTTCCTATTATGTAGGAAGGACAAATCCTATCTTGATCATTCACATCTCACTACATACATTGTAATATGTCCAATGTCAGTTTTTATAGTGTAACTAATTACGCGACACGTTTAACTGCATCAAAACATAAAACAACATATGTTGAGATAGTAATAATCTCAAGTCTAAGGACCATACATATAGTTGTCACTATGAGCAATATTGTGACCGTCACATAATAATCCAAGATATATGTTCATAGTGGGTCAATCCAATATATTATTCTCTATTAATATATTCATGTATTAATTCTAACATCTCTGTGTCAATGACAACTCATTGCCATCAATTAATCACATGTTAGTGTTAAGCGTATTATTATTGTCCATACCCATAATAATACTTGACTAAGGATCTTTTAATAATAATAATACATATATTATTATATGGACCTTATTGTTTCTCAGTTTATGTTATACATTGACACATATATCTGAAAACAACAATGACAATGTCTTTATTCAATAAAATTGGTAAATAAAAGTATCCTTACAATAATCATATGATTGGTCTTTGGGCATACTCTAACATAGGATTCATTAGGACTCTTAATTCCCTTATCGAACCTCAAACAATACCAAACTTGTCGAATTCTCGCAGGGGTATCGATACCCTTATGTGGGGTATCGAACCACCCTGCTTCGATACCCACCCAAAGAAGGCATCGAACCATGGGTATCGATACTGGTATCGATACCCTTTGACCATTTTCAAAGTCAACGAAAAGGGGGAGGATTGGATTCGATATCGACATCGATACCATTATGCCACTAGAAGGCTTGGTATCGATACCTGTATCGATACCCCTCTCCTTCATCTTATTACCTCTCAGGGGTATCGATATTGGTGGCCCGTGTATCGATAGCCCCTGCACGAAACTGCAGGTTTCACTTTATATTTTCTAAGGATCATCCCCAAACTTAATCTAATCGATCCTAAAGTGTCTCTACTCAATCTTAAAGGTGTTTAGGTTGTTTTAACATCAATTTCTAATCATTTAACACCTTAACACGAAATTCACCATTTTTAGGGTTCTAACTATCCCAAACCCCATCTCAAGCATTCAATAACCAACAATCAAGTTAAGCACGAATTTATGAAGCAAATGAAGTGTAAGAGTCAGGATCGTACTGACCTCAAGCAACAAACCCGGATTGAGCTTCTCCCTAGCTTTCCTTACCTCTACTCTAAACTTTGATTTTGAGCTTCAAAACCTTTCTCTTCCAAACCAAAAGATGAACACCTTGAAATGAAGATCGTGGGCTGCTGATCAACTCTCCTTTGAGGACCAAAACGAGATTCCTCCTTAAAAACAACAAGCTTCCATCTTTTCTTTTGAGTTGGGAGAAAAAGAATGAGAGGATGAAAAAAGATGGTGAAAAAGATGACTCATTTTTCTCTAGGGCTGGTCATGAGTGAATGGGCAAGGAAATTACTTACTTGCCCTTCACTAACATCTCCTCATCCAACCCAAAACCAAAAGCCAAGCCCAAACAAGCAAACCCAAAACAAACTCGAAATGCCCAACAAGAAAAACCGAGGCCTAAATCGATCCAAAACGATCCCACGAGCTCCACACAAGACCCAACTTGACGATCCTTGGCCCGAATCAACGCCCGATGTTGACCTAGAAAAACCGGATCGTTAGACTTAATCATGGACGAATGATTATGTTGTTTGAAAATTTATTTAAATATCATTGAGACTTGATTTTAAAAAACGAATTCAATTTTTTTATGTTGATACAGTCGGATGAAAGAATGATTAATTCAAATATTTTAAAGATTTAAATTTTAATATATTTTATACGATTAATTCTATTGTATTTGTAGGGTATTTGCAAAATTGAAAAAAAAAACTATATTGAATATATTAATTTTATATCATATTGTAGTTGGGGAAATGATGGATTCTTAGCATAAATCCTTAACCAACAGCTAAAATTAAATAAATTCGGGTGAGTTACTTGTCCGACCTAGCATTTCCATGACATTATTTAGCAATTTTTGACTCTTAAACAAAAAAATTATTTTTCCACCAATGCAGTTTAAAAAAAAGTATTTATTTTTATAATTAAATATAGGGTTAATTATTGCGGGATCGTGTTTGTTCGTTCTCAGTAAAAATTTAGTCACCGAATTTGAAAATCAATCAATATAGTCATATACATTTTTGGGCTGTAAATTTTTAGTCATTCTGACATTAAATACCGTTAAGGATTAACAGAAAAATGATCTAGCACAATAAAAAATATACCTAAAAAGTCCCTAAATAAGTATGGGTAAACTACACAGATAGTCACCATACTATGGGGTTAATATCGATCTGACCACAATGCTTTAAAAAGAATCAAATACACCGGTAAACTATTAATTTGGTATTAAAACAACCATCTGCCGTTAAGGAAGTAACGGGCTGCTGATGTGGCAGTTAAAGATAAAATGGAATAATTACACATTTAGTCCCTGTTATTTATACATTTTTTAAATTTAATCCTAATATTAATACAATAAAATAATATAATTATTTAATTAAGGTGGTGACACATGTCACCACCTTATTGGATGATATTATTTATATATTTTTAATTTATTAAATTTATTTCTCCCCTCCAACAAGGTGGTATCACCACCTGATTAAAGAAGAAAATAAAAATCCAAGATCTTTGCAATCCATACGGAATTGAACTTGGGTATTTAGGCTACAAAGACCTTATGTTAACCACTATGCCAAATTTGTAAACTATGCCAAATACAAATTTAGCATTTAAGGCACCATTACTACTATATATTTAAAGTTTGTTTACCTTTATTCTATTCACATACATGTAATATTTATTCGTTTAATATAATTAAAAATAATAATTAAATTATTAAATAATAAGTTTCAAATTAATAATTTTTTATTTAAAAATCCATAAACCTTTGATCCTAAACCCTAAACTATAAATCTTAAATTTATTTAAAATTTAAATTATAATAAAAATTCATTAAGGGTTTAGGATTTATAGTTTGGGTTTTTTGGTTTAGGGTTAGGGTTTATTTAAATTATAATAAAAAAACATTTAGGGTTTAGTATTTAAGATTTAAAGTTTGGGTTTACGGTCTATGTTAGTGTTAGGGTTTATTTAAATAATAATAAAAATTCATTTAAGGTTTAGGGTTTAGGATTTAGGGTTAGGACTTATTTAAATTATAATAAAAATTCATTTAGGGTTTAGGGTTAGGTTTAGGATTTAGTTTTTAGGATTTAAAGTTTGGGTTTATTTAAATTAAAAATTCATTTAAGTTTAGGGTTTAGGTTTTTTTAATTAAAAATTTAGTATTTAATAATTTAATTATTATTTTTAGTTAAATTAAACAAATAAATATTACATCGTATGTGTGAATAGAATAAAGGTAAAGAAACTTTAAATATATAGTACTAATGGTGCCTTAAATCTTAAAGTTGTACGTGGTGTAGTGGTTAATAATGTGTAATTATTCTATTTTATATTTAATAGCCACATCATTAGTTCGTTATTCCCTTAACGGCAGATGACTATTTTAATACCAAATTAATAGTTTACCAGTGTATTTGATTCTTTTTAAAGCATTGTGGTCAGATCGATACTAACCCCATAGTATGGTGACTATCTGTGTAGTTTACTCAATAAATATTTCACTTTTATTTTATTTTTCAATTTAACTCTCTAAATTTTAAAACTTTATCTTTCCATAGTCTTGAAAAAACCTAAAATCTTTTTTTAATGGGAATATACCACTCAAATAAAATAAAATTTAAAATACCTAAAATACCCTTATATTCTTCTCTTATCCTCTTCTCTCATCTTCAACGACACTCTAATCTGAGCCAAAGCTGTAGTTTTCATTTTCAATTCTATTTCGAAGATGAAACTCAACCAAGAAAGGGAATGTAAAACACTAAAATAAAAGGTGTGGTTAAAATATTTCTCATTCCCTCCAATATAAAATTGAATCATCGGCAATTCATCACTTTAAAATTTTGGGTGTTGGGTTTATGTTAATATATTGACGCCTTTTTTCTAATGGAGTTCTATAAATATTTTAGTTAAATGCAATTTAGACCCAAGGTGGGTTTGGAATAAGTGATTGAAAGTTGATTTCTTTATGTATTTTAGTAATGGGATTTAGTAGAAATTAGTTCAGCATCAACCAACACAACATCCAACATCAGAGGAACTGAGCAATGGGAAAACTAAGTTTAAAGCCTTTAATTGGAGAGGTCATAAGATTGTTCGAAGAGTTTGAAAAGATTACTATGTCGTATATTTCTTTTCCCATTAATCCTTGTTGATTCTATTATGGTTTCATTGTAGACTCATCTAACAAGTAAAGGTTTCACTAGTCGACAAGGGATTTGGATGCTCTCCTCTCTGCTGAAGCTTTGGCTCACGTCTCGTACTCCCGGTTCTCATGTTAGGCAACGAGATTGACATCCCATATGCTGCTTCAGAAGACGAGTTGCGGTACCACCACCTTAGTCTCACCAATTTCACCATAAAGAAGGATAAGGTCAACTTGAGAGACTCAATTGTTTGTTGGAGATGATTTCGGGCGGGTTGTTCAGTACATTTAGATAGAACTACAAGAAATATAGGCTTTCTTTCCGTAATAAAAGGAAGATTTTTTTAAAAAAAAAGAAAGATTTTTTTAGGAAAGATGATAAAAAATAAAGTTTTAAAATTTAAAGAGTTAAATTAAAGATAAAATAGAAATAAAATAATTATTAGAGACTATTTAGGTAATTTATCTTTTTTTGTGTCAGATCATTTTTTCATCGATCTTTAATGGCATTTAACGTCGGAATGACTAAAAGTTTACAGCCCGAAAATATATGTGACTATGTTAATTGATTTTTAAATTTGGTGACTAAATTTATATTGGGAACAAATAAATATGACCTCCGCGATAATTACCCTTAAATGTTATGAGATAGTATTAATGAGTATAAAAAAATCGAGTTTGAACTGATAATGTTATATATATATATTTAAGGTGATTATATTTGATTCGTATTTGTTTAAATTTTTAATATCATGTTTATTTGTTTATTTTTTAAGGTGATCATGTTTGTTAGTATAACATTCATAATATATTCGTGTTCATTTATTTAGCGGTCATGAATATATTCGATTATCATTCGTGAACATGTTCGTCTAATATTAGCAGACATGTTTGAATAATGTTTGTGAATATATTCATTTAACGTTGATGTGAACATGTTTACTTAAATGTCTGCTAATATGTTCATCAAAATGGTGAAAATACACTATTAATCCTTAAGCTTATTATTAGGTTTCACATTTGAACTACAAAAGTAACCTTGTGTTTCGATTTAGGTTTTCATCTACCTACACTAATATTTAAAATGTAAAAAAAAAAAACAAATAAATGAGATTATAGTCAAGTTTATTAATGAGCGTCTGTGAGTATAAACGAATTAAATACGCCTCTATTATATTTGTTCGATTCTTAAACGAATATAATAATTTTATCCATATTTATTTATTTAACTCAATAAACAAATATTACTCAAATAATTTATTGATGATTCTATGTATTTACGTCCATAATTATATCTAAATTGTCCTGCTGAGATCCTTGAATACATTGCCGGTGTCTGAAACACAAAAGAAAACGAAAAGCAAAAGCCAAGTCGCATAAATATCAACAAAACATGCCTTCTTTTTCCGGCAAAATTGGTTCAATTTTCTCTTTCAAAAATTTAATTCGAAAAATATATTTTAAATAATACTTAAAAAACATCCTCATTTTAACCAACATATATTAAATTCACGTTTAACTAAACGCAAGTTAAAAAATAATTTATTATTTTTTTATTACACAAAATTTACATTTGATTAAACACAAATTTTAAATTTGCATTTAATTAAACGCGAATTCGGTTTATGTTATCTAAAAAGAGTATTTTTTAAAAAATATTATTGAAAAATATATTTTTAAATAAATTTCTAAAATGAAATATTGAGCCAATATCTTTTTTTTTTCTTGTTGTTTATTATATCTACTACTTTATCATCTTTTCCAATGCCTTTATCGTTTTGCATGGAAAAAAGAACAGAAGTAAGGTTTGTATACAGTTTGGACATTCCTTTTGGCAACTTGGTGTTGCTTTCTTTCTCTTTCACTCTTTGCAGCAGACCATATATATATTTTGTACGGGTTTTGAATCTTTTGATAACGGAGACGCTTTCGCAATATTAGTGTTTAGTATTAAATGAATAATTTTATTCGAAATAATGAATATTTAAAATTAACTAAATTCTGTTATGACTCTGGTATGTGCAAAAGCTGTGTTTTAACAAACACCTTTAAATCTTTTTTGTCTATATTTTTGGAGAAAATATACTATTTTTTAAGGGAAAATTTGATATATAAAACGCGTAAATTTTAGATTATATGTGCATGTCAAAATTAAAGGTTAAAATTTAGTTCAAGGTTTAAAGTTTATGTGTTAAAATGCATGATTTATAATTTAAAATTTAATGTTTGGAATTTAGGAGGTTAGAGTTAAGTTTTAGATTTTAAAATGAGTTGGATAAAAAAAAATATTTATATGAATTATGTATTAAAAGATAATACTTTTAGTACGTTTGTGGAATTAAAAAAAGTTGGAAAAGAATTGCAACGACCCAGATTCGGATTCGAGTGTCGGGTTAACCCGAGGGGTTGGGCTTCAGTTTTGGGCCCCGAGTTTAGTGGTTTCGGGCCTCGAGTTGTGTAGTTTGGGCCTTCATTTTGGGTTGCCTTGAACCCAGGTGTTGGTTTAGGGGCTTTTTGGTCCTTTCTCTTGTTTAGGACAAAGTAGGGGGAGGGGGTTTAATTATCTTTGCAGAAAATCAGAGTGGTGATGTCACCACCCCTTTCTTCTTGTTTCTATCTTTTCTCCCATCAAACCATCAAGAAAAGGTGTCATCTTTGGAGTTTCAAGTGAGAATCACGTTTTGGAGGTGAAAGATAAGTTATAGAGGTGTTTTTGATCTATAAAATGAGGTACATATTTGAGGGTTTGGTGGAAGATGAAGGCTTAAATGGGGTTTTAGTTGGAGTTCAGGAATAGAGTTCTGAGAGCTTAAATCTCTGTTCTCTTAGTATTTTAAGCTCTTAAAATCTTCTCAAGGTGAGTCTAATCCGTTCTTCATCTTTCTCTTGTAGAAAAAGAAGCTTGTGAGCCATCATCAAGCTTAGGAAGGGGAAAAGCTTCAAGAGGTGTGAAGCTCGTTTTGCTGTTGCTTTGCTTGAGGTTGGTACTCCCAACTCATCTCTTTATCACTCACATCTTGGTAGTATGCATGACATGTAGATTTTGTGCTTGAATGTTTGTGTTGAGCTTTGGAACAATTAATGGTGACTACCGTATTTGTATGTTAGATGATTGGAAAATGATACTAAAACACTCTAATCATCTTGAGAAATGAATAGGAACACTTTAGGATTGTTTGGGTTGAGTTTGGGAATAATCCCTAGAAAATTCTAAGTGAAACCTATAGTTTCGTGTAGGGGTATCGATACCGGTGGCCCGGTATCGATACCCCTAAGAGAAAATAGGCTAAAGAGGAGGGGGTATCGATACAAGTATCGATACCAAACCCTCCAGTGGTATCTTTGATTCGGTACTCGTATCGAAGCAGTTAGTCCATCTTTTGTTGACTTTAAAATTGGTCCAAGGGTATCGATGCCAGTATGGATACCCCATATAGAAGTATCGATACCCCAGCGAACTTTTGTCAAGTTAAGTATTGTTTGAGGTTCGATAAGAGGATTAAGGGTCTTAATGAATCTTATAATTAATAAAATGAATTGTGGACATAAGATTGATGTTATAATCCCGAACGATTAAGTTATGTTAAGTCTTGATGTGTTTGATGAGAAGATCCTAGGTGGATCATTTATGTGTATCGAGTCTTTGTTTGATGGAAATCTGGATATCCAAAAGTGTTGCAACACGTCGAAGGCTATCCGATGTGACATGCCGAGTGATGTGTTGAAGACCTTTATTTCGAGTTTTGGGCGGCCTCACTCGAAGATGTTCGATGTAATATTCCGAGCATGAGATTGGTTGGGCGGCCTCCATCCTTTATTTCCGAACGTTGGGCGACCTCGTTCGAAAATGTCCGATGTAACATTCCGGGAATAGCATTTGAGGGCGACCTCAATCCTGGGTGTAAGATCCCTATGCTGTGAGGACGCGGGCCTCACTCTTGTGTGTTATTTGTGTTGTGACATGTGTATACTATGTGCGATATTATACATCGTTTATGCCATGTGTTAGGCAAACATACTAGACCATCATATCGTGCACGATATTTATATATTTTTTTTACTACTTATGATATGCATATTTTGGGCCAAGTTCGGCGTACCCACTGAGCTTTTGTAGCTCAAAGTTCGAAATGTGTTTTCGTGCGTAGGTTAGGTGAAGCCGGATTTTGTGGAGCACCATCGAGGTTTGGATTTCAGCATCGACCTATGTCAGAGTACAACTATAGATTAGTGGGCTAGTACTTTGTTGGACCCTATGTATTTTTGTAACTCTGTTTATTATTCGAGTCGAATATTTTAAATGATTTGTGATATTTTGGAGCTCCGATTACTTTATATGATTTTGGTCTTATGTATTAATTTAAATGGATTTGAAGAATCGTATTTTGGACTTGAGTTGATTTATTTGTTAGGCTTTTGAAATAAATTTTGAAATACAGGTTTTGGGCCGAAGGCCCAATGTGACATCCGGGTTGGGTTGTTACATTTAGTGGTATCAGAGCTTAGGTTGAGTCGGTTCTAGGAAGTCCCCGGGGGAGTCTAGTGTGTTATATAGGTGTTAGGCGAGTACATGCCCACGAGTCGATATCGTACTTTTCTTAAAGTTGAAATTTGATGGTGTGATCTTGTTTGTTGTTGTTGTTTGTGCAAAAGTGGTTAAGTATGCCGAGACGTGTGAGGGATCAGGAAGAAAGTCGGGGTTCTCGTGGAGGAGACTCCGACTATGTGTATGAGCCCGATGAGGAGGTGCCATCGGATGATGCAATTGGTCAGGGGGCCAACTACTTTGCTCAGTTTAATCGAACTTTGCGTAGGATAGTGAGAGCTATACCGAGGCCATCTTCTACGCCTCATGAGGCACCGGTGGAGAAGGTGCGGAGGCAAAGAGCTGTTGACTTCTTTGGTACGGGACAAGACAATCTCGCACAGGCTGACCAGTGGCTGCATGACACAAGGTGGATAATGAGATAGATGAGGCTGAGATCGGAAGACAAGTTGTCTTGTGTGTTGTCGCTTCTGAAAGGCAACGCGAGAGAGTGATGGGAGACAGTTGAACAGGGTTGGTATCCTCATCGTCCAAAGTGGGAGGACTTTCTTGAGGAGTTTGAGAGCAAGTATGTGGGTTGGTACCCATCTTGTTTAGGGGAACCGTTCGGTCTTTGCTTATGAGCAAGAGTTTCTTCAATTGAGCCGATATGCTCCAGATCTTGTTGCTACAGAGAAGATGATATGTAAGATGTTCTTGAGAGGTCTGAGGAAGAAGATCCAGACTTATCTCACTGCTACACCGCCTAAGGTATTTTTTGAGTTGGCTGTCTATGCCAAGTCGTTGGAGCAGGTTCAAGGTTTGACCTATGGGTCGTCTGTTGGCTAGGGAGTCACCGGTGGAGCTAGTCAGAGTTATGCGGGTAACTCTCAGTCTCACTCCGACAGGAGTAGGAGCCGTTGAAACCAGAACAGAGGAGTATTGAATCAGGGTTCGAGGTCGAACCAGAGATCAGAGTCTGTGGGACGTAGGAGGCAGTCTGTGTCTTCTTCTGCTGGGGGCCTAGAGAGTTTACAGAGGAGTGTCAATGTTCAGACTTGTAGACGTTGTGGTAGGACCTATCGAGGAGAGTGTTGGGGCAATGCCAGAGCTTGTTTTCAGTGTGGGTCTTCGGATCATCTTGTGAGAGACTGCCCAGAGGTTGTGACATCACCACCAGGTCAAGCTTAGAGGACCGTGTTTTAGGCTCAGAGGGGTCGTGGTTTCTCACGTGACGGAGCTAGCCATGCATCAGGAGGCACATTTCAGTCCACTACTAGAGCACCGGCTAGACAGTATGTTGTGAGGGCACAAGAAGACTGTGCTACCATAGATGTGATCTCAGGTACGTTCAGTTTGTTTTCTATCCATATAGTTGCTCTTGTGGACTTGAGATCTACCCACTCGTATATCCGTAGTGGGATATCGTAACAGAGAGGGTTACCAGCAGAGGACCTGGAGGTAGGAGTCCGTGTGACCAGTCTGTTGGGGTTAGATGTGTTGGTGGATAAAGTTTATCGGAGGTGTCCGATCGAGGTGCAAGGGTCTATCTTCCCGGCCGATCTTATGGTTTTGCCGTTTCAGGAGTTCGACGCAATCCTTGGTATGGATTGGTTGTTCGAGCACGACGCAAGTTTGGGGTGCAGATCTAAAAGTTTAAAGCTCTGGGTGGATGATGGTTCTAAATTTGTTGTCAAGGGTGAGAGGAACCCGTGTTTGTCGAATGTTGTGTCAGATTTGTCAGCTCAGAGGTTGATCCAGCAGGGTTGTGAGGCTTTCTTAGCTCACGTGGTGGATGTGAGCATTGGAAGTCCATCTTTAGAGAGTTTGAGGATAATTTGTTAGTATCCCGATGTTTTTTCGGAGGAGTTGCCTGGTTTACCTCTTGACCGAGGTGCAAAGGTCTATCTTCCCGGCCGATTTTATGGTTTTGCCGTTTCAGGAGTTCGACACAATCCTTGGTATGGATTGGTTGTTCAAGCACGACGCAAGTTTGGGGTGTAGATCTAAAAGTTTGAAGCTCTGGGTGGATGATGGTTCTAAATTTGTTGTCAAGGGTGAGAGGAACCCGTGTTTGTCGAATGTTGTGTCAGATTTGTTAGCTCAGAGGTTGATCCAGCAGGTTTGTGAGGCTTTCTTAGCTCACGTGGTGGATGTGAGCATTGGAAGTCCAGCTTTAGAGAGTTTAAGGACAATTTGTAAGTATCCCGATGTTTTTTCAGAGGAGTTGCCTGGTTTACCTCTTGACTGTGAGTTAGAGTTCCGGATAGAGGTTTTTCCAGGTACAACACCAGTGTCCATAGCACCGTATCGTATGGCACCGGCGGAGATGAGAGAGTTGAAGCAACACATCCAGGAGTTGCTTGAGAGAGGTTTTATCAAACCGAGTGTGTCACCGTGGGGAGCACCGATTTTGTTTGTGAAGAAGAAGGACGGATCGATGAGGATGTACATCGACTATCGTCAGCTCAATAAGGTCACAATCAAGAACCGTTATCCCTTGCCTAGGATCGATGACTTGTTTGATCAGTTGAGAGGTGCCCGTGTGTTTTCTAAGATAAATCTGAGGTCGGGGTACTACCAATTAAAGGTGGTGGATGAGGATGTCCAAAAGACCGCATTTAGGACGCGGTATGGACACTATGAGTTCTTAGTGATGCCGTTTGGGCTCACGAATGCACCTGCAGCTTTTATGGACTTGATGAACCGGATCTTTCAGTCGTATCTAGATCAGTTTGTGGTTGTCTTCATCGAAGACATCTTGATGTATTCACGCTCAAAGGAGTAGCATGACTACCACCTAAGGGTTGTTCTCCAGGTTTTGAGGGATAGGCGTCTGTACGCCAAGTTCAGTAAGTGTGAGTTCTGGTTGTCTGAGATGGCGTTTCTTGGCCACATAGTTGCAGCGGACGGAATCCGAGTAGATCCCTAGAAAATCCAAGCTGTGGTGGAATGAAAACCACCAAGGAATATATCGGAAGTCCGTAGCTTTCTTGGGCTTGCCGGACTATAGGAGGTTTGTTAAGGGTTTCTCTATCATAGCGGTACCTTTGACCAAGTTGCTCCAGAAAGGTGTTCCATTTGTGTGGAATGAGAGGAGACAACAAAGTTTTGAGCAGCTTAAGGCTTATCTGAAAGAGGCACCAGTCTTGACGTAACCGGAACCGGGGAAAGATTATGTGGTGTTTAGTGATGCTTCCTTGAATGGTTTAGGATGTGTGCTTATGCAAGAGGGTAAGGTGGTTGCTTACGCCTCGAGGCAGTTGAAACCCTATGAAAGGAACTATCCTACACATGATCTTGAGCTAGCGGCAATTATCTTTGTTTTGAAGATATGGAGGCATTATCTCTACGAGGAGAAATGCTACATCTACACCGACCATAAGAGTTTAAAGTATATGCTTACCCAGAAGGAGTTGAATCTAAGACAACATCGATGGATAGAGTTGTTGAAGGACTATGACTGTGTCATAGAGTATCACCCCAGCAAGGCGAATGTGGTCGTCGATGCTTTGAGTCGGAAGTCCATGTCAGACTTGAGAGCTTTGTTTGTTCGGTTGAGGATAATAGATGATGGCGGTTTGTTGGCAGAGTTGCGTGTGGAGCCCACGCTTGTTTAGGAGATAAAGAGGGCACAAGTGTTAGACAAGGAGTTGGTAGCTCAGTTAGAGGCTGTTCAGAGAGGTGAGTTTTCAGACTTTGAGGTACGAGATGGTGGGTTCTTGAACTTTCAAGGTCGGTTGTGTGTTCCAGCCTTAGAGGATCTAAGGGAGCGTATCTTGAGAGAAGCTCATCGTAGTCCGTTTTTTGTTCATCCGGATAGTAACAAGATGTATCAGGATCTTCGTCCTTTCTTTTGGTGGTCGTGCATGAAAAGAGATGTGTCAGAGTTTGTGACCAGGTGTTTAGCATGTCAGCAAGTGAAAGCTGAACCATCAGGTTCCCTCAGGTTTGCTTCAGCCTATCCAGATTCCACAATGGAAGTGGGATCGAGTGACCATGGACTTCGTCACCGGGTTACCGATGAAGTTATGAAAACATGATGTTATATGGGTTATAGTTGACCGGTTGACCAAGTCGGCTCACTTCTTACCGATAAGGATAGACTTCAGTTTAGAAAAGTTGGCTCAGTTGTACATAAAGGAGATGGTGAGGTTGTATGGTGTACCTTCATCGATCATATCGGATAAGGATCCGAGGTTCATAGTGAGGTTGTGTAGGTTTATCCACGAGGCTTTAGACACCAAGTTGCACTTCAGTACAACTTTTCATCCTCAGACCGATGGATAGTCTGAGAGAGTTATCCAGATCTTGGAGGATATGCTTCGGTGTTGTGTTGTGGACTTTGCTCGTAGTTGGGAGGAACAGTTACCGTTGGTAGAGTTTGCTTACAACAACAGTTATCAGTCAAGCATCAAGATAGCTCATTTCGAGGCCTTGTACGGGCGTAGGTGCAGGACACCTTTGTGTTGGACAGAGCTTAATGAGAGAAAGATAGTGGTTTTCGGAGCTTGTTAAGGAAACCGAAGTGAAGGTTCAGATCATCAAAGAGAGGTTACAAGCAGCTTTTGACAGACAGAAAGCTTATGCGGATAAGAAACGTAAGCACATCGAGTATGAGCTTGGTGAGAAAGTGTTTCTCAAGGTATCTCCATGGAAAGGTATCATCCGGTTTGGTCGCAATGGGAAGTTGAGTCCAAGGTACATCGACCCTTATGAGGTTCTTTAGAGGGTTGGACCGGTAGCTTATCGGCTAGCTT
This sequence comes from Abelmoschus esculentus, assembly GCA_035048815.1. Lineage (NCBI taxonomy): Eukaryota > Viridiplantae > Streptophyta > Magnoliopsida > Malvales > Malvaceae > Abelmoschus > Abelmoschus esculentus. The sequence continues at coordinate 5,595,144 of JAUCBN010000044.1, forward strand.
TACCTCCAGAGTTGTCACGTATACACGATGAGTTCCACGTGTTTATGTTGAGACGTTACCGTTCTGATCCTTCACATGTGGTTCAACTTGAGAAAATCGAAGTCAATGCAGATTTGACTTACAAGGAAAGACCTATCGGGATCTTGGACACAAGAGTGAATGAGCTTCAGAATAAGTGTATACCTTTGGTAAAAGTGTTGTGGAGGAATCACAGAATCGAAGAGGCAACGTGGGAAGCAGAAAAGGACATGAGAGTTCAGTATCCTCATCTCTTCCTGACAGGTAAATTTCAAGGACGAAATTTTCTTTAAGGAAAGGAGAGTTGTAATGACCCGGATTCAGATCCGAGTGTCGGGTTAACCCGAGAGGTTGGGCTTCAGTTTTGGGCCCCGAGTTTATTGGTTTCGGGCCTCGAGTTGTGTAGTTTGGGCCTTCTTTTTGGGTTGCCTTGAGCCCAAGTGTTGGTTTAGGGGCTTTTTGGTCCTTTCTCTTGTTTAAGACAAAGTAGGGGGAGGGGGTTTAATTATCTTTGCAGAAAATCAGAGTGGCGAAGTCACCACCCCTTTCTTCTTGTTTCCATCTTTTCTCCCATCAAACCATCAAGAAAAGGTGTCATCTTTGGAGTTTCAAGTGAGAATCACGTTTTGGAGGTGAAAGGTAAGTTATAGAGGTGTTTTTGATCTATAAAATGACGTAGATATGTGAGGGTTTGGTGGAAGAAAGAGGTTTAAGTGGGGTTTTAGTTTGAGTTTGGGAATAGAGTTTTGAGAGCTTAAATCTTTGTTCTCTTAGTGTTTTAAGCTCCTAAAATCTTCCCAAGGTGAGTCTAATCCGTTCTTCATCTTTCTCTTGTAGAGAAAGAAACTAGTGAGCCATCATCAAGCTTAGGAAGGGGAAAAGCTTGAAGAGGTATGGAGCTCGTTTTGCTGTTGCTTTGCTTGAGGTTGGTACTCCCAACTCATCTCTTTATCACTCACATCATGGTAGTATGCATGACATGTAGATTTTGTGCTTGAATGCTTGTGTTGAGCTTTGGAACCATTAATGGTGAATTTCGTATTTGTATGTTAGATGACTGGAAAATGATACTAAAACACTCTAATCATCTTGAGAAATGAATAAGAACACTTTAGGATTGTTTGGGTTGAGTTCGGGAATGATCCCTAGAAAATTCTAAGTGAAACCTATAGTTTCGTGTAGGGGGTATCGATACACGAGCCACCGGTATTGATACCCCTGAGAGAAAATAGGCTAAAGGGGAGGGGGTATCGATACAAGTATCGATACCAAACCCTCCAATGGCATCTTCGACTCGATACCCGTATCGAAGCAGTTAATCCCTCTTTTGTTGACTTTAAAATTTGTCAAAGGGTATCAATGCCAGTATTGATACCCATGTTTCGATACCTTCTTTGGGTGGGTATCAATATAGGGTGTTTCGATACCCCATATAGGAGTATCGATACCCCAACGAACTTTTGTCAAGTTAAGTATTGTTTGAGGTTTGATAAGAGGATTAAGGGTCTTAATGAATCTTATAATTAATGAAATGAATTGTGGACATAAGATTGATGTTATAACCCCGAACGACTAAGAAGATTGATAAGAAGATCTTAGGTGGATCATTTGTGTGTATCGAGTCTTTGTTTGATGGAAATCTGGATATCCAAAAGTGTTGCAACACGTCGAAGGCCATCCGATGTGACATGCCGAGTGATGTATTGAAGACCTTTATTCCGAGTGTTGGGCGACCTCACTCGAAGATGTTTGATGTAACATTCCGAGCATGGGATTGGTTGGGCGGCCTCCCTCCCTTATTTCCGAACGTTGGGTGGCCTCATTCGAAGATGTCCGATGTAATATTCCGGGTATAGGATTTGAGGGCGGCCTCGATCCTGGGTGTAGGATCCCGATGTTGTGTGGATGCGGGCCTCACTCTTGTGTGTTATTTATGTTGTGACATGTATATATTGTGTGCGATATTATACATCGTTTATGCCATGTGTTAGGAAAGCATGCTAGACCATCATATCATGCACGATACTTATATGCTTTGCTTGACTACTTATGATATGCATGATTTTGGGCCGAGTTCGGTGTACCCGCTGAGCTTTTGTAGCTCAGTGTTCGAAATGTGTTTTCGTGCGTAGGTTAGGTGAAGCCGGTTTTTGTGGAGCACCATCGAGGTTTGGATTTCAGCATCGACTTATGTCAGAGTACAACTATAGATTAGTGGGCTAGTACTTTTTTGGACCCTACATATTTTTGTAACTTTGTTTATTATTCGAGTCGAATGTTTTAAATGATTTGTGATATTTTGGAGCTCCGATTACTTTATATGATTTTGGGCTTATGTATTAACTTAAATGGATTTGAAGAATCGTATTTTGGACTTGTGTTGATTTATTTGTTGGGCTTTCGAAAGAAATTTTGAAATACAGGTTTTGGGCCGAAGGCCCAATGTGACATCTGGGTCGGGGTGTTACAAGAATTGAACCTAAAAAATCCCTTACAAACTAAAATAATAAAATACGAATCACATCTTATATGCGAGGGTGTCTTACAAATCGTTTATTTCTTAATCGTGTCTTTATTAGTGTATCATTTTAAATTAGTAAGTTTAGGTTTAAGATTTAGGGTTTAAGGTTAGGGTTGTGGTTAGTGTTTAAAGAATTATGGGTAGGGTGTATTTTGTTAGGATGTAGAGTTTATAATGTAAAAATTTAAGATTAATGTTTAGAATTTAATTTTTTAAAATATTTTAACAGGAACATAAAAAGAGGCACGGTTTTAGAAAAAAAGATTTTTACTCGTCTCAAATGGGGAGTAGCAGGGACGGTTCAAAGATTTTGGGGGCCATGTACAATTTATTAAAATATGATCCTTAAAAGTAATTGTCTATGACCTTCACTAGTTATAAAATTGTAGCCCTTAGAAGCAAATGTCCTTTTTAGGGGCCTTGTGCAATCGTTTCTATTGCGTATGTTGAAAACCTCACTAGTTCTACTGAAGCAATAGTAATAGTAATAATCAATAATATTCTATAATCAATTGTCATATTTATGAAATAATTATAATGTTTTAACAATTATAACTCATCTTTCTTAGTAGCGTTTTCAAAAATTTTCAATGAATTTCGAGATTAACATCGAATGTAGTTTATCAAAATTTGGGACTTTTCTTTTTCAAGAGCTATATGCGATCGCTCCTACTACGCCTGTCCAAAACCTCTACCGAGAAGTAGTGTGAATGGCTTCGTAAAAATCTACTTTTTTATTTTTATAATTTCAATTATTTCTTACATAATAATCTTACAAATATATAATTAGTTTTTAATGTTTTAATTGTATTAAATTACTTTTTAAACAAGATAATAAAAAAATATTTTGTTAATAAAATTTAAAACTAATTATTTAAAATAATAAAATATACTTTTATTATATAATAATTTATTTTTTAGCTTTCATTCAAAATCTCAAAAATATTCGAGTCAATGAATTCGTTTGGAATAAAAAAAATATATGATTTTTCTTGGTTGCAGAAGCATTATCATTAAACACGTAGACTTGCAAAAGGAATGCTTCAATCTTTGTGTTAGTCTATGGTGAAGAATTTATCATCGATTGCTCTTATCATAGACCATCATATGAACAGTCCCTTGTGTCCAGTATTTATTAGGTGCATAAAAAGAGATATTAAATATTATTTACAAAAGATTAAACATATTAAATTCAACACCTAAAAAACATAGTGTAGACAAATTTTTGTTCAAACTGTAATACTTGTTTATTTTGAAAAAAAGACAAAGATAAAAATAAAATAAAACTTTAAACATTAAACATTAAAAGTAAAAAATAAAAATTTAAGCATTATTTGATTTTTTTATTGAATCAAATTTAATTTCTTTTAAATTAAATAATTTTATTTTAAATTAAATATTTTTATTTTTTAAATCAAATCGAGTTTTACAAATAGAAATGAATTTTAGTACCATATTTGATATTAACCATTTAAGCTTAACTATTTCTTTCTTTAGTCATCTCTCCCGGTTGAACCGCCTGCTCTTATCCATCATCAATTCACCACACATCCCGCCGCCAAGTTTCCTCGGGTAATTTTTGAAACCCTAAATTTAATTTGGAATTTTCTCATTGAGTTGTGGAGAACCTCATTTCTTTTTAGAACGATCGGTAAGAGGACCGTTATTGCAGCTATTTTCCCGTTACACTGCTATTTGTGGCCGAGATCCACTGCTGTTACTATTGAGGTTTCTTATCGGTGGTGGACGGCGCCGTTACTACGAGTTAGCGGCCCGCGACACCACTAAACTGCCGTTATTTGAATCCTTTACGCCTCCTACAATCCCTCCTCTCTTTCCTTGGATTCCTAATGGACGAGAAACTCGAAACGGCTGAGAAAAAGGTAGAGCATTTCGACTTATGTTTGTTAATTTCCATTAGTTATTGCAGTAAGAATTGCAGTTTGTTTCCGTCTGTTTGCTAAATTAGGTTTTGTAATTCCTTGTTTAGCAAATTGGATTTATTGAAAGCATAATGTTACATTTTTACTTCAGCTCAGTTTTTATGAACAGGTTCTTGTTGAAATCGTGAAGTTAGTTCAAAAGAGAGGACTGGAAGGCTCACAAGGAGGATGGAAGGATTTTTTGAAAAGTCATGACAAAAAATCCGGTGCTTCGTTGAGTGATCCTACGAGGCGGTCCAATGATGTCTTAGTATCTTTTCTTAAAACATTTACTAAAGAGGATGATGTGAAAGTAAATTCATGATTGTTTATTATTTTCAATTACTCTATTTTGTTTGAGAATCCGGGTTTGAGGATGCTAGTGTTATATTTTTTTTTCTTTTCACTTGCTTGTTTGCAGTTTATTTCTATAGTGTTGCAAAATCATTTAAATAGGGGCATAGTGGAACAATTTAGAAAACAATCTTGGGACAATGAATCCCCTGAGCAGGTATAATAGCATTTTCCTGAGGAAATCCATTTCTTGTGTAGCTCCTTAGTACCATTTTAAGTGGTATTGTTAATTGGTTATCTGTCAATGCAGAATCTTGTTCGTTTAACTCTGGAACACCCTCAATATCCGCTTGATTATGCATTCCCGACAGCTGATGAGGTTCGTTGTTGTTATCTCTTTTTAGTTCCTGCCTTCACTTTGTTTATGCTTCTATCTATTCTTTGGAATCCTTATCAATTATAAACTCAGGGGTGGATTGTTACAAAGCCCCCCAAAAAATCTCGGGTGATGAGGTCAAATGCATTGATTGCCATTGATTGTGAAATGGTTCTCTGTGAAGATGGCACTGAAGCATTGGTGAAAGTTTGTGCTGTAGATCGTGATTTACAGGTATCAAATGCATTTTCCTTTTAGAATTATAAAAAGGACCTTTGATTTTTTTTAATATGCATGTCCGTCTTATGGTCCATGTTCGGGAGTGCAATGTGCCTTACCAATGCACCGAACAGTTGTTAAAAAAGGACCTTTGATACTAAAACATCTTTATGTAAACTAGTTTCCAAAATACCACCTCAGAATAATGTAAAGCTTGCTATGCATTTTCCTCTTCCATGTTTTTAATTTGGCTAGTGTACCCTCAATTGTTGTAAACTAGATTGCTATGTACTTTCCTCAAGCTTGTGCTGGCCAAAATGTTTTTTTTTAATGCTTGGTCTTTCTTCAGGTCAAAATAGATGAACTAGTAAAACCAAACAAAGCAGTGATTGATTATCGGACCGAGATTACTGGAGTTGCTGCGGGGGACTTGGATGGTGTTACTTGTTCAGTAGCGGACATACAGGTATGGAATGGCTATTTTTTGTGTTTTGTGGACCTCCTTCAATATTTGTTTATCTGAGCAATGGTACATTTCATAGAAATCCATGAAGAAGCTGTTATCTGGTGGAAATATTTTAGTGGGACATAGTTTGCACAATGATTTGCAAGGTATGTTGCATAATGTCTAAAAGTTTGATTTCATTTTATGGTAGAATCAACTGCATATCAGGTCTTCACTATGATATCCTTTCTTATCCTTAACGTGTTACTGTTTTTTTTTTTTTTTTTTTGATACAGTGTTAAGGATAAACCATGCAAGAGTGATTGACACCTCATATATCTTCAAATATTTGGATGTACCTATCCATCGAAAACCATCTTTGAATAACTTGTGCAAGGTAAATTAGTAGTTTCTTTTTCCTTAAAACAATAATAATAATAATAATAATAATAATAATAATAATAATAAACACAATTTTTGTTGGAAGGAACCTGAAATGCTGCACTTGTTGTTTCTGCATGTTTCGTACCAATTAGGTTAAATACTACTACCTCCGTCCCATCTTGGATGTCCATTAATGACTTTTTAAAAGTCAAAATTTTTAAAGTTTGACTCTATTTATATTAAATATTTTAAATAATTATTTTTATAGGATATATATTTAAAAACTTCTTGATAAAGGGTTTTTAGAATATACTTTTTTATATTTTTATCAATAATATTATTTTAAATAATTGTGAGTCATAATTGAAAAAAGTTGACAAAAAAAGTCAATAATGGACAATTTTCATGGGACGGAGTGAGTATTTTTTTTCCTTTTTGGCTCTTTAAGTTACGAACATATATTAGGCTGTTTAGAATATTCTATGAATGGCTTGTCAATAAAATTTCTACATATTTATGACTATATGACTACAAACTATGTTATCCTCCCTTTTCATTTTCACTGAAGTAGTTGTATTTTGACATCCATCTCCGACACTTGTTTAAATATGAGTATGGAGGTATAACCCTCCAAATATATGGATAAACTTGGAATGAATTAAGCGTATCCGTAGCAATTCTTACCAAATCTGGGTGACCACAAAGTAGTGCTTTGTTCTTAGTAAAGACCTTGTTTTAGGTTTTAACTTTCTGTGCATTGTTTTTACAGTCTGTACTGGGATATGAAGTTCGAAAGCCAGGTGCTGCTCATGATTGTCTAGATGATGCATGTGCTGCAATGAAACTGGTTATTGCTAAGCTAGAGCGTGGTGAAATTAACCTGGTTCAAGATGTATGGAGTTTGACCGCTGGTTATCTTCATTTTCAACTGTTTATCATTATCATCTGTGCATGTTTAGTTCTTTTTCTTTTGGAAAATCAGGTACCTGAACTGGAAAGTACGAAGCTACTACTCCACAGAATACCAGTCTTTGTTCATAGAGAAGAAATTTCCAGAGTCATTACTGGAGCTGTTGCAATTGAACCAAAGGTTGATTATATCTTCTAACTATTTCTCTTTAAATTCCTTGGCTTAGCTTTTTTTTACCCTGGTTTGTTGCATATCTTGTGTTTAGAAGATTGAGACTAGTGAAGAGATGTTTGCTTTTGAGATATTTGTGAATACTCCGATAAACTGAACTCCCATGGAACTTGAAAGTTGAGCTAAATTCTTAAATCTAAAATATCCCTTTCATTACAGAATCCGTTCTTGGGTAAATATATTTTCCTTAACGCAAAATCTTCTAAGTGCTACGAAATACCTATGTTAAAGATGTTTAAAGTTTATAGAATTGATCAATAACTCGGGTTTTTGAAAAGCTCACATTTTTCATCTTCATTTGTCACTGCCAAGTTTCTAATATGGTGAATTATTTATTGGCAGCCATCTAAAAACCTTCGAGGTCAACATTACTCTGCATTTGCTGTCTTTAATAGTCCTCAAGAAGCAGACCGAGCATATGAAAATATTGAAGGCGATGAAGAAAAGGTGCATATTTTTTATACGTGCCCTGTTTTTTCATTCAGAAGGCCACATTTTCTTCATGATATATCAATCATCAAATGTTCATTCTGCAACATTATGATGTTTTTCATTGTGATGAACATTTTTTGAATGTCGATGCCTCCAATGGGAACACGCTTTTTGTGTCTTTAATGAAGTGCTAACTTTAGGTCCTCTTTTATGTCTAATGTCAGGATTCATCTGGACTGCCTCAGAAACTGATTAGCTTTCAGTTTGGTAATGGAAAAACTACTAGTCTATACATCCGAAAAATGACACTGAACCATTCTCATCGTCAAGCTTCGTCAAATAAAAGAGCATTCGAGGGTGAGGGGAAACTGATAAAATCCAAAAAATCGAAGACGAACGAGGAAATGGCACATGACAGTTCTCACACCGAAGTTTGTCAAATCAAAGAGGAAAGGAATCAACCAAATCCCAAAAGGGGGAGACAGATGAAACAATCGTGGAGACGACGAAGGAAAATACCAATCAGCTCGACGAGCAGTTAAAAGGGATCGATCGACTGAAGCAAGAACTGAAAGAGAAGAAAGGTTTATGTAATGAAAAAGGGTCTTAATAGAAAGAAATAGGTTCAATTTATTGTTATGGAGTAGTGTTTGTTTTAGTCTCATTTATACCCAGCACCTTGTAAGTTGCAAGTGCTGTGTTCAGTTTTGTTTCTGAGTTAGGTTTTAGGAACACCATGCCTTTTGCCTTGAAAGTGGATTACATTTGTATTCCAATTCTGGAATTAGAACAAACTGGCTTCATACATGGATCCTCAGATTCTGAACAATTTTAGTATTGCCATTATAGATTAATTTTTGAGCTTTAAATTATTATTTTAATTAGATTTTTTTTCTCAAGTCATTGATCTTGACTAGAGATGGGTACGGGTTGGGTTGGGTCGGATTTTTGGTCTACTTGTAACCGACTCGAAAAATCATACCCTTCATCCGTTATCTAACCCGACTTGGATTTAGGGTGAAATTTTTTGACTCAACCCGATTTGAAGGGATTTAATTATAAAAAAATAAAATTTAGGGATCTAATGATAAAAAATAAAATTTTCGTAACCTAATTGTATAAAATATATATAAAGAGAGATCATAATTGCAAATATCCCTAAAATATATATGAAAAAATTACACTTAGTCCCGGGTTGGGTCAAACCCGAAACCACCACTGAAAAAATCCGACTCAACCCGAACCCGATTTTTTTTAAAAAAGAATCCGACTCGATCGAATTAAATCAAAACCCGTCGGATTCAAGTTCCGTATCCATCCCTACTAATCTTGACCACATTTTAAATTGATTTTATGAATTTTGGTTCATGTTATGTTATCCGATACTATATAGGATCAAACTTAAAATCTTAAAAGTAAGCCATTAAGTTTCATACAGTTTAAGAGAGAATGTCACATACTTATAATTAAACAAAATGTTGTGTTTCAAGTACTTTTAAAATGTCTATTGTATTTAAGGGTTAATGTTCAATCGAATCGTTAAAATATTTTAAATTATTTTTATGGGATTTCATCAAATATTAGTTTAATGACAAAAGCTAAAATAAAATAAAATAACATCAATACAATTTTTTTGAATTTCTTGAAATGAAATCATGTCATTCCAATCACCATATATTTTATCATATACACGATAAGAGAATTTTTAAAACTATTGTTGTATTGTGAACAATTAGACATAGAGAGCTTAGAAATATTAATGCTCCAATAAGACCATACCAATTAAGTAGAAGGCTGTGAGCAAGTCTAATTCCATTTCACTCAATCAATTACCCTTTATTTATGTTTCTTTTCACATCATTTTTTCACTATTTGTTAATAAATTGGTGATAAAGCTTCATAAAAATAGAGAAATTCAAAAAAATTATAAGAAATTCTATATTATTGTAGGAAATCAAGGATGGACCTAGAGGTACTGTAGGGGTAGGCTGACAATTATCTATGGATGATGGTTCACTCGACTCATCCGATCCAATTAAATAGATAAAAATCGAATAAAACACGAGTTTAGTCTATTTAAAGTGGGTGGTGGACGGAACGGGTGATGGAATAGGATGAAAAATTTTCAACCCATCATCCGATCCGTCACCTGGCCATCCATCCATCTATCAATATAATATTAATTTTAAAAAATATTAATTATCTTTAAAACCTTTTTAGGCTAACCCCTAAAATATTTACTCATTTTCTCATTTTAATATTACTTTTTTTTAATTTTAGTCTCTCACTTTTTCCTACAATCTCAATTGAGAACTGAATAAAAAATTTATTTATTTATTGTTTTCTTTTAATTTTAGTTTAGATTTTTTTTCGTTCTCTTGCAAGTTCTTATGCATCGTCTAATTTTTTTTCCAGTTTCATATCTCAATTATTCTCAATTTTTCTTTAATCTTCTCTTTATTTCTTCAATTTCAATTCAAAATCTCATCAAGATATGTAAAATATTTTAATTTTATTTTATATTAAATATTTTTATTAAGTTTTTACATATAATTTTAATTTAATTTTTTAAATAATATAACCTATTTATGACCCGATCCATCCGTTTCATCTGCAATTGATGGATGGGACGAATTTGGATTAATGATTAAATGGATGTTGGGTATGTTGGATGACAGTTTTAGATGTGGATGATGGGTGGATGGAACTCTAATCCACCCAAATCCGACCTGTTGTTAAACCTAGGTAAGGGTTGTTGGGAGGTGCAACTGTACCCCATAAAATTTTATTTTTTTTATATTTTTATATTTTATCTTTTATTGATAATCTAATTTTATACCCTAAATTCAAGTAATTTTGTACCCCTATATTTCTATTATATCTTCTTAATAGTTTGTACCTCTTATATAAAGTTCTGGGTCTGTCATTGTAAAAAATTAATTATACACAAATATTTATATGTATATCCTTAACAATTATGTACAAATAAATTTAAAACAATATTTGTATATAGTGTCAATATATAAACATACATATGTTATCAACAATAATAATGTGCATTGTATTTTCAAACCATACAATCGAACAATACCAAAAAGTTAGATTAAACAAAATTAAGCCATAAGAATTTTGAACTCTTGAAGTTGTCAAATGTATAGCTACCAACTTGATTTAACTATCATATATAGACATGGGAGATAAGACGAGGGGGGTTTAGTATTAGTGTTACATGAATTGGTTGAGAAAACGTTTATTAAATAATAATAATAATTTTGATGTCTGAACAATATGAAATTTGTAACGTAAAGAGCTTCATAAATAATAACTCTTCTTTGCTACGTTTTTAATCCCAAACATATTAATTTATCATAAACAGTGAACTAGTATTACTAGTGTTCGAATCCAAAACCTTCAGAAACATTAATCATTCTCTTAACTATTGAGGTAAGATGATTCATGCAAAAAATTTAAATTTTTAAGCACTTATGGAGGTGAAGAATTTTTAAACATGCCTCGTGCCTGAAATATTGAAACCCACCCCTAAGGGTGAGTATTCGATCGAGTCGAGTCGAGTCAAAAAATTTTGAGTTATTCGAGTTATATTTTACAACTCAAACTTTATTTGAAATTTTTTCGGTTCGAATTGAGTTTTCGAGTTCCTATAAATATTTAATTATAATTATTTCTCATGTTATAGTATGATTTGATTCCAATTTAAACAACTTTCTATAATCATATAAGATATGCATATATATATATTTTTCATATATAGCAATATTTTTTTATATTTTTATATATCAATGTATATATATCATAAAAAATTGAGAGATTCGTATCAAACTTAAAAATTAATCCTTTAATTACTAAAAATTTTGAGTTATTCGAATTTTCATTTTACAACTCAAACTTTATTTGAAACTTTTCGAGTCGAGTCGAGTCTACGAAATTTCAAGTCGAATCAAAATGAGTCGAGTATTTTCGCCTCGAGTCAAGTCGAATTATTCGATTTTTTCGAGTCGAGTTGAGTTTTATTCACCCATACCCACCTCACTTCTCATAGACAAAACATACAACATAACTAATTAGCTATTAACTAAAGATTATTACCTTAATATTTAAAACTTTTAAAAATCAAACTTGACTCAAATAACTTAAAATTTATAAATAAAAATAATGTTTTCGTGTCGAACTTTACTCACCTCTAATTACATTATATATTTCGACAAAATATATAATGTGATACTTAAATTATTGTTTTTTTAATATTATAATACATGCATTGATTGATATGACGCTAAAATGAAATAATAATTTAAGTACAACATTATTATCTTATGTACCATATAATACACATAATAATCGTTTATGTATTATACTAGACGTTTTAACAAAATATAGGTATCAAATTAGATATTTTATCAAAATGTATGTACCATGTTGGACAATTCATAAAAACATGGATTATATAGAATATTTTAAAAATACAATACCATATTAAATATTTTATTAAAGTAAATGTACCAAATATGGCATTTCCCTAAATATGAAAAGATATTTTGTAACACCCTAAAGTCGGGTTTGTAGAATGGCTCGAATAATTTATAAATTAAGATGAATCATACGTTAATAGGACTAAAAGAAAAGGGACCAAATTACATTTAATAAGAAACTTGAACATTACATGATAAAAAGGAGGATTTCCTAGACTACCCCTTTTAATAAGCTAATTTTAGTTATAATAAAGAGGGACGAAATGATCTTTTTGCATCCCTTTAATTGAGGAAAGAAAAATCAGCCAATTCATCCTTCTCTCCCCCATCTTTCACGTGAACTTCAAAGAGAAGAGGAGAGAAGGTTTCATCCTCTTCATTGCTCCATTTCCATAATCAAGAGAAAAGAAATCTTGAAGCCTTGCATGGTTAGGCTATTGTTTTAGGAAACCACATTTGATTAGCTTGGTAAGTTTCTTTTTCCCTAAATAAAAAATGTTAGGGTTTTGGAACTTTGGGTTTTTATTATTCCATGATATTTTCAAGTTAATTAGGTTGATAGAAACCTAAATTGAGGATTACATTTGTTTGGGTTTAGCTTTGAAGCATGAACAATAAATTAAGAAGCTTGGAAATTTGGGTGCTTGTAAATATGTTAGTTGTGTTACTTGATTTGATAATATGATGAAATTAAAGATTAGTTGGAGTTAATTTTGTGTTGGGAATGTTGGAAATCATGAGAATGAATTGGGATTAAGAGTTTAAGAGCCATGGAAGGAAAGTTAGTCAAATTGCCTAGAAAATGCCATTTCGGGTAGCACTTTTGGGAAAATTCCCTAGGTCACATTTGATGGAGTTAGGATCTGAAGTTTTGAAGTAGAATACTCCTATACATCTAGTTTAAGGGAAAATTTACGGAACCTCGATCGGACCTTTTTAGAGAAATTTATAAGCTTTTCCGTAAGGGCTGTCCGAACAGCCCCGAATCTGGACAGGTCCGATTCGAACGAAAAATGGTATTGATCGGGAAAAAAATTAAAATGTGAGGTTAAATTGTACTTGTAGAGGATCCTCTTATCTTTCTAACGGTATAAAATAAGCTCAATTCGGACATGGGAGCTAGGAGATATGATCGAATTATGAAAGGGTAGCAAAACTGTCCCTAGTGAACAAATGAGAATATTTACATTTGTTAGGCATGTGATTATTTAATTTAAGTGATTTGACTATGTCCTAATGAGTTGCTATACGAATATAATTTGCTAGAGAATCCGAGAGAAGAGGATATTGAAGAAGAACAAAGGTTCGAGCAAACTCAAAACAAGGGCAAAGGGATCGCGATCTACAACCCTTGAATAGCTCGAAATCAACTGTGAGTGTGGCAAACCTTAGGGTTAGGACCTAGGGTCCTAACCATCCTTGTTTAATTGATTTTATTGTCATGTAAATGGAGTAATCTATATTCGGTAAAAAAGGAAGGAGGTTAATGTTAAATAACTTGTTTGACGATATGAGTTGCTTGCTAGCTTAGTACATTTGCATAGCTCGGAAATGCCGAGGTAAGTAATGGCACGCGGCTACGGATTCCAGGTACGTGAGTCATGCGTGAGTCATGTTTATGATGCTTGATTATTCAATTGGTAACATGATATGTATGTTTTAATATGGTAGCATGGTATATGCTTTTGATATGGTAGCATGACATAAATGCTTTGGTTATTAGCATGTTGTGAACATCGTTTGTGATAAGGAACTTGTTTAACACAAATTGGAAAGATTAAATGAATCAGAAACTTTGATTGAGCCTTGGTCGACAGTTGGTCTAAATGAATCTGAAACTTTGATTGAGCCTTGGTCGATAGTTGGTCATAGGTAGTACGACATGCCTAGGGTTTGAGCTCATTTGTTAGTTTGCCCAGTACTTCGGTACTTCTGTTTAGTACTTCGGTACTTCTGTTTAGTACTTCGGTACTTTTGTTGGTACTATGGGTACCTTTGTTTGGTGGTTAGTCACCATTTGTAGATACTGTGAGTATCTTTTGTTAGTGCCTTCGTGACACTTCTGTCAGTACCTTTATGGTACATCTGATGACTCGCTTACCTAGTTTAACTATACCAAGGCATCATTTGAAACTAATCCGAAAGAATAAAATTAAGATATTGTCATCGAGCATTTGACATGATATTGCCATCGAGCATTTAACATGATATTGCTATTAAGCATTTGACATGATATTGCCATTGAGCATTTGACATGATATTGCCATTGAGCATTTGACATGATATTGCCATTGAGCATTTGATATGGTATGGCTATTGGGAATTTGATACGATTTTACCATTGAGCATTTGATATGATATTTCCATTGAGCATTTGAATATGAGTAGCCATTGAGCATTTAAGCATGAAATTGACATTGAGCATATAGTTGTGAATTTAGTTTGCATGCTATTGGCATGATGAATTGGATACATGACAAGCATGGTACATTTGAATTATGACGAGCATGATAAATAAGATACATGTTAAGCATGTTATACGATGTTTGAATTGTTATGTGAAAATTGGATGATTGTTTATTTGAAGCATGTTATATTGTTTTGATTAATGTCTAAATAGTTAGACTTAGGGTTGCCTCACTAATTACTTCGTAAGTAATTACCACCGCTTGTTTCCTCCTTCCCAAAACAACAGGTTCTCAAGCCGAGGAGATAAATTGAGTTCGATTGGGAGCAAGGACACCAAGCAAGCAAAATATGGTATTTTGTTATTTTGTTAACTCCTAGCGTTTGGTGGCATAGTATTCATGTTTAGAATAGCCTAAGCATTTTGATATTTAGTTTATGGATTGTATATGAAAACATTCGAGCATTCGGTATGTAAGCCATAAGGCATGATGAACTTGTTAGGCTAGCCTTACATCTTTTGGGATAGGTATATGATATGCATATGTGAGCTTTTGTAATTTGAATGTGGCATGTAAGTACCTATAATGAAATGAGAAGCATGAAGCTAAGTAGGATAATCTATGGACCCTCAAAAACCACATTATGGGTAGGATGTTGCCATAGAAGAAGTGTAGGGCATAAAGATTAGTTTGCATGTTGAATAGCATATCATTAGATTGAATGACCATTTGGTATGTGGCATTAGACTTGTAAGATGTTACTTGGTGACTATACATGTTGAAATAGTCCTCTAAGGTTCAGGGATGGCTTGAGACCATACAAATGGTCTTTTGGTTAGCGTTTAGGTGCCTTAGAAGTTGCAAACCTGCCATTTTGAGCAGGGGTATCGATACCGATCCCTTGAGTATCGATACCCCCTTGTCTAAGGTCCTATGGTCCGGTACCTGGTTCGATGCCAGGCCTTCCAATAGTGAAATGACATCGATGCCGGGTTCGATGCCAACCTTGGTAGTGAGCTTCCTGGTTCGATACCAGTATCAAACCAGGCTACCTTAGGCTTAAGCCTTGAGTCATCAAAGAAGACCAGTTTCGATACCTGGTTCGATACTGGGACCTCCAATAATGAAATTGCATCGATACCAGTATCGAACCAGACTACTCTAGCTTTTGGTCAACGAGTCAGTGGGTTAACATAGTTGACCAGTATCGAATGGTGGTTCGATACCCCTATTCCGATACCTCTCTATAAGGGGTATCGATACCTCTAAGCCATTCGGTTCAAGCTTGAGATTAAAATTGGTTGATTAATAAGAACATATTAATGATGGTTAAACAAATAAAAATTTGATTAAAGTTTTAGATCAAACTCGATTCTAATTAGAATTGATAAGTGAACTGAATTCAATTTGAAAATCGCTATATGTATAAGATTAGAAAAATTTTAAATTGGACCCGATCTTAATATGCACGATTTGGATTTGGGGATTGTAAAACATAAGTTTTGAGTGAATTGCCATACAAATAATTGAAAAGTGTTTAATTGGCCCGAAAATTGATAAAGAAAACTACTTGCGTTTGGCTTATAATGTTATACAATAAACAAATTATCTTGGTTTCGAATACAAAGTTCGGGTTTGTAAGTCCGGTCGACGCCCCCGTCTCCTAACCCGGGCAAGGGTGTCACATGTTTAATCTATTTACTTAATAATATTTTTTAAAAAAATGAAAATAATTTGAATTTATTAGAAAAAAAAGGGAGGGGGGAAATAATCTGTTTTAGATTCCAGCAATTCATTTGGCAAAACGACATCGTACCCCTTATCGGTCATTTCTTCCCCAACTGTTCGAGCAATCCCTAATCCCTTCTCGCATTTCTCTAATTAAAATTAGGTTACTAATTGCACGATGTCGTTTTACCAAATGAATTGCACGATGTAATATTAGAATTAGGTTCTACAGGTGGGTGGATTATGTTTTTATATTAAAATTATGCATGATGGGTTTGAGTTTAGAAGATTAAAGAATAAATAAAGGTTAAGTAGAGGTACAATACGGTGAGAATTTTTTTATCGGAGGATTTTTTTTATGTTAGTATCATATAACACATAAATGAAGGTTAGACCTGACAAATTTGATCTGAGAATTAAAAATTGAATCGATTTATTCGAATAGAAATTTGATTAAATCTGAATAAGATGATCTTAACGTGATCTGAAATTCGAATCGAAATCAAAATCTAAACCGATCTGAATTCTAGAAGAACCAATATAAACCCATAATCAATTTGACCCGAACCGATTTTCATCCGAACCAAAAGCAACCCGAAATTAATTTGCTCAAAACTGATCTAAACCGAACATCAATCCGATTTTAACCCGATAATTGAGTCAAAATGAATAAATAATTTATTTTTACTATCATTTATTTTTTAACAATATGATAAATAATAAAATAATATATGTTTTATTATCTTTTTGTATTATGATAATATTAATAAATAGTAAATACCAAAATTCTTGAATTTGATAATAATAATAACAATTTAGTCATTTAATTCAATATTAAGTCATTCAAATAAAATTTAACTCAATTTAATCTCTTATCTCAACTAATGCTTTTAAATTAAGATTCCCAATTTTTAGGGTTTAATAAATAGGGATTTCAACTGAAATTAGAGATTTCCCTAATTTAGAATTTATTGTTGTTACAATTAAACGCAAATGATCCTACAATTTTGATCAACTAAAATAACAGTACAACACCCTCTTTAACTATGATGAACAAAAAAAAAAAGGTTTATAGAACACCTTCATTAACAGTAGTGTAAAGAAAATAACGGAAGAGGTGAAAAATGGACAAAGTCGATGGTGACAAAACATTTGAAACCTAAATGATATCCACAACTAACATTTACGAACCAAAAACATGGACATATATAAATAAGATCACCACCGGTAAAAATCAAAAGTAATACTCACGACCAAAACATGAACAAATTCTCTATATAATTCTATTTTTTCTTTTTTCACGACCAAATGATCCTTTATACTTTTTTCTCTTTTCACTTTTATCCTCAAATAAATAAAAAAGATATAATTTTATAAGAATATATGATTAATTCTATATATAACATACACGATTAGATTTATACTCAAGTCCAACTCAAACCAAACTAATTCGAAAATTCAAATATTGATCCGATTCGAATCAATCCGAACGACCCGATATGGACCCGACTCGAAAACATCTGATCCGATATTGACCCGACCCAAAAAACAACCGATCCGATATTGACCCGAATCACCGATCCGATATCTGAACGATCCGAATTATCATATAACCGAATTAAAACTAAAATCGAAACCCGAAACGATCCGAACCGAATTTAAACCGAATGCAAACAAACCCAAAATGAACTAAACCGAAACAATCTAAACCGACACCAAACCAAATAACCCGTTTGCCGCCTTCGGTGAAGGTAGTGTAATGGTTGGAGTATTGCCTTTCTACATTGATGGTGTGGGTTTAAATCACTAAAAGCATTTTACTTTAATGATATTTTCTTTTATTGTTTATGGTATGTCATTATCTAATTGGTTGATTCAAATCTATTAAATTTAATAAATAATAATTAAAAATAGATGAGATTCGATTGAATGGTTAATTTTATTTAAATTAATTAAAAATAAAATCAAATTGATTTAATAAATAAGGAAAATATAAGTAATTATTCAAAATTTTATTAATTATCACGTCATCCTTCTATCGCCCCTCTGATTGAATTTTAACGATAATGGCTAAAATAGGTCAATTTAATAAGTTGAGTGGCTTGATTGAAGTGTTCGATAATTCAATAACTAAAATAAATATGTCCAGTTAGTTAGATTACTATTAAAATAGTTTTTAACCTTTTTTAAACGTACTACATGACTAAAATATTGAAACTCACCCCATTTTCCACGGACAAAACGCACAACATAATTAATCAACTACTACTATTAACAAAAGCTTATAGGTTAATATTCAAAACGACGTAGTCTTTTTTTTAACTTTCAAAAATCAAATTTAACTGTAATTTGAAATTAATTCAAATTAACTTAAATAACTCGATTCAAATGACTCAAAATTTAAAAATTAAATTAAATTTTTCGAGTCAAGTCATACTTACCTAATTTTATAACATATATTTTGATAAAATATCGAATATAATACTTAAACTATTATTTTTATATTATAATGTATATAATTTTTTATTGATTGATCTGTCACAAAAATAAAATAATAGCTTAAGTACAACACTTACTAATATTTTTACCTTATGTGCCATGATAATACACATAATGATAATTTATGTATTATTATACTAGACGTTTTAACAACTTATAAGTAACAAATTAGATATTTTATCAAAATGAAAGTACCATGTTGGATAATTCATAAAAAACATGTATTATATTGAATATTTTAAAAATAAAATACCATATTAAATATTTTATAAAGTAAATGTACCAAATATGACACTTCGCTAAATATAAAAATATATTTAATCTATTTACTTAATAAACTTTTAAAAAGGAAAATAGTCTGAATTTATTAGAAAAAAAAGGGAGGGAGGAAAATAATCTGTTTTAGAGTCCAGCAATTCATTTGGCAAAACGACATCGTGCTCCTTATCGGTTATTACTTCCCCAATTATTGCTCCAGCAATCCCTAATCCCTTCTCGCATTTTTCTATTTCTCTCAGGCAAATCCCTAAAGCCCCAATTCCTTCATCTTCGTTCGTGACACCCTCCGATGGAGATCGGACCGACTGGCGGTTCCCTGGGAGGTGATGGTGCATCTGCCGTATCGCGGTGGACCTTCGAGATTTCGCGTCGGTACCAGCACGTCCTGGACAAGACGGTCCCGCACATTTTGAGGCGTTGGATCGGATGCCTGGCTTTGATGGTGATCTACGCCGTTCGCGTGTACTTTGTGCAGGGCTTCTACATCATCACCTACGGCCTCGGCATCTACTTGCTGAATCTGCTGATGGGATTCCTTTCCCCTCAGGTGGATCCAGAGATGCAGGACGGCCCTTCCCTCCCCACCCGCGGATCCGATGAGTTTCGCCCTTTCGTTCGCCGACTCCCTGAGTTCAAATTCTGGTTCGCCATTCCCCTCTATATATTTCCAACTGCTGTGATTTCATCATACCATTGTCCTAAAAGTAAAATTAAATTAGATTTAATCAAATCGAATCATGAGAAAGTTGCAAGAAAATGTTTAATGTTGAAGTTCTTTCAATTATTATTATGTCCATGCTGATTGATGAAGGGATCATATCTTTTTATAAAGGAAAAAACTTAAATTGCAAGCATTTGTTGGCTTTTGTCATCAGAAAATACTGTATTCTACAATGTAAGCCAGTGTTATCAGAAATGTGGATCTGTCGTATGAAAGGCAAGAATTTACGTTATTTTTTATAGTCTATTGTGTTTCTATATTATATACATAATTGCATTGCAAGCGTTCTATGATTGGGATAGTGAGAACCAACTCCATGATAAGAGATCTTTTGCCTGCTCAACTCAATGCTACCCTTTCCTTCATTTCCATTTCTGCATGCCAATATAAAGCTTATATACGTGTTTCCAATGGTATTGCTGCATATAAACTTATGCACTACACCTGAATTTGAATCTTTGGCTTCTGAAAGTGTGTCATTAAAAGCCTGGGTTCTTTAGCAAATTCGGTGCTGAATGCTAACATTTATCTCTCTTACATGCACCCTTTTCTTTGTGAAGGTACTCTATTATGAAGGCTTTCAGCATTGCTTTTGTGATGACATTCTTCAGCGTGTTTGATGTGCCTGTCTTTTGGCCAATACTCCTTTTCTACTGGTTTACCTTGTTCATCCTAACCATGAAGAGACAGATATTACACATGATCAAATACAAATACGTTCCTTTCTCCTTTGGGAAACAGGTATTCCCTCAGATCCGTTCTCTGGGATACTCAGTGTTGTATTTTCCATTGGTGTTATTCAATTGTGCACTAGATGATGCTAAATACATGACATTCTTTGTTTTCTTTTGTTAGCGATATGATGGCAATAAGGCGTCTTCAACAGAAAGCACCAACCTTCCTAGGGATTAAATTCTTCAGGTATTGTATAACTTATCGCACCTGAATTTCTGATGGTTTCTGCTGCCAATACAAGTTCTCTGAATCGATCATTGATTCTACATCACATATTTGTTCATTTCCTCCGGCTTTTTATTGGATTAGCTTTTGCATGCGATGGAGAAGTTTTTGCTTAGAGAAGCCAAAGAATGCTTCGTAACGAAAGGGAAATACAGCATTCCTTGTTGCCTGTTTGGTACCTTCATCGAATGTATTTTGCAGAAGATGGCACCAAATCCAATCAATCAAGTCCGGTTTGTATACATCAGATTTAGTTTTACAAGTTGAATTTATGTATGTTCCAAATTGCTAGAGTACTCGGCAAATAAAGTTGAACTTATTAATTGAAACTGCATGGATCATAAATCACAACAATACTAGTTTTCCATCTGTTGTGCTCGATACATATATTTATATCAACGCAACAATTATAAAGACCAAGCACTCCTGGTTAGTTAAATTAGCAACTTATTCAATCCAAGCTTAAACGTAGTGTTGTTAAAGTTAAAATTGAAAGAATCTTAAGCAAAGGGGCATTTGAGAGAAGAAATATAAACAGATATGAAGCGGTAGTTTTATGGAAAGGCGGTCTTAAAAATGGTTGTACCGTTTTCTTAATAAAAGTTGTAAAAATTTTAGTATATATTATTTGGTATATACCAAATTTTTTACTAAAAAATTTTTTTTAGTATATATCAAAAAATAAAAAAATTAATATATACCAAAAAATTTATACTAAATTTCTTACTACTTTTACGAGATATGGTCTAAGAATAAGGCCCATAAGGTTATAACTGACACTGACAGTTGGATAACAACCCAACTGGTTCTCTTGGTTACAAAAGCTTCCAAGAAAATTTAATCATTTTCTCCAGCACAGGTATTTTTCGATTCAGCAACAGATGTGACCCCAAGCTGCATTCTCACCTTGAAAGATATCGGAAGAATTGGTTTTGTAAGTAGGGATGTATAAAGTTCACCCGACTGAAAATTTGACTGAAGTCTGTTTGAATCAAAACCTAGTTTGATCTGGAGATGTAATGATCCGAACTCGATATGTATTCGACTATTGTTGATCCGAACCCGAGTTGGATCTGTTACTGTAGTAACTGAACCAAAAATGTATCCGACAGAGAATGACCCAAACCCGACCAGCATTCAACTGAAACAAACTCAAACCCGAGTCTAACCTGGTAGATAACTGATATTACTCGACTGAATTGACCTGAGACCTGATTTTACTCGACCTGTTTTGAACCTGACCTGATAAATTGACCCAACTTGTTTTGAACCCGACCTGTTATTGACCTGAACTAATATTAACAAGACCTAATATTTATATGACATAATTAAGTATATCTATAATTTAATGAATTTAAAATATTAGTAAATATAATTAGTCTTAGAAAATAGAATTAGACATGAAAATTAATTTAGGGATTAATATTTAAATTTAGTATTACATATTTAATTTTAATGTATTTAATTTTAATTATAATTTTAAAATAATATTTCATTAAAAATTATAATTTTAAATTTATATTCTATTAAAAATATAATTTTAAATTAATATTAAATTAAATTAACTTATTTTACTTAGATTAATTAAACTAAATTAAAATATAAAAAAATAAATTACAATAATAATTAAAAGAGTTATAAAATAAAATATAGATTTTTATTAAATTAATCTAAATTATGACTCAATTAAACTAAACCAAAACAGTTGATAAAAAAAGGCAATTGATATAAAAAAGTGAAAAGATCAAATTTTAGAGAGAAATAAGCCACTCATTTTTTAAGTTTGAGATTAATTTACTTTTATTGTAAAATTTTTGGAGGAATATAAAAAAGAGGGGAAAATTTTTGAGGAAAAAATTAGAAATAATTTTGATTATTATTTAAAAAAAGGAAAAAACAAAATTTTGGAGAGAATTAATATATATATATATTAAAATTTGGATTATTATTATTATTATTATTACAACATATAATCAAATAATAAACTTTGATTAAATATAATCAATTAAAAATTTTAAAAAAAGAGATTAGATTTAGATATTCATTTGACATTACTCTAGGTCAGGTAAAAAATTCCATATATTTTTATATAGGTCGTACCTAAAAAATTGAATCTCACGCCGCTCTACACCTTATTTTACAATTATTTCAATTTGATTATGATCACTCGAAAATTAAGTTTTAAATTTTATTTTTTATTCGATTTCATCCTCAATTAAAATCAAATTATATATTTAAAATTATTTCAATTTGATAATAGAAAATTAGTTTAGTGATTGGAGAATTGGTCTTAGAGAACTAGTTTAGTGATTTGGGTATAGGGGATTAGTGTTGGACTTAATTAAATACATTGATTGGTGATTTAAATTGTCATTTTTTAATTACTAATTCTCTTATTTTCATGAACTTATCACTGCTAATTTACGTATATTTCGTTTATTTTATATACAGTGAACTGTTTACTGGAATTGGTGATTAAAAGGATAAATTCTGCATTTTTTTTATCACGACTGGAGACATGGGCATGACGTTGGACACGATGCCGGGCACGATGAAATGCTGACGTGGAAATTTCTAGAAGATTCGAGGAGATTATGGAAGCAGTTCAGTCAGCGAAATCTGAGAAGATCTTTAGGATATCTTGTTTTTAAATTTCAAACTCAAGAATTATCTTTTATTTTTCATTTTGTTATTTTTAGGTAATTACTAGCCTATAAATACCCTCCATGGGTAAGGCTTTAGGGGATCAATCACTTTTTCTTTGAATTCTTGTCTTGTTTCTTTGTTATTCTATAAAATTCTTTTTCTTTCTTTATTTCAAGTCTTTTTATATTTTGCAAAAATATGCTAAGTATGATAATTGATATCATGCTTAGCTAATTTCTTCTAAGCCGAGGGCTAACAATGAATCAATTCGATGCGTGAGAATTAAAAATTACTTAATTCCCTTTGGGATACATTCTCATTTTTCTGGTTTATTAGTTTGACAATCGGCCTCACTTACAAAGTTAAAACATTTTCAAACCAAAAAGAGCTCGTTGGTCTGGATGTTGTTTTAATATACAATGGGAGGAAGGATTTGTCTGTGACAATTTCGACTTCCTGTGAACACACTTAGCGGCGGTCTGCTAAGAAAAAATGAGATCGGATTTGATTCTCGACGAGACAACATAATCCGAGTCGGGTCTTTCTAGTACTTAATCTGATTGTTTTAACGACAATAGCTGTGGTTAAATCACTTAAGAATCATCTTTCAAAGATAGGCTTGGGAAAATCGGTTACAAGAGAGAAAGGAAAGTTACAATGGGTTAGGCCTTGTAGACTGTAACCGACATGAATCCCAAAGTAAAAATCCATTTCAATGATCGACATAATTGAAACAAAGTTAGCTCGAGGCGATTTCTTCATTGATATTTTCAGCTACTATTTATTTTTCTTAATCTTTATTTTATTTTAATTTGTTTACTTTAGTTTCTTTATTTTTCATCACAATCTCATCAACCCCCGTTTTTAATTAATTGTTTGCAAGTATCCTGGAATGAAATCGGTACAAAATTACATCAAAAATTCCAAATTCCCTATGGATCGACCCTCTTTACTATACTATCATTTACTTATTTAATTTAAAGAGTAATATTTTATTTTGACGAGTAAAACGACGCTTGTCAAAATTGGCGCCATTGCTGGGGAATTTTCGGCAAATTACTAATTAAATTTTGTTTTGTTTTTATGACCAGGAGCAATCCGGAAAATCTTGTTGAACTTGACCCAGAAATCGAAGCAAGAGCACGTAGAACTCATGGCCAAACACTTCGAAAGAAAAGACAACAACGAGAGCAAGACAAGCAAGCAAGTTCGGAATCTAATTCTGAACCATTATCTCATACCCAATCCTATGAAGAGTCAAATTCCGACACCTATCCTACTGCATCAAACGCAAATCTTGAACCAAGACAAATGGCCGACCAAACGATTAGAGAATTAAATGCAGCCCCCGAGATACGAAAACCACTTTGCATTACCTTTCCTAATGGCGAAACCCCGTTTCAACTTAAGACAGGATTGATCCATCTCCTTTCTACCTATAATGGTTTGCCTAGTGAAATTCCACATAAACATCTCGTAGAATTTCATATGGTGTGCAGCAACATGAAACCTCAAGGAGTTTCCGAGGATCAAATCAAATTGAGGGAATTTCCTTTTTCTTTAGCCGGAACGGCTAAGGAATGATTATTTTATTTATCGCCTAATTCAATTACTACCTGGGCTGATCTATCACGTGTTTTTCTTGACAGGTTTTTCCCAGTGGAAAAAGCAAGTGAGTTAAGGCGAAGTATTTTGAGAATTCAACAAAAAGAATACGAAACTCTCTATGATTTTTGGGAAAGATTTAAGAAATTATGCGCTAGCTGTCCGCAGCATGGTCTTTCTGAGCAAACACTCCTTCAATACCTCTATGAAGGAATGCTTCCAGTTGACAAAAAAATGGTAGATTTCGCCATTGGCGGGGCTCTCATTAATATGACACCCACAGCAGCAAGAACGTTGATTTCTACTATGGCGACAAACTCACAACAATTTGGCTCGAGTGAACCTAGCCGACAGGTTCACGAGGTAAGTGCTATTTCAATTGAAAATAAACTCGATAAATTAACTGACATAGTTAATTCTCTTGTTTAGGAAAAATTGGAACCACAAAAGTTTGTGGAGTTTGCACAATGGCAGATCATCTGACAGACTGTTGTCCATTGCTACAAGATGTGTCCGAAGAACATGTTAATGCTGTAGAAAATTTTCCGGGACCTCCTCAAAGAGCATACAATCCGTATAGTAATACTTTTAATACAGGATGGATGGATCATCCAAACCTGAGATACGGAAACAATCAAAATTATCAAGCGAGGCACTCTCCTTTCCCAACTCAAGCGCCACCTAAACCTTCTCTTGAATCAATTGTTGAAAGGCTAGCCACATCGCAAGAGAAGTTCCAATCTCAAACCCAACGAGAAATCCAAGTACTTGGAAAGCAATTAACACAATTAGCTCAGACAGTTGGCCGCCTAGAATCTCAAGGTCGGCTACCTTCGCAAACCAAATCAAATCCTAGAGAAAATATGAGTTCAATTACTTTGCGAAGATGCACTATCATCTCTCCTAATCAATCGAACAAGTCCGCCAAAGAGTTTGACAAACAAAAAGAGGATGCACCACCAATCACCCTCAAATAATTCTGGTAAAGCTATTTCTCCTTCGTCTTTTCCTTCCATTTACGAAACTTTGCCGCCTTTTCCTTCTAGACTTGTGAAGCATGACAAGAAAGTAGAAGAGAATGAAATTCTTGACATCTTCAGAAAGGTGGAGATAAATATCCCTCTTCTCGATGCAATCTGAAAAATACCAAAGAATGCTCTGCACAAACCGACGACGATTGACTGGTCATGAAAAGGTAAACTTGGGCGAGAATATTTCGGCAATTTTTCAAAGGAAGCTACCTCCCAAGTACAAAGATCAAGGTATGTTTTCCATACCATGCAAAATTGGCAATGATGGAATCAAGCGTGCAATGTGCAACTTAGGCGCATCCATCAATGTAATGCCTCTATCCGTCTACAACAAAATTTTCAATGAAACTTTGAAAGAGACAAGGGTTACAATTCAACTCGCCGATCGATCAATCAATCATCTACCTCGAAGGAGTTCTAGAAAATTTTTTGGTAAAGGTAAACGATTTAATATTTCATGCTGATTTTTATGTAATTGACATGGAAAATGATCGCTGTAATACTGGATCTGAAATACTTCTTGGACGACCTTTTCTGAGTACGGCGCCAAAAAAAATTGATGTCTGAAGTGGCATCTTAACTATGGAATTCGACGGGGAAGTTGTTAAATTCGATGTATACAAAGCAATGAAATACTCAGATAATGTGGCGAGTTTGAATTTCGTAGACATTATTGATTCATTAGCTATAATGAATTTTTGGAATCTAATTTATTACTTGATGTTTGTAGGGACATGAAAACAGAAGAGTTACACGATAAGGAGTCTAAAGAAATTTATTCAATTAATTTCCCTCCTAATTTTTCTTTTATACCTTCAAAACCTAAAATTCGTCCGTCAATATTGTAGGCACCAAAACTTGAATTAAAGCAGTTGCCGTCACACCTTAAATATGCCTTTTTAGGAGAAAAAGATTCCTTGCCGGTCATCATTTCAAGCGAATTATCAATAGTGGAGGAAGAGGAATTAGTTGTTGTTTTACGCATGTATAGGGGAGCAATCGGTTGGACCATTGCTGATATTGAAGGTTTAAATCCATCCACATGCATGCACAAAATTAATATGAATGAAGGCATAAAACCAATTAGGGAAGGACAAAGACGGTTGAACCCGCCAATGATGGAGGTTGTAAAAGAGGAAATCCAAAAGCTCCTTGACGCCGACATTATATACCCAATCTCTGATAGTAATTGGGTAAGCCCAATTCATGTCGTCCCAAAGAAGATCGGAGTGACAGTATTTCAGAATACGGAAGGCGAAATGGTATCGACAAGAGTACAAAATGGATGAAGAGTTTGTATTGATTACATGAAGCTTAATTCCTTAACCCGAAAAGATCATTTCCCATTACCTTTTATTGATCATATAATAGAAAGATTAGCTGGAAAGTCTCATTACTATTGCCTTGATGGTTTTTTAGGTCGATTTTTTCCGACCACATCGAAAAAGGTATTGAAGTGTTTATGGATGATTTTACCGTTTACGGTAACTCCTTTAATGAATGTCTTCCAACCTTTCTTATGTTCTAAAAAGATGCAATGAGTTTAAATAAGTTCTTAACTATGAGAAGTGTTATTTTATGGTAAGTAAATGTTTGGTTCTTGGGCATATCGTTTCATCTAAAGGAATTGTCGTTGATAAGGCAAAAACTGACGTAATCCGTTCACTACCATACCCCACTTCGGTGAGGGAGATTAGATCTTTCCTTGGTCATGCAGGTTTCTACAGGCGATTCATAAAGGACTTTTCCAAATTAGCAAAATCGTTGTGTAGGCTCTTACAAAAAGATGTTGCTTTTGATTTTGATCAAACTTGTAAAAATTCTTTTGATACATTAAAAGAAAAGTTAATTTCCGCACCAATTGTACAACCACCAGATTGGAATCTACCTTTCGAAATAATGTGTGATGCTTCAGATTTAAGCGTTGGAGCTGTTCTCGGCCAATGAAATGGAAAAGAACCTCATGTCATCGGTTATGCGTCAAAAATGCTTGACCCGACTCAACGTAACTATTCCACCACAGAAAAAGAATTGTTTGCTATTATCTTTGCATTGGAGAAATTTCGCTCTTATTTACTTGGTACTAAAATTTATGTTTTTTCTGATCATGTAGCATTAAGGCACTTGATGAACAAGAAGGAGACGAAACAAAGGTTGATTCGCTGGATCTTGTTGCTCCAGGAATTTAATCTCGAGATTAAAGAAAAAAAGGGAAGCGAAAACTTGGTTGCTGACCATTTAAGTCGATTGTCGATTGCTACAATTGAACCACCTATTCGTGAGCAATTTCCCGACGAAAGCTTAATGGTAGCACAAGTCTCCCATCCTTGGTTTGCCGATATAGAAAATTTCCTAACCACAGGTAAATTGCCAGTTGATTTGCCAAAATCCACGATTAAGAAGATAAAAAGGGAATCTCGCTATTATATCTGGGATGATCCTTACTTGTGGAAGCACTGTTCGGATTTAATTATTAGACGTTGTGTCAGTGAAAGCGAGGTACAATCGATACTTACTTTTTGTCATTCTTATCATTTGGAGGTCACTTCGGACTTAAGCTGACTGCTCATAAAATTCTTGAATGTGGGTTCTTTTGGCCTACTTTATTTTGTGACACTTATGTTTTCTGTAAAGCATGTGACAGATGCCAACGAGTAGGCAATTTAAGCCGAAAAAGTAAAATACCGCTCAACCCAATCCACATTTGTGAAATATTAGATGTTTGGGGATTAGACTACAAGAGGTCATTTACTTCTTCTTTTGGAAATTTATATATTATCCTTGAAGTCGATTATGCCCCTAAGTGGGTAGGGGCAAAAGCTACCCGAAACAATGATGCTAAGACAATAACTAATTTTCTCTATGATACTATTTTTCCTGGTTTGGCACTCCGAGAGCGATTATATGTGATAGAGGAACACATTTTGTCAATCGAATCATGGATGCATTAATGAAAAAATATGGTGTGACTCAACGAAAATCTACCGCATACCATCCACAAACAAATGAGCAAACAGAGATGTCGAATCGAGAGATTAAAACAATCCTTGAAAAATAGTTAAACCAAATCCAAAGGATTGGAGTTTAAAATTAGTCAATGCTTTATGGGCATATCGCACGACATATAAAGGACCTATAGGAATGTCGCCATACCGACTTGTATTTGGCAAACCATGCCACTTATCGGTTGAGTTGAAACACAAGGCGTATTGGGCAGTAAAAGAATGTAACATGGAGATGGATGCGGTCGGCGAAGCACGAAAATTGAACATCTAAGAGGTTGAGGAAATTCGTAAAAATGCATATGATAGCGCTCAAATTTTTAAAGAAAAAACAAAAGCATTTCATGATCAAAGAATTTCGTTTAAATCTTTTTCAGTTGGGCAAAAAGTATTGTTGTTTAATTCAAAATTAAAAATTTTTGCAGGAAAGCTCAAGTCGAAATGGCTCGGACCATTGACGATTACTAACGTTTTTCCTCATATGGAGCCATAGAAGTTGAAGATAGTTGTGGTACTCGTTTCAAAGTGAATGACCAAAGACTGAAACCTTTCTACGAAAACGCTCCGATCGGTTTAATTGAGACACTAAATTTGGAAGAAGCAAAATTCTAAAGAAAGGTCATCGAGCTTAAACGACGTTAAACAAAGCGCTTATGGGAGGCAACCGATTTATTGATTTAATTATTTATTTCCCCTTAATTAATTTATTTATCTTTTATTCTATTTTATTTTATTCACAAATTTATTTGCTTCTATTTTTCTCAGATTCGTGATCAAGACCAACAGTGAACCAAGACTACTTCACTAATCATCACATTAGATGGTGCACGTTAGCTGTTGCGTGTAAAAAGAGTGCGCAAATAGTGCAAGTGTACACGTTGCAAGTAATAAAGTGATTAGTATCGAGTATCGTCTCCACAGGGATTGGTGTACTTAATATGCTTTCTTTTCTCTTCTCGCTTTGTAAAAGAAATAAAAGACACAGATTACTTTAGTTTTTTTGGAAAACTAAAATAACTGAAAAATAAAAGGAGAATGGTGAATGGAAATAAGATCAGATTTAAAGAATGGGCAGGATCCAGTTGAATCGTATTGTGAGTTCAATTGACTTGTTTCTGTTCTGTGCAATAACGCAACACTGCCTCCACAGAACTGCAGTTTCCTGCCTCGACAGTGAAGCCCAGCGTCCGCCGCGGCAATCCCTTGCTCTTTGGTGGACTTCTTCAAGGTTCGACAAAGTGTCCTTGAATGACTTCGCTTATCCCTAACTCGAAGTACTGTTGATGACTAGTCTTTGATGATACCTGATGCGTGTCAAAAGTGCGCAATAGTGCAAGTGAACACGTCGCAAGTAATAAAGTGATAAGTATATCAGATATCGTCTCTAGAGGGTTTGGTCTACTTAATATGCCCTCTTCGTCTTCTTGCTCTGTAAGAAGAAATAAAGTAAAGACTGTAGTTGCACAACACTGCCTCGGCAGTACTGCAGATTCGATTGGCTTGTTTCTGTCCAATGCAGTTGCACAACACTGCCTCGGCAGTACTGCAGTTTACTGCCTCGACAGCGATGATGCTTGTCCGCCGCGACAATCTCTTGCTTTTGGGTAGACTTTACCAAAGTTTAGCAAAGTTTCCTTTGATGACTCCGCTTATCTCTAAGTCAAAGTACTGTTGACGACTAGTCCTTGATGATACCTTTCGGCGTGAATCAATTATAATCACCAACCAATCCCACACTTCTTTTAGCTACTGAAACTCTTAACCTATCTCTAGGCCGAGTTAGTGTTTCGCAATTGAAACACCGTACTTATTTCTTTCGTGAATCTAACTCTCTCGATATTAGATAAATGGATTACTTACAAACTTCTCTCTCGAGCTTGAATGCAAGAACAATGAATGGCAAAGAATAAGCAAACTTTGATCCTTTATTGCATTGAAACTAGAAACAAGGTTCAATCTCCTCACACTAATACACCACAACCTTCACCTAAGCCTAAAGAAACTTAGAACATAATGAAAAGTAAAAGAAAAATCTAAAACTAAGCTTGTGTTGAAAACTCTCCTCTTCTTCCTTCCTTGGATGGCTAGGTCTTATATAGGATTGGCTAAGGGCAAACCTTTACTAAGTAGAATACAAATTGGAGTAGGGAACAAGTCATGTACATAAATAAAATATTTCCAAGTTTATTCCAAATAGGAGGATTTCCCGCGTGGCCTTGTCTTGGGCTTTCCATGTGCTGTCCAGCTCCGATTCATGCGCTGCTCGTCCAAAAACGTCCAACTCATTTTTCTCTTCCAGTCGCCTACAATATCGCTACTTGTTTTTCAGCTGCTGCCTCAGCATCAGGTCCAGCATCGGCCATGTTGCTGTCGCGGCAATAGTTTTTCCTACAGAGATGTAAAAATGAAGTAAAACTTGCCTTTTCTGTAAATATCATCTTTATAAGCATAATCTCTAAATATATCACATTAAGTATATGCATTGGTCCAAGTAGGTGTAGACTTGATGACTAATGCCCAAAAACGGTGTAAAAAGTGATAGTGATTTGAGCACTTATCACACCCCCAAACTCGAACTATTGCTTGTCCTCAAGCCATGCAAACCATCAATTTGCCAAACTCTATTCTCTCTTGGTCTTATATTTCCATCTATTCTCCCCACCATAACTATGCCTATTCTTTAGACTTAACCTTTCGGCTACCTAAGGGTTTACCTAGAAACAAACTATAAGATTTAGTGAGTGTGTGCGTTTTTGTGGACAAGTTTGATTAAAGGCTTTCTTAGACAAACTCTAAGTTCAAGAAAAGTAGCTTTGGGTTTAGTTTTCTTTTCTTTTCTAAACAACCAATTCTTGAGCCAATTTCGGGCACCTCAAGAATTGTGTTTTTCTCATCACTAATTCCTTCTTTCTTTTGATATTCTTTTTAGAATACTAGAGCCAATTTCGGGCACCTCTAGCATGAAGAAGAGTAATTCCTAGAGTCGGTGATAGAAACCTCTAGTCACTTGCCCAAAAATCTAAGTATTTATCACCTAAGTTCATTAAAAGAATTCTTATAATCCAACAAGTCCCAAAAGTGTTTTTTTAAAATCTATCTTATAGTAGGCTTTTAAGTTTTTATCCTTAAGTATCCTAAGGTTAAACCTTCTTAACAGGACCTAACCATGGTAAGGAGAAAGATTTCTATGGCCTTAAAGAATAAACTAAGGCAATACTGATGATAGGCAGTGCAAAAGTATGGGCAATTGATTCAAGTAAAGCGGTGAACATAAAATTTTTTTAAAAAAATTCACTTAAATACTCCGTTATCTTGGCAAGGCCTCATCATTAGATTGCCTCGGCAGTGGCTTTACACCCCCAAACTCAAACCAAGCATTTTCCTCAATGCTTTATATTAGAAGGAAACAGTGGGCAACAAAAAAGACAAGAAACAAGCAACATATAAAGATAAAAAGTATTGAATATATAAAAAAAATTAAAAGAACTCCGAAGAGCTGCTTGTCACAATCTTTCGTCAAGGTCTGGATGTTAGGAGCGTTTTCACCTTTTATCCTAAAGAAAAGAAAACAAGAAAAGATTAATAATAAAAGTCTGAACTAAAACTACTCCTAAAGTGTAATAAAGATAAATGGAAGAATTAATTCACGATAGGGATGCATGTGAGTGCATATCCTAAAGTGATGGTTTCT
Source organism: Abelmoschus esculentus (assembly GCA_035048815.1). NCBI lineage: Eukaryota > Viridiplantae > Streptophyta > Magnoliopsida > Malvales > Malvaceae > Abelmoschus > Abelmoschus esculentus. The sequence goes on from JAUCBN010000044.1 coordinate 5,627,956, forward strand.
ATAGTTCTCATCTCGTGTTGGTCCAAATAATGCTTCAGCCGTTGGCCATTTATTTTGAATTCTTGCCCATCCCTTTTTGATTTGATTGTGACTGCTCCATGTGGATAAACCTGAACAACTTCAAATGGGCTTGACCACCTGGATTTGAGTTTGTCTGGGAACAGTTTGAGTCTAGAATTGAAAAGGAGAACTTGCTGCCCTGGCAGGAACTGCCGCGGTAGTAGTTTATTGTCATGCCATCGTTTAGTCTTCTCCTTGTAGATCTTGGCATTTTCATAAGCTGCTGCTCTGAATTCTTCTATTTCATTGAGGTCTAACAGTCGTTTCTGACCAGCTTTCTCCCATTCCATGTTTAAATTCTTTACTGCTGTCGCGTGTCACAAATGCGCGTTTAGTGCAAGTGGACACATCGAAAGTAATAAGTGATAAGTATTTTATCGAGTTATCGTCTCCTCAGGGACCGATATACTTAATATGCTTTCTTCACCTTCTTGTTCTGTAGAAAAGTAAAAACACAAGTGATTGGAGTTGATTTATCTAAACTAAAATAACTAAATAAAAATAAAGAGTTGGAATAATGGAGAGAGATGGGATAGGATCCAGTTGCGTCGTATTGTGGATTTGATTTACTTGTCTCTGTCCAATGCAATCGTATATCACTGTCTCGGCAGCACTGCAGTTTACTGCCTTGGCAGCGACAATACTGTCTACCGCGGCAATCCCTTGCTCGTGGCTAGACTTTACCAAAGTTCGGCAAAGTGTCCTTGGATGACTCCGCTTATCCCTAAGTCAGAGTGCTGTTGATGACTAGTCCTTGATGATACCTCCCGGCGTGAACCAATTATACTCACCAACCAATCTCACACTTCTTTTAGCCGCTAAAACTCTTAACCTATCCCTAGGCCGAGTTAGTATTTCGCGATTGAAACACCGTACTTACCCCTTTCGTGAATCTAACTCTCCCGAGCTTAGATAAATGGATGAGTCACAATATCCTCTCCCGAGTTCAATTGTGAAAACAAGGAATAACAAAGGATAAACAAACCTTGATAACTTTATTGCATTGAATCAAAGACAAAGTACAATCTCCTCTCACAAATACTCGACAACCTTCACGTAATCCCTAAGAAGGTTTAGAACATAATGGAGAAGAAGAAAACAAGAATAGAAATCGGCTTTCTCCTTAGGTATTCCTTGTTTCATACATTGGGTGGCTAGGTCTTTATATAGGCTAGACCTAGGGCAAACCTTTCCTAAGTAGAATACAACTTGGAGTAGGGAACAAGTCAAGTACATAATAATAAAAATATTTCCATGTTTAATTCGGTTAAGGAGGCTTTCCCGCGTGGTCTTCCTTTGGGCTTTTCCTTGTGCTAGCCAGCTTCGATCCATGGGCTTCAAGTCCAGACACGTTCCTTGGATTTTTATCTTTCCATCGCCTATAGTCTTGCTTCCTGTCTTTTTGTTGCTGCCTCGGTATCAGGTCCTGCCTCGGCCTTGTTGCTGCCGCGCACTGGTTCTCCTGCACAGATATGAAAACGCAGTAAAACGTGCCTTTTTCTATAAATATTATCTATATGAGCATAACTTCTAAATATATCACATTAAGCACATGCATTGGTCCGAGTGGGTGTATATTTGGTGATGAATGCCCATAAAAGGAGTAAAAAGTGATAGTGTGTTGAGTACTTATCACACCCCCAAACTCGAACTATTGCTTGTCCTCAAGCAATGCAAACCATCAATTTGCCGAACTCTACTCTCTCTTGGTCTTATATTTCCATCTATTCTCCCCACCATATCTAGGCCTATCCTTTAGTCTTAACCTTTCGTCTACTTAAAGGTTTACTTAGAAACAAACTATAAGAATTGTGAGTGTGTGCGTTTTTGTGGACAAGTTGATTAAAGGCTTTCTTAGATAAACTCTAAGTTCAAGACAAATAGAATTTGGTTAAGTGTTCTCTTCTTATCAAACACCAAATCTTGAGCCAATTTCGGGCACCTCAAAGACTTGTGTTTTTCTTTTCACTAAATTCCTTCTTTCTTTTTAATATTCCTTAAAACATACTAGAGCCAATTTCGGGCTCCTCTAGCATGAAGAAGAGACTTTCTAGAGCCGTTGATAGGCACCTCTAGTTAATTTCCAAAAATCTAAGTCTTTATTACCTAAGTTCATTAAAAGAATTCCTATAATCCAACAAGTCCCAAAAGTGTTTGAAGTTCTTCTTATAGTAAGCTTCTAATTTTTCATCCTTAAGCATCCTAACGTTAAGCCTTCTTAACAAAACCTTAACATTGTAAGGAGAAAGATTTCTATAGCCTTAAAGAATAAAGTAAGGCAATACTGATGATGAGCAGTGCAAAAGTGTAGGCAGTTAATTCAAGTAAGGCGGGGAGCATGAAAAATTTAAAAAAAAATCCCTGGAATACTCCCTTTTTGGCAAGGCCGCGACAGTAGATTGTTGCCTTGGCAGTGAATCTGCACCCCCAAACTCAAACCAAGCATTGTCCTCAATGCTTTATAATTGAAGAGATATGCGGCAACACAAAATATGAATATAAGAAACAACAAATATTGACCGCAAAAGCAATTAATATTGAATTAAGGACAAAGAATTTTAAAGCGACTCCGAAGAGCTGCTTGCAACAATTTTCCTCCTCGGCCTTACTGCCGAATGCTTTGTCCTTGGTGAAGGCGATGGTTGCGCTTTTGCTTGCCGGGGCGGTTGGACTCGAGTGGGTGGTGTCCGTTGCATTGGGGCCTCCACCTCTTCTCCTTCTTCTACATCAGCCATCTCTTCGGTGAGCATTACGTCCGTTCCTCCTCCCATTGCTGTTGCTCCTCCGGTGTGGTGTGTACTTGGGCCGGCGGCAGTGGAGCTTTGGTGCATATAGGCATCTATCTCGGCTAATAGACTGCCCATGATAATTGGTGATCTGGGTGGGGTGCTAAAAATGACCCTTCACTTGGATGGCCTTCTGCTGACAGACGAGGCCGCGGCAGAATCTGCTGCCCTGGATGGGCCGGCAGCCTGGTATTGGGGCTGAGGGTCCGCACGAAAGAACGACCTTGGTCCTCCCGGGGCTGGTGTAGTCTCGGTGTAAGGGGCGGCTATGACGAACATATTGCTGGGAAACTCCGAAAATTGTACTCCTTGGTCCGGGAAGGCGTGCAACATCATCTGGGCTAGAGTGCCATTGAAATCCCTTTGGTACTCCATGTACCTTTATTGTCGGAGATCTATTGCTGCCATCCGTTGCAAGATCTCCTGGTACGGGTTTGCTGCGACAGAGGTGTGGGCAGTACCAGGCATGTCTGCCTTGTACTAGGCCCCGGCAGCAGTATCAACAGTGAACTGCTGCGGCGTTGCTTGGACAGGCTCTGTTTGCGTGATTTGCATGACTTCGTGGCAGAAGTCCCTGGTCCATCCTCGTCGTGGGGGCGTGTATTCGTCCGTCTCTTCGATGGGCACACCTGTGGTAACACATAAACCCGTGATCAAACAAGGGAAATACAATGGTCCCCTATCTTTCTTACCGCACTCTTGAATTTCCCGAAGGATAATCTCGCCAACGTTGATGGTCCTCTTGTTGATGATGGATTGGATCAACACCAATCTTTTGCGATCTACCGTGCTATTGTGTGATGTGGGGATGAGCCGTCGCTTGACAAAGGTATTCCATATCTTGGCCTCGGGTTTTAGGCTTTGTCTTGTTACGAATCCTCGATGGGTACCGGTTTCCCATGGGGTGTTCGCATAACAAAGATCATCTTTTATGAGCTCGTAGTCCTCGGCAGTGACGTCCTCCATGAATTCGGCGTGGATGCCACTATTAGGGGTGAGGCCGTAAAAATTATTGATTGTCTCGGCATCGAGCTGGACTGGCCTGCTGCGGCAATGAACGAAGAGGGAGTCTTTGCTGGGCCCGTGCGCGTAGAACTCCCGGACGATCGTGGCATTCGCCTGGGCAGGTTGGAGACAGAAAATTTCTCAATTTTGGTACTTAATTCTGTCTAAGAGGTAGTGCTTTATGCCGTAATTTTCTTCGTCCGCATGCTGGAAACCTTGCTCCTCCCATAGTTGCCGAGCGATGAAAGATCGATTGAAGCGATCTTCAATGTTGGCGGGGGCAAATCGCTTGTATGTTGCCATCAAGATTGAGAGATGTGATTTCTTGGAGTTTTTCTTGAAAAGAATCTGGAATTTAGCGAAGATTAGTAGGCAGAGAGTAATGTGAGAGAGATTGTTATGAATACTAAAGAAAACAAGAAAGCAAGAGTGAATAGTTCAAGAGGAAGGAGTTTCTTATATAGGTCTCGGCCTTGTGACCGTTGAAGCCACTAGCTGTTTTGTAACCGTTTCCTTTTCTACCGTTTCCTTTTTCTGTCGCAGGAGGAATCTCAGCAGACTAGCCGTTACACTGTTCTGCCCGTTAGGACTGCTGCGGCCCTGACACTGTTTTATTGCCTCGGCAGAGTTCCTGCTCTGAACTATTTCTCCTTTATTCTTGCTTATTATTCCTAAATAAAACACACAAAAGAAAAAGTACTTAAAGCAAAAATAATTAAAAAAAATAAGAATAATAAAAATAACTAACTAATCCTAATATATTAATAAAGAGAAGGGAGTAGATCATGTTACTGGTGGGGAGCATGCAAATGCATCTCCCAAAATTATTCTCTCCCTTAGGCCCAAATTGTGAATCGGTTATGGGCCACTCCTTTTTGTTGTATGTTCATACACATTGGGTTTAATCTTTTTGCCGAATATCCTGCCGAGAAGACTGCCCAGGTAGGATATTTTAGTGTCTACTGTGTGGATGGCCTTGCACTCCTCTGGATCATCATATTTTTTTAAGTTGTAGAATGCGTTGAGTTTGACTTGTTGGTCATTGACCCGCATTGTCAACTCTCCTTTTTCCACGTCAATTAGAGTACGTCCAGTTGCAAGGAAAGGTCTCCCAAGGATGATCAGTGCATTTTCATCTGCTTCACAATCAAGGACAAGGAAGTCAGCAGGAAAAATAAACTTATCTACTCTTACCAGTATGTCCTCGATTTTTCCTTCGGGTTGCACATAGGATCGATCCGCTAGTTGGAGCATCACTGTTGTAGGTTTCGCCCTTCCAATTCCAAGCTTTTGAAAGACTGAATTGGGCATGAGGTTTATGCTTGCTCCAAGGTCGCATAGGGCTTTACCTTCATAATTCTTAACTATCGCACAAGGTATGATGAAGCAACCAGGATCTTTTAACTTTGGTGGCATGCGGTTATGCAGCATTGCCATGCATCCCTCGGTAGCAGTAACTGTCTCAAACTCACCTATCGTTTCCTCTTTGACACCATGTCCTTTAGGAACTTGGCATAGTTAGGCATTTGTTCAATAGCTTCAACGAACGGTATGTTGATGTGGACTTGCTTCAAGATGTCGAGGAACTTCTTGAATTGCTGGTCCTGTTTTTTTCTTTTTCAACCTTTGTGGGAAAGGTGGTGGTGGTCTCATCTCATCCAGGGTTTCTTTAGTTTGAAATTTAATACTTGGCACCACTGCAGTTGTTGCTGCCTTGGCAGGCTGCTCAGGAGCTGCAGTGCTTACTGCCGGGGCAGTGTTGTCAGCTTCAGTTTGCTCAGCCTCTTCTTTTGATCGATCCGCTAATTGAATTTGGCTCTCCGGGATCTTTTCCTTTAGTTGTAGACCACTCCTAGTAGTGATTGCCTTACACTGTTCATGGCCCATTACCTTAGCAACTTCAGTATTGCTAGGTAGTCCTCCTTGTGGTCTAGTATTTATGCTTTGAGCAAACTGCCCAACCTGAGTTTCTAGCGTTTTTATGGCCGCTTCTTGATTTTGCAACCTCATCTCAGTTCTATTCATGAAGGCATTTGTCCTCTTGATGAAATTACTATTTTCTGCCATGTATGACTCAATTTTCATCATCAAGGCCTTTAGCGTGTTCTCCAATGAACTTACCGGTTACTGCTGCATCTGCTGCGGCGGGATTGACTGTTGGGCTTGCTGCTGCGGCATCGGTTGCTGAAATCCTGAAGGTTGGGTGATTGGGTTTAAGGCATTGTTAGGGTTGCTCCATGATAGGTTTGGATGCCTCTTCCATGAGGGGTTGTATGTGTTGGACATTATATTGTTGCGGTTGTAGTTCCCAACATACATACCGGTTTCTTGATTCATGCAATATGAGGAACTGTGGTTACCTCCACATAAGTCACAATATGAATCAATTACCTTGACCTCACGGGTATTTTGTTGTAGCTGTAGGTTTTGCACCATCTTGGTAAGAGAGGCCAATTGTGCTACCACTAAATTTGATGTGTCTAATTCATTTACCGTGGCTTGGCGTCTTACTATTCCTCTCATAGATGTAGGAAACTGAAAGTCATTCTTTGCGACTTTATTCAATATTTCAATAGCTTCCTCAGGTGCTTTATCCAGGAGTGTTCCGTTTGCCGAGGCATCTAACATCATCCTTGTCGGGGCATTCGTGGCATTGTAAAATATTGTCACTTGTTTCCATAGGGGAAATCCATGCAAAGGACACTTGTGCAATAGCTCCCTGTAGCGTTCCCATGCCTCGTACATTGGTTTGTCTTCTGCCTGTCGAAAAGAAGTAATTTCATTATGGATTCTATCATATAAATTAGTGAGATTAAAACGAGTAATGAAATCACGGCAAAGTTCACTCCAGGAACTAATAGATCCTGCTGGAATGCTATTTAACCAAGCTTTCGCCCTATCCCTCAGTGAATAGGGGAATAGCTTTAACCGCAAGACATCTTCATGGACTCCTTGGATTTTGAAAGAGTTGCAGATTTCCATGAAGGACTTGAGGTGCTGCCTTGCGTCTTCAGTTGCAGACCCACCAAATTGTCCAATTGTATTTAACATATTGAACATAACATGTTTTAGTTCAAAATGGGCTGCTTCAATCTCTGGTGTGACAACTCCTGGGTTTAATCCATTTAAGTCCTCCTCCAGGAAGTCTATGACAGTGAGCTGCCGCAGCCCAGGTGGCGGCAGAAGTCCTCCATTGCCGGCAGGTAAATTTTGTCCTGCCGGGTGTTCTGCCATGGCTCCTTGGATCTGTCTCCTCAACCGTTGCCTTGTTCTTTCGATCTCTGGATCTAACTCGTACAAGGGGTTGGTTGGATTGGCCCTGGTCATACACCACGAAAAACAAAAGTAAAATAAAAATAAAAATAAACAAGAAAATAAAGAAAACAAAATTTAGTTGCCAGTCCCCGGCAACGGCGCCAAAAACTTGTCGCGTGTCAAATGTGCGCGTTTAGTGCAAGTGGACACATCGAAAGTAATAAGTGATAAGTATTTTATCGAGTTATCGTCTCCTCAGGGACCGATATACTTAATATGCTTTCTTCACCTTCTTGTTCTGTAGAAAAGTAAAAACACAAGTGATTGGAGTTGATTTATCTAAACTAAAATAACTAAATAAAAATAAAGAGTTGGAATAATAGAGAGAGATGGGCTAGGATCCAGATGCGTCGTATTGTGGATTTGATTTACTTGTCTCTGTCCAATGCAATCGTATATCACTGCCTCGGCAGTACTGCAGTTTACTGCCTTGGCAGTGATAATACTGTTTGCCGCGGCAATCCCTTGCTCGTGGGTAGACTTTACCAAAGTTCGGTAAAGTGTCCTTGGATGACTCCGCTTATCCCTAAGTCAGAGTGTTGTTGATGACTAGTCCTTGATGATACCTCCCGGCGTGAACCAATTATACTCACCAACCAATCTCACACTTCTTTTAGCCGCTGAAACTCTTAACCTATCCCTAGGACGAGTTAGTATTTCGCGATTGAAACACCGTACTTACCCCTTTCGTGAATCTAACTCTCCCGAGCTTAGATAAATGGATGATTCACAATATCCTCTCCTGAGCTTAATTGTGAAAACTAGGAATAACAAAGGATAAGCAAACCTTGATAACTTTATTGCATTGAATCAAAGACAAAGTACAATCTCCTCTCACAAATACTCGACAACCTTCACGTAATCCCTAAGAAGGTTTAGAACATAATGGAGAAGAAGAAAACAAGAATAGAAATCGGCTATCTCCCTTGGTATTCCTTGTTTCATACATTGGGTGGCTAGGTCTTTATATAGGCTAGACCTAGGGCAAACCTTTCCTAAGTAGAATACAACTTGGAGTAGGGAACAAGTCAAGTACATAATAATAAAAATATTTCCAAGTTTAATTCGGCTAAGGAGGCTTTCCCGCGTGGTCTTCCTTTGGGCTTTTCCTTGTGCTAGCCATCTCCGAACCATGGGCTTCAAGTCCAGACACGTTCCTTGGATTTTTATCTTTCCATCGCCTATAGTCTTACTTCCTATCTTTCTTCTTCTACCTCGATATCAGGTCCTGCCTCGGCCTTGTCGCTGCCGCGGCACTGGTTCTCCTGCACAGATATAAAAACGCAGTAAAACGTGCCTTTTTTCTGTAAATATTATCTATATGAGCATAACTTCTAAATATATCACATTAAGCACATGCATTTGTCCGAGTGGGTGTATATTTGGTGATGAATACCCATAAAAGGAGTAAAAAGTGATAGTGTGTCGAGTACTTATCAACTGCCCAATAAGCTTTGTGCTCAATTTCCACTAGCAGATGGCAAGCTTTTCCAAATACGAGCCTGTATGGGGATGTTCCCAATGGGGTTTTGTAAGCTGTCCTATATTCCCACAGAGCATCGTCGAGACGATGAGACCAATCCTTTCTAGATGGGTTTACCACCTTTTCAAGGATTTGTTTTAATTCCCTGTTCGATATTTCAGCTTGCCTATTTGTCTGTGGATGGTAGGCCGTGGCAATTCTATGGGTGACACCTACTTTCTTTAGGGCCGCGACAATGAGTCTGTTGTCGAAGTGTTTACCTTCATCGCTAATTATTGCTCTTGGGACTCCAAATCTGGTGAAGATGTTTTTCTTGAGGAATTTTTGTACAATCTTGGAGTCATTGTGAGGTGTGGCAATAGCTTCGACCCATTTTGATACATAGTCCACCGCTACTAGAATATAGAGATTACCTTGAGATGATGGGAATGGCCCCATGAAATCTATTCCCCAAACATCAAATAATTCTACCTCCAATATAGGTTTCTGAGGCATCTCATTGCGCCTAGAAATATTACCCGTTCTTTGGCATCGGTCACAGTTTTTGCAATAAATTTGGGCATCTTTGAAGAGTGTGGGCCAATAAAGACCTGATTGAAGCACTTTAGCTGCTGTCCTGTTTCCTCCAAAATGTCCTCCACAAGGTGAATCATGACAATGCCGAAGCACTTCTTGTTGCTCCTCCTCTGGAACACATCTTCTTATGACCTGATCTGCACATTGTTTGAACAAAACAGGGTCGTCCCAGAAATAATGCTTTGTATTATGCTGAAACCTCTTCTTTTCGTTATAGTTAAGGTTATAAGGGATAATACCACTAGCTAAATAATTAACAAGATCAGCATATCAGGGGGTGGCTGTTACTGTAGCAAGGTCTTCTGTTAATGTTGCGGAGATGTATTCAGATAATGCCTCGGCGGAACAGTTGTACACTTGCGTGGTCTCTGTCTCGGCAGTGTCCCTTGCAGTTGCCGCAATATGCAATATTTTTTCATCTGGGAATGCATCTTGTATTTCTTCAAATGAGTTGTTATTTTCTTTGTTTTCCAATCTGGAGAGGTGATCGGCTACCTGATTTTGTGTACCTCTTCTATCTTTGATTTCAACATCAAATTCTTGTAAAAGAAGGATCCATCTAATCAGTCTAGGCTTGGCATCCTTCTTTGAGAATAGGTACTTAATTGCCGAGTGGTCCGTGATAAGTGCTCAACACACTATCACTTTTTACACCTTTTGTTGGCATTAATCACCAAATTTACACCCACTCGGACCAATGCATGTACTTAATGTGATATATTTAGAAGTTATGCTTATAAAGATAATATTTACAAAAAAAACACGTTTTACTGCATTTTCATATCTGTGCAGGAGAACCAGTGCCGCGGCAGCAACAAGGCCAAGGCAGCAGCTGAGAGCCAGGAAGCAAGACTGTAGGCGATTAGAAGACAAAAATCCAAGGGACGTTTATGGACTTGAAGCCCATGGATCGGAGCTGGCTAGCATGAGGAAAAGCCCAAGACAAGGCCACGCGGGAAAGCCCTTTAGCCCAATTAAACTTGGAAATATTTTAATTATGTACATGACTTGTTCCCTACTCTAAGTTGTATTCTACTTAGGAAAGGTTTGCCCTAGGTCTAGCCTATATAAAGACTTAGCCACCCAATGTATTATAGACGGGAAAACCTAGAGAGAAAGAGCCGACTTATAATATTGTTTTCTTTCTCTCCATTATGTTCTAAGCTTCTTTAGGGTTTAGGTGAAGGTTGTTAGTATTTGTGAGAGGAGATTGTACTTTGTCTTTGATTCAATGCAATAAAGTTATCAAGGTTTGCTTATCCTTTGTTATTCCTTGTTCTTGTATTCAAGCCCGGGAGGGAAGTTTGTGAGTAGTCCATTTATCTAAGCTCGGGAGAGTTAGATTCACGAAAAGGGTAAGTACGGTGTTTCAATCACGAAATACTAACTCGGCCTATGGATAGGTTAAGAGTTTCAACGGCTAAAAGAAGTGTGAGATTGGTTGGTGAGTATAATTGGTTCACGCCGGGAGGTATCATCAAGGACTAGTCATCAACAACACTCTGACTTAGGGATAAGCGGAGTCATTCAAGGACACTTTGCCGAACTTTGGTAAAGTCTAACCACGAGCAAGGGATTGCCGCGGCGGACAAGTATCGTCGCTGCCAAGGCAGTAAACTGCAGTGCTGCCGAGGTAGTGATATACGATTGCATTGAGCAGAGACAAGTCAATCAAATCCATAATACAACGCAACTGGATCCTGACCCATCTCTCTCTATTATTAAATCTCTTTGCTTTGCTTAGTTGTTTTAGTTTAATTAAACCAAACTCAATCCCTTGTGTTTTACTTTATTTCTTTCTACAGAACAAGAAGACGAAGAAGACATATTAAGTCTACCAGTCCCTGTGGAGACGATAATCCGATAAATACTTATCACTTATTACTTTTCGATGTGTCCACTTGCACTAAACGCGCACTTTTGACACGCGACAGTCCGTGTGGACAATAACCTTTGTTTCGATAAGATATGATCGGAATTTGTCAAAAGCAAATACTACTGCTAGTAATTATTTTTATGTTATGGTGTAATTAATTTGGGCATCATTAAGCGTTTTACTAGCATAGTATATCACATGGAACATGTTGTTCTTTCTCTGCCCAAGTGCTGCCCCGACAACATGATCACTAGCATCGCACATTAATTCAAATGGCAGGGACCAATCTGGTGGGATTACTATCGGTGCAGTGATCAACTTCTCTTTGAGGGCTTCGAATGCTTCAGTGTATTCCTCATTGAATTTGATTTTCTGTCTTGTTCATGTAGGTTACAAAGAGGTTTAGAAATTTTGGAAAAATTAGAAATAAACCTTTTATAAAAACCTTTTACAAAGAAGCTTCGAACTCCTTTCATAGAAACTAGTGGGGGTAAATTCTTTATCACATCAATCTTGGCTTTATCAACTTCGATTCCTTGTGATGATATTTTATGGCCCAATAATATGCCTTCATTCACCATAAAGTGACATTTTTCCCAATTTAGGATTAGGTTGGATTCCTCACATCTTTGCAACACTTTTTCTAGATTGTCGAGGCAGTGATTAAAGCTGTCTCCAAAGACTGAAAAATCATCCATTAATATCTCTAGGAAGTCCTCTATCATGTCAGAAAAAATTGCCATCATGCATCTCTGAAAGGTTGTCGGGGCATTGCAAAGGCCGAACGACATCCTTCTAAATGCATATGTCCCATATGGGCAAGTGAAGGTGGTTTTTGCCTGGTCTTCTGGATCAATGACAATCTGATTGTATCCTGAATAACCATCAAGAAAACAGTAATAAGGCTTACCAGCAAGTCTATTAAGAATTTCATCAATAAATGGTAAAGGGAAGTGATCCTTATTTGTTGTCTTATTCAACTTGCGATAATCCATACAAACCCTCCAACCGGTCACAGTCCTGGTTGGAATTATCTCGTTGTTCTCGTTGGTTATGACAGTCATACCACCTTTCTTAGGTACACATTGTACCAGGCTTACCCATGCACTGTCAGAGATAGGATAAATAATTCCTGCATCAAGCCACTTGATTATTTCCTTACGTACTACCTCCTTCATAGTGTGGTTAAGTCTCCTTTAAGACTCAAAAGTGGGTTTATGGTCTTCCTCTAAAAGGATTTTATGCATACATACTGCTGGGCTTATTCCCTTCAAATCATCAATTGACCACCCAATTGCCTTCTTGTGCTGCCGCAACATATCTATTAGGGTTTGTTCATGTTTTGGCAGCAACTTAGAAGAAATAATTACAAACATTGTGTGGTTGGCTCCTAAATAAGCATATTTTAGTTTTTTAGGTAAGGGTTTTAATTTTGTGACCAATGGTTCTTGACTTACAGATTTTTCATTCTTACCTGGGTAATCTAAGGGTTCGAAGTACTTACCTGGAAGATGTGTTGTCCAGTTAGCTTCCTCATTCTCTTCTGTTTCAACACTGTCCAAAGTTATGCTGTAACAGTCATCCGTATCACTGCCAAGACAGACCTGTGGTGTGTCGTTAAGGTTACTGCCGAGGCAGTGGTTGCTGAGACAAGGTATTACACCAACTGCATCTGTATTGTACAGCATCTGGCATTCTTCTTCCAGCTCATCATGTCTTTTTAGAATTTGGAAAACATTTAGTTTGACTTGCTGATCATTAATCCTCATTGTCAACTCTCCTTTTTCCACATCAATTAGTGTTCGTCCAGTGGCAAGGAAAGGTCTCCCAAGAATGATTGGTGCATTATCATCTGCTTCACAATCAAGGACAAGAAATTCAGCAGGAAAAATAAATTTGTCAACTCTTACTAGTATGTCCTCGATTTTTCCTTCGGGTTGTACATATGATCGATCCGCAAGTTGGAGCATCACTGTTGTAGGTTTCGCCCTTCCTATTCCAAGCTTTTGAAAGACAGATTTGGGTATTAGATTGATGCTTGCTCCAAGGTCGCATAGAGCCTTACCTTAATAGTTATTACCTATCGCACAAGGTATAGTAAAACATCCAGGATCCTTTAATTTTGGTGGCATGCGATTGTGTAGCATTGCCATGCATCCTTCGGTAGCAGCCATGGTTTCGAACTCACCTAGTCTCTTTCTCTTAGAAAAAGTGTCTTTCAAGAATTTAGCATAATTAGGCATTTGTTCAATTGCCTCTACGAATGGTAAGTTGATGTGGACTTGCTTTAAAATATCAAGAAATTTCTTAAATTGATGGTCCTATTTTTGCTTTTTCAACCTTTGTGGGAAAGGAGGTGGTGGTCTCATCTCATCCAGGGTTTCTTTAGTTTGGAAATTAATACTTGGCACCACTAGGTTTGTTGCTGTCTCGGCAGGTTGTTCAGGTACCGTCGAGTTCTCTGCTGGGGCAGTGTTATCATGATCAGTTTGTTCAGCATCCAAATCCTCTTTTTCTGGTTCTGTTGGTGGAACTTGGCCTGCTGGAATTCCTATCTTTTCCTTCAACTATAGACCACTCCTAGTAGTGATTGCTTTGCACTGTTCATGGCCTATTACCTTAGCAACTTCAGTATTGCTAGGTAATCCTCCTTGTGGTCTAGTGTTTATGTTCTAGGAAAACTGCCCAACCTGAGTTTCCAGTGCCTTTATTGTTGCTTCTTGGTTCTGTAACCTCATCTCAATCCTATTTATAAATGCATCTGTTCTTTTGATGAAGTTACTATTCTCTGCCATGTATGACTCAGTTTTCATCATGAATGCTTTCAGAGAATTTTCCAAGGAACTTACAAACTGCTGCTGCATCTGCTGCTGTGGCAACGGCTGCTAGACCTGCTGTTGCGGCAGATATTGCGTTGGTTGTTGGAATCCTGGGGGTTGAGTAGTTGGATTCAAGGCATGATTAGGATTACTCCATGAAAAGTTTGGATGCCTCTTCCATGAGGGGTTGTATGTGTTGGACATCATATTGTTTCGGTTATAGTTTCCAACATACATGCTGGATTCTTGATTCATACAGTCAGAAGAATTGTGGTTACCTCCACATAAATTGCAAAAAGAATCAATAACCTTAACCTTATGGGTATTTTGTTGAAGTTGCATGTTTTGTACCATCTTGGTAAGAGAGGCCAATTGTGCTGCCATTGAATTTGATGTTTCTAACTCATTCACCGTGGCTTGGCGTCTTACTCCTCCTCACCTAGATGTAGGGAATTGAAAATCATTCTTTGCGAGTTTGTTTAGAATCTCAATAGCTTCCTCAGGTGCTTTATCCAGGAGTGTTCCGTTTGCCGAGGCATCTAACATCATCCTTGTCGGGGCATTCGTGGCATTGTAAAATATTGTCACTTGTGTCCATAGGGGAAATCCATGCAAAGGACACTTGTGCAATAGCTCCCTGTAGCGTTCCCATGCCTCGTACATAGGTTCATCATCTGCCTGTCGAAATGAAGTAATTTCATTACATATTCGATCATATAAATTTGTAGGATTAAAACGAGTAATGAAATCACGGCAAAGTTCACTCCAGGAACTAATAGATCCTGCTGGAATGCTATTTAACCAAGCTTTCGCCCTATCCCTCAGTGAATAAGGGAATAACTTCAATCTCAAGACATCTTCATGGACTCCTTGAATTTTGAAAGAATTGCATATCTCCATGAATGACTTGAGATGTTGCCTGGCATCTTCAGTCAAAGACCCACCAAATTGTCCAATAGTGTTGAGCATATTGAACATGATAGGTTTTAGCTCAAAGTGGGCTGCTTCTATTTCCGGTGTAACGACTCCTGGATTTAACCCATTCAAATCCTCTTCCAGAAAGTCTCTCACAATAAGCTGCCGCGACCCTGGTGGCGGCGGTAGACCTCCATTGCCGGCAGGTAAGTTTTTTCCTGCCGGATGATCTGCCATAGCTCCTTGGGTTTGTCTTCTCAACCTTTTTCGTGTACGTTCGATCTTTGGCTCTAACTCGTACAAAGGGTTGGTTGGGTTGACCCTGGTCATACACCAAGAAAACCAAAGTAAAATAAAAATAAAAAAATTCAAAAGCAAGAAAATAAAGAAAGAAAAACTTAGTTGTCAATCCCCAGTGCGCAATAGTGCAAGTGAACACGTCGCAAGTAATAAAGTGATAAGTATATCAGATATCGTCTCTACAGGGATTGGTCTACTTAATATGCCCTCTTTGTCTTCTTGCTCTGTAAGAAGAAATAATGTAAAGACACAAGTAAATTTAGGTTTGATGAAACTAAATAAAAAGAACTAAATAAGAAGAGAAAATCAGATAAAGAAAGTGGTCAGGTTCCAATTGTGTTGTATAGTAGATTCGATTGGCTTGTTTCTGTCCAATGCAGTTGCACAACATTGCCTCGACAGCGATGATGCTTGTCCGCCGCGACAATCTATTGCTCTTGGGTAGACTTTACCAAAGTTCGGAAAAGTGTCCTTTGATGCCTCCGCTTATCTCTAAGTCAAAGTACTGTTGACGACTAGTCCTTGATGATACCTCTCGGCTTGAATCAATTATAATCACCAACCAATCCCACACTTCTTTTAGCCGTTGAAACACTTAATCTATCTCTAAGCCGAGTTAGTGTTTCCCGATTGAAACACCGTACTTATTCCTTTCGTGAATCTAACTCTTTCGATATTAGATAAATGGATTACTTGCAAACTTCTCTCTCGAGCTTGAATGCAAGAACAATGAATGACAAAGAATAAGCAAACTTTTATACTTTATTGCATTGAAACAAGAAACAAGGTTCAATCTCCTCACACTAATACGCTACAACCTTCACCTAAGCCTAAAGAAACTTAGAACATAATGAAAAGTAAAAGAGAAATCTAAAACTAAGCTTGTGCCGAAAACTCTCCTCTTCTTCCTTCCTTGGACGACTAGGTCTTATATAGGCTTGGCTTAGGGCAAACCTTTCCTAAGTAGAATACAACTTGGACTAGGGAACAAGTCATGTACATAAATAAAATATTTCCAAGTTTATTCCAAATATGAGGCTTTCCCGCGTGGCCTTGTCTTGGGCTTTCCATGTGCTGTCCAGATCCGATTCATGCGCTGCTCGTCCAAAAACGTCCAGCTCATTTTCTCTTCCAGTCGCCTACAATATCGCTACTTGTTTTTCAGCTACTGCCTCGACATCAATTCCTGCCTCGGCCATGTTGCTGCCGCGGCAATAGTTTTTCCTGCACAGATGTAAAAATGAAGTAAAACTTGCCTTTTTTGTAAATATCATCTTTATAAGCATAATCTCTAAATATATCACATTAAGTATATGCATTGGTCCAAGTAGGTGTAGACTTGATGACTAATGCCCAAAAAAGGTGTAAAAAGTGATAGTGATTTGAGCACTTATCAATACCTCCCGGCGTGAATCAATGATAACCACCAACCAATCTCACACTTCTTTTAGCCGCTGAAACTCTAACCTATCCCTAGGCCGAGTTAGTATTTTCCAGCTAGAAAAATATCGTACTTATTCCTTTCGTGAATCTAACTCTCCCGATATTGGATAAATAAATCTCTCACAAACTTCTCTCCCGAGCTTGAATGCAAGATCAATGAATGGCAAAGAATAAGCAAACCTTAATATTTTATTGCATAAAACAAGAAAACAAAGTTCAATCTTCTCTCACAAATACTCAACAACCTTCACCTAAACCCTAAGAAAATTTAGAACATAATTGAAACAAAGAAAACTCTAAAAATCTATGGAATGCGCTGTATCTATTCTCCTTGGGCGGCTATGGTTTTTATAGGCTTGACTTAGGGCAAACCTTTCCTAAGTAGGAATACAACTTGGAGCACAAGTCAAGTACATAAATAAAATATATGTTTTATTTCCAAGTTTATTCCTACAAGGATCCTTTTCCCGCGTGGTCTTTGACTTGGGCTTTCTACTTGCTTCCCAACTCCGATCCTTGTGTTGCTTGTCCAGAAACGTCCACCTCATTTTTCTCTTCAGCTCGCCTACTGATGAGTGCCCAAAAGTTCTCATTTTTTATATCAATTCCCCACTCGATTATTGTTAATAAAGGATAGATTTAATAGCAATATTGGATAATTCTGCTTATTTTCATATTTCAGCTTCCCAATACTCAATTCATGAATTTATCGATTATTTGACATAAAACAGGTACGGTTAATGGTTTCATCTCTTA
Source organism: Abelmoschus esculentus (assembly GCA_035048815.1). Lineage (NCBI taxonomy): Eukaryota > Viridiplantae > Streptophyta > Magnoliopsida > Malvales > Malvaceae > Abelmoschus > Abelmoschus esculentus. Next base: position 5,645,290 of record JAUCBN010000044.1, read on the forward strand.
GACAGGAAACTACCACACAGGTAATGCCAGATAGCATGATGGATGCTAGAAACCAAATCTGGAATACAGATTAGTACCCGCCTCGGTAGCACATGAAGGTCGCGGCAGCACCTTAGGCCGCGGAAGCACTTGAAGAGCAAAGGTTGATATGATAGGCGATCTGAAGAGAAAATTAAGTTGGACGTTTTAAGACAAGCGGCATAGAAATCGGAGTTGGGAAACACACGAAAAGTCAAGGTCAAAGGTTACGTGGGAAAAGAATCCTTATAGGAATAAACTAGGAAATAAAATAAATATCTTTGATTTATGTACTTAACTTGTGTTTTACTCCAAGTTGTATTCCTACTTTGGAAAAGTTTGCCCTAGGCCAAACCTATATAAACCATAGCCTATGTAGAGAGGAGATATCTTGAAATCAAGTGTTCATAGAAAACCCTAAACTCCTCCATCGTCCCCTTGGGGTTTAGGTTAGTTTGTCGAGTAGTTGTGGAAGAAAATTGTACTTTGCCTTCTTGTTTCATGCAATAAAATATCAAGATTTGCTTATTCTTTGTCATTCTTTGTTCTTGCATCCAAGCTCGAGAGAGAAGTTTGTGAGTAATCCATTTATCTAATATCGAGAGAGTTAGATTCACGAAAGGAATAAGTACGGTGTTTCAATCGGGAAACACTAACTCGGCCTAGAGATAGGTTAAGAGTTTCAGCGGCTAAAAGAAGTGTGGGATTGGTTGGTGATTATAATTGATTCACGCCGAGAGGTATCATCAAGGACTGGTCATCAACAGTACTTCGACTTAGAGATAAGCGGAGTCATCAAAGGACACTTTTCCGAACTTTGGTAAAGTCTACCCAAGAGCAAGAGATTGTCGCGGCGGACAAGCATCATCGTTGTCGAGGTAGTAATCTGCAGTACTGCCGAAGCAGTGTTGTGCGATTGCATGAGACAGAAACAAGTCAATTGAACCCACACTACGAAGCACTCTAACCTACCCCAGTTTTCCATCCTTGATTTCTTAATCATTTGTCTTTATTGCTTTAATTAGTTTCCTTAGATATAATTCAACTCAATTATCTGTGTCTTTACTTTTCCATTGTGCAGGAAGAATAAATTGCGTAAGTACCCAATCCCTGTGGGTTCGACATCTTAAATACTACAATCTGACAAAAGGTGGAAGGACGAATGCTTCATCTTAAAAGCAAGACTTTCTAGCCTTTATCAGATTTGGCGCCGTTGCCGGGGATTGGCGATTCCAACTTTCCTTTTTATTTTTCTTGCACTACTATCTTAGGAAATTAGTTTAATTATTTTTGAGTTATTTGTTTTAGGAAATAAGTTTAACTATGTTTGAGTTATTTTTTTTAAGATGAAATTTCAAGAAGGAGAAACCATGAAACATATAAAACAACCCTAAAATCGAGCTTGTCGTCCCACCCAAGAAGGTTGCCTCGACATAATATCATATCGGAAGGTTGCCTCGGCAGCATAATGCCACGGCGGAGGTTGCCTCGGTGGCAAGTTGCCACGGAGAAAGGTTGCCTCGGCGGAAAAATGTGAAGGACGGTTGACCACCCAAGAACATATGATGACGGGTTTGCGTCCCTAAAACTTAATCTCCCCCGTTTTATTTCATACTTCTTCATTATTGTTTTCCAGTACAGTTTTTAGTTTCTTTCTCAACAAACTCCACACAAACTGATGACCCTCATGATACAGAAGAGGCCAAGACGCGACATATAAATATTGGTTTATCTTTTCCTTGTCTCTTAATTTTTATCTTGTCTTTTATTGTTGCCTTATGCTCAGATACATGCATTGAGGATAATGCGTCCCTCGAGTTTGGGGGAGTATTGATCCTATTTTCTGCCTTATAAAAATATATGCCATGTATGGAAATATTTGGATTATCCTAATGTTGCCTTAAAATTTTGTCTTTACAGCAATTTCAATCTGATGAATTTTTTTAAGTCTGCTGAATTTTATTGAAACTGCCTCGGCATCAATATATTCTTCAGCCGTCGCAGCAGTATGCACCATTCACCAGACTTGAATTCGGAAAGGTCTCTTAGGATTAGTACTTAGGATTAGACTATGAGCTTGAAAATCCATAAACACTGCTAGTCTTAGTTGATTTTTAAAAGTTCTTTTCTTTGAAAAGCAATAAGGACTTAGGCTTAGATTTTAACTAGAAGTGCTTATCACTGGCTCTATTTTAATCCATAGAGTTGCTCATCACTGGCTCTAGGACTTAAACCTTTTTCCCACTTACTAGAGGTACCCGAAACTGGCTCTAGTAAAAGTAGTTAACACTTGAGGTGCCCGAAAAATGGCTCAAGGAGTATAAGTATATAGCAATATATATTTATATACCAAACAAGAAGAAGGAAAGAAAAATAATTGAAGAAAAATCTTAGTCGGAAGTCTTGAGCTAGAAAAAGGATTAGAACTTAGATAATCAACTTTGACACAACTACGCACACACTCACCAAGACTCATAGTCCAGTTCCGAGGAATTTCTAGAACCTAGAAGAGGCCGAGTCAAGAAAGGAATTCTGCCATGGCAGGCAAGACGGTATATTACTTTAAAATTCCTTACTTAAAAATCTGTCTTTTGCATTGCTTGAGGACAAGCAATAGTTCGAGTTTGGGAGTGTGTTGAGTGCCCAAAAGTTCTCATTTTTTATATCAATTCCCCACTCGATTATTGTTAATAAAGGATAGATTTAATAGCAATATTGGATAATTCTGCTTATTTCCATATTTCAGCATCCCAATACTCAATTCATGAATTTATCGATTATTTGGCATAAAACAGGTACGGTTAATGGTTTCTTCTCTTAGACAGGAAACTACCACACAAGTAATGCCAGATAGCATGATGGATGCTAGAAACCAAATCTGGAATGCAGATTAGTACCCGCCTCGGCAGCACATGAAGGCCGCGGTAGCACCGGATGCCGCGGCTGCACTTGAAGAGCAAAGGTTGATATGATAGGCGATCTGAAGAGAAAAATAAGGTGGACGTTTTAAGAAAAGCGACATAGAAATCGGAGCTGGGAAACACCTGAAAAGTCAAGGTCAAAGGCCACGTGGGAAAAGAATCCTTATAGGAATAAACTAGGAAATAAAATAAATATCACCATGGTAAGGAGAAAGATTTCTATAGCCTCAAAAGAATAAACTAAGGCAATTCTGATGTAGAACAATGAAAAAGTATGGGCAATATTTCAAGTAAAGTGGTGGATATAAAAAGAAATTTTTAGAAAAAACAACTTAAATACTTCCTTTCATGGCAAGGCCGCGACAGTGAATTGCCTCGGCAGTGAACCTACACCCCCAAACTCGAACCAAGCATTGTCCTCAATGCTTATTATCATAGTACACAGCAGGAAACAAAATATGAAAAAGAACAGGTAAATATATAAAATCAACATAAAGATTTAAAAATTAAAGGGACTCCGAAGAACTTCTAGTGACTATCAGTTTTCGAGGCCTTGCTGCTGAGTGTTTCATTCTTGATTCCATTGCTGGTGATGGTTGAGTTTTGGCTTGTCGGGGTGGCTGAACTCGTGTAGGTGGTGTCCCTTGCAGTGGAGCATCTACTTCTTCTCCTTCTTCTTCTTCGGCAATTTCTGTAGTGGCCATTATGTTTGTCCCGCCTTCACCTTCCACATTTATTGGGTCTGCCCAGGCATGATGAGTGTTGGGCCCGGCAGCTGTTGAGGTTTGATGTACGTAAGCATCTATCTCTGCCGAGACACTTCCCATGATGATGGGGGATCCTGGTGGCGTGCTGAAAACTACTCTTCTCTTGGATGGCCGCCGGCTGGCAAAGGATGCCGCGGCAGGCTCTGTTGTGCGAGATGGGCCTACGACATGGAATTGTTACTGAGGGCCAATAGTGTAGAATGGCCTTGGTCCTCCTGGTGCTAGAGTGGTATCGGTGTAGGGTGCGGCTGTGACAAACGTGCCGGTAGGAAAGTCTAGGAACTGGGCCCCTTGGTGTGGGAAATTACTTACCATCATATGGGCCAATACCGTGTTGAAATCGCGTTGATACTCCATAAAGCGTTGCTGCCTTATGTCCATTGCTGCCATTCTCTGGAGCAGCTCCTGGTAATTGTCTGCTGGGGCGGAGCTGTGTGAAGCTGCAGGTATATCTGCCGTGTATTGGACCCCGGCAGAGGTGTCGGCAGTGCCTGATTGTGGGGTTGCTTGGACTGGTTCTGCTTGCGTGATTTGCATGACTTTGTGGCAGAACTCCCGTGTCCAACCGCGCCTGTGGACAGTGATTTCATCGGTATCCTCGGTTGGGACACCCGCGGCAGTGCACAAGCCCGTGATTAAGTAGGGGAAGTATAATGGCCCCTTCTCCTTTCGGCCACACTCGTAAATTTCTTGGATGATTAGCTCCCCTACATTGATGCTGCGTTTATTGATTATTGACTGGATAAGATCCAGCCTCCTCTTATCGTCGATGCTATTGTGGGAGGTGGGGATGAGTCATCGCTTGACAAATGTGTTCCACAACTTGGCCTCGGGTTTGAGATTTTGCCTTGCCACGGAGCCACAGTGGGAACCGGTTTCCCAATTAGTGTTGTTATAACAGAGGTCGTCTTTAATTAGTTCATAGTCTTCAATACTGATATCCTCCATGAATTCAGAATGAATATCCCGATCTGGGTGGAGTTCGTAGAAAAGGTTAATGGTGTTGGCATCAACTTGGACTGGTCTGCCCCGACAGTGAACATATAGGGAATCTTGGCTTGGCCTGTGAGCATAAAATTCGCGTACAATTGTGGCATTAGCTTGGGCTGGTTGCAAACAAAATAATTGCCATTCCTGGTACGCTATTTTGTCAAACAAATAATGCTTGATGCCATAATTTTCTTCATCAGAATGCTGAAAGCCTTGCTCTTCCCATAACTGCCGAGCAACAAAAGAGCGGTTGAAGCGTTCGGCCACAGCGGTAGGGGCAAATCTGTTGTAGGTTGCCATTGAGAGTTGTGAGAATTTGAGAGAAAAATTTAAAGCAGTAAGTAGAGAGTTCAAAGATATCAAAATAGTTCATGGTGAGAAGGTGCTTATATAGGCCTTGGCCGTGTACAATCCATTTCTAGCCGTTGGCATTTACTACCGCGACCCTAGAATAGCGCAAGATTAGCTGTTAGGCTATTTCTGCCCTTTGGACTGCTGCAGCCCTGACACTGTGCTCTGCCGCGGTAGAGTGCTGACTATTTCACACTGATTCTTGATTCTTGATTCTTGTCCTAACAACAAAAACAAAATTTAAATTTAACAATAATACTTCAAAAAATTATAAAAACTTTAAAACTAAAACTAATCCTAAAAATATAAGAAAAATAAAATGAAATAAAATAAAATAATAAAATCTATCATGAGTTTAAAATCAAAATCTAATTGAGAACTCTTTGTTGTCAAAATCACAACAAAGATCGTGACTGTACCAATTTCTATGAATTTAAAATCAAAATCTAATTGAGAACTCTTTGTTGCCGTTTGTTACCTGAACCTAAATGTTCTCTTATGTTTTTCTCTAAACATTTGTGCTTTTGAAAATCTATCGCTAAGTCTGGAAAATTTTGAGGACAAAATTTCTTTCATGGGTGGGAGAGTTGTAATACCCAAAAATTATTCCTAATTTTAAAACCTTAATTTTGAAATCCTTAATTAAAAACCCTAATTTTTATATTCCCAATTTTAAAAACCCTAGTTTATTTGAGTTTTTTTAATTGATTTTTTAAATTTAAGTGAAAATTTTTGAGATAAGATTATAAAGTTTTGAAAGTTTTAAATGTGAATTTAAAGATTAAAAGTTAAAGTGATGTTTTGAAATTTGATGAATTTTGGATAACTAATTTTCTTTGAAATTGAATTCTATTTTTATTGAGATTAATTACTATTATTTTTATTAAGAGTTTTTCTACATTCAATCTTTTTATTAAGAATATTATTTTATTCTAATTATTTTTTTTATCAAAACTCTTTATTTAATATTATATATATTATTTTATTATTATTATATTCATCTAATAGAATTTTAATTCTAATTGAAATCAATTATTTTTCTCTCTCTCTATATATATATATCATGGTCTAAGAGAAAACCCTACATTATTTTCTTCCATCAAGATTCTCTAAAACCTCTGTTCTCACTCTTTATTTCTGTTCGAGTTCAAAACCATGTTATTCAGTAATTTGAGTCGCTTTGGCTAAGGTGTGTTCTCTTACTGGTGCTACATTTATTTTTTTTTTCAAAAAAAATATTTTTTTTGTGACATGCTTAATATTTTATGCTTTGAAAAATAATCGTGTTTTGCTGGCATGTGTAAACTTTTGTATTGTGTCTTAGATTGCATATTTGTGTTTCCGTGCTTACGTGTCATTGTGATTTAAAAATATATAAAACTTTTCGGATTTTGAGATCTTATACTTTTATGAGTAATTATGATTTTAAACCCTGTAAAATTGTATTTTCGGATAAATTATGATTTAGGATTAAGACTAAGATTGGATAAATTATAACATCATTCATACAACTTGTTTTGTATTGTTTCCTAAAATATTACTCTTGAGAAATAATTTTATAAATTGTGTTTTGTTGTTTTTATCTATAGAGATACACTAAGTTCTTTAGGTTACTCCATCTTAGTTTCCTCTTATAAATCTTTGAACTTTAGACAATGCGGTATCTGAAGAATCTCATACTTTATCTGGTTATTTTATTATTCAATATAAAACTAACTTTTAGTTATTCTAATTATTATTACTATTTTAGAAACTTTAATATATTTGGGAATTAAGGTTATTTTCAGTATTCATAAATATTTTTCTTACATTTGGATATTTTATTTGAACCATCAGACTATAATGTTGATTTTAATAAGTTTATGAGATAATTTATTTTAAGGATTTTTTTAGTTATAATTTTAACTTTTGTTTTTGATGAATTATTAAGCAATTAAATATTTTACAATTATTATGAAATAATATAAATTAAATTGGTTTTGAGGGTAAAGTTTTTAACTTTAACTTCCTAGATTTAATCTATTTCTTATTGTGTTAAATGTGTATTTCTTTTTGTGCTATTGTTAAATGAATTTAAATGTGTGTTTTCTTCTGGTGTTAAATGTGTTTTCTTTTCTTGCGTTAAATATGTGTTTCTTTCTGTGCTATTGTCAAACGAATTCAAATGTGTGTTTTCTTCTTGTGTTAAAGGTGTGCTTCTTCCTGTGCTATTGTTAAATGAATTTAAATGTGTATTCTCTTCTAGTGCTAGAATTGTGTGCTGTGATTAATTGTTTATTGTGATACTGTGATCTTGAGATTCCTTGTGATACTGTGATCAGATTATCTGAGCCGTGTGTTTCGTATTCTATACGATTATATGTGCTGAGACATTTGAGATCATTAACATTGATTGCATTACATGTGCATGGGGTGGATTGTACGGAGGAAGGTGGTTTTACCACACTGTGTTTGGCGAAATAAGGGGTGAGGGGTTCTTGGGAACTACCTCCACTGTGATCGGTTGGCTTTGCCACCACTGTGTTTGGCGTTCGGAGTATGGGACTGCATTCTCTGTGACCCCGCATTAAACAGATTATCGAAACTGTGTGCCTCGTATATTATATGAATATCTGTGATGAGACTTTTGTGATTTATGATATTGATTTCATAATCATGTGCATTGGGAGAGATTGTACAGAGGAAGGTGGTTTTACCACACTGTGTTTGGCAAAATAAGGGGTGAGGGGTTCTGGAGAACTACCTCCACTTTGATCGGTTGGCTTTGCCACCACTATGTTTGGCGTTCGGAGTATGGGATTGCATTCTCTGTAACATTGCATTCATCATATTTGTGTTTATTTACCACGAAAAGTTAGATTATAATTGTGATTATGAATTGAGTGACATTGTAATGTTTGATTGCACTTTAGAGACACACTGGGCTTTATAGCTCATTCTTTTAGTTTTTTTTCTCTTTCAGATATCTGGCCCTAGGAGTTGGTACTCGGAGATCTCTCTCGGATACGGTTTATTACTATTTTTAGTACAATATTTTACATATATTTTTATTTTGGGATTATTAGGGATTGAGATGTATTTAAACCTCATGCATAAAACCAGTTATTCAAATTTATTAATTTTAAATAAGAATATTTACACTTTTTAACCGTGTTTTTATCTTTGTTTTACAAATTTGGTTTTTAAATCATTTTTTTAATTATTTGACATGAAAATTTTAAAATCAATAGTTTTAACCTACAGTGCTCTTTAAGTTAAAATTAAGGGGTTACACTGGGCACGATGAAATGCTGACGTGGCAGTTTCTAGAAGATTTGAGAAGATTATGGAAGCAGTTCAGTCAGCGAAATCTGAGCAAATCTTTAGGATATCTTGTTTTTAAATTTCAAACTCAAGAATTATCTTTTATCTTTTATTTTTCATTTTGTTTTTTTTAGGTAATTAGTAGCCTATAGATACCCTCCATGGGTAAGGCTTTAGGGGATCAATCACTTTTTCTTTGAATTCTTGTCTTGTTTCTTTGTTATTCTATAAAATTCTTTTTCTTTCTTTATTTCAAGTCTTTTTATATTTTGCAAAAATATGCTACGTATGATAATTGATATCATGCTTAGCTATTTTTTTAAGCCGAGAGCTAACAATGAATCAATTCGATGCGTGAGAATTGAAAATTACTTAATTCCCTTTGGGATACATTCTCGTTTTTCTGGTTTATTAGTTTGGCAATCCGCCTCACTTACAAAGTTAAAATATTTTCAAACCAAAAAGAGCTCGTTGGTTTGGATGTTGTTTTAATATACAGTGGGAGGAAGGATTTGCCTGTGGCAATTTCAACTTCCTGTGAACACACTTAGCGGCAGTCCGCTAAGGAAAAATAAGATCGGATTTGATTCTCGACGAGACAACATAATCCGAGTCGGCTCTTTCTGGTACTTAATCTAATTGTTTTAACGGCAATAGCTATGGCTAAATCACTTAAGAATCATCTTTCAAAGATAGGCTTGGGAAGATCGGTTACAAGAGAGAAAGATAAGTTACAACGGGTTGGCCCTTGTAGACTGTAACCGACATGAATCCCGAAGTAAAAATCCATTTCAATAATCGACAGAATTGAAACAAAGTTAGCTCGAGGCGATTTCTTCATTGATATTTTCAACTACTATTTATTTTTCTTAATCTTTATTTTATTTTAATTTGTTTACTTTAGCTTCTTTATTTTTCATCGTAATCTCATTAACCCCCTTTTTAATTAATTGTTTCCAGCATCCTAGACTTAAATCGGTACAGAATTACATCAGAAATTCCAAATTCCCTATGGATCGACCCTCTTTCCTATACTATCATTTACTTATTTAATTTAAAGAAGAGTATTTTATTTTGACGAGTAAAACGACGCCTGTCATACATATACATACATTAATTTATAAACAAATAAAATACATATATTAATATACATTTAAATATTATATATATATTAAAGTATATTATATATATTATAAGTATATTACAAATAATACATTAATACATAAAGTATAATATATCTATATAATATTATTATATTATACTATATTATATATATATATATTAAACTATATTATATATATAATATATACTAATGTACATATACATACATACTTATATATAAGTATACATACAATGTATATTATATACATATTTATATATTATATACATATATTAATATATACTATATAGTATATAAGTATACATACGTACGTATGTACATACATACGTACATTTATATATATATATATATATATATATAGTATTCTACATTTTATATTTTCATATTTAGTATCATACCATATATAGTATAAATTTCATATATAGTATAATTTCATATTTACATTTTTGAAATGTATTAAATTATATTTTATAGGTATAAATTATAATGTATTAAAGTATATTAAAATTTTCACCAAATTTAATTATTATTAATTTATAATTTTTGTAATTTAGTTCTTATAACTTTATTTTTATTTTAAATTGACTACTATTTATTTTTCTAATTTAGTTTAGTGTTTTTAATAAGATGATATTTTATTTTATTAATGTTTATCCTTTTTAATTTAAAACTTTATTATTTCTAGTCCAATGTTTATTCCTTATTAATTTTTAATTTTTGTAATTTATCCCAATTTTTAATATATGAACCGTTTGATGATATTTTTGTTTAGTCTAGTGCGTAATATTTATTTTTAATGAGATTCATGCTAGTTAAAAACGTTAGATATTAAATAATTAATTCGAAATAAATGATAAACCATTCAACTCAAAGTCTATCGGTTATTTACTTAATTAATTATTTGTACCAAACTCAAACTTAATAATTTTAATTAATATGGATTTAAAACCCGAATTAATTCGATTTGAAATAAAACCGATCTGAAATAAACCCGACCTAAAATGCAACCGAACTGAAATGAACTTGTCAATTATCTAATTTGGACCCGAACCGTTTGAACTTGACCTAAAATGAACCCGACTTGAAATAGACCCGACCTGAAATGGACCCGCAACTGAACCGAATCGAGTCAAAACATCTAATCAACCTGAAATAATATGTATCCGATTTTACCCGACCTGATAGTACTCGACCTAAAACTCATCCGAATAACTGTTTTTATATCCCTATTTGTAAGCATATCTGCATACTGAGGTTGATCAACGAGACACAACATTACTTTCTAGAGAACTAAGCAATTTGAGGCAGATATACTCAATAGCTCATTGTAGATCTTATATCTTTCACGGAAGTTGTCCAATTAGCATGCCAATATGAAACTATCTGATAAGAAAAGGATGACATGATCCAATGTACCATTCATATATCAAAATATCCTTTGATGGCTTTTCGGTGTACCTCATGAGATGTTATTACCCTAATTAAGAAATTAAGGATTGATATTATAAAATTGATGGCAAACTCAAAAGTTAGGGATTTCGGATAAAAAACAAAAGAAATCGCGAGGATTGGAATTAATTGAGGAAGCAAAATTCAAAACTCGTGGTCAATTAAGGGAAATCATGAAAACAAATAATACAGTGTTGTTTCTCCTACTGAAAGGGGTTATAATATCATTGAAAGAATAAAATAATGTTTAATGGGTAAGATTAGGCCGAGGACGCAATTCATGGATAAACCTAACAATATATCAATTCAATTGAAAAACTTAATGATCCATAGTTTTACTTATTTCCTACTGTAATTTAGTAATTTCGATATGATAGTAATTATCATATCTCTTTTGTAATTATCTAGACCCTTATCTAAATATTGATACTAGATGTTACTCTAATCGGTATTCCACCTGTTCCGGAAGATCATAGGAGCAACCGATCTTCAAATGCAAAAAAGAATGAACTTAAAAGCACAAGTATAAGAAAAGGATAAGCAATATTTGGTGTGACGGTTTTGAACTTGCCACACAAGCTCCGCAAACATGATCTTGGCAAGATTGAGACGTTTTCTTTGGCAAAAGAAAGTAATCCAAAAGCTACCAACATGTCGGATTCATGAGTACTTTCCGTTTGAGTGATGGATCCATCAAGAGATGATCAAGTGTAGAAACCAATCATGGACATCTAGGTTGATGACGGATCCAGTGAGGCTAATGCCAAGAGAATCTTCATCTTTTATTCTCGAATCTTCAAATTCAAAAGCTTTACAAAGAAGCTTTACATCGACACGAAATTGATATCCCATAAAGAAGGATTCAATAGTCACAACTTGGGATTTATCCTTGGAAAGAATACAAGTGGCGTTAGCATAGAAGACAAGAACAAGAGTGGGAAAGAAGATATCGGGCAAGGATAAAAACTTCGTGAACTTCCAAAGACGAAAGAGGTAAAAATAGTGGAATTGAAACTTTTCTGAATCCATGAAGTTAATATCGACACAACGTTTCTTCTTGAGCTTGTGGTTGCGATATTGGTGAAAATTCTCGTAGGATCCACGATTGGAAAAAGATTTTTGGTAGATGCAGGGAATGATCGGTCGAGTGGCATCCTCCTTCAGTATCCGGTGAACTTTTAGCCTCGTTAGGAGATCGTTTCCTAGGTGTCATTAATTTAGATAAATAATTAAGGATTAATTAGGCACTTGAAACCATATATGCATAGTAAACCATATTCAATCCTATAATAATCAATAACTCAAGGGTTTTAAAATTTAAAACAAAGTTTGAAAACAAAATTTGTTAAAAAATTGAAAAAATGAAAAAATACGAACAAAAGATTTTACATTCGAATGAAAAATTTTGAATTTTTGAAAAACTTTAGAATTTTGAAAACCCATACATAAATAAAATATATTATATAAAAATATTGAATTTTAACAACCTAAAATCAAACGAAAATAAGAAATTTCAAAATTGCCTTGAGTAGAGATTTAGGAAGAAATTTGGATTTTCTGAGCACGATTCGTTGTAAGAACCTTAGGCTTGATGTTTTGATTGAAAATCATGAAGAAAATTTAATGTTTGTGCGAAGAAAATAGGAGAATGAGGGGGGTTTATTTATAGTGAAAATGGCTTAGGGTTTTGAGGATAAAAAATTTGCGTTTTAATTAGATTAGAATTAGATTTTCAGCCCTTAGAACACAACTGCCGCCATGCGTTTCGATACCCCATAAATTGAAAGGATTGTCAATTGTTTTGTTTTTGGTAATTGGTTGAATTTGCTAAAATCGAAAGAATTGGACAAATAACACAATGATTTAGAGTGGTTCGGCCACGCCTGTAACACCCGTTAATAATAAAAATAAATAAAAAAATATAATAGAATAAATAATAAAAATATTATTCGAGGTATTTAAACCCTTATACCATGTTGGAGTCCCATAAAAAAATTTAGATGTGAAACCAACTCTTATTCGAATCAAAAGAGAACTTTCAATCTCCCTTAAACCCTCGACCACCGCCGATCTTAGTCACTGATAATGCTCAAATCACTATCACTTTTTACACCTTTAATGGACAATAATCACTAAATCTACACCTACTTGAACCAATGCATGTGCTAAATGCAAGATAATTAGATATTCTGCTTTTGTAACATATAAACATAATATTTATAAAAAAGGCGAGTTTTACTATACTTATGTATCTGTGCAGGAAAAACTATTGCCGCGACAGCAACTAAGGCCGAGGTAGGACCTGATGCCGAGACAGCAGCTGAAGGAAAAGTACCGATATTGTAGGAGTAAACTAAGGCCACGCGGAAAAGAATCCTAGTTGGAGTAAACTTGGAAATATTTTATTTATGGACTTGACTTGTGTCCTACTCCAAGTTATACTCCTACTTAGGAAAGGTTTGACCTAGACCAAGCCTATATAATCCCTAGCTGTCCAAGGAAAAGAGAGGAGAGATTTCGGCACAAAAGCACTTAGCATCATAGAGAGCCGACTTCATCTTAGATTTTAGAATTCTCTTTTACTTTTTATTATGTTCTAAGTTTCTTTAGGCTTAGGTGAAGGTTGTAGAGTATTAGTGAGAAGAGATTGACTTTTGTTTCTTGTTTTAATGCAATAAAATATCAAGGTTTGCTTATTCTTTGCCATTCCTTGTTCTTGCATCCAAGGTCGAGAGAGAAGTTTGTGAGTAGTCCATTTATCTAATATCAAGAGAGTTAGATTCACGAAAGGAATAAGTACGGTGTTTCAACCGGGAAACACTAACTCGACCTAGAGATAGGTTAAGAGTTTCAGCGGCTAAAAGAAGTATGGGATTGGTTGGTGATTATAATTAATTCACGCCCAGAGATATCATCAAGGACTGGTCATCAACAGCACTTCGACTTAGAGATAAGCGGAGTCATCAAAGGACACTTTGCTGAAATTTGATAAAGTCTACCCAAGAGCAAGAGATTACCGCGGCGGACAAGCATCATCGCTGTCGGGGCAGTAATCTACAGTACTGCCGAGGCAGTGTTGTGCGATTGCATTGGATAGAAACAAGTCAATTGAATCCACTATACAACACAATTGGATCCTGGCCACTTCTTTAATCTGTTTATTCTCCTTTTATTTAGTTTTCTTTATTTAGTTTCATCAACCCCAATTTTACTTGTGTCTTTATTTTATTCCTTTTAGAGCAAGAAGATAAAAGAAGACATATTAAGTAGACCAATCCCTGTGGAGACTATATCTGATATACTTATCACTTTATTACTTGCGACGTGTTCACTTGCACAATTTGCGCACTTTTGACACGCAACAAGTTTTTGGCGCCGTTGCCGGGGATTGGCAACTAAATTTTGTTTTCTTTATTTTCTTGCTTTTTAATTTTTATTTTTTTGTACTTCAGTTTTTCTGGTGTATGACCAGGGCCAACCCAACTAACCCTTTGTACGAGCTAGATCCAGAGATCTAACGTACACGACAAAGGTTGAGGAGATAAATCCAAGGAGCTATGGCAGTCAATCAAGGAGATCAGAACTTACCTGCCGGCAATGGAGGCCTTCCGTCGCCGCCAATGCCGCGGCAGCTTATTGGCAGGGATTTCCTGGAGGAAGATTTAAATGGGTTAAATCCAGGAGTCGTTACACCAGAGATCGAAGCAACCCACTTTGATCTAAAACCTATCATGTTCAATATGCTCAACACTATTGGACAGTTTGGTGGGTCTATGACTGAAGATGCCAGGCAACACTCAAGTCATTCATGGAGATATGCAATTCATTCAAAATCCAAGGAGTCCATGAAGATGTTTTGAGACTGAAATTATTCCCCTATTCACTGAGGGATAGGGAAAAAGCTTGGTTAAATAGCATTCCAGCCAGATCTATTGGATCTTGGAGTGAACTCTTTCGTGATTTCATTACACGTTATAATCCTACTAATTTATATGATCGTATACGTAATGAAATTACTTCTTTTCGGCAGGCAGATGATGAACCTATGTATGAGGCATGGGAGCGCTATAGGGAGCTACTGCACAAGTGTCCTTTACATGGATTTCCCTTGTGGACACAAGTAACCATGTTTTACAATGCAACCAATGCCCCAACCAGGATGATGTTAGACGCATCTGCCAATGGAACACTCCTTGATAAAGCACCTGAGGAAGCTATTGAAATCCTGAACAAACTCGCCAAGAACGATTTTCAATTCCCTACATCGAGGCAAGGAGGAGTAAGACGCCAAGCCACAGTGAATGAGTTAGAAACATCCAATTCAGTGGCAACACAATTGACCTCTCTTACTAAGATGGTGCAAAACATGCAACTACAGCACAATACCCATGAGGTTAAGACCATAGATTTTTTCTGCAATTTATGTGGAGATAACCATAATTCTTCTGAATGTATGCAGATTCAAGAGTCTAGCCTTTATGTTGGAAATTACAATAGGAATAATATGATGTCTAACACATACAACCCATCATGGAAGAGGCATCCAAACTTCTCATGGAGTAATCCCAACAATGCCTTGAATCCAATTACTTAAACCCCAGGTTTCCAGCAACCCATGCAATATTTGTCGCCGCCGCAGGTCCAGCAACCACTGCCGCAGCAGCAGCCTGTAAATTCACTGGAAAATTCTCTTAAGGCCTTTATGATGAAAACAGAATCATACATGGCAGAAAAAAGTAACTTCATCAAAAGAACAGATGCATTCATAAATAGAACCAAGAGGCAGCAATTAAGGCACTGGAAACTCAGGTTGGGCAGTTTGCCTAGAACATAAACACTAGACCACAAGGAGGACTACCTAGCAATACTGAAGTTGCTAAGATAATGGACCATGAACAGTGCAAAGCAATCACTACTAGGAGTGGTCTACAACTAAAGGAGAAAGTAGGAAACCCAGCATACAATGTCCCACTAGAAGAACAAGAAAAAGAGGACTTGGATGTTGAACAAACGGATCATGTCACAACAGAAAGCACTGCCCCAGCAGAGCACTCGGCAGTACCTCGACCAGCTGCCGAGACAGATAAAAACCCAATGGTTCCAGGTATTAAATTCCAAACTAATGAAAACCTGGAAGAGATGAGACCACCACCACCTTTCCCACAAAGGTTGAAAAAGCAAAAACAAGATCATCAATTCAAAAAATTCTTAGATATTTTAAAGCAAGTCCACATCAACTTGCCATTTGTAGAGGCAATTGAACAAATGCCCAACTACGTTAAATTCTTGAAAGACATTGTGTCTAAGAGAAAGAGGCTTGGTGAGTTCGAAATAGTGGCTGCTACTGAAGGATGCATGGCAATGCTGCACAATCGCATGCCACCCAAACTGAAGGATCCTGGATGCTTTACGATACCTTGTGCAATGGGTAACCACTACGAAGGAAAGACCCTATGCGACCTTGGAGCAAGCATAAACCTAATGCCCAAATCTGTGTTTCAAAAGCTTGGAATAGGAAGGGCAAAACCCACAACGGTGATGCTCCAACTTGCGGATAGATCATATGTGCAACCTAAAAGAAAGATCGAGGACATATTGGTAAGAGTTGACAAATTTATTTTTCCCGCTGACTTGATTGTGAAGCAGATGACAATGCACCGATCATCTTGGGGAGACCTTTCCTTGCCACTGGACGCACACTCATAGATGTGGAAAAAGGAGAGTTGACAATGAGGGTTAATGACCAACAAGTCAAACTCAATGCTTTCCACAATTTGAAAAGATATGATGATGCAGAAGAGTGCAAAGTCCTCCACACCACAAATGCAGGCACCAAGATATCCTGTTTCAGCAGCAACTGCCTCGGCAGCATGTTAGGCAAAATATTGGGCAAGAAGATTAAGCCAGAAGAGGAGGAAACCAACAAGATAACACACTGTCCAGACATACAGGGTGCAATGAAGATCAAAACGAAAAGGGATGGACATGAAGTCAAAGAGAATGGCCAACATCTGAAACATCATTTTGGCGAACAAGAGATAATCACCTTAGGAGATGCATTTGCATGCACTCCCCCAGTGACATAATCTTTTTCCTCTAATTTTTTATATTATTAGGATTAGTTAGTTTAGAGCTAAATTTTTATTATATTTATCTTTAATTATTTTTCTTGTTTATGTTTAATTTTTAGGACAATAAGCAAGAATAAAGGAGAAATAGTTCACAGCAGGAAAAGTGCTGCCGGGGCAGAAAACAGTGTCAGTGCTGCAGTAGTCCCAACGGGAAGAATAGTGTAACGGCTAGTCTGCCGAAATTCCCGCCGCGGTAGTAAAAGCAACAACAGTAAAGGTTAAAACGGCTATCAAACGGCTAGTGGTTTAAACGGCTATAAGGCCGAGGCCTATATAAGAACTTCCTTCCTCTTGAACTATTCACTCTTGCATTCTTGATTTCTTTTGATTTACTTGCTAATCTCTTTCTCACAATACTCTCTGTCTATTTACAAGATTTCTCAGAATTTTTAGAACCTTTCCAAGAAACTCTCCAAGATCCTCAATTCTCCAATACTCATACATGGCTGCATACAATAGATTCACCCCAGCCATTGTTGAAGACCGTTTCAACAGGTCCTTCAATGCTCGGCAGCTATGGGAAGAACAAGGGTTCCAACACTCTGATGAGGAAAACTTTGGCATCGAACATTACTTGTTCGACAAGATCAAGTATCAAGATTGGGAGATCTTTTGCCTACAACCTACTCAGGCCAATGCCACCATCGTGCAAGAATTCTATGCACACGGTCCGAACAAGGACTCTCTTTATGTCCATTGCCGAGGCAGGCCTGTCAAACTTGATGCTGAAACAATCAACCTATTCTACGGCCTTACACCTGAACGTGACGTCCATGCTGAATTCATGGAGGAAATCACCAACGAAGATTATGAGCTGATAAAAGACGACCTCTGCTACGAGAATACTCATTGGGAAATCAGTGCCCATAGAGGATCGGTAGCAAGGCAAAATCTTAAGCCCGAGGCCAAGCTTTGGAGCACCTTTGTCAAAAGACGCTTTATCCCAATCTCCCATAATAGCACGGTGGACCGAAGGAGATTGGTGCTCATTCAATCCATCATCAACAAACGGAGCATCAATGTTGGAGAAATAATTTTAAAAGAGATGTATGAATGCGGTAAGAAAGATAGAGGACCTTTATATTTCCCTTGTTTAATTACTAGTATTTGTACTACTATAGGTGTACCAATGGCAGAAACGGATGAATTCACAGCCCATAGACGAGGGTGGAGTAGAGACTTCTGCCACAAAATCATGCAGATCACACAAGCAAAGCCAGTCCAGGCAACTCCTCAGCAGTTCACTGCTGACACAACTGACGGGGCCCAATACACGGCAGACATGCCTGACACTGCCCACACCAATGTCGTGGCAGACCCATACCAGGAGATACTTCAAAGGATGAAAGCTATGGATCTTAGGCAGCAACGATACATGGAGTATTAAAGGGACTTCAACAGCACACTTGCCCAAATGATGCTCCATAACTTTCCCAGCCAAGGGGTGCAGTTTCCAGAATTCCATACCAATATGTTCGTAACAGCTGCACCCTATATAGAGACAACTCCAGCTCTTGGAGGATCGAGGCCATTCTTCCCCACTAGCCTTCAGCAACAATTTCATGCTACTGGCCCATTCTAGGGCAGCAGACTCTACCGCGGCATCATCTGCCAGCAGACGACCATCAAAGAGGAGGGCAGTCTATCAGTAGAGATAGATACCTATGTACATCAAAGTTCAACCATTTCCGGGCCAAGCATTCACCATGCCTGGGCAGACGCAACAAATGAAGGCGGGACATACATCATGGTCACCGAGGAAATTGCCGAAGAAGAAGGAGAAGAAGTGAGCGCTCCAATGCAACGGACACCACCAACAAGAGTCCAGCCGCCACGACAAGCAAAAACTCAGCCATCGCCATCACCAAAGATGAAACAATCAGCAGCACGACCTAGAAAAATAATTGTGACCAACAGCTCTTCGGAGTCCCTTTAATTTTTTATGTTGCTGTTATATATCCTTACTTGTTTCCTTTTCAAATTTTGTTGCCTACTGTGTGCCCCTAATATAAGCATTGAGGATAATGCTTGGTTCGAGTTTGGGGGTGTAGATCCATTGCCGCGGCCCTACCATGAAAAGGAAGTATTTAAGTATTTTTTTTCAAAATTTTTATGTCCACCACCTTACTTGAATTATTGTCCATACTTCTGCAATGCTCTTCATCAGTATTGCCTTAGTTTATTCTTTTAAGGCTATAAAAAATTTTCTCTTTACCATTGCTAGGTCTTGTTAAGAAGGTTTAACCTTAGGATACTTAAGGAAGAAAACTTAGAAGCTTACTATAAGATGGATCCTAAAAACACTTTTGGGACTTGTTGGATTATAGGAATTCTTTTAATGAACTTAGGTGATAAAGACTTAGATTTTTTGGGAAAGTGACTAGAGGTGCCTATCACCGGCTCTAGGAATTACTCTTCTTCATGCTAGAGGTGCCCGAAATTGGCTCTAGTATGCTAAAAAGAATATCAAAAGAAAGAAGAAATCATTGATGAGAAAACACAATCCTTGAGGTGCCCGAAATTGGCTCAAGAAATTGTTGTTTTAAGAAGAGAACACTAAATCCAAGTCTACTTGTCTTGAACTTAGAGTTTGTCTAAGAAAGCCTTTAATCAAACTTGTCCACAAAAATGAACACACTCACTAAATCTTACAGTTTGTTTCTAGGTAAACCCTTGGGTAACCGAAAGGTTAAGGCTTAAGAATAGGTATAGTTATGGTGGGGAGAATAGATGAAAACATAAGACCAAGAGAGAGTAAGGTTTGCAAATTGATGGTTTGCATTGCTTGAGGACAAGCAATAGTTCGAGTTTGGGGGTGTGATAAGTACTCAACTCACTATCACTTTTTACACCTTTCATGGACAATAATCACTAAATCTACACCTACTTGGACCAATGCATGTGCTTAATGCGAGATAATTAGATATTCTGCTTTTGTAAAATATAAACATAATACTTATAAAAAAGGCGAGTTTTACTATACTTATGTATCTGTGCAGGAAAAACTATTGCCGCGACAACAACTAAGGCCGAGGTAAGACCTGATGCCGAGACAGCAGTTGAAGGAAAAGTAACGATATTGTAGGCGACTTGAAGAGAAAAATGAGCGGGACGTTTCTGCACAAGCAACACATGAATCGGAGCTGGGTAGCACATGGAAAGCCCAAGTCAAAGGCCACGCGGAAAAGAATCCTTGTTGGAGTAAACTTGGAAATATTTTATTTATGGACTTGACTTGTGTCCTACTCCAAGTTATACTCCTACTTAGGAAAGGTTTGCCCTAGACCAAGCCTATATAATCCCTAGCTGTCCAAGGAAAAGAGAGGAGAGATTTCGGCACAAAAGCACTTAGCATCATAGAGAGCCGACTTCATCTTAGATTTTAGAATTCTCTTTTACTTTTTATTATGTTCTAAGTTTCTTTAGGCTTAGGTGAAGATTGTAGAGTATTAGTGAGAAGAGATTGACTTTTTTATTATTCTTTTAATGCAATAAAATATTAAGGTTTGCTTATTCTTTGTCATTCCTTGTTCTTGCATCCAAGCTCGAGAGAGAAGTTTGTGAGTAGTCCATTTATCTAATATCGAGAGAGTTAGATTCACGAAAGGAATAAGTACAGTGTTTCAATCGGGAAACACTAACTCGGCCTAGAGATAGTTTAAGAATTTCAGCGGCTAAAAGAAGTGTGGTATTGGTTGGTGATTATAATTGATTCACGCCGAGAGGTATCATCAAGGAATGGTCATCATCAACACTTCTACTTAGAGATAAGTGGAGTCAGCAAAGGACACTTTGTCGAACTTTGATAAAGTCTACCCAAGATAAAGAGATTGTCGCGGTGGACAAGTATCATCGCTGTCGAGGTAGTAATCTGCAGTACTGCCGAGGCAGTGTTGTGCGATTACATTGGACAGAAACAAGTCAATTGAATCCACTATACAACATAATTGGATCCTAGCTACTTCTTTAATATGTTTATTCTCCTTTTATTTAGTTTTCTTTATTTAGTTTCATCAACCCCAATTTTACTTGTGCCTTTATTTTATTTCTTTTTTTAGAGCAAGAAGACAAAAGAAGACATATTAAGTAGACCAATCCCTATGGAGACGATATCCGATATACTTATCACTTTATTACTTGCGACGTGTTCACTTGCACAATTTGCGCACTTTTGACACGCAACAGTCACCATCGCGTTGTGGCCATAACCGTCGCCACCAACGTGTGCGTGTCCTCCTCCCGATCTGAACCCCTCCCCTCACTCGTCGGTTGGCTTCTCTGATCGCCGAGAATCGAACCAAACAGGTTTGTCAGATCTAGGGTTTAAAACCCTTTTTGTTTTCATCGAATCCGGCCATCAATCGATGCCGGTTAGGCGCATCGTCAGTCGTCCCGAGTTCCCTGTGTCCAGGCGAGCAAAACCCCTCCTTCATCATCACCATTGTTCGTCGTTTGATCCCTCGTCGGAGTGAAGGACAGTTTCGATAGTAAGGTTTTTGTTCAAGCCTTTCGAGTTGTTTTTCCGGTTTTTGGTTTATTGGTTGGATGATTAAGTGTTTCTGGTGTAATTTCTAAGTCGAAGAGGTGTTTTCCGACCGTTTAGGGCCGCACGTGACCTCCACGCACCGTCGGGGAGATTTTCATCCGCCCTAGACGGTGGCCTGGAGTCGGACGGTCCAAACCAGCCTAAAACCAGTCCGAACCATCCTAACCGGTCAAACCGAGCTGAACCAGTCCCGAACCGGATTGGTCAACCCCTAACCAGACCCGTTAACTAGATCCGACCCATTGAGCGACCCGGCCCATTGACCATTGACTGTGACATCAACGTTGACTGCTGATGTCAGTGTGACGTCAACGTTGACTGCTGACGTCAGCGTTGACTTTGAACCAAAAAGTCAAAATTTTCAAAAAACCCTATTTTATGTTTTTCGATGTCCTGAGTCCATCCGTGAAGTCCGTTTCTCAAAATTCGAACCCGAAAGCCTCCAAATTAGACTTTAAAGTATCCATTCAAACTTTTCTTCTAAGTTAAGTTAAGTCTAGAGTTTTATTTAAAATTTAATATCAATACATCTTTGTTTGTAGGATCTCATAGTTCTCCCGATCGTGTACCGACCCAGCCCAGTTCCTCCCGTTTTGACCGATCCCGAGATTCGATCGTAACTTGTATGTTTCTAATACCCAGTGAATAATCAATTCAGTATTTAACTCCAGTATTAATAAATTATATCTTGTATTTTAGGGTCCAATAGTGCTACAGAGCGAGGCTCGAACGCCCAATAGACCACCTGTCTGTTCCTGTCATTTGAGGTGTGTTCCTTGTGTGCTATATAACCGTATGTTACTTGATAAGTGCTCAACTCACTATCACTTTTTACACCTTTTATAGGCATTAATCACTAAATTTACACCCACTCGAACCAATGCATGTACTTAATGTGATATATTTAGAAGTTATGCTTATAAAGATAATATTTACAGAAAAGGCAAGTTTTATCGCATTTTTATATCTGTGCAGGAGAAACAAGTGCCGCCGTAGCAACACGGCCAAGGCAGGACCTGATGCCGAGGCAGTAGCTGAGAGCCAGGAAGCAATATTGTAGGCGATCGGGAGAGAAAAATCCAAGGGACGCTTCTGGACATAAAGCACATGGATCGGAGCTGGTTAGCATGAGGAAAGCCCAAGACAAGGCCACGCAGGAAAGCCTCTTAGTTGAATTAAACTTGGAAATATTTTATTTATGTACATGACTTGTTCCCTACTCCAAGTTATATTCTACTTAGGAAAGATTTGCCCAAGCCTATATAAGACCTAGCCGTCCAATGTATAGGGATATACCAAGAGAGCCGATTCATAGAGAGTTTACCCTAAGACTCAATGTTTTCTTTCTCTCAAATCATGTTCTAAGTTTTCTTAGGGTTTAGGTGAAGGTTGTTTAGTATTTGTGAGAGGAGATTGTACTTTGTTCTTTGTTTCAATGCAATAAAACTATCAAGGTTTGCTTATCCTTTGCTATTCTTTGTTCTTTGTTTCAATGCAATAAAACTATCAAGGTTTGCTTATCCTTTGCTATTCTTTGTTCTTGCATTCAAGCTCGGGAGAGAAGTTTGTAAGTAATCCATTTATCTAGACTCGGGAGAGTTATATTCACGAAATGGGTAAGTAAGGTGTTTCAATCGCGAAATACTAACTCGGCCTAGGGATAGGTTAAGAGTTTCAGCGGCTAAGAGAAGTGTGAGATTGGTTGGTGAGTATAATTGATTCACGTCGGGAGGTATCATCAAGGACTAGTCATCAATAGTACTTCGACTTAGGGATAAGCGGAGTCACCCAAGGACACTTTGCCGAACTTTGGTAAAGTCCAACCACGAGCAAGGGATTGCCGCGGCGGACAGTATCGTCGTTGCCAAGGCAGTAATCTGCAGTGCTGCTGAGGTAGTGATATACAATTGCAATTGATAGAGACAAGTCAATCAAATCCACAATACGACGCAACTGGATCCTGACCTCTCTCTCTATTAATCAAATATCATTCTTTTACTTGTTTTTTTTTATTTCAATTTATTTAGTTTCAACCAAACCCAAATTACTTGTGTTTTTATTTCTTTTTTACAGAACAAGAAGACGAAGAAGACATATTAAGTATACCAATCCCTGAGGAGACGATACACGATAATACTTATCACTTTATTACTTGCGATGCGTCTACTTGCACTAATCGCACACTTTTGACACGCGGCAAGTTTTTGGCGCCATTGCTGGGGATTGGCAACTAAATTTTGTCTTCTTTATTTTCTTGTTTTTAGTTATTTTTACTAACATATTTTCTTTTTCTTTTTTTTTTAAATTATAGGTGTGTTTTAAGTTGAAGGATTTTCAAGATGCAAGGAGAAAGAAAGAAATCTATTCAGGAGTTGATGTTGGAAGATATGAATCGAGCCAATCAAGAATTTCTTAGATTACATGATGATTATCTATGCCAACCAAGAGCAACCCAACAAGTTTATGCCTGGACAAATTTTTGTTTTAGTTGTGGAGATGATCATTTGGTTATCAATTGTCCATACAGTACTGGAACATATGGACACATAGAGTACCATAGATGGAACCAACAACAAAATCCTTCATGGTATGATCAAAACGCTCAAAATGTTTTTTACCATGACAATTTTATTGATGTTACAGATATGTCATGGCAATATAATTCTTCTCAAGAGTATCCAAATTCATTTGAGGAAACATTGAAAGCATCAATGGCTAGAATTAAAGAATTAATGATAGAGCAATCAAGGCTATTGGATGCACATATAGCTAGATTGGATACACCCTTGAAGGATTCAGACAATCAATTGCAGAGATCCATATATGCCATGGATAACATGACCCAACAATCAATCCTTAGGGATACTGAAATCCCAACACTAGAGAACAAAGAGGGAATTCCGGAACCTCCGAATCTAGAATATGTTGATGAGAAAGAATTTCAAACATTGGATGAGTCTATAGAAATAATTGTCACAGCAATGGAGAAGCCTGAACAGGCAAATGTCACGACACCATTCAATGAGGCTGATGAGAGTAATGCTATAGAAAATTCTTAGGAGTCTGATTCTTAGGATGTCACATCAGCACTGATGCTGAAAAAGGAATCTAAGGACTACTCTCACTCATAGTTGCCTGGGCAATTACATGACGACACGCTCGACCAACAAGATGACAATACCGTGATAATGGAATATGAGAAGGTAATGATTGAACCTTTTGAATTCTTTAAAAACTCATCTCTTCCATTGCAGGTATCTTCCGAGGAGTCAACATTACAAGATTTGAAGTCATCACAAATAGGATATGATTATTTGGAAGATGATATTTTAACTGTGATAATTCCATCTAATAGTAGCTCTAAACCAAAATCTCTATTGATGGAGATTTTTTAGAAGCATAAAGAACAATGTGGGTTGATTCTTGAAGACTTCAAGAAAGATGATTCTTCATTTGACGTACACAGAATTTTGCCAAAGGATTGCCACGGCAATTGGCTAGCACAACAATTGCCTCGACAACAAAGGCTATATCCAACCATTCTGAAAGTCAACAAGAATGAGGTAATTAAATGGTTGGATATTGATATAATTTTTTCTAACGAGATATTCATACTTTCAGGAATAATATCAAGTTGGAGGATAGGCATGGACTACAAAAGAACACAAACGGAAGACACCTCCACCATGATAGCACAAATGGGAGTATCCGTACCCGCATTAACCCATATCTTTTTGAATAGAATTGTCACTCGATGGAGGGTGCAGATGAACTATAAGAAATATCGGAAACAACCCTCCATAAGTTTTCTTTATATTCTTATTTTATATTAATTTTCTCTTTTATTTTATTTGGTATTTTCATGAATTCTCTTAATTATGGTGTTTAGGAATAATTATCTTCTCATTACTTGAATGTTTCTTTCTTTATTGATGTTTATCTTTTTAGTTTAGGATAATAAGCAAGAATAAAGGAGAAGTAGTTCATAGCAGGAATTCTGTTGAGGCAGAAAACAGTGTTAGAGCCGCAGCAGTTTCAACGGGCTGAACAATGTAACAGCTAGTCTGCCGAGATATCTGCCGCGGCAGAAAAGGAAACGGCAGTAAAGACTAACAGCTACAAAACGGCTAGTGGTTCAAACGGTCACAAGGCCGAGGCCTATATAAGTAACCCCTTCCTCTTGAACTATTCACTCTTGCTTTCTTGTTTTCTTTAGAATACTCAACAATCTTGCTCTCACAATACTCTTTGTCTAACCTTGTTAAAATTCTCAAAATTCTTTCAAGAAAATACCCAAGAACTCAATCTCTCAAAATCTTTATGGCCACCTACAAGCACTTTGCCCCGGCCAATGTTGAAGACCGCTTCAACAGGTCTTTCATTGCCCGACAGTTGTGGGAGGAACAAGGGTTCCAACACTCGGATGATGAAATTATGGAATCGAGCACTATCTGTTCGACAGGATCAAGTACCAAGATTGAGAAATCTTTTGCCTCCAACCTGCCCAGGAAAACGCTACCATCGTGCGGGAATTCTATGCGCACGGGCCATGCAAAGACTCCCTCTTTGTCCACTGCCGAGGCAGGCCTTTCCAGCTTGATGCCGAGACCATAAACCAATTCTACGGCCTCACACCTGACCATGATGTACATGCTGAATTCATGGAGGATATCACTGCCGAGGATTATGAGTTGATCAAAGACGACCTTTGCTACACGAATACTCCATGGGAAACTGGTGCCCATAGAGGATCTGTAGCAAGGCAGAGCGTAAAGCCCGAGGCCAAGCTTTGGAACACCTTTCTCAAGAGACGCCTCCTCCCCACATCCCACAATAGCACAGTGGACCGAAAGCGATTGATGCTCATCCAATCAATCATCAAAAAAAGGAGCATCAACGTTGGAGAGATCATCCTACGCGAAATTTACGAATGTGGTAAAAAGGATAGAGGACCATTATATTTCCCTTGTTTGATCACTGGTTTGTGTGTTGCTGCAGGTGTACCAATAGAAGACACGGACGAATAAACTCCCCAAAGGCGTGGATGGACCAAAGACTTTTTCCACAAATTTATGCAGATCACGCAGGCGGAACCAGTCCAAGCAACGCCTCAACAGTTCACTGTTGATACTGCTGCCGGGGCCCAGTACACGGCAGACATGCCAGACACTGCCCACACCTCTGCCACAGCAGACCCGTACCAGGAGATACTACAAAGGATAACAACAATGGATCTTAGGCAACAGAGATACATGGAGTATCAAAGAGACTTTAATGGCACACTAGCCCAAATGATGCTCCATGCCTTTCCAGACCAAGGGGCGCAATTTCCAGAATTTCCAAGTAACATGTTTGTCACAGCCGCCCCCTATACCGAGACTACACCAGCTCTAGGAGGAACGAGACCATTCTTCCACACGGGCCCTCAACCACAGTTTCATGCTGCCGGCCCATCTAGGGCAGCAGACTCTACCGCAGCATCATCTGCCAGCAGAAGACCATCAAAAAGGAGGGCAATCTTCAGCACTCCACCATGATCCCCCATCATCATGGGCAGTCTATCAGCAGAGATAGATGCCTATGTACATCAGAGCTCAACCGCTGCCGGACCTAGTACACACCATACCGGGGCAGCCGCAGCAAATGAAGGTGGAACGGACATCATGATCACCGAGGAGATTGCCAACGTGAAAGAAGGAGAAGAAGTGGATGCTCCAATGCAATGAACACCACCCACAAGAGTCCAACCGCCCCGGCAAGCAAAAGCTCAGCCATCGCCCTCACCAAGAACGAAGCAATCAACAGCACGACCCCGTAGAAAAATTGTTACAAGCAGCTCTTCGGAGTCTCTTTAAATTTTTCATATATTCAATTTTAATTGTTGTTTGTTTCTAGATATGCTGCTTATTTCTTTCATATTTTTGTTGCCCACTATTCTCTTCTAATATAAAGCATTGAGGGCAATGCTTGGTTCGGGTTTGGGGGTGCAGATCCACTGCCGAGGCAGCAATTTACTGCCGAGACCATGCCAAAAAAAAGGGAGTATCTAAGTGAATTTTTTTTTAAAATTTTTCTCATACTCCCCGCCTTACTTGAATCAATTGCCTATACTTTTGCACTGCTTATAATCAGTATTGCCTTAGTTTATTCTTTAAGGCTATAGAAATCTTTCTCCTTACCATGATTAGGTCCTGTTAAGAAGGTTTAACCTTAGGATACTTAAGGATGAAAACTTAGAAGCTTACTATAAGATGATTTTTTAAACACTTTTGGGACTTGTTGGATTATAGGAATTCTTTTAATGAACTTAGGTGATAAAGACTTAGATGTTTGGGAAAGTAACTAGAGGTGCCTGTCACCGGCTCTAGGAAGTACTATTCTTCATGCTAGAGGTGCCCGAAATTGGCTCTAGTATGCTATGAGGAATATCAAAAAGAAAGAAGAAATTATTGATGAGAAAAACACAATCCTTGAGGTGCCCGAAATTGTCTCAAGAATTGGTTGTTTAGAAAAGAAGAGAACACTTAAACCCAATTCTACTTGTCTTGAACTTAGAGTTTATCTAAGAAAGCCTTTAATCAAACTTGTCCACAAAAATGCACACACCCACCAAATCTTATAGTTTGTTTCTAGGTAAACCCTTGGGTAGCCGAAAGGTTAAGTCTAAAGAATAGGCATAGTTATGGTGGGGAGAATAGATGGAAACATAAGACCAAAAGAGAGTAGAGTTTGGCAAATTGATGGTTTGCATTGCTTGAGGACAAGCAATAGTTCGAGTTTGGGGGTGTGATAAGTGCTCAACTCACTATCACTTTTTACACCTTTTATAGGCATTAATCACTAAATTTACACCCACTCGGACCAATGCATGTACTTAATGTGATATATTTAGAAGTTATGCTTATAAAGATAATATTTACAGAAAAGACAAGTTTTACTGCATTTTTATATCTATGCAGGAGAAATAAGTGCCGCGGCAGCAACACGGCTGAGGCAAGACTTGATTCCGAGGCAGCAGCTGAGAGCCAGGAAGCAATACTATAGGCGATCGGAAGAGAAAAATCCAAGGGACGTTTCTGGACATAAAGCACATGGATCGAAGCTAGCTAGCATGAGGAAAAGCCCAAGACAAGGCCACGCGGGAAAGCCTCTTAGTTGAATTAAACATGGAAATATTTTATTTATGTACATGACTTGTTCCCTACTCCAAGTTATATTCTACTTAGGAAAGGTTTGCCCTAGGCCAAGCCTATATAAGACCTAGCCGTCCAATGTATAGGGATATACCGAGAAAGTCAATTCTTAGAGAGTTTACCCTAAGACTCAATGTTTTCTTTCTCTCAAATCATGTTCTAAGCTTTCTTAGGGTTTAGGTGAAGGTTGTTTAGTATTTGTGAGAGGTTATTGTACTTTGTTCTTTGTTTCAATGAAATAAAACTATCAAGGTTTGCTTATCCTTTGCTATTCTTTGTTCTTGCATTCAAGCTCGGGAGAGAAGTTTGTAAGTAATCCATTTATCTAGACTCGGGAGAGTTATATTCACGAAATGGGTAAGTAAGGTGTTTCAATCGCGAAATACTAACTCGGCCTAGGGATAGGTTAAGAGTTTCAGCGGCTAAGAGAAGTGTGAGATTGGTTGGTGAGTATAATTGATTCACGCCGGGAGGTATCATCAAGGACTAGTCATCAACAGTACTTCGACTTAGGGATAAGCGGAGTCACCCAAGGACACTTTGCCGAACTTTGGTAAAGTCCAACCACGAGCAAGGGATTGCTGCGGCGGACAGTATCGTCTTTGCCAAGGCAGTAATCTGCAGTGCTGCTGAGGTAGTGATATACAATTGCATTGGATAGAGACAAGTCTATCAAATCCACAATACAACGCAACTGGATCTTGACCTCTCTCTCTATTAATCAAATCTCATTCTTTTACTTAGTTGTTTTATTTTAATTTATTTAGTTTCATCCAAACCCAAATTACTTGTGTTTTTATTTCTTTTTACAGAACAAGAAGACGAAGAAGACATATTAAGTATACCAATCCCTGAGGAGAGGATACACGATAATACTTATCACTTTATTACTTGCGATTGTTTCCACTTGCACTAATCGCGCACTTTTGACACGCGATATTAATGTTTTACGTTTTAAACGAACCAAGGATATGCACTTGACTGTTTTCTTATATTTACATAAATATTTATTTTAAATCTTAAGAATGATCATTTTATGTTTTTACTATATGCCTGATATATGTCTTGTATGATACCTCCTGATTGATGTATACATGTTGCTTGATAAATTTTCGATACTATTATCATGAATATTGCCATTATTACATGCCTGTCATTTTAGAATTGGGATGATGTGTAGTGTCTAAGATTCAGTTCAGCCTTGATCCATCTGGTAATTCTGCCTATTTACGGTTCCTAACTTCATTTAGGGTAATTCCGTCTGTTATCGGTTCCCGTACTTCAGTTAGGGTAATTTCGCCTGTTCCCTAAGATAATTCCTTAGGTCGGTACCTTCGCCTTAATGGGCTTGGGTTAATGCTTGTATCAGATACTGTTCTGGAGAACTATATCTAGGAGTTCGGTTGGAGGGTAACATAACATGCATATACATGACCTGATTTTCTATTATTACTGTTTATTGATTTTACTCGTACTTTTATTTGCACTGTTGGAACACACTAGACTCCATAGCTCATACTTGTTTTCTTTCCTCTTTCAGGTATTCGTAGATAGGCATCCCGGATTTGGCACTAGGAGGATATACACACTATTTGGTTACACTTTGATGTAATATTTTAAATTTATCCAGTTTACGTTTAAGGTGACATGTGCTTATATTTTATTATTGGTGGTTTAAACGTATTATTTTTTATTGGTTTTGCGAATTATTCTGCGAACAATGTTTTCCAGACACCTTGTTTTGGTGGCACTTTACACATTTTTAGTGATATTCAACATTTATCTTTTATTCTTACAAGTTATTTGATTTTCTTGCAATTTTATTTATAAATAAAGAACAATGTGACCACTCTAGTCGGGTTTCCTGTTGCGTGTAAAAAGAGTGCGCAAATAGTGCAAGTGTACACGTCGCAAGTAATAAAGTGATTAGTATCGAGTATCGTTTCCACAGGGATTGGTGTACTTAATATGATTTCTTTTCTCTTCTCGCTTTGTAAAAGAAATAAAAGACACAGATTAATTTAGTTGTTTTGAAAACTAAAATAACTGAAATTCTAACCTATCCCTAGGCAGAACTGTAGTTTCCTGCCTTGACAATGAAGACCAGCGTCCGCCGCAGCAATCCCTTGCTCTTGGCTGGACTTCTTCAAGGTTCGGCAAAGTGTCCTTGGATGACTTCGCTTATCCCTAAGTCGAAGTACTATTGATGACTAGTCCTTGATGATACCTCCCGGCATGAATCAATGATAACCACCAACCAATCTCACACTTCTTTTAGCCGCTGAAACTCTAACCTATCCCTAGGCCGAGTTAGTATTTTCCAGCTAGAAAAATACCGTACTTATTCCTTTCGTGAATCCAACTCTCCCTATATTGGATAAATAAATCTCTCACAAACTTCTCTCTCGAGCTTGAATACAAGATCAATGAATGGCAAAGAATAAGCAAACCTTAATATTTTATTGCATAAAATAAGAAAACAAAGTTCAATCTTCTCTCACAAATACTCAACAACCTTCACCTAAACCCTATGAAAATTTAGAACATAATTGAAACAAAGAAAACTCTAAAAATCTATGGAGTATGTTATGTTTTCTCCTTGGACGACTATGGTTTATACAGGCTTGGCCTAGGGTAAACCTTTCCTAAGTAGTAATACAACTTGGAGCACAAGTCAAGTACATAAATAAAATATCTATTTTATTTCCAAGTTTATTCCTACAAGGATTCTTATCCCGCGTGATCTTTGACTTGGGCTTTTTACTTGTTTCCCAGCTCCGATCCTTGTGCTGCTTGTCCAGAAACGTCCACCTCATTTTTCTCTTCAGCTCGCCTACAATATCGTTACTTGTCCTTCAGCTGCAGCCGCGGCCTCAGGTTCTACCCCAGCATAAATCTCTGTCGCGGCATCAGATCTTCTTGCAAATACACAACGGTGCCTGTTGCGTGTCAAAAGTGCGCGTTTAGTGCAAGTGGACACATCACAAGTAATAAGTGATAAGTATTTTATCGAGTTATCGTCTCCTTAGGGACCGATATTCTTAATATACTTTCTTCACCTTCTTGTTCTGTAGAAAAAGTAAAGAACACAAGTGAGTTGATTTGATTTATCGAAACTAAAATAACTAAATAAAAATAAAGGATCGAAATAGTAGAGAGATGGGCTAGGATCCAGTTGCGTCGTATTGCGGAATTGATTGACTTGTCTCTGTCCAATGCAATCGTATGTCACTGTCTCGGCAACACTGCAGTTTACTGCCTCGGCAGCAACAATACTGTCTGCCGCGGCAATCCCTTGCTCATGGGCAGACTTTACCAAAGTTCGGCAAAGTGTCCTTGGATGACTCCACTTATCCCTAAGTCAGAGTGTTGTTGATGACTAGTCCTTGATGATACCTCCCGGCGTGAACCAAGTATACTCACCAACCAATCTCACACTTCTTTTAGCCGCTGAAACTCTTAACTTATCCCTAGGTTGAGTTAGTATTTCGCGATTGAAACACCGTACTTACCCCTTTCATGAATCTAACTCTCCCGAGCTTAGATAAATGGATGATTCACAATATCCTCTCCCGAGCTCAATTGTAAAAACAAAGAATAACAAAGGATAAGCAAAGCTTGATAACTTTATTGCATTGAATCAAAGACAAAGTACAATCTCCTCTCACAAATACTCGACAACCTTCACCTAATCCCTAAGAAGGTTTAGAACATAATGGAGAGGAAAGAAACAAGAGTAGAAGTCGGCTCTCTCCCTAGGTATTCCGTCTATTGTACATTGGGTGGCTAGGTCCTTATATAGGCTAGACCTAGGGCAAACCTTTCCTAAGTAGAATACAACTTGGAGTAGGGAACAAGTCAAGTACATAATTAAATATATTTCCAAGTTTATATTCGGTTAAGGGGCTTTCCCGCGTGGTCTTCCTTTGGGCTTTTCCTTATGCTAGCCAGCTCCAATTCATGGGCTTCAAGTCCATACACGTTCCTTGGATTTTTGTCTTTCCGTCGCCTATAGTCTTGCTTCCTGTCTTTCTGCTGTTGCCTCGACATCAGGTCCTGCCTCGGCCTTGTCCCTGCTGCGGCACTGGTTCTCCTACACAGATATGAAAATGCAGTAAAACGTGCCTTTTTATATAAATATTATCTATATGAGTATAACTTCTAAATATATCACATTAAGCACATGCATTGGTCCGAGTGGGTGTATATTTGGCGATGAATGCCCATAAAAGGAGTAAAAAGTGATAGTGTGTTGAGCACTTATCACACCCCCAAACTCGAACTATTGCTTGTCCTCAAGCAATGCAAATCATCAATTTGCCGAACTCTACTCTCTCTTGGTCTTACATGTCCATCTATTCTCCCCACCATAACTAGGCCTATTCTTAAGCCTTAACCATTCGGTTACCCAAGGGTTTATCTAGAAACAAACTATAGGAATTGTGAGTGTGTGCGTTTTTGTGGACAAGTTGATTAAAGGCCTTCTTAGATAATTTCTAAGTTCAAGACAAATAGACATTGGTTAAGTGTTCTCTTCTTTTTCAAACCCCAAATCTTGAGCCGGTTTCGGGCACCTCAAACACTTGTGTTTTTCTTTTCACTAAATTTCTTCTTTCCTTTTTATATTCCTTAAAACATACTAAAGCCAATTTCGGGCACCTCTAGCATGAAGAAGAGACTTTCTAGAGCCGGTGGTAGGCACCTCTAGTAATTTTCCAAAAATCTAAGTCTTTATCACCTAAGTTCATTAAAAGAATTCTTATAATCCAACAAGTCCCAAAAGTGTTTAAAGTTTAAAGTTCTCCCTATAGTAAGCTTCTAAGTTTTCATCCTTAAGCATCCTAAGGTTAAGCCCTCTTAACATAACCTAAACATGGTAAGGAGAAAGATTTTTATAGCCTTAAAGAATAAACTAAGGCAATATTGATGATAAGTAGTGCAAAAGTGTAGGTAGTTAATTCAAGTAAGGCGGGGAGTATAAAAATTTTCAAAAAAATCACTGGAATACTCCCTTTTTGGCAAGGCCGCGGCAGTAGATTGCTGTCGTGGCAGTGAATCTGCACCCCAAACTCAAACCAAGCATTGTCCTCAATGCTTTATATTTGAAGAAATAAACGGCAAAACAGAATATGAATCATAAGCAACAAGTAAAAACAGTAAAAGCAATTTATATTTGAATAAGGGACAAAGATATTTAAAGCGACTCCGAAGAGCTGCTTGTAACAATTTTCCTCCTCGGCCTAGCTGCCGATTGCTTTGTCCTTGGTGAAGGCGATGGTTGTGCCTTTGCTTGCCGGGGCGGTTGGACTCGAGTGGGTGGTGTCCTTTGCATCGGGGCTTCTACCTCCTCTCCATCTTCTACATCAGCCATCTCTTCGGTTAGCATCACGTCTGTTCCTCCTCCTATTGACGTGGCTCCTCCGATGTGGTGTGTACTTGGTCCGGCTGCGGTGGAGCTTTGGTGCACATAAGCATCTATCTCGGCTGATAGACTGCCCATGATGATTGGTGATCGTGGTGGAGTGTTGAAAACGGCCCTCCGGTAGGATGGCCTTCTGCTGACAGACGAGGCCGCGGCAGAATCCGCTGCCCTAGATGGGCCGGCAGCCTGGTATTGGGGCTGAGGGTCCGCATGGAAGTACGGCCTTGGTTCTCCCGGGGCTGGTGTAGTCTCGGTGTAAGGTGCGGCTGTGACGAACATGTTGCTTGGGAACTCCGGAAATTGTGCTCCTTGGTCCAGGAAGGCGTGCAGCATCATCTGGGCTAAGGTGCCATTGAAGTCCCTTTTGTACTCCATGTACCGTTGTTGTCTAAGGTCCATTGCTGCCATCCGTTGCAAGATCTCTTGGTATGGGTCTGCTGCGGCAGAGGTGTGGGCAGTACCAGGCATGTATGCCATGTGCTGGGCCCCGGCAGCAGTATCGGCAGTGAACTGCTGCGGCATTGCTTGGACAGGCTCTGCTTGTGTGATCTGCATGACTTTGTGGCAGAAGTCCATGGTCCATCCTCGTCGTGGGGGCGTGTATTCGTCCGTTTCTTCAATGGGTACACCTGCAGAAACACATACACCCGTAATCAAGCAAGGGAAATACAATGGTCCCCTATCTTTTTTACCGCACTCGTGAATTTCCCTTAGGATAATTTCTCCAACGTTGATGGTCCTCTTGTTGATGATGGATTGGATAAGCACCAATCTCTTGCGATCCACCGTGCTATTGTGTGATGTTGGGATGAGGCGTCGTTTGACGAAGATGTTCCACATCTTGGCCTCCGGCTTTAGGCTTTGTCTTGTTACGGATCCTCGATGGGTACCGGTTTCCCATGGGGTGTTCCCGTAACAAAGATCGTCTTTAATGATTTCATAGTCCTCGGCAGTGATATCTTCCAAGAATTCGGCGTGGATATCACTGTCTAGGGTGAGGCCGTAGAAATTATTGATCGTCTCGGCATCGATCTGGATTGGCTTGCCGCGACAGTGAACGAATAGGGAGTCTTTGCTGGGCCCATGAGCGTAGAACTCCGGCACGATCGTGGCGTTTGCCTGGGCAGGTTGCAAACAGAAAATTTCCCAATTCTGGTACTTAATTCTGTCATAGAGGTAGTGTTCAATGCCGTAGTTCTCTTCGTCCGCATGTTGGAAACCTTGCTCTTCCCAAAGTTGCCTAGCGATGAAAGATCGGTTGAATCGATCTTCAACGTTGGTTGGGGCGAATCTTTTATATGTTGCCATCAAGATAGAGAGATGTGAGTTCTTGGAGGTTTTTCTTGAAGAGAATCTGGAGATTTTACAAGAATTAGTAGGCAGAGAGTAATGTGAGAGAGAGATTGTTATGAATACTAAAGAAAACAAGAAAGTAAGAGTGAATAGTTCAAGAGGAAGGAGTTTCTTATATAGGCTTCAGCCTTGTGACCGTTGAAGCCACTAGCCGTTTGTAACAGTTTCCTTTTCTGCCGTTTCCTTTTTCTGCCGCGGCAGGAATCTCGGCAGACTAGCCGTTACACTGTTCTGCCCGTTGGGACTGCTGCGGCCCTGACACTGTTTTAATGCCTCGACAGAGTTCCTACTGTGAACTACTTTTCTCTTATTCTTGCTTATTAACCTAAAAAAGATAAAACACACGGAAAGAGAAAATACTTAAAGCAAAAATAATTAGAAAAATAAAAATAAACAACTAACTCTAATATAATAATAAAGAAAAGGGGAGAGGTCATGTTACTGGTGGAGAGCATGCAAATGCATCTCCCAAAATTATTCTCTCTCTTAGGCCCAAATTATGAATCGGTTGTGGGCCACTCCATTTTGCTGTCTAGCCATCCATATTGGATTTAATCTTCTTGCCGAATATTCTGCCGAGCAAACTGCCCAGGTAGGATATCTTATTATCTACTGTGTGAATAGCCTTGCACTCCTCTGGATCATCATACTTCTTTAAATTGTGGAATGCGTTGAGTTTGACTTGTTGGTCATTGACCCGCATTGTCAACTCTCCTTTTTCCACGTCAATTAGAGTGCATCCAGTTGCTAGAAAGGGTCTTCCAAGGACGATCGGTGCATTCTCATCTGCTTCACAATCAAGGGCAAGGAAGTCGGCAGGAAAAATAAACTTGTCAACTCTTACCAGTATGTCCTCGATTTTGCGTTCAGGTTGCACATAGGATCTATCCGCTAGTTGGAGCATCACTGTTGTAGGTTTCGGCCTTCCAATTTCCAGTTTTTGAAAGACGGATTTGGGCATGAGGTTTATGCTGGCTCCAAGGTCGCATAGGGCCTTACCTTCATAGCTCTTACCTATCGCACAAGGTATAGTAAAGCAACCAGGATCTTTTAACTTTGGTGGCATGCGGTTATGCAGCATTGCCATGCATCCCTCGGTAGCAGCCACTGTCTCAAACTCACCTATTCGTTTCCTCTTTGACACCATGTCCTTTAAGAACTTGGCATAGTTGGACATTTGTTCAATAGCTTCAACGAAAGGTATGTTGATGTGGACTTGCTTCAAGATGTTGAGGAATTTCTTGAATTGCTGGTCCTGTTTTTGCTTTTTCAACCTTTGTGGGAAAGGTGGTGGTAGTCTCATATCCTCCAGGGTTTCTTTAGTTTGAAGTTTTATACCTGGCAGCACTAGAGTTGTTGCTGGCCCGGCAGGCTGCTCAGGAGCTGTTGTGCTCTCTGCCGGGGCAGTGTTGTCGGCTTCAGTTTGCTCGGCCTCTTCTCTTGCTTGATCCGCTGATTGAATTTGGCTTTCTGGGATCTTTTCCTTCAGCTGTAGACCACTCCTAGTAGTGATTGCCTTGCACTGTTCATGGCTCATTACCTTAGCAACTTCAGTATTGCTAGGTAGGCCTCCTTGTGGTCTAGTGTTTATGCATTGAGCAAACTGCCCAACCTGAGTTTCCAGCGTTTTTATGGCCGCTTCTTGATTTTGCAACCTCATCTCAGTTCTATTCATGAAGGCATCTGTCCTCTTGATGAAATTACTATTTTCTGCCATGTATGACTCAGTTTTCATCATGAAGGCCTTTAGCGTGTTCTCCAATGAACTTACCGGTTGCTGCGGCATCGGCTGCTGGACTTGCTGCTGCGGCATCGGTTGCTGATATCCCGAAGGTTGGGTGATTGGGTTTAAGGCATTGTTAGGGTTACTCCATGATAAGTTTGGATGCCTCTTCCATGAGGGGTTATATGTGTTGGACATCACATTGTTACGGTTGTAGTTCCCAACATACATACCAGTTTCTTGATTCATGCAATCAGAGGAACTGTGGTTACCTCCACATAGGTCACAATATGAATCAATTACCTTGACCTCATGGGTATTTTGTTGTAACTGTAGGTTTTGCACCATCTTGGTAAGAGAGGCCAATTGTGCTACCACTGAACTTGATGAATCTAATTCATTTACCGTGGCTTGGCGTCTTACTCCTCCTCGCCTAGATGTAGGAAACTGAAAGTCATTCTTTGCGAGTTTATTCAATATTTCGATAGCTTCCTCAGGTGCTTTATCCAGGAGTGTTCCGTTTGCCGAGGCATCTAACATCATCCTTGTCGGGGCATTCGTGGCATTGTAAAACATTGTCACATGTGTCCATAGGGGAAATCCATGCAAAGGACACTTGTGCAATAGCTCCCTATAGCGTTCCCATGCCTCGTACATTGGTTCGTCTTCTGTCTGTCGAAAAGAAGTAATTTCATTTCGGATCCTATCATATAAATTAGTAGGATTAAAACGAGTAATGAAATCACGGCAAAGTTCACTCTAGGAACCAATAGATCCTGCTGGAATACTATTTAACCAAGCTTTCGCCCTATCCCTCAATGAATAAGCGAATAGCTTTAATCGCAAGACATCTTCATGGACTCCTTGGATTTTGAAATAGTTGCAGATTTCCATGAAGGACTTGAGGTGCTGCCTTGCGTCTTCAGTTGCAGACCCACCAAATTGTCCAATTGTGTTTAACATATTGAACATAACGGGTTTGAGTTCAAAATGAGTTGCTTCAATCTCTGGTGTAACGACTCCTGGGTTTAATCTGTTTAAGTCCTCTTCCAGGAAGTCCCTGACAGTGAGCTGCCACGGCCCAGGTGGCGGCGGAAGTACTCCATTGCCGGTAGGTAAGTTTTGTCCTGCCGGGTGTTCTGCCATGGCTCCTTGGATCTGTCTCCTCAACCGTTGCCTTGTTCTTTCGATCTCTGGATCTAACTCGTACAAGGGGTTGGTTGGATTGGCCCTGGTCATACACCAAAACAGATAAGAGTAAAATAAAAATAAAAATAAACAAGAAAATAAAGAAAACAAAATTTAGTTGCCAGTCCCCGGCAACGACGCCAAAAACTTTTCGCGTGTCAAAAGTGCGCATTTAGTGCAAGTGGACACATCGCAAGTAATAAGTGATAAGTATTTTATCGAGTTATCGTCTCCTCAGGGACCGATATACTTAATATGCTTTGTTCTCCTTCTTGTTCTGTAGAAAAAGTAAAGAACACAAGTGAGTTGATTTGATTTATCAAAACTAAAATAACTAAATAAAAATAAAGGATCGAAATAGTAGAGAAAGATGGGCTAGGATCCAGTTGCGTCGTATTGTGGAATTGATTGACTTGTCTCTGTCCAATGCAATCGTATGTCATTGTCTCGGCAGCACTGCAGTTTACTGCCTCGGCAGCAACAATACTGTCTGCCACGGCAATCCCTTGCTCGTGGGCAGACTTTACCAAAGTTAGGCAAAGTGTCCTTGGATGACTCCGCTTATCCCTAAGTCAGACTGTTGTTGATGACTAGTCCTTGATGATACCTCCCGGCGTGAACCAAGTATACTCACCAACCAATCTCACACTTCTTTTAGCCGCTGAAACTCTTAACCTATCCCTAGGCCGAGTTAGTATTTCGCGATTGAAACACCGTACTTACCCCTTTTGTGAATCTAACTATCCCGAGCTTAGATAAATGGATGATTCACAATATCCTCTCCCGAGCTCAATTGTGAAAACAAAGAATAACAAAGGATAAGCAAACCTTGATAACTTTATTGCATTGAATCAAAGACAAAGTACAATCTCCTCTCACAAATACTCGACAACCTTCACCTAATCCCTAAGAAGGTTTAGAACATAATGGAGAGGAAAGAAACAAAACTAGAAGTTGGCTCTCTCCCTAGGTATTTCGTCTATTGTACATTGGGTGGCTAGGTCCTTATATAGGCTAGACCTAGGGCAAACCTTTCCTAAGTAGAATACAACTTGGAGTAGGGAACAAGTCAAGTACATAATTAAATATATTTCCAAGTTTATATTCGGTTAAGGGGCTTTCCCGCGTGGTCTTCCTTTGGGATTTTCCTTGTGCTAGCCAGCTCCAATTCATGGGCATCAAGTCCAGACACGTTCCTTGGATTTTTGTCTTTCCGTCGCCTATAGTCTTGCTTCTTGTCTTTCTGTTGCTGCCTCGGCATCAGGTCCTGCCTCGGCCTTGTCCCTGCCGCGGCACTGGTTCTCCTACACAGATATGAAAATACAGTAAAACGTGCCTTTTTCTGTAATTATTATCTATATGAGTATAACTTCTAAATATATCACATTAAGCACATGCATTGGTCCGAGTGGGTGTATATTTGGTGATGAATGCCCATAAAAGGAGTAAAAAGTGATAGTGTGTTGAGCACTTATCTGTGCCGTAAGCTTGCATTTTCTAATAATATCATCTTTATAAGTCACATAAGAAAAATATCTAAATATCTCACATTAAGTACAAACTTTAGTCCAAGTGGGTGTAGATTAAGTGATTATTGTCCATGAAAGGTGTAAAAAGTGATAGTGAATTAAGCACTTATCACACCCCCAAACTCGAACTATTGCTTGTCCTC
This sequence comes from Abelmoschus esculentus, assembly GCA_035048815.1. Lineage (NCBI taxonomy): Eukaryota > Viridiplantae > Streptophyta > Magnoliopsida > Malvales > Malvaceae > Abelmoschus > Abelmoschus esculentus. The sequence goes on from JAUCBN010000044.1 coordinate 5,685,437, forward strand.
AAGCAATGCAAACCATCAATTTTCCAAACCTTACTCTCTCTTGGTCTTACGTTTTCATCTATTCTCCCTACCATAACTATGCCTATTGTTAAGCCTTAACCTTTAGGTCACCTAAGGATTTACCCGGAATCAAGCTATAAGATTTTGTGAATGTGTGCGTTTTTGTGGACAAGTTTGATTAAAGGCTTTCTTAGACAAACTCTAAGTTCAAGACAAGTAGACTTTGGAATTTGTGATTTCTTCCTATGGTATCAACATTTGAGCCAATTTCAGGCACCTCAAGGGTTGTGTTTTATTACTAGCTAAGAGAGATTTTTTTAAGCATATACTAGCTCTAGTTATCATTCCGTAAATCCAAGTCTTTATCACCTAAGTTCATTAAAAGAATTCCTAAAATCACACAAGTCCCAAACGTGATCTTAGAATCAACCTTATAGCAAGCTTCTAAGTTTCTTCCTTAAGTATCCTAAAGTTAAGTCTTCTAAACAGGACCTAACCATGGTAAGGAGAAAGATTTATATAGCCTTAAAAGAATAAACTAAGGCAATTTTGATGTATAACAGTGCAAAAATATGGACAATATTTCAATTAAGGTGGTGGATATAAAAAGAGATTTCAAAAAAAAATTCAATACTTACTATCATGGCAAGGCTGCGGCAGTGAATTGCCTCGGCAATGAATCTACACCCCCAAACTCGACCAAGCATTGTCCTCAATGCTTATTATCATTGCACACAGCAGGAAACAAAATATGAAAAAAAACAAGTAAATATATAAAATCAGCTTAAAGATTTAAAAATTAAAGGGACTCCAAAGAACTGCTAGTGACTATCAGTTTTCGAGGCCTTGCTGCTAAGTGTTTCATTCTTGATTCCATTGCTGGTGATGGTTGAGTTTTGGCTTGTCGGGGCGGTTGAACGTGTAGGCGGTGTCTTTTGCAGTGGAGCATCTACTTCTCCTCCTTCTTCTTCGGCAGTTTCTTCAGTGGCCATTATGTTTGTCTCGCCTTCATCTTCCACATTTATTGGGTCTGCCCAGGCATGATGAGTGCTGGGCCCAACAGCTGTTGAGGTTTGATGTACGTAAGCATCTATATCTGCCGAGAGACTGCCCATGATGAGGGAGATCCTGGTGGCATGCTGAAAACTGCTCTTCTCTTGGATGCCGCGGCAGGCTCTGCTACGTGTGATGGGCCTGCGGAATGGAATTGTTGTTGAGGGCCAGTAGTGTAGAATGACCTTGGTCCTCCTGGTGCTGGAGTGGTCTCGGTGTAGGGTGCGGATGTGACAAACATGCCGGTAGGAAAGTCTGGGAACTGGGCCCCTTGGTTTGGGAAATTACTTACCATCATATGGGCCAATGCCGTGTTGAAATCGCTTTGATACTCCATAAAGCGTTGCTGCCTTATGTCCATTGTTGCCATTCTTTGGAGCAGCTCCTGGTAATTGTCAGCTCACGGTGGGAACCGGTTTCCCAATTAGTGTTGTCATAGCAGAGGTCATCTTTGATTAGTTCATAATCTTCATAACTAACATCCTCCATGAATTCGGAATAAATATCCCGATCTGGGTGGAGTCCGTAGAAAAGGTTAATGGTGTCGGTATCAACCTGGACTGGTCTGCCCCGGCAGTGAACATATAAGGAATCTTGCCTTGGCTTGTGAGCATAAAATTCGCTTACAATTGTGGCATTAGCTTGGGCCGGTTGCAAACAAAATAATTTTCATTCCTGGTACGCTATTTTGTCAAATAAATAATGCTCGATGCCAAAGTTTTCTTCATCAGAATGCTGAAAGCCTAGCTCTTCCCATAACTGCCGAGCAACAAAAGAGCGGTTGAAGCGTTCGGCCACAGAGGCAGGGGAAAATCTGTTGTAGGTTGCCATTGAGAGTTGTGAGAATTTGAGAGAAAAAATTTAAATCAGTAAGTAGAGAGTTCAAAGATATCAAGAATGCAAGAGTAAATAGTTCATGGTGAGAAGGTGCTTATATAGGCCTTGGCCGTGTACTAGTCGTTTCTAGCCGTTGGAATTTACTGCCGCGGCCCTAGAATAGCGCAAGACTAGCCCTTAGGCTATTTATGCCCGTTGGACTGCTGCGGCCCTAACACTGTGCTCTGCCACGGTAAAGTGCTATCTATTTCACACTGATTCTTGATTCTTGTCCTAACAACAAAAACATAATTTAAATTTAACAATAATATTTAAAAAATTATTAAAATTATAAAAACTTTAAAACTAAAATTAATCCTAAAAATGCAGGAAAAGTAAAATGAAATAAAGTAAAATAATAAAATCAGTTCACGATAGGAGTGCATGTTAGTGCATCTCCTAAGATGATAGTCTCCACAAGCCTTATGTCATGTGTTCCAGAATAGTGCTTCAAATGTTGTCCATTCACTTTGAATTTGTGCCCATCTTTTTGGGATTTTATCGTGACTGCTGTCGCGTGTCAAAAGTGTGCGTTTAGTGCAAGTGGACACATCGAAAGTAATAAGTGATAAGTATTTACCGGATTATCGTCTCCACAGGGACTGGTAGACTTAATATGTCTTCTTCGTCTTCTTGTTCTGTAGAAAGAAATAAAATAAAACACAAGTCATTGAGTTTGGTTAACTAAACTAAAATAACTAAGCAAAGTAAAGAGAATGAATATTAGAGAGAGATGGGTCAGGATCCAGTTGCGTTGTATTGTGGATTTGATTGACTTGTCTCTGCCCAATGCAATCGTATATCACTGCCTCGGCAGCACTGCAGATCACTACTAGGAGTGGTCTACAGCTGAAGGAAAAGATCCCAGAGAGCCAAATTCAGTCAGCAGAGCCAGCAAAATAAGAGGTTGAGCAAACTGATACTGATAACACTACCCTGGCAGAGAGCACAGCGGCTCCTGAACAGCCTGCCGAGACACCGACAAACCCAGTGGTGCCAGGTATTATATTCCAAACTAAAGAAACTCTGGATGAGATAAAACCACCACCACCTTTCCCACAAAGGTTGAAAAAGCAAAAACAGGACCATCAATTCAAAAAATTCCTTGATATTCTAAAGCAAGTCCACATTAACATACCGTTCATAGAGGCAATTGAACAAATGCCTAACTATGCCAAGTTCTTAAAGGAAATGGTGTCAAAGAGGAAACGAATAGGTGAGTTTGAGACAGTGGCTGCTACCGAGGGATGCATGGCAATGATGCACAATCGCATGCCACCGAAATTAAAGGATCCTGGTTGCTTCATCATACCTTGTGCGATAGGTAAAAATTATGAAGGTAAGGCCCTATGCGACCTTGGAGCAAGCATCAATCTAATGCCCAAGTCTGTCTTCCAAAAGCTTGGAATAGGAAGGGCAAAACCTACAACAGTTATGCTCCAACTAGCAGATCGATCCTACGTGCAACCCGAAGGCAAAATCGAGGACATACTGGTAAGAGTTGATAAGTTTATTTTTCCTGCTGATTTTCTTGTCCTTAATTGTGAAGCAGATGAGAATGCATTGATCATCCTTGGGAGACCTTTCCTGGCAACTGGACGCACATTAATTGACGTGGAAAAAGGAGAATTGACAATGCGGGTCAATGACCAACAAGTCAAACTCAATGCATTCCAGAGCTTAAAAAAATATGATGATCCAGAGGAGTGCAAGGCCATACACATAGGAGGTACCAAAACTTCCTACCTAGGCAGAATGCTTGGCAGATTGATTGGTAAAAAGATTAAGCCCAAGGTGGATGGACACACAGCAAAAGGGAGTGGCCCACAATCAATTTACAATTCGGGCCAAAGAGAGAGAATCATCTTGGGAGATGCATTTACATGCTCTCCACCAGTAACATAATCTCCTCCCTTTTCTTTATTAATATATTAGGGTTAGTTTATTTTTATTTTTATTTTTCGAATTTATTTTTGCCTTAAGTATTTTTCCTTTTCGTATGTTTAATTTTTATTTAGGATAAGAAGCAAGAATAAAGGAGAAATAGTTCACAGCAGGAACTCTGGCGAGGCAGAAAAACAGTGTCAGGGCCGCAGCAGTCTCAACGGGCAGAACAGTGTAACGGTTAGTCTGCCGAGACTCCTGCCGCGGCAGAAAAAGGAAACGGTTACAAAACGGCTAGTGAATCCAAACGGTCACAAGGCTGAGGCCTATATAAGAAACTCCTTCCTCTTGAACTATTCACTTTTGCATTCTTGTTTTCTTTAGCATTCTTAACAATCTTCCTCTCACATAACTCTCTGCCTACTCACAATCCTTCGTGAACTTCCAGATTCTTTTCAAGAAAACTTCCAAGAAATCATCTCACAATCTTGATGGCAACCTACAAGAGATTTGCCCCAGCCAACGTTGAAGATCGTTTCAACCGATCTTTCATCGCCTGGCAATTATGGGAAGAGCAAGGTTTCCAGCATGCGAACGATGAAAACTACGGCATCGAGCACTACCTTTTTTACAGAATCAAGTACCAAGAATGGGAAATTTTCTGTCTTCAACCTGCCCAGGAGAATGCTACGATCGTGCGGGAGTTCTATGCGCACGGGCCCAGCAATGATTCCCTTTTTGTTCACTGCCGCGGCAGGCCGGTCCAGTTAGATGCCGAGATCATCAACGACTTCTACGGCCTCACCCCGAACAGTGATGTTCATGCTGAATTCATGGAAGACATCACTGCCAAGGACTACGAGCTAATCAAAGATGATCTTTGTTACGCGAATACTCCATGGGAAACCGGTACCCATAGAGGATCCGTAACAAGGCAAAGCTTAAAACCCGAGGCCAAGATGTGGAACACCTTTGTCAAGCGAAGACTCATCCCCACGTCCCACAACAGCACGGTAGAACGGAGGCGATTGGTGCTTATCCAATCGATCATCAACAAAAGAACCATCAATGTTGGAGAGATCATCTTTCGTGAAATTCACGAGTACGGTAAGAAAGATAGGGGACCATTATATTTCCCATGTTTGATCACAGGTTTATGTGTTGCCGCAGGTGTACCAATCGAAGATACGGATGAGCACACTCCCCAAAGGCGAGGATGGACCAGGGACTTTTGTCACAAAGTCATGCAGATCACGCAGGCGGAGCCAGTCCAAGCAACGCCCCAGCAGTTCACGTCTGATACTGCTGCCGGGGCCCAGTACACGGCAGACATACCTGATACTGCCCACACCTCTGCCGCAGCAGACCCCTACCAGGAGATTTTACAAATGATGGCAGCGATGGACCTTCGACAACAGAGGTACATGGAGTACCAGAGAGATTTCAACGGCATACTCGCCCAGATGATGCTCCACGCTTTTTCAGACCAAGGGGCGCAATTTCTAGAGTTTCCCAGCAACATGTTTGTTTGTCACAGTAGCCCCTTACACCGAGATTACACCAGCTCCGGGAGGACCAAGACCGTTCTTCCATGCGGACCCTCAACCACAGTACCAGGCTGCCGGCCCATCCAGGGCAGCGGATTCTGCCGCGGCATCATCTGCCAGCAGAAGACCATCCAAACGGAGGGCAGTCTTCAACACTCCACCCCGATCCCCAATCATCATGGGCAGTCTATCAGCCGAGATAGATGCCTATGTGCACCAAAGCTCCACTACCGCCGGACCAAGTACACACCACACCGGAGGAGCCACGGCAATGGAGGGTGGAACGGACATAATGCTGACCGAAGAGATGGCCAATGTGGAAGAAGGAGAAGAGGTCGAGGCCCCAGAGAGCCAAATTCAATCAGTGGATCCAGCAAAAAAAGAGACCGAGCAAACTGATTCTGATAACACTACCCCGGCAGAGAGCATAGCAGCTCCTGAACAGCCTGCCGAGACAGCGACAACCCTAGTGGTGCCAGGTATTAAATTCCAAACTAAAGAAAACCTGAATGAGATAAAACCACCACCACCTTTCCCACAAAGGTTGAAAAAGCAAAAACAGGACCAACAATTCAAAAAATTCCTTGATATTCTAAAGCAAGTCCACATTAACATACCGTTCATAGAGGCAATTGAACAAATGCCTAACTATGCCAAGTTCTTAAAGGAAATGGTGTCAAAGAGGAAACGAATAGGTGAGTTTGAGACAGTGGCTGCTACCGAGGGATGCATGGCAATGCTGCACAATCGCATGCCACTGAAGTTAAAGGATCTTGGTTGCTTCATCATACCTTGTGCGATAGGTAAAAATTATGAAGGTAAGGCCCTATGCGACCTTGGAGCAAGCATCAATCTAATGCCCAAGTCTTTCTTCCAAAAGCTTGGAATAGGAAGGGCAAAACCTACGACAGTTATGCTCCAACTAGCGGATCGATCCTACGTGCAACCTGAATGCAAAATCGAGGACATACTGGTAAGAGTTGATAAGTTTATTTTTCCTGCTGATTTTCTTGTCCTTGATTGTGAAGCAGATGAGAATGCACCGATCATCCTTGGGAGACCTTTCCTTGCAACTGGGCGCACATTAATTGACGTGGAAAAAGGAGAGTTGACAATGCGGGTCAATGACCAACAAGTCAAACTCAATGCATTCCACAACTTAAAAAAATATGATGATCCAGAGGAGTGCAAGGCCATTCACACAGGAGGTTCCAAAATTTCCTGCCTTGGCAGAATGCTCGGCAGATTGATTGGTAAAAAGATTAAGCCCAAGGTGGATTGACATACAGCAAAAGGGAGTGGCCCACAATCGATTTACAATTCGGGCCAAAGAGAGAATCATCTTGGGAGATGCATTTACATGCTCTCCACCAATACCATAATCTCCTCCCTTTTCTTTATTAATATATTAGGATTAGTTTATTTTTATTTTTCAAATTTAATTTTTGCCTTAAGTATTTTTCTTTTTCGTGTGTTTAATTTTTATTTAGGACAAGAAGCAAGAATAAAGGAGAAGTAGTTCACAGCAGGAACTCTGCCGAGGCAGAAAAACAGTGTCAGGGCCGCAGCAGTCTCAACAGGCAGAACAGTGTAACGGCTAGTCTGCCGAGATTCCTGCCGCGGCAGAAAAAGGAAACGGTTACAAAACGGCTAGTGGATCCAAACGGTCACAAGGACGAGGCCTATATAAGAAACCCCTTCCTCTTGAACTATTCACCTTTGCATTCTTGTTTTCTTTAGTATTCTTAACAATCTTCATCTCACATTACTCTCTGCCTACTAACAAGTCTTCGTGAACTTCCAGATTCTTTTCAAGAAAACCTCCAAGAAATCATCTCACAATCTTGATGGCAACCTACAAGAGATTTGCCCCAGCCAACGTTGAAGATCGTTTCAACCGATCTTTCATCACCCAACAATTATGGGAAGAGCAAGGTTTCCAACATTCGGATGATGAAAACTACGACATCGAGCACTACCTTTTTGACATAATCAAGTACCAAGATTGGGAAATTTTCTGTCTCCAGCTTGCCAAGGCGAACGCTACAATCGTAAGGGAATTCTATGCGCACGGTCCCAGCAAAGATTCCCTCTTTGTTCACTGCCGCGGCAGACTGGTCCAGTTAGATGCCGAGATCATCAACGACTTCTACGGCCTCACCCCGAACAGTGATGTTCATGCCGAATTCATGGAAGACATCACTGCCGAGGACTACGAGCTAATCAAAGACAATCTTTGTTATGCGAATACTCCATGGGAAACCGGTACCCATAGAGGATTGATAAGTGCTCAACACACCATCACTTTTTACTCCTTTTATGGGCGTTAATCACCGAATATACACCCACTTGGACCAATGCATGAACTCAACGTGATATATTTAGAAGTTAAGCTTATAAAGATAATATTTACAGAAAAAGGCACGTTTTACCGCATTTTTATATCTGTGCAGGAAAACCAGTGCCGTGGCAGCGACAAGGCCGAGGCAGGACCTGATGCCGAGGCAGCAGCAGAGAGACAGGAAGCAAGGCTATAGGCGACGGAAAGATAAAAATCCAAGGAACGTGTCTGGACTCAAAGCCCATGAATTGGAGATGGCTAGCATGAGGAAAAGCCCAAGAAAAGACCACGCGAGAAAGCCCCTTAGCCGAACCAAACTTGGAAATATTTTAATTATGTACTTGACTTGTTCCCTACTCCAAGTTGTATTCTAATTAGGAAAGGTTTGCCCTAGGGAGAGAGCCGATCTTTATACTTGTCTTCTTCCTCTCCATTATGTTCTAAACCTTCTTAGGGATTAGGTGAAGGTTGTCGAGTATATGTGAGAGGATATTGTACTTTGTCTTTGATTCAATGCAATAAAATTATCAAGGTTTGCTTATCCTTTGTTATTCCTTGTTCTCGCATTCGAGCTCGGGAGAGGAGAGTGTGAGTAATCCATTTATCTAAGCTCGGGAGAGTTAGATTCACGAAAGGGGTAAGTACGGTATTTCAATCGTGAAATACTAACTCGGCCTAGGGATAGGTTAAGAGTTTCAGCGGCTAAAAGAAGTGTGAGATTGGTTGGTGAATATAATTGGTTCACGCCGGGAGGTATCATCAAGGACTAGTCATCAACAGCACTCTGACTTAGGGATAAGCGGAGTCATTCAAGCAAACTTTGTCGAACTTTGGTAAAGTCCAACCATGAGCAAGGGATTGCCGCGGCGGACAAGTATCGTCGCTGCCAAGGCAGTAAACTGCAGTGCTGCCGAGGCAGTGATATACGATTGCATTGAGCAGAGACAAGTCAATCAAATCCACAATACAACGCAACTGGATCCTGACCCATCTCTCCCTATTATTAAATCTCTCTACTTTGCTTAGTTGTTTTAGTTTAATTAAACCAAACTCAATCACTTGTGTTTTACTTTATTTTTTTCTACAGAACAAGAAGACGAAGAAGACATATTAAGTCTACCATTCCCTGTGGAGACGATAATCCGATAAATACTTATCACTTATTACTTTTCGATGTGTCCACTTGCACTAAACGTGTACTTTTGACACGCAACAGTTACCTTCATCACTAATGATTGCTCTAGGAACTCCAAATATGGTGAAGATGTTTCTCTTGAGGAATTTCCTCACAGTCTTGGAATCATTGTGTGGTGTAGCAATTGCTTCGACCCATTTTGATACATAATCCACCGCAACTAGGATGTAGAGATTGCCTTGAGATGATGGGAATGGTCTCATAAAGTCAATGCCCCAAACATCAAACAGTTTTACTTCCATTATAGGTTGCAATTGCATCTCATTACGTCTAGAGATGTTGCCCGTACGTTGGCATCGATCACAATGCTTGTAATAAAGTTGGGCATCCTTAAAAATTATGGGCCAATAAAGGCCAGATTGAAGCACTTTGGCTATTGTTCTATTTCCTCCAAAATGTCCTCCACAAGGTGAATCATGGCAGTGCCGGAGCACTTCTTGTTGCTCTTCCTCGGGAACACATCTTCTTATAACATGATCTGCACATTGCTTAAACAAAAGAGGGTCATCCCAGAAATAATGCTTTGCATTATGCTGGAACCTCTTTTTTTCATTATAATTAAGGTTATAAGGCAGAATACCACTAGCTAAGTAATTAACAAGATCAACATACAAGGGAGTGGTTGTGACTGCAGCAAGGTCTTCTGTCAATGTTGTCGAGATGCACTTGGTCACTGTTGTGGCATCATAGTTGTATACTACTGCAATCTCTGCCGCGGTAGTTTCTGTTGCCACTCCTGATATTTTCAAGATGTGCTCGTCTGGGAATGCGTCTTGTATTTCTTCCAGTAGCATATTTTTCTCCTCAGCTTCTAATCTGGAAAGATGGTCGGCTACCTGGTTTTCCGTACCTCTCATGTCCTTAATTTCTATATCAAATTCTTACAAAAGAAGAATCCATCTAATTAGTCTTTGTTTGGCATCCTTCTTTGAGAAAAGATACTTGATTGCCGAATGGTCGGTGTGGGCAGTCACTTTTGTTCCGATAAAGTAGGATCGGAACTTATCAAAGGCAAAGACTATTGCTAGTAATTCCTTCTCCGCGGTGGTGTAATTAATCTGGGCCTCATTAAGGGTTTTACTAGCATAGTAAATAACATAGAATGTATTGTTCTTTCTCTGCCCAAGTGCTGCCCCGATAGCATGATCACTGGCATCACACATTATTTCAAAGGGCAATGCCCAATCTGTGGGAACTACAATTGGTGCAGTGATCAGCTTCTCTTTGAGGGTCTCGAATGCTTCAAGACATTCCTTTCTAAATTCAAATTTCCTGTCCTGTTCAAGTAAAGCACATAGAGGTTTAAAAATTTTTGAAAAATTAGCAATAAATCTCCGATAAAAACCTGCGTGACCCAAGAAGCTTCTGACTCCCTTGACTGAAATTGGTGGAGGCAATTTCTTTATCAAATCTATCTTGGCCCTTTCAACTTCGATGCCTTGTGATGAGATTTTGTGACCCAAAACAATACCCTTCTTAACCATAAAATGGCATTTTTCCCAATTGAGCACTAGGTTGGATTCTTCACATCTTTGTAGTACCTTTTCTAAATTGCCGAGGAAATGATCGAAGTCATCTCCAAAAACTGAAAAATCATCCATGAATACTTACAGGAAGTCTTCCACCATATCGTGAAAAATTGCCATCATACATCGCTGAAAGGCTGCAGGAGCATTACAAAGGCCGAACGACATTCTTCTAAATGCATATGTTCCATACGGGCAAGTAAAGATAGTTTTTTCTGGTCTTTAGGGTCTATAGCAATCTGGTTTTACCCTAAATAACCATTAAGAAAATAGTAAAAAGGTTTCCCCGCGAGTCTATCAAGCATTTCATCAATGAAGGGTAACGGAAAATGATCATTCTTTGTTACTTTATTTAACTTGCGATAATCCATACAAACCCTCCAACCGGTCACAGTCCTAGTTTGGATCAGCTCATTGTTTTCATTGGTTATCACGTTCATGCCTCCTTTCTTGGGTACACATTGTACCGGGCTCACCCATGCACTGTCAGAGATAGGGTAGATGATACCAGCATCAAGCCATTGGATTATCTTCTTACGTACTACCTCCTTCATGGCATGGTTAAGTCTCCTTTGGGCCTCAACAGTAGGTTTATGGTCTTCCTCTAAAAGGATTTTGTGCATACAAACTGCTGGGCTTATTCCTTTTAAGTCATCAATTGACCACCCAATTGCCTTCTTGTGCTGCCGCAACATCTCTATCAAGCTTTGTTCCTGTACGGGCTGCAACTCAGAATAAATAATTACGGGCATTGTGTGGTTGGGTCCCAAATAAACATACTTTAATTTATCAGGTAAAGGTTTTCATTCGATTTTTAATGGTTCCTCATTCGAAGATTTTTCGTCCTTACCTGGATAATTTAGAGGTTCGAAGTACTTACCTGGGAGGTGTGTTGTCCAATTAACTTCCTCTGTCTCTTGTGTCTCAACTTCATCAGCTTCAGGCACACTATTCAATATACTACTGTAGTAGTCGTCCACTATACTGTCGAGGCAGAGCTGTGAAGAATTACTGTCACTACTGCCGAGGCAGTGATTGCTGAGGCAAGGAATTGCACTATCTGCATCTTTGGTGCAAATCACCTGGCGCTCCTCTGGATCATCATGTCTTTTCAAAATCTGGAAAACATTGAGTGTAACCCCCTTAGCCCGGCCTAGACGGAACCGGCACTAACGGGTTACACGGGGAATATCGAGCCAAACCCGCGAAGATCCGATTCGATAAACAACCCTGAAAACCGATATTTTTTTCCTTAACTAGATGCATAATTAAGTTCCTATATGTGTGTCGAGGTCATGCATAACGAGAATAAAAGCATTCGGATCACAATTGAACATTCAACTCGCATACAAGTACATAAGGACCAAAATACAAATAATTCTAATTCCTATAATAGTCTAGAAATTCCATCTACCAAAGATCAATTAGACATGCATGGAATACGCACATTAAAATTCAGATCAATCGAATCATCATAGTGTCACGGTCCGTGTATCGTAGCAACGCGGGACCGGGCGAGATGCTTTCTGGTTGTGCTTAACTCTTGGGAGCGGGATAGCATTAAGGGTGTAGTAAGTGCTGAGCAGCCGTCCTATCTTCGGATGGGCATGCTGATCGCGCACCACACTGGTCGGGAGCTGTCCCCGCTTCCCTGATGAGCCCATGGGAGGGCGAAACCAGTAAGCATCGAGATGGTTAAGGCTTAACCTCGGGTATGTGAGAGACCTGAGGTGCCGCACGGGGTGGTTGTCCCTGCGTCAAAACTCTGACCCCGTGACAGATGGTATCAGAGCGTGGCCGTGTGCTAGCTGTCGAGTTTGCCAAGCGCCCCATGTGCTGCGGAGCGAGTCATGTGGACGAGCCTGTGTAGCTCGCACCCTAATGAGAAGAGGGTGTTCGCAAGTGGGTCCTCTAGAAAGAGATTGAGACGAGGACGGGTAGGCAGGAAGCCGCAGCAAAAGTTCTCCAGATGGTCGTGCTGCAATGGGACACCTTGTTGAAGTGGCGAGTGGCCATGAGGTGGTTGCGAGCAGACCTTTGCCCAACAGTGGAGGGCGGCCCCAGTTAGTGGGCGAGTTTGGGAGAATTGCACACTAGTTCCTGGCTACTTTCCAGAAGGGAAAGAGTTTCCTCCCCATGCACGAGGGCGTGCATGAATCAGGTGGGGGAGATTGTCACGGTCCGTGTATCGTAGCAACGCGGGACTAGGCGAGATGCTTTCTGGTTGTGCTTAACTCTTGGGAGCGGGATAGCATTAAGGGTGTAGTACGTGCCGAGCAGCCGTCCTATCTTCGGATGGGCATGCTGATCGCGCACCACACTGGTCGAGAGCTATCCCCGCTTCCCTGATGAGCCCATGGGAGGGCGAAACCAGTAAGCATCGAGATGGTTAAGGCTTAACCTCGGGTATGTGAGAGACCTGAGGTGCCGCACGGGGTGGTTTTCCCTGCGTCAAAACTCTGACCCCGTGACAATAGCATCGTCAATTTCATGATTCAATGATTAAGGACCAAATTTTAAAACACACAAATTCTAGGAACTATAACTGACATTGATTAACCAATATAAAATTAGATTATTTTCATGCAATACGGTGAAATTACATCTCAAATGGATATCATTTGAGTCCATGTTCATTTACGGATAGATAACCGAACCTACACGAAATTTTAACCCGTGGAAGATCATTTTTGGTCAGGGGTATCGATACCTTTGGTACCGGTATCGATACCTTAACGATGGCTAGCCAAATAATCCATTCGAAGACCTGTGGTATCGATACCACCTTGGATGGTATCGATACTCCAGAGTCCAGTGGCATAAATGCATCGAACCATGCTTCGGTACTAGCCCCAAAATAAGCCTTGGGTATCGATACCCTCACCAGAGGTATCGATACCCCCTGTGCAATTAACAAAAGCCGAACATTTTAAAAGAGTTTCATCCAATTAAACACAACCATTAATCACCCTAAGCTACATACATGATATCCAAGCATATTGAGCAATTTATTACACCCATTTACCACATCAAGAACCCTGATATCATCTATAGGCATGCTTCCTAGGTGGAGATTAAAACAAGAGTCATTCATGCATGGACATGCTTCAAACAATCCAAAACATTACCACAATCCATCAAACAACAACCAAAGCAAAATAGGGTCTTATTACAAGTCATTAACCGAAGCAAAACACACCCTCAAATGGGATTGGTTTACACATTGCCAAGCCCTTTTTATTTGCCAAATCATACCAAATATATGTAGACTTTTCCCCTTGGTTCTCTTGCTCCAAATGCAACCCCAAATGTCTCTAATTATCTGCAAAGATGAAAAGAGAGCTTAAGCACCACATGCTTAGTGAGGAAGCTCTAATAAGATCATCTATGCATCATTTTAAAACCATATTAAAAACCATAACTTGTAATACCTTTCTAAAACCAAGCATGCTTAACAAATCATGTTCATGTTCATAATACAAAAACCCTTTCCTTGAGTATGCATGACATTATCAGTTCATTTCATAAATATGCACAATGTTCCAAATTATTCCATGTATGTATATTGGCTTTCTAATGATCACTTAATGTAAACCTTAAGTTCACCGAATACACGGATCCATTGATTAGAGACCTTTAGTCTCGTCATGACACAAAGTCACCATTGACATGACACGAAGTCACCATTGATATGAAACAAAGTCACCATTATTAGCTCTACCACGTACGGTTGGACACATAGTCACCCTTGTTACGTGTAGGCGGCTCTACCACGCAAGGTTGGACACAAAGTCACCCTTGTTACGTGTAGGCATTTTTCCTTTATTTCCATAATATTTATAGTGCACTCAATCCTAATGACATGTCATTCGTATTCGTATCTAAATTTAGTGTCACTAAGTCAATATCAAGTTCAAGTATGCATGCTAATTTGCTGCTTATAATGCATCCATAATGTGTTCAACAAATGAACCAAAAGTCATGCCCAATGGCACCATCATATGTAAGGCAAATAACCACATAATATTCTACTTTATTTTTCATGTTTCCATAAACCATGGATGTATTTATAAACCATGCATTTCCAGCAATTAACACATGCATGCATCATTTCAAAATCATACTTATGCATTTCCAAAATCTCTCTAAATCATCATCATAAATGTCGTTACCGAAAATAGCCAAAACTCACAATAATGCATCAAAATCATTTACTTTACTTACTCTTGAACTATGGAAAGTTTTCACACTATCCCATAGTCCCCAAAACAGAACTGAACCGTTGTGAAACACTTTAAACACGAAATCACTCACCGACAAGCGAAACGCCTTCGCCGATGCTCCTACGCCAACGCCAACGCACCAGCCACTTACGGACCTTCTTGTAATTCCTCTACAACATTAAAAACAGAGCAAATTCACATCATAACATGCTCAAAACAGCAACCACATTAAACCTCCACAAAACTATCGAAAACCTTGTCGAAAAGACCAAAAACTAAGTCGAAACTTATCCGAAACAACATCAGCCCTTAACCTTATGAATCTAACATCTAATCCACATCAATTATGAATTAAAAACACTTCCAAACCATCCTTATACCTCTAGAAAAAGCAGAACACTTAAAATATTCCCTAAAATAATCGAAAACCACCTTAAAACACCACCGATTGCATTATTTCGGGATTAATTTGATATTAAATCATTACAAGACTCAATCAATCATTTAATTGACACAATATCATAATTAAATCACCCTAATTCCAACACTAATTGAGATCTAAAAAGATTTCACCAAAAACCTCCATAAATTCATAAATCTTGAATTAAAAACACAAAAATTAAATATCAATTGTTGATGAGCAAGCCAATACTTGGGAACTTCAATAAAGAACCTTAGAAAATGATTAGAAATCAGAATTTTACCTTAGAGATTAGATCCACCAAAAAGATGAGAAATCCTCCCTTGATTTCCTTGAAAATGGATGTTGATTTTGCAAATTGATGAATAGGTTTTGTAGAGAATGAAAAGATGAGTAAAATGAAATAAATCTTGTTGAAAATGAAGAAGAAATCAGCAAGTAATTGAAGAAATTTAGAGAAGAATATGGAGAGAAAATGGAGAGAAAGTTTGAGAGAAAAGATGAGAAAATGGGAAGTTACAAAAGAAAATGAAAATAAGCTTTTTAATAAAATTAATTAAAACAAATTTGGTGGATAATCTTTAATTAAAAATAAATTGGGTTAATGGCCCTCTAAGGATTCTAAGTATGGCTTACTTTCCAATTTATCACTAAAAATCTTAATTTCCGAAAATCACCAATTAAAACCCTAAGCTTTTCCAGAATTCATAATTTAGTCACTAGTACAAAATTAACCCTAATTAAAAATCAAATTAAGGCTCAAAAATTTTCCTTTAACTTTAAAACACCATTTTAATATTTTTAAACCTTTTCGCAAAATTATTACTTGTCCGACTAAATTATTATTATTTTAATTTTCCCGGAATTAATGAATCGAAGAATCTGATTCGACTCGAATCGAATCCCCAAAACCAACACTCAAATTACTAACCCCAAAACCGGGATGTTACATTGAGTGTGACTTGCTGGTCGTTGACCCGCATTGTTAACTCTCCTTTTTCTACATCAATAAGGGTGTGTCCAGTAGCTAGGAAAGGTCTCCCAAAATGATCGGTGCATTGTCGTCTACTTCACAATCAAGAACAAGAAATTCAACTGGAAAAATAAATTTATTTACCCTTACCAATATGTCCTCGATCTTTCCTTCTGGTTGCACATACGATCTATCTGCCAATTGAAGCATTACGGTTGTAGGTTTTGCCCTTCCTATTCCAAGCTTTTGAAATACAGATTTTGGCATCAAGTTGATGCTTGCTCCCAAGTCGCACAAGGCCTTTCCTTCGTAGTGGTTTCCTATCGCACATGGTATACTAAAACAGCCAGGATCTTTCAGTTTAGGGGGCATGCGATTATGAAGCATGGCCATGCATCCTTCGGTTGTGGCAACAGTTTCAAACTCACCAAGCCTTCTTCTTTTAGAAACAATGTCTTTTAAGAATTTGACATAGTTTGGCATTTGTTCTATTGCCTCAACTAATGGCAAATTTATGTGTACTTGCTTTAAGATGTCTAGGAACTTTTTAAATTGATAATCTTGTTTCTGCCTTTTCAGCCTCTGTGGAAAAGGTGGTGGTGGTCGCATTTCCTCCAATGTCTCATTAGTCTGGAATTTAATACCTGGTACCACTGGTGTGGATGTTGTCTCGGCCTCTTGGCATGGAATTGCCGATTTCTCTGCCATGGCGATGCCTTCTACTAGGATCGACTTGTCTCTTGTGGCATGATCACTTAATGCAGTATCTATGTTCTCTCTATCTGATTCTTCTTGTTCCCTTGTTGGGATTTTGTCCGAACTGCTTGATATCTCCTTAAGCTATAGGTCACTCCTAGTAGTGATTGCCTTACACTGCTCATGGCTTTTTCCCCTTGCAACTTCAGTATTGCTGGGTAATCCTCCCTGAGGTCTAGTGTTCAAACTTTGAGCGAACTGCCCAACTTGAGTTTCCAATGTTTTAATAGCTACCTCTTGATTTTTCAATCTCATCTCAGTTCTACTTATGAAAGCATCGGTTCTCTTGATGAAGTTACTATTCTCAGCCATGTATGATTCGGTTTTCATCATAAAGGCCTTAAGAGAATTTTCCAATGAACTTGCAGGCTGCTGTTGCGACATCTGCTGCTGCGGCAGTGGCTGGTGCTGCTGCGGCGGGTGTTGCATTGGCATTGATTACTGGAAACCTGAGGGTTGAATAGTCAGATTCAAAGCATTATTGGGGTTGCTCCATGAAAAATCTGGATGTCGTTTCCAAGCTGGATTGTATGTGTTGGACATCATGTTGTTGTTCCGGTTATAGTTTCCCACATAAAGGCTAGATTCCTGATTCTGCATGCACTCAGAAGAGCTATGGTTACCTCCACATAAATCACACGAAGAATCTATTACCTTAACCTCATGGTTATTATGTTGCATTTGCATATTTTGGACCATCTTAGTGAGAGTTGCCAATTGTGCTGCCACTGAATTGGATGTTTCTAATTCATGTACTATGGCCTGACGTCTCATCCCTCATCGCCTAGATGTAGGGAATAGAAAGTCATTCTTTGCAAGTTTGTTCAAAATTTATATAGCTTCCTCTGGTGGTTTGTCAAGGAGTGTCCCATTGGTAGAGGCGTCTAACATCATCCTTGTTTGGGCATTAGTAGCATTGTAAAACATGGTCACTTGTGTCCATAATGGAAATCCATGTAAAGGACACTTGTGCAGTAGCTCCCTATAGCGCTCCCATGCCTCATACATCGTTTCATCATCTGTCTGTCGAAAAGAAGTAATTTCATTACGAATACGATCATATAGATTAGTAGGATTGAAACGTGTAATAAAATCACGGCAAAGTTCACCCCAAGATCCAATAGATCCTGCTGGAATGCTATTTAACCAGGCTTTTGCCCTATCCCTCAGTGAATAGGGGAATAATTTCAGTCTCAAAAATATTTTCATGGACTCTTTGGATTTTGAATGAATTGCATATCTCCATGAACGATTTGAGGTGTTGCCTTGCATCTTCAGTGACCGACCCACCGAACTGTCCAATAGTATTGAGCATATTAAACATGACAAGTTTTAGCTCAAAGTGGGCTGCTTCGATCTCTGGTGTAACGACTCCTGGATTTAACCCATTCAAATCCTCTTCTAAAAAGTCTCGAACAGTGAGTTGCTGCGGCACTGGTGGCGGCGGAAGCCTTCCATTGCTAGCGGGTAAGTTTTGTTCTACCGAATGATCTGCCATAACTATTCGGATTTGTCTTCGCAACCTTTGACACATACGTTCAATCTCTGGATCTATCTCGTATAATGGATTGCTTGGGTTTGCCCTGGTCATACACCAGTAAAAACCGAAGTTAAATGAAACAAATAACTAAAAGCAAGAAAATAAAGAAAACAAAATTTAGTTGTCAATCCCCGGCAACGGCGCCAAAAACTTGTTGCGTGTAAAAAGAGTGCGCAAATAGTGCAAGTGTAAACGTCGCAAGTAATAAAGTGATTAGTATCGAGTATCGTCTCCACAGGGATTGTTGTACTTAATATGCTTTCTTTTCTCTTCTCGCTCTGTAAAAGAAATAAAAGACACAGATTAACTTGGTTGTTTTGAAAACTAAAATAACTGAAAAATAAAAGGAGAATGGTGAATGGAAATAAGATCAGATTTAAAGAATGGGCAAGATCTAGTTGAATCGTATTGTGAGTTTAATTGACTTGTTTCTGTTCTGTGCAATAATGCAACACTGCCTCGGCAGAATTGCAGTTTCCTGCCTCGACAGTGAAGACCAGCGTCCGCCGCGGCAATCCCTTGCTCTTGGATGGACTTCTTCAAGGTTCGGCAAAGTGTCCTCGGATGACTTTGCTTATCCCTAAGTTGAAGTACTATTGATGACTAGTCCTTGATGATACCTCCCGGCGTGAATCAATGACAACCACCAACCAATCTCACACTTCTTTTAGCCGCTGAAACTCTAACCTATCCCTAGGCCGAGTTAGTATTTTCCAGCTAGAAAAATACCGTACTTATTCCTTTCGTGAATCCAACTCTCCCAATATTGGATAAATAAATCTCTCACAAACTTCTCTCCCGAGCTTGAGTGCAAGATCAATGAATGGCAAAGAATAAGCAAACCTTAATATTTTATTGCATAAAACAAGAAAACAAAGTTCAATCTTCTCTCACAAATACTCAACAACCTTCACATAAAACCTAAGAAAATTTAGAACATAATTGAAACAAAGAAAACTCTAAAAATCTATGGAGTGCGTTATGTTTTCTCCTTGGACGGCTATGGCTTATATAGGCTTGGCCTAGGGCAAACCTTTCCTAAGTAGGAATACAACTTGGAGCACAAGTCAAGTACATAAATAAAATATCTGTTTTATTTCCAAGTTTATTCCTACAAGGATTCTTATCCCGTGTGACCTTTGACTTGGGCTTTCTACTTGCTTACCAGCTCCGATCCTTGTGCTGCTTGTCTAGAAACGTCCACCTCATTTTTCTCTTCAGCTCGCCTACAATATCGGTACTTTTCCTTCAGCTGTTGTCGCGGCCTCAAGTTCTGCCGCGGCATCTGATCTTCCTGCAAATACACAACGATGTCGTAAGCTTGCATTTTCTAGTAATATCATCTTTATAAGTCACATAAGCAAAATATCTACATATCTCACATTAAGTACATGCTTTAGTCCAAGTGGGTGTAGATTAAGTGATTATTGTCCATGAAAGGTGTAAAAAGTGATAGTGAATTAAGCACTTATCACTTCCCGCATAGGCCGGTCTAAGGGGTTACAACGCCTACATCAATTACCTTAACACACAACTAAGAATTTCAACCAATTCACTATGAATTCAACCTTTTTATCGGTTCAAGGGATAATCGTGAGGGTTAATGTTTATAGATTTTATTATTCTAGACTTAATATTGTGGTTTAAATCTTGAGATTTAACATTTTAATATTGTGATTTGTATATGAATTGTATTGTTCTAAACTTAATATTCATTATAAGAAAATAGATCTTTAGCGGTGTTTTTTTAATCTTATACTAGGTTTTTAAACGCCGCTAAAAACCTTTATGACGCTTAAAAAAACGTCACAAAAAACACCGTCAAAACCAATGCCACAATAATTTGTGGCGTTTTTGGACAAAAAATGCCAAAATAAATCAAGATCTATAGACGTTTAATTTTTCAAATGCCGCTAATACATGTTCTTTAGTCGTGTTTGTAAAACCATAATATTATGGTTTGAATATTGAGATTTGACATTTTAATATTGTGGTTTGAATCTTGAGATTTGATATTTTAATATTATGGTTTGTTTATGAATTGTATTATTCTAGACTTAATATTGTAGTTTGAGTTTTAAGATTTGTTTATGGTTTATCTATGGAGAGAGAGTTGATCTCGGAATATATTAACAATATTTGATTTGTGTTGTTTAATATTGTTTTAGACTTAATTTATTGTTTGAATCTTGATATTTGATACTTTAATGTTGTCATTTATTTATGTATTTTATTTTCTAATTTTCTATGAAGTATGGATTTTATTTATGATTATTTATATATATATTTATAATTTTAATATTTTTATATATCATACTTTTACCTTCCCCGTATCTTATAATTTTAAAAATTGTTATTTTCTGTCAATGTATTCGTCTCCATATTCATATTAATACAATATAGTGTACCACATCCTTAATAGAATTGGAATCTATGAGTATGTCATCAACATAAACCATCAAAAGCAAATTAGAAGAGTTTATATTTTTTATGACAAGAGATGTGTCTGCCTTGGATACCGTAAAACCCAGTTTGTCAACTAAAAATATTCTGAAAGTATCAAACTAAACCCTAGGTGCTGGTCGGAAATCATATATTTTCTTAATTCTATACACTAATTTTTCCCATCGGGACCATTCTATTCAAACCCAAGGAGCTTAGTCTTACATAATTTATCACGTAGAAAACAATTATTGATGTCGACATGTCTGATTGATCATTTTTTATAACAACGGTGGCCAAAATAGTTGGAGTTATTTTAGCACGCACCACATGTTTAAAGGTTTTATGATAATCATACCCCCACTGTTTGAAAGAAATATTTTTTGTAAGTTTGGCTTTGAATCTATTTACTGTTCCATCAAGTTTCTTTTTATACTACAGTAAAATAGATCTTTTGCGGTGTTTTTTTAGTCTTATAGCGGCGTTTTTTAGTGCCGCTAAAAACCTTCCTGGCGCTTTTCTAAGCGCCGCAAGAAACGCCGCTGAAATCAGCGTTAGAATAGTTCGCGATGTTTTTATGTGTAAAATGCTGCTATAGTTCGAGATCTTTAGTGGCATTTTTTATTCAAACGCCGCTGATGACATGTTCTATAGCGTTTTCCTTTACAAACGCCGCTAAAGAGCATGTTCTCTAGTGGCGTTTTCTTTTATAAATGTCGCTACTAACAATATGATTAAAAAAACCAAATAAAAATAATATTATATTATATAATAACAATATGTGTTCATTGTCTTTACAAACATTCGTGTAAATATAAATCAATCTAAGAATGAATTCTATGCCAATATAAGGACCTATGGAGCGAATAGAAAATTGGAACGAAATTTTGTATAAAAACACAATAGTAATTGAGCTTCCTTTTGCAGCAATCCCTCCATCAACCCAATGAAATTCTCTGTTAATTCCTTCAGAAATTGAACTTACTTTTGCAGCAACCCTTCCATCATCTTCAATGAAATTACCTCTTTGCCTACTATATTCCAAATCACTCATAGTAATTAATTGCTCAGAATGATAAAAATTGGTGAATAGATGCAACGATGGTTTTTTCGATATCATCTTTCTGGTTTTTAATATGTATCTACATTCATAAAGATGTTCAACCCATTAAAGAAAAGATAGTTACTAGAACCATCTCAAACTTTTTACCAGAGCTCTCGACTGCAAAAATGTGCTCAATCTTGCTCTCATGTCTCAACTTAAGAAATGCCTGCTAGCCACAAAATTAGCAGCAGACTGCTGCAAAGCAAAATATGCATTCAAGATGAAGACAAGCAAAACAGCCAACCTGATGTGGCTTAAAAGCATGCCCACGAGGAGTGCTAAACTGAAAGGATAGACGCAGCTTCTGGGGGTGGTTTGCCGATAATGATACAACATTTTTCCATCTAAGTCTAGCCTGGATACGTAGGATGTAGGACAATGAATAAAACTTTACATCAGAGTTAAGTTGAATAAAAAGCTGAAACACTTCATCAGATGTTCCTAGACAATTATCAATTATAGGTATTTAAAACCAACAAAGATTTGAAACACTACATACATACTTGTTCTGTAATTCTACACTCCCAAGATCATTGTCAAGAACAACAATTTCTGAATTTTCAATTTTGACAAGTCTTGTGACATGCTTTTGTTTGGCTTCCCGTAACATAAACCTTTTCATCCTCAGGTTCTTGAAACATAACCTAAAAAAATTCAAACTTCATATTTCTTAGAATGCCTGATGAACTTAAAGTTTCAATCCAACAATATAAGACAACAAGACCTCAGAAACAAATGTGTAACTTCCAACATCAATACTCCTGGCAAGTTGTTCAAGATATGTAGCCCTGATCCTTGGTCAAACTTGAGTTCCTGCATTTCATAATATATATAATCACCTTCAAATTAAACAGAAAAATAAAAAGAAAATGCAAAAAATAGTTGGGTAAATTATACGGATAGTCGTAATACTATGGGGTTGGTATCAAAATGACCACAATAATTTAAAAAGCGTCGAATACACCGGTCAACTATTAAAATGGTATCGAAATAGACACCAACCATTAAAAAACTAACGGACTGTTGACGTGACAGTTAAAAATAAATTAGAATAATTACACATTTATTCTTTCCATTTCACACATAATCATACATTTAATTTTTTAATTTAATTAAAATATTAAATAAATTATTTTATATAATAAATTATAATAAAAAATTATTTAATAAACCCTAATCTTAAACCTTAATCTCTAATTTAAAATGATAATTAAATTATTATATAATAAATTAAAATTTTTAAAGAAATAAAATTTTATTTAAAAATCATAGTCTCTCAACTCTAAATCCTAAATTTATTTAAAATTTAAAATTATAATAAAAATTCATTTGGGGTTTACTATTTAGAAAATCTTAAACCCTAAATTTTAAATTCTAAACTTAAACCTAAATCTTAAATCTTAAATCCAAATCCTAAACCCTAAGCCTTAAATACTAAATCATACATTTTAAATAAATTTTTATTAAACTATTAAATTTTGAATGACTTTAGGGTTTACTATTTAGGGTTTAATAAATATTTTTTTATTATAATTTATTATATAATTTATTTATTATTTTAATTAAATTAAAAAATTAAATGTATGATTATGTGTGAAATGGAAAGAATAAATATAGACAAATATAGTAAATATAAATATGTTGTAGAGATTTTTATCATAAGTGTAGCTTGGCCTAGTGGTTTGGTCATTGTTTGTGGGACAGGAGGTTATTGGGTCTAGCAAATTGAATGGTTTTCATTTTTCTCCTTTAATTAGGTGGTGACACATGTCACTACCTAATTAAATAATTTTATTATTTTATTATAATAAAATTAAGATTAAATTATAAAAATGTATGAATAACATGGAGTAAATGTGTAATTATTCTAATTTATTTTTAACTGCTACGTTAGCAGTCTGTTAGTTTTTTAACGGTCGGTGATTATTTCGATACCATTTTAATAGTTGACCGGTGTATTTGACGTTTTTTTAAAGTATTGTGTTCATTTCGATACCAACCCTATAATATTTTAGTTATCTGTGTAATTTACCCAAAATAATTTGTAAGAATAAAGTACATCCAATAAAATGAGCACTGCTTGAAGAAACAACATACCTGACTTTTAACTAGAGATGCATCCTCTGAACCAGAACTAAAAGTACCCACAAGCTTTATGATCGATTAAGCTACAGAGCTTCATTATATAAAACCAAAGAAAAATGATGACATCTAAGAATAGGCATAAAGCATGTGCGAAAACAAGTTTAAAAAATCTTAGCTCAATTCTAGGATATGCAAAAAAAAAAGTTCACAAAATTCATGTGCACAGTTCCTTGCTCTCTTTCAAGGATCAACCATAGAACATATTATTCAAGAGTAACAGAAACTCAACCAAGGTTAAGATTACACTATCGTAAAGGCTATTTAACAGTGAGGGCAACCAAAATAAATGGAATGTCTATCATCAGATTGTATTAAATAAATGAAATACATTAAAACTACCTACAGAATAGAAGAAATAGATGCAATGATAAAAGGTAAAGATTGATGAAAAGTTGAAACACTTCAATGCTAGGCTGGTGAGTAGATGCAATGATGGTTTTTTCGGTATCATCCTTCTGGTTCAAGCTGGCGATTCTGCTCATAACTTAATATTAATATCAAACGCCCCAATCGATGAAGGCTTGCACAAACAGTAAAAGTGTACCAAAATCCTATACATTAAACATTTGGTACCTTTAAACCCCTAAATTTGTTACATTTCTACTTCTAAAATCATAAATCTTAGAATTCATAAATTTCACCTATGGGATGAGTAAAGAACATAAATTCCCTCCAAATTATCTTGAAAACAAGTAAAACAAAAAAAAAAGAAACAATTACCTGATTCAAAATGAAGATCTTGCCATTACGAGACCGACCACAGACTGAAACGACTCTAATTGGTTCCTTAACAAGCTGAAAGACCGCAACCGCTTCAGGATCCATCCTGAACTTTCCTTTCTCGCCGCAGTACAACAACTGAATCGTTGCTGGAACATTCACCGAAGGCCCCGAACCCTGAAGTTGAAGATAGGGATAAAGAACCAGATGAGGGTATGGTGACGAACAAACCAAAGAGGGCGGTGACGATCACCGTCAATTGATGGCTTAGATCGGACGGCTGGTAAGGGTTATTGGGGGAGGAAGTTCAGAACCGACGCCAATTATTTTCAGATAGAGGACAGATAACTGAGTTTAATATTAATTTTTAATCCTAACAAAACTAGAAAATATAAAGGGTCCTAGGCAACTAAACAACAACTTTAGCTTAGTTGGTTAAGCAAGTGACATGTGATGTTACTAGTCACTGTTCAAACCACCCTACAATAACAAATTCATTCTTTTTCTTTCTTTTTTTTATCGTATTTTCTTTATAAAATTAGGTGTTATTACTAGTCACTAAAAATCATGTCTTTAGTGACGTTTGTTTTTAAAAACATCGTTAAAAACATGATTATTAGTGACGCTTTTCCTAAAACGCCACAAAAAGTTTATATATTAACGGCGTTTTTACGAAAAGGCATAAATTTTGTGACTTTTTTTTAAAAACGCCGCTATTACTATATTTTTTTAAAAAAATTAAGGTGTTATATTTAGCAGCGTTTTAGGGAAAATGCCGCAAGAGATTTATATGTAGCTCATTTTTATGAAAACGTCACTATAGGTACAAATTTTGTAACTTTTTTCAAAAAACACCACTAAAAGTCAATTTTGTTGTAGTGTTAATTTTTAAACAATCACTTGCATTCCACTCACTGCCTCATACGTATCTGTAGATTCATCATGGACATTTTGCATAAAAAATCCTTAGGTTTGACGATGCCAGATTTTCCCTCGTGATTCTCCCCTAGAGTTCATGCATCTTTATCCTTTGTGTAAAGTAGAGTAACCTAAAAGAGTACCTAAACTGAAGCTTGTTAGTATTAAAGGGTCTCAAACTAGGGTAACAAATACAACCAAAGGTTCTCATAAACATGTTATCGGGTGAACAAAAGTATTACAATTGTAAAGAAAACTCAGTAGAAACTTGTATATATTTTCAAAGATCTCAGTACATGTTTATATAGAAAGAAATGAAAAGAAGTTAGTTTGGTTTAACTAACTTGAGTTTCTTAACAATCAAACCTCTAGCTTAACACTCAGCTATATCTGAGTTAAACTAAACTAAATGGCTTAACATTCTCCTTACTCCTTCCATTTGTTTACTAACTTGCGACTGCACACACATCTTCAGGCGATACACTTCAAAATATGTCTTTGACAATGACTTTGTGAGTCCATCTACTGTTTGACAACTAGCTGGAACATAATTTACTTGAACTTTCCCAGCTGTCATCTTCTCCCTTACGAAATGAACATCCAAATCCATGTGCTTTTACTTTGAATGATACAGCGGATTAGCACTCAAGGCTACTGCACTGGTGTTATCACACCAAACTACTGGAATGTCTTGTTGTTGAACTCTCATTTCTTTAAGTAACGCATCAACCCATGTAACCTCTGATACAACATCTATAACATTTCTATACTCAACCTCCATAGTCGATCTAGACACAGCTTTTTGTTTCCTGGATTGCCATGTCACCAAATTGCCATCTACATACACACAATAGCCGGTTATTGATCGTCGATCTTCAAGAATTTCACCTCAATCGGCATCCACAAATACGGTTATTCTTGACCCATTCGAGACTACTTGAAACACTAATCCATAACTTGATGTACCTTCTAAATATCGCAACAACCTCTTTACTGCTACCATATGTATCTCCTGTGGAGCATGCATATACTGAGCTAGCCTATTCACACTAAAGGCTATATCAGGCCTTGTGTGACATGCATAGAGAAACGACCCAACAATGCTCTTGTACTCTTGTGGGTTAGCTAGAGTATTGCTTGTCTCACTCGATGTCTTCGATGACACAATCATAGGTGTTGCAGTGGGTGTCACATTATGCATGCCACTTCTATGAAGTAACTCTTGTATATACTTCTTCTGGCTCAACATTAAACTTTTATCATCTCTCACAACCTCAATACCCAAGAAATAATGAAGCTCACCTATGTCCTTTAGTGAAAACTTTGCATGGAAACATTGTATAACCTCTTCAATGACCTGATTTGATTGCCTAGTGAAGACTATATCATCCACATACACCAACATATAGGTCTTTACTCCTGCTTCAGTCTTGATAAACAATGAAACATCTGCCTTCGACTCTTTGAAACCAATCTGCAATAGATACTCCTTGAGCTTATCACGCCATAGAGGGCCATAAAGGGCCTTTTTAAGCTTACACACAAGAGGCACCCCATTATCAGCTTGTTGTTCGAACCCTGGTGGTTGCTGCATGTATACATCCTCATGAAGATCCCTATTGAGGAATGCATTATTCACATCAACCTAACTCAAGCTTCATTTGTTGGTGACAGCAATGGACAAAATAACATTCAAAGTCGCAATCTTCACTATAGGACTAAATGTATCCTGGAAATCCTGGCCAGGGACTTGAGAGAAACCCCTTGTTACCAATCTCGCCTTATACCTTTGTACTGTACCATCTGCGTTCCTTTTGAGCTTGAACAACCACTTGCATCCCATAATCGACCTTTCTTCTGGTAAAACTTCAAGAGACCAGGTGCCATTCCTTTTTAATGCTTCCATTTCGGCTTCGACTACAAGCTTCCAATTTTGAGATTGCAAAGCTTCATGGACAGATGTCGGCTCAATTTCATTCTCACATAAAACACCATAAACCTTTGGCTTACTGCGTGTCAACATTGGATGACTATTGCTAGTAGCTACACCTCTTTCATGTACATTACTAGATACAAGCACATGTTCCTCATTATTTGACAAAATTTCATGTGTACTCGAAATTCAATACCTCTATTCTGAACTAAAACTCATGGTGATTGACTTGCTTCTGTAGGTTTGGGTTGTATGTGAAAACTAGGACTCATGCTTGAACTGAGATCATGAACTAACTTGACTGTTAACTCCTGAAGCTGCTTCAGCCTGACTATCAAGTGCAGAACTGGTACCCTCTTGCCCTTCAGGTCTCGAGCTAGCAGAAGGTATCTTTGACAATATATGACTCGCACCATTCCTCTCATCTGTTCTTACACATGTTGAGGCTGGACCTACACGAGACACTGTAGGAAACTTTTGAGATTTAAAACTACAATGATACTGCTCCTTCTTGTCTGAGCCATTTTTACCTGCAAAAGGAAAACTTGTTTCATCAAATATGACATGTCTCGAAATATATATTCTCCCATCATCTGCCAAGCACTGATATCCTTTTTGCTGAGGGCTATAACCAAGAAATGTACAAGCTTGAGATCGATATTCGAGTTTGTGCTTCTGAAATGGTCTCAAATATGGAAAACATCGACACCCAAATACCTTTAACCACTGGTAATCAGGGACTTTGGCATATAATCTCTCAAATGGCGACACTCCCTCCAAAACCTTTGTTGGCAGTCTGTTTATCAAATATACTACTGAGACCACATCATGTGACCAATATTGCAATGGTATCGTTGCTTGAGATAATAACACAAGTGCAAGTTTAATCACGTGTCTATGCTTTCTCTCAACAACTCCATTCTGTTGAGAAGTATATGGACAAGTCACCCTATTAATCCCATCTTTAGCAAGCAAGGAGGATAAGCTTCTAAATTCCCCTCCCCAGTCACTTTGCACAGTTTTAATAGAGACATTAAACTGTGTTTTCACCATTTGTTGAAACAATTGAAATGTTTGCAAGGCTTGAGACTTTTCTTTGAGTAAATTCAACCAAGTATGTCTGGAGTATGCATCAACAAACGTAACATAATATCTAAAACCACTTGAGACAGTATGAGCTGGTCCCCATACATCTATAAACACAAGTTCAAAAGGAGAATTGTATACAGTATCTGAGTTACTAAAAGGAAATTTATGGCTCTACCCTTGTTGACAGGCAACACAAATTTCATTCATCTTAGTTGAAAGTTTTACATTTGTAGCTTTACAAACTTGCAATAGTATTTCATGAGCTGGATGACCCAGCCTCCTATGCCACAACTCATAAGATTGGCTAGCTGCAGCAACTATATTGGCCTGGACTTTATTCTTCACAGATATGTCCTCCTTCATACTAGTAGTAAATTGATAAAAACCTTCATGCTCCTTTCCTCGTAAGATAATCCCACATGTATCCTCATCTCGAATGTAGTACTCTCTGGCATGAAACTCTAGATATACTCGATTGTCCCTAGCAAGCTTGGACACCGAAAGTAAATTTCTCATTATATTTGGTACATGTAGCATATTATAAAGATGTAATGACCTATTTGATGCACATATCATAGACTGACCAACCATGTTAACATTTAATGTTGACCTATTTGCTACAGTTAGCTTACCTAGACCATTACACTTCGTGCCATTCATAATGTTGATTGAATCTGGTGCCACGTGATGTGTTGCACCAGAATCAACCACACAATGATCCTGCTTGGCAGTTAAAACATGAGCTTGTGAAGTACTACCAAGATCTGTATCAGCTAACGATTCTCGCACACAACAACTACAATGAGCTGCACTTGCCTCCCCTCGAGACTGCTCCCTTCTCGATGAAGACACTCTTGAAAAATTTTGATCGAACCTATGCCAACACCTATCAACTAAATGACCCAACTTTCCACACAATTGACATTGCAGTTTAGACCTTCCTCGACCACGACCACCAGTTCTTCCTCCAGGATAAACTTGAGAAGATAAAACTCTTCTTGACATGTTAGTAAAACCATTATCACTAGATTCATTTTCTTTTACAAAGCTAACACTCATTGGCAACAAGTCAGATTTAGCAAAATTCAAGATTTGAGATTATAGTACACACATTATCAAGAGAGAAAGAACTTTACTGGCTGTTATAACCGCCATGAAAGGTTGATAATCCCTAGGCAGCCCATTCAAGATACTTGCAATCTGCTGCACCGGAGACATAGGAATCCCGCAAGAAGCTAACGCGTGATACACTTCTTTGACACGAGAAAGGTATATTCTCATACTCTCATCACCTTTATTTAACGAGTGTAATTTGGAATGCAACCCCATAACTGAGGTTGTGGATTTGTTCGCAAAAAATTGAAGCATTGTAGACCAAATTTCTCCAGCTGTCTCAGCCCCAACAAACTGAGGAAGTAAGTGTGCACTGATGGTGGATAATAACCATGATGCAATTACACTGTCCTGAGCCACATTGTCCTCATACTCGGTATTCACCACCCTTTCGCCTGCAACAAGAACTATTTTTGATGGTTTCTTGACCGCTCTAAGACGCATTTTTTTCAAGTTTATGGCTTCGAACTGTCAACGACACCTGTAGTTTCCATAAAAGAAAATTGTATTCATCCAGCATGACATTTACCTTCTTGTTTGTGAAGACTCGATCACTTTTGGAGGAATACTCAATCTGCACTTCATCAGACTCAACAGGTTGCTCATTTCCATTTCTTAGCTCCATTAGAACAAGCACACGAACCAACAGAATCAACTCAGCTTCCCAGGATTTTGGCGATTGTTACCATGAACAAAAGTATCACAATTGTAAAGAAAACTCAGTAGAAAGTTGTATATATTTTCAAAGATCTCAGTACATGTTTATATAGGAAGAAATGAAAGGAAGTTAGTTTGGTTTAACTAACTTGAGTTTCTTAACAACCTAACCTCCAGCTTAACACTCAGCTATATCTGAGTTAAACTAAACTAAATGGCTTAACATCGGGTAATCTATGATCAGTTTCTGATAAAGAGAAATACCTGATAAAGCATTTGTGGTAATCTATTGACAAGGAAAACAACACATGCAAAAGCATAATTTCAGAAGTGAGAGGCATGGAACCTGAGCCAGCATAGACAATCTCACTTCTACCATTTACCTATTTTTTATTTCTACTTATGTCATTCTGCTCTGAAGTGTGGGGGCATGAGAATTTTGTTCATTCTATCTGCATATAGTTCTACAAGGCAATGGTTTCTCCCCTTCATTTGTTTGCAGTGTTTTAACATACAATCTAACAATCTTTCAGACTGCTTATGAAACGATTTAATGTTGCTAGGGAGGAGCTCGCTCCCTTCCCTTTTCTCCTCTATTGAGCCGGTTTTAGAAATGGGTTGAACCCAAGTTTACAAGCCCCATGGGTCAGCTGTAGCAAGGGTCATCCTTTCTTTTTTCAGTTTCACTCTTCTTCTCCTATATTATTTAACATTGTTCAAAAACTCTTGAAAAATCATTAATGAACGGGACTTAAATCTAAATTCATTGGATTTCCGGTTTCTTAATTGAACTTGTTTTTTCGGGGCTTCAATGTGAAACTCCAAGATTCCAGAACCCTCTCTGCAAACACTTGTTGGATAATGCTTGAATCCTACACTCCGTATTTATAGGAGACATGGAAGCAGTTCGGTTAAGTTAAAATTCATTTTGAATTTTAAATGTGTAACCGATTAGATTTAATAAATATCAGAGATTTGATTTGATATTATCTATTATTAAATCTAATTTTGAATAGATATTATCCGAGATTTAAATGGATATTTTCAGTTATCAAATCTACTATTTTTGGATAGATATTAACAGATTTATCCGAGATTTTAAATGGATATTATCTGATATTATTAGAGATTTGGTTATGATATAATTTGTTATTTAAATCAGATTTTATTTGATTCTCGGACAGATTTGCCCCTACTTTCAACCTATAAATAAGAGAGCTCTCTCTCAGTTTTAATCATCCCATTCAGATTTACTTCTGTCTTATTTGAGAGAGTTTGAGAGCATTTCTTGAAAAGCTTAGAGAAGCTTTTGTTCGACTCCGGTTTAGACGATCATTTCCTCTACAGTCCAGTCCAAACTTTGGGTGTACATTGTTTGGAGGACCGTGCCAACCTTCGGGGGACAACCGCCTAAAGTAGCGAGTACACACATCGGGGCGAATTGTTTCTAAGGCAGTGGCCTCCATACCACGACACGGTCTAATTATCTTTCAGTTCGTTCATTTTATTTTTCCTGTCAGTGCTAACGCCCTGTTTTGCAGTCCATATATCCAACAATTTAGAAACAATTATACTGCAAAAATGATATTATTATCAAGTTGGTTTGCGTTTGATCAAGCTTGACGCACTTGACGGGTCAATAATCGAAGGTGATGGTGAAGTTGAAGATAAGAACCAAAATCCTAAAGATAAGGATCTTTTACTATCAGTGAATTTTATTTTATTTATTATTACTGTTAGTAAATTATTTTCGTGACTAACCATATATAATTTTATTTGAATTTTGTAGATTCAAAAATATGTGAAATTTCTGTCACGATGAATTTTTGAGATCATGATACAAAGATTGAAGCCACAAGCATGATCAAAATAGACAAGGTCTACATGAATTACGTTTCTACTTATAAGGTCAGATTATTTAATTCATGATTTATAGCATGAATTTATATTAAAGCCTTTACCTAGTCTGTAATCTTAATGAGTATCTGTTAGATTAGGTTGTAAAAGAAGGCTAGATAACCTTTTTTGAGTAGAAAATTCATCTTGAGAATGCTTAATATTTTTTTTGTGGGGAATATATATATTAAGCATAACTTTAAAAGACATAAATGAAAGAAATATTCATAAGAGATTAATTGGAAAGTAGTGAGATAGTTTAAATAATGCATGTCTAGGATTGGATCTTTGAAAGACTTAGTATTTAAGTGTGCTTTCTGCGCCACCTCTCTTTCTAGACCTACCTGGTGCATTACTATGCTCATTATTCCAATTTATATAATACTATGACTAAATAAATATTCTATACTTAATGCAGAAGTTAGAATAATAATCTTAATAATTTATTTAAGATATCTTTCTTTTAGTCATAGTAGATGAATATTTCTAGTGGTCTTTTAAAGCAAGAACCTTGTCTAAATTAAAGAGAAAATGATAGACATTAATGCTACTATAAGATAGTGTTAGCCATTAAATCTCTTTGAGCTCTTTTCTTCAGATAATTAAGAAGGAAGAAAAGATTTGTCTATCTTAGGAGTGTATAGAAATCTCCATGAAAATTCTCTTTACGAAAAGATGAAAAATGTTAGGTCCGACAGAGGTGGTGAATTTGGATCTAAATTTCTTAAAGAGGTATATGAGACGAATGACATAGTTCATAAAACTTTTACCCCTTGTTTTCGGCTCAACAAAACGGTATAGCCAAGAGGAAAATAGAACTTTAAAAGAGGTGGATAAATTCATTGTTGATAAGTTCTGAGTTAGTTGATAACATGTCGGGGGAAGTCATTCTATCGGTAAATCTTAAACCGAGTACCTCATAAAGAAATTAGACTTAACCCCATACGAATTGTGGAAAGGTTATGCACCTAAATTGCAATACCTAAAATTGTGGGGGGGTCTGGCTAAAGTAGATTTGCCTGACTTTAAGAAGTCCACCATCGGTCCCTAAAATCGTTGATATAGTATTTATTGAGTATGCTACAAACAATGTTGCATAATATGCTCTAAAGTTTGAGTTAGAGCCTAGAAGAAGAAGAAAAGGTTAAAAAACCTTTTTTTGGACCAGATTTTATTACTTTCTTTATTTTTGAGATAAATGATTTAGACAACTTATCAGATCTTATAGCTCAAATTTCTTTTTGGATGATGATCCTAAAACTTATGAAGAAGCTATGAGATCTATTGATGCTAGTTTTGGAGAAGAGTTGTTAATGATAAACTAGAGTCAATAATGTCTAAATCATACTTGAGAATTGGTAGACTTGCCTAGAGGATTTAAACCTATCAGCAATAAATGGGTTTTTAGGAAAAAAAACTCATGCTAGATGGGTGAATCCAGTGTAAGGCTAGTAGTCATAGGGTTCACTCAAAAATATTAAAGAGTTTGACAGTTGAGATGTCATTTATACTCGAACACCTGTTGACTCTAGCACTCATCTCGTTAAAAATAAAGGAAGCTGTGTTTCCCAGGTTGAATATGCTAAAATTATAGAAAGCCTAATGTTCTTAATGAACTATACTCGGCCTGATATTGCCTATGTTATGAGTAGATTGAGTAGATATACTCATTATCTAAGTGGTGAACATTGAATGACTCTTAGATGCTTACTAAAGTACCTTCGAGTACTATAGATTGGAAACTCATTTTTGTTGGCTATCCTGTTGCTTTGGAAGGATGTTGTGACGCCAACTAGGTTTCTAATAGTGATGAGGTAAGCTCTACGAGTGGATATGTTTTCACTTTAAATCAAGCTGCAATCACGTAGAAGTCTGCCAAACAGATTTGTATTGCACGCTCCACCATAGAGTCAGAGTTTATAGCTCTAGACTTAACTAGGCAAGAAGCCGAGTGGCTAAAGAATCTTTTAGCATAAATATCTTTATGGGGAAAACTGACTCCTCCAATATCTTTATTGTGTGATTCGTAATCTGCGATACATGTGTTCATAAATCAAGCTTACAATGGTAATAAGAGACACATTCGCATAAGGTACGAATATGTGAGGCACCTAATAAAGAACGGAGTACTCGCCTTAAAGTATGTTAAGTCGGAGATGAATTTGGCTGATCCTCCTACCAAAGGATTGAGCAGGAAACAAATTCTGGATTCGTCGAGGGGGATGGGTCTTAAGCCCATTGGTTGAGTGATTCATGGTGGATACCCAACTTAGTTCTCTAAGTTCAATATGGTCAAACGAAACCATGGAACGACTCATAGTGTACATGTCCATCTACCCAATCCCTATGACGTTTCATGTACATGCCCAGGTTGAGATTAATGCTCTTAATAAATTCATAGCCCAAGTTTGGGTGGTCTTAGTGAGAAAGACTTGATGAATTTACCGATTTTGGTTGAATAACTACTCTTAATAAGTTCTTAGACCTATTGCGAAGGACTAATTGAACTTACCGCTCGGAAGGATGAGTTTATTTTAACTCTTAATAAATTCTATCCAAAGAGGTTGGATTGTTCTATTGAGAAGAACATTATTGAATTTACCGAAGAAAGAGGTTGAGTTTTTATTCTTAATGATTTCTTAGCCCGGAGTTTGGGTAGTTCATTTAATGTGAACTTGAAGAAAATCACCTTATTTTCTTGTGAGGTTGAGCTTTATACAAAGATCTTAATTATTTCATAGCCCGATTTTGGGTGGTTTATGTTGAGATAAACTTGATGAAATAACCTATGTAAGTGAGAAGAGTTAGTCGCCTTCTATGAGAAAAGATGGGTTGTTTTTCTAGTACACTTACTAAAATCCCGAGGTAAGATGGCTAAATATATACTTCATGTATATACATATTTTCACATCGCGGACTGTGGTGGATGAAGAGATTAGTTATGTGTTATGAGTTCACCCCGATCTTAGAAAGTTCAAGACTAGTTTCACTTATCTAAGAGGAGGATTACTCATCATCACTACGTACTAGTTCAAGATTCGTTCACTATGTACTTAAGTAACTAATCTCGCCAGTGCTCGTCTAGTGATAGTCGAACTTTATGATTTTTTAAGAGGATTCATTCGCATTAGTGGGGGATTGTTGGATAATGCTTGAATCCTACACTCCGTATTTATAGGAGACATGGAAGCAGTTCGGTTAAGTTAAAATTCATTTTGAATTTTAAATGTGTAACCGATTAGATTTAATAAATATCAGAGATTTGATTTGATATTATCTATTATTAAATCTAATTTTGAATAGATATTATCCGAGATTTAAATGGATATTTTTAGTTATCAAATCTACTATTTTTGGATAGATATTAACAGATTTATCCGAGATTTTAAATGGATATTATCTGATATTATTAGAGATTTGATTATGATATAATCTGTTATTTAAATCAGATTTTATCTGATTCTCGGACAGATTTGCCCCTACTTTCAACCTATAAATAAGAGAGCTCTCTCTCAGTTTTAATCATCCCATTCAGATTTACTTCTGTCTTATTTGAGAGAGTTTGAGAGCATTTCCTGAAAAGCTTAGAGAAGCTTTTGTTCGACTCCGGTTTAGACGATCATTTCCTCTACAGTCCACTCCAAACTTTGGGTGTACATTGTTTGGAGGACCGTGCTAACCTTCGGGGGACAACCGCCTAAAGTAGCGAGTACACACATCGGGGCGAATTGTTTCTAAGGCAGTGGCCTTCATACCACGACACGGTCTAATTATCTTTCAGTTCGTTCATTTTATTTTTCCTGTCAGTGCTAACGCCCTGTTTTGCAGTCCATATATCCAACAACACTGAGCTAAAGGAAAGTTAGCTGAAGAAAGAACTTCCTGAAATGACTGAGGGAGGAGAGGATCTTGAAACTATCAAGTACTTGTGTCATTTATTCAGTTATTATGGGGTAATAAAAGATTTTCCCATTCGGCGTTTGCTATTTGTAAAGATGGCAAATGAACAGATTCAAGTTCGATTTAAGTTTAATTATTTTATATATAATATTATTTGATTTAAATATAGGTCTAATTTAATTTTATTTATTAGTTAATTTTATGTCATCTCACTATTAGATTAATGAGAATTGTTAATTTTAATCGAGTTTTTAAGTTGAGTTAGCTTTTTATAATCTTATGACTTTGTATAATTGATATATTTTGATTTTCAGTGAATTATGCGACATGTCGCATCCTATCTTTATTTAATTATTTTAATAATTTTGGATTATCTTCAATTCGAGTTATTTTCATTTTGAGTGGAATTAATTTAAGTTTATTCGATTCAATTGAAAATTGATTAAGGTTTATTTCAGCTCAATTAAAGTTTGAGTCAATTTCAATTCTATTTATTTTATATTTTAAATTTAATTTAAATTTTTATATTAAATTAAATTTTAACTCAAATAAATCGATTTCAATCTCAACTTGTTAGTCTAGCTACTTGGCTTTTCATGAAAGAAAGGTTGTTTGATAGTTTTGCCCTCATTAGTTTCTATTGTATAAAATTAATGCAATAGCCAATAGAACGATGCATTCTCTCCTATAAACGATTACGTTTTGTTTGGAATAAAATCATTTATCTTTTTTATCTTTATATATATTTTCATATTAAGTTAAAAGTTTAGGATTAAAATTTAAAGTTTAGAATTAACGTTTAAAAAATTTAAAATATAATATATTTTTTTTAGGATTTAGGAAATTAAAATTTAAGATTTAAATTTTAAAATTAAGATTTAAAAGATACTTTTAATATTAAGATATAAAAGTTAAAAAAAATAGCAAAACATTTTTGTTTGTTTTGTTGCGCATCTTTCATCCTTTCAAATACTATTTCTTTTCAATTAGTGATGATATTTTACTCGACCCGATCAATCGATTCGGGTTTTTGTATAAAAAATTTAGGTTTGGATTTAGTCGAGTCGGATTTTTATTAAGAATGAAATCAGATCAAATTCGGATTTATGGTAGAAAATATTCAACTCGGCCTAAGACTTATCATGTATTTTTTTTTTCTTAAATATTTTAGATATATTTATAATAATACTTTTTTATGTTTTTTATACTTAAGTCTTTAAAATTTAATTTTTATTTATAATTTAGTCCTTAAAATTATTATTTTTATATGATTAAATCCTCTAAAATTATTTTTTACAATTAGGTCAATAATTGTTTTCTATAGTTTGGATCGGAATCGAGTTTAGTGTATATATTTTTATATCGGGTCAA
Source organism: Abelmoschus esculentus (assembly GCA_035048815.1). NCBI lineage: Eukaryota > Viridiplantae > Streptophyta > Magnoliopsida > Malvales > Malvaceae > Abelmoschus > Abelmoschus esculentus. The sequence continues at coordinate 5,723,061 of JAUCBN010000044.1, forward strand.
ATTTTTTTAAGGGATAACTACATATTTGGTACCTTACATATACGCACATTCCTATTTTAGTAACTAAACTATTTTTTGACAAAATAATACCTAACATTACGTTTCCCTTTTAAATTGGTACCACCGTCATTACAAGTTAACGAACATATGGATGTGATATTTTTTATTATTTTTCTCTATCCTCTCTCTTAATCGAAAAATTATTATATAAACATTGTTCACCACGTCATCCATATCTAACCAACCTATATAATTCATTATTATAATATTTTTTTTAAATCAATGAGATAAGGATATGTGTCACTATCCCATTAAATACAAAATTTCATTGTTTGACTTTAATTTGTATTTTATGAAACTTGAACCTACAACTTTTAAGATTAGAGGCAAGTGTCACGGGCTGCAGGTTGGGGTCCGAGACAGTCAAACACAAGTCCGAAAACAGTCAAACACAAGTCCGACAACAAGATTCCATTGGGCTTGTCAAGACCACCAAACTTGGCCTAACACTTGGAGAATGCTAGAGAGCTCATTTTAGATATGGAAAGAGACAACTTATCAGATAAGGATTTGGGGGAATCTTACCGTATCGGGAGAGATCAACTATCCAGAGAAACAAACCTATGAATTGATGTAATTAGATAAGATTTGATAGAGTTTCATTAGATAGGTGATTTTGTATTTATTCCGGGCTAATCCTGGCCATCCGTGTAAATCGATCTTGACCATTGATTGAGTGAGAGCTCAACTATAAATAGAGAACTCTCATCACCATTTGTAATCACCCAACAATTTCATCCTCCTTGAGAGAGTAATAAAAAGCTCTGAGGCATTTACTCTAATTCTCTCTTAGTGTTCTTGAGAGTTTTTTTCTTGTTCTTTCAAAGTTCTTCGAAGCCATTTTCATAGTTAGCTTTCGTTTAGAACGATCTTTCGTTCTTGAGTGCCTTGATAGTTTGATCTTCCAAAGTAGGATTTTAGGCTGACTTAGTCGTTTGTCTTAAGTATTCGACTAAGGTCGCACGGCTTAGCTGGTTAAGAAGTCTAGCCCCGTGACAAGTGTTATCAGAGCGAGTCGAAAGGGACTTATTGTGGAACCTGTTGGGACCGCCGGCACACCCTATGGCGCAGCGGAAAAAAATTACGAAAGTCTTTCTAGTGATCCATGTACGTTTAATCCGAAATCGGGAGGAAGAGATGCGATAACTTACATTGGGTTCCTTGATAAACAGCAAAGACAGCAACGAGATCTACTTAGTTACGATCGTTCAACAATCGAATCTTTACCCTCCACGAATATCGTCTTGGCCTCTCCTCAATTCACCCGGTTGAGAGAGCAAATCTCGAAAAACTGTTTTTCGTGATTTTAGGGTTTGGAATTCAGAATTCTTTATGTGTAACTAATTACGAGACACGTTTAACTACATCAAAACATAAAACAACATATGTTGAGATAGTAATAATCTCAAGTCTAAGGATCATACATATAGTTGTCACTATGAGCAATATCGTGACCCTCACATAATAATCCAAGATATATGCTCATAGTGGGTCAATCCAATATATTATTCTCTACTAATATATTCATAAATTAATTCTGACATCTCTATGTCAATGACAACTCATTGTCATCAATTAATCACATGTTAGTCTTAAGCGTATTATTATTGTCCATACCCATAATAATACTTGACTAAGGATCTTTTAATAATAATACATATATTATTATATGGACCTTATTGTTTCTCAGTTTATGTTATACATTGACACATATATCTGAAAACAACAATGATAATGTCTTTATTCAATAAAATTGGTAAATAAAAGTATCCTTACAATCATCATATGATTGGTCTTTGGGCATACTCTAACAGAACCTGCTTGCATTGCAGTCAAGCTAGTTCGTGAGAAGCTATCGAGATGGCGAGACAAAGAGATGGTATTACAATGCAAACTTTGAAGTCCTTTAAGAAGGATATCTTAGAGGAACTTCAAGATGATCTTTAAGACGTGTACTCTGACTTGAATAACAAATATCGCAATGTTAATGCCACCATAGAGAGCATAAAGGAGACTCAAGGTGTCTTAGAGTCCCGTCTAAACCATTTGGAGTCCATGGAGGACAGGTGCAAAGACGAGACCCAACGTGTTCTCAATGAATTGAAGAACGTTTGAGGGAGTAATGCTTATGAAGCCGGGGTGAAGGATTTGCGGATCGAGGTGGATGAGCTCAGGAGCAAGCTACTCAGTTGCAAGACCGCAATGAGTGAAGGGGGTATGCTCAAGACCTTCTTAGACAGACTTAGATCGAGGGCAGAACTTGCATCCGAGCAAGGAGATGCCCATGTTTCTTCAAAGGCCAATGATGAGGCCTAGTTGCTGACCGAGCTTGCGGTAGACAAGTCAACTAGCGCCGAGACGTCCAAGCCCACAAAGAAAGATAGTGGGAGTGGGGAGTCTAAGTCCGTATGAGAAAAGAAGGTGAGCAAAAGATTTAAGTGTTATTTCTGTAATGGCCCGCATTTGATAAGGAGTTGTCCTAAGAAGAATCGCCTTGCTGCCATCATCAAGGAACCAGACGAGGCACAAGGGGAAGTAGTGCGACTTGGCGCGATTGCGTTTTCCAGCAAACCATGTAAGAACCAAGGTGCAACTACAATTGCCAAAGTAGTCGAACCAAGTCAAGACACGGTGAGATAGCGAATGAAAAAGCCGTCAAGCCGAGGGAGAAGAAGCAACTAAAGTGCCACCAATGCAAGGGGCCACACAAGTTGCGAGATTGCCCATTGAAATATGTTACAGCCTACATTGATAAAAGGCTAAAAGAGTTAGTCATGTTCGAGAAGGTTATTAAGGAGCTTGCCGAGAGTGTTCATGGGAAGAACACATCTTCAGAGACCCCAATCAAGAAAGGGTCGAAGGAAGCCAAGCCGAAGAAGGACATTGCAACTTTGCAAACACCACCCATGGGCAAGGTGGAAAGCAAGCGAAGGACTTCAAGTAAGAAGCACCAACGCAAAAGGAAGCACCGAACTTCAAGAAAGAAGGATCGATGCAAGAAGAGAGCTCTAAACATCAAGTCAGATGGGCGGATGCGATCGAGGGCAATGGACTTCGTAGAAGGGCCGATGCAACATGGTTCAAAGAACTTTGAGGCAGAAAGTTCAATGCAAAAGGGGCCAGACTTCGTGGAGACAGAAGAGCTGACCCATTTTAGAGTAAATGCGACCAAGAGGAAGGTACATCTCAAACACAACTCTAGTGTTCTTGATTTTGATTTACCGTCTTTATGGAGTATAGGTCGGGTTAGACCTAAATCGTATTGCGGAGAAGACAAAGCTTGGAAGGGACCTTTCAAAGTTCGAAGGAGCCAAACAGATGTGCTGACGAGTCTGAAAGTTCATCCAGTGTTCAATGTGGTGACACCCAAGACTTTACCGCAGGACCAAGAGTGTCCGAGTCAAGGTAAATCAAGTCAAGAATGAGATATATTCGAATGCGTCTTAGCACGCGACATCACTTGGCGGGAAGAATCAAAGCAAGCAGTCCTTATGGGGGGACATGAGCAAGCCGAGACACCAAGAATCCACCAAGATGATGCGAGGAATGGTGTAGAGGATCGAACGAGGCAGGAGCCGACGCAAGCCATTCTTATGGGGGAACCGCAACAAGCCGAAGCATCATGTAGCAGCATCCAAGATGGACTGACACAGGATCGTTCTAGTGGAGCGACGAGGGCGTCACTAAGTTCAATGGGGGAGAATGTCACGGGCCGCAGGTTGAGGTCCGAGACAGTCGAACACAAGTCCGACAACAAGGTTCCATCGAGCTTGCCAAGACCACCAGACTTGGCCCAATACTTGGAGAATGCTAAAGAGTCCATTTTAGATATGGAAAGAGACAACTTATCAGATAAGGATTTGGGGGAATCTTGCCATATCGGGAGAGATCAATTATCTAGGAAACAAACCTATGAATTGATGTAATTAGATAAGATTTGATAGAGTTTCCTCAGATAGGTGATTTTGTATTTATTCCAGGCTAATCCTGGCCATCCATGTAAATCGATCATGATCATTGATTGAGTGAGAGCTCAACTATAAATAGAGAGCTCTCACCACCATTTGTAATCACCCAACAATTTCATCCTCCTTGAGAGAGTAATAAAAAGCTCGGAGGCATTTACTCTAATTCTCTCTTAGTGTTCTTGAGAGTTTTTCTCTTGTTCTTTCAAAGTTCTTCGAAGCCATTCTCATAGTTAGCTTTCGCTTAGAACAATCTTCCGTTCTTGAGTGCCTTGGAAGTTTGATCTTCCAAAGTGGGATTTTAGGTTGACTTAGTCGTTTGTCTTAAGGATTCGATTAAGGCCGCACGTGTTAACTGGTTAAGAAGTCTAGCCCTGTGACACAAGTATCGAACCATCAAGTCAAACCGTTTTACTTATTTTTTATGCTAAATGACCTCCACTCTTCTCATATTTCCCATGGTGAAAATCTTGGAAAGAAATTTCCACTATTTGAAGGTTAGATTTCTTGAATCATTTAATCAAGCTAAATCCAAATGAACATACAGTAGAAATAAAATGAACATTGTCTGCGTCAACTTCAGAGAGGATTTCTTTTAGACTGCCGCCAGTCATTCCATGTTCAAGTAGAGCTTGCTCTAGTTCTTCGGTCGAGATGCGCTACCATATTTGTCAAAGTGTTGGAAGGCATGGTAGAGATGGTCTTCCCGGTCCATTCGATTCATGTGCTTCGCGTCACCGTGATGAACTCTTCGTAGTCTATACTTTTGCTCCTGTCTGCATCAGCCTATATGTTTTTCCCCCAAAAGAAAGACCATGTGTTTATCTCGTGTCTTAGTTTTAAGGAAAGGTGATATCGATGTTTGTAAATGACTTACGGCCTCCATTAGTTGTTGAATTTCATATTCAGTCAGCTTTGTTCCTTGTTTAAAAAGGCCTTGTTTTAATTCCCCGAGTGTTATGGTTCCGCTGTTGTCGGTATCCATTCCCTTGAACATCTCCTTCAATCCCATGATTTCTTCCTCTCTAATAAACATCCCGCAATGACCTTCACCAGATGTTTTTTTTTTCAGGAAAATTTTGTAATGAAGGTTTCTCGGGAAAGTCTAATGTTTGAGATGATGAATACGGGGTTCAATTAATAGTACCCGCAAAGCAACTTTCTTGAAGTTGTTCATTGCTTTAAACTGTTTGAGCCTGGATATGACTGCGTTGTCGAGAGGTGTCTCGGGTGTTTTGCCATCTTCATTGATCCATGGATGACATGTTAATAGCCATATTAACCTTACAGTTACATGTACTGAATTTAAAGCACAATAACATTAAGCCATACTTAGAACCTGCACTGCTGTTAGCCTTTGTTTGGGATCCATGATGAACTTCTTCACAAGTTCCTTTGCTTGAGATGAAATTGCAGGCCATGTTGAGGATCTACTTAGAACCTGCACTGCTGTTAGCACATTTCCAAAGCTAAACCATGAAAATCCACCAAACAGGGGAAGTGTTCCCAGAGTCGAGGCACCATTTTAGGTGCATGAAAAACAGTAGTTTCCCACAACTGCAGAGATGAGGTCATTTAACAAAAAAAAAAAAGTCAAGGGAAACAAATTGGTGTAGTGGTTTAATGTTTGCTAAACAATGGGATTTGTATTTATTGAGATGGTAATACGTGTCATCATCTCATTAATTAAAAAAAAATTATAATAATATTGTGGATCACTAGTTAGGAGAGAGGATATAGAAAAATAATGTCATATCATTTTGTTCGTTAACTTTTAACGGCGGGTACTAATCTAAAAACTTAACATCCAGTGTTATTTTATCAAAAAATAAATGAGGTACTAAAACAAAAGAGTATGGACATAAATAAGGTATTAAATATGTAATTATCCTTTTCTTAAATGATACGTTTAGATCAAATTTAGATTTAAAAAAATCATTTTGAGCTGGGTTTGATGAGTTAAAAATTTGATCCATTCCATACCCATCTCTAATTCCAATATCCCCAACTTCGTAAGCTGAAAGAGCTGAAATTGAAAAAAAAAATTCTCATACTCATGTCTTTAAAAGTAAAGCCATTGAATGATCAATTTAGTTCGACATTCAATTTCAACCATAGTTCTATAAAAAAAAAATTCCACTGACCACTACAGTTATTATAGTAAACATAGTAATCCACTTGATTGCTATTGTAAAAACACTACTTGGATGGGTTTTAGTTCGGATATTGTCAGGTCGAGTAAAATCGAATATAAATTATTTTAGGTTAATTTAATGTTTTGATTCAATTCGGATCGGGTGCGGGTCCATTTCAAGTCAGGTATATTTTAGGTCGGTTTCATTTCAGGTCGAGTTCATTTCAGGTCGGGTTCAAACGGTTCACGTCCAAATCAGATAATTGACACGTTCATTTTAGGTTGGGTAGATTTCAGGTTGGGTTCGTTTCAAGTCGAATTAATTCGGGTTTTAAATTCATATTAATTAAAATTATTAAGTTTGAGTTTGGTACAAATAAGTAATTAAGTAAATAACAAATGGACTTTGGGTTGAATGGTTGATCATTTATTTCTAATTAATTATTTAATATCTAACGTTTTTAACTAGCATGAATCTCATTAAAAATAAATATTATGTACTAGACTAAACAAAAATATCATCAAATGATTCATATCTTAAAAATTAGATTAAATTAAAAAAATTAAAAATTAATAAGGAATAAACATTGAACTAAAAAGAATAAAGTTTTAAATTAAAAATTATAAACATTAATAAAATAAAATATCACTTATTAAAAACACTAGACTAAATTAGAAAAATAAATAGTAGTAAATTTGAAATAAAAATAAAGTTATAAGGACTAAATTACAAAAATTATAATTAATAATAGTTAAATTCAGTGAAAATTTAACTTTAATATATTTTAATACATTAAAATTTATACTTATACAATATAATTTAATACATTTTAAAAATAAAAACATAAAATTTATACTATATAGAATATATTCTATATATGGAATTTATACTATATATGAAAATATAAAATATATACTATGTATGAAAATATAGAGTGTATAATACTATATATATATAAATATATAATATGTATGTATGTATATGTATATAATATATAAGTATGTATGTATATATATAAATATATATATATATACATTAATATATATATAAATATATATATATATTTATATATGTATATATATTAGATGTATACATTAATATATACTATGTATATAATATATTTTAATACATATATAATAAATAATATACTTTAATATATATATATATAATATACTTAATGCATATTAATACATATATATTTAATTTGTTTATTAATTAATGTATATATATATATATATTTAATGTATGTATATTTTTAATTCTTTAAGCTCAACACTAATCCTCTAAGACCAAATCACTAAACTAGTTCTCTAAGACCAATTTTTCAATCATTAAACTAATTCTCTATGATCAAATTCAAACAATTTTAAAATATATAAAATGATTTTAATTAAATGAGGACCAAATCAAATAAAAAATAAAATTTAAAACTTAATTTTCGAGTGATCATAACCAAATTGAAATAATTATAAAATAAGGTGTAGAGCGGCGCGAGATTCGATTTTTTAAGCGCGGCCTATATAAAAATATACAAAAAAAATTACCCGACGTAGAGTAATGTCAAATGAATATCTAAATCTAATATCTTTTTTTATATTTTTAATTGATTATATTTAACCAAAATTTATTATTTGATTATACGTTGTAATAATAATAATCCTCCAAAATTTTGTTTTTTTTTTCTCTTTTTTATATAATAATCAAAATTTATTTCTAATTACCTCCAAAATTTTGGGTAACTTATATCCCTCTAAAATTTTTACACTAAAAGTAAATTAATCTCAAACTTAAAAAATGAATGACTTATTTCCCTCCAAAATTTTGTCTTTTCACTTTTTTATCATTTTTTTAATTTAATTTAATTATAATTTAAATTAATTTAATAAAAATCTACATTTAATTTTAGAATTCTTTTAATTATGTTTGTAATTTATGTTTTTATAAATTAATTTAGCTTAATTAATCTTGATTTTAATAAGTTAATTTAACTTAATTAAATAATAATTTAAAATTATAATTTTTAATAAAATATTAATTTAAAATTTAATACATTAAAACTAAATAAGTAATAAATAAATTAATTTAATTAAATATGTAATACTAAATTTAAATATTAATCTTTAATTTAATTCTCATTTCTAATTCTATTTTTTTAAGCCTAATTATATTTACCAATATTTTAAATTCATCAAATTATAGATATATTTAGTTATATATCATGTAAATATTAAGTTTAATATTAGTTCAAGTCAATAATATGTTGGGTTCAAAATAAGTCGGATCATTTATCAGGTCAGGTTCAAAACATGTCGGATAAAATCAGGTATCGGGTCAATTCAGTCGGGTTAATTTCAATTGGATGCAGGTCGGGTTTTGGATTCACAGTAACAGGTTGAAATCGAGTTCAAGTTATTCTCGATCGGATACAGTTTGAGTTCGATTACTACAATAACATGTCTAACTTGAGTTCGGGTCAACAACAGTCGAATACAAATCAAGTTCAAGTCATTACATTTCTGGGTCAAACCAGGTTTTAACTAGAACAAGTTTCAATCAAGTTTTAATATCGGAACAGATTTTTACATCTATGGTGATAGGTACATGCCAAATTTTTATGTATAGCGACGATATTGGTCAATAAAATAAAAGCCAAGAAAACGAAAAATTATATTATAGGCCCGACCTACCACGTCAGTCGTGGTCCCATCCAATAATAACCACCCACTTCATCACTAATTGCCAACTTATTTTTTTTCCAACCAATGAATCTTCACTCATAATTTACATGTCATTTTAAAAATATAATTTCTGAAAATTATATTAATTATATGGTTGATTAGTGACGGAATGGGTGATTTTCATTGGCTAGGGACTACGACTGACGTGGTAAACCGGGCCTATGATATAATCTCTTCAGGAAAACGCTTTGAACCACTCTGCCTACCCTGTTTCATAGGATGACAAATGGACGATGGCGGTGGTCGCAGCGGTAATAATAATAATAATAATAATAATAATAATAATAATAATAATTGAACCTTCGTTGAGACTTTCAAGATAACCTGTAATTTGTCTTTGGTTGCAGCCGCTTCCTCATCAAAAGACAATGAGTTTCATGCTGACCATTTTTTTTGCTTCATTTCTAATCTACATAAATTCAAGACAGAGAATTAGGTGTTTGAAAACGAAAGATTTTTTTTTTATCTAACCTTAAACCAACAACTGAAGACAACTCTATGATTTCTATTGAAAGATTGTGTATAAATTTGTAAATAAAAGGCATGTCAGATATAAGCATCTTGCAAGGCAAGAGAGCAAGACCCGGCTGACATATCTCGATGAAACAGAACAAGGATCACCCCAACAAGCTCTACATGTAAAAATAGAAGTTGAAACTAGGGAGGAGGAAGACGAACTCAAAACAGAAATGAACGTATAAACTGGCCTGCTGCGAGAGGAACCCAACACCTGAAAAACATCATCTGCATTCCAAGTCAATCGAGTGGATTGCCAGCTATAACTTTAGTTCTGTTCAGCATGCCTTGTCGAAATATGTGTGTCTGTTCTTGTTTCATGCTTCCTTTTGCTTCGGTGTTTTGATCTGGACGTTCGGGTTTTGGTAGTATGCTTCACTATGGGATCTTGAATGCCCATCTCCGATTTTTCTTTAGCAGGGAGTTCCGGGGGAGCATCTGGCCATGGAGTGCGTTTTGATGGGATGGTGATGTCCAATGGAGGGTCGATGATCCATCTGCATCACGTACAAACTAATGATTAGACGGCATGGAGAGAAGACCAAACCAGAGTAATTGATGGGTCATCCAGCTATAGCATGCAAACCAATACATGCAACCGTGAAATGTTCAGAATGATGAATGATCATCATGGAAACATGTTATACATTACATAACACACACATATGAAATAAACAAACGAAAGAAGTAACTTGAACTCCAAGGATATAAATATACTTGCAATCACAACGAATTCTTCAAAAAAGCTAAGTGATCGTATTAGAAAAGGTCAAAAGTTACTTCTACCATCCCAGGTTGAATGTTGTTAGTTGACATCATTCAGTAAACAACTTAACAAATGCAGAGACTGATAATAAATCAGTCCACAAGTAGGATAAGTCCAAGAGAGAGCATTCACCTAAATAATCCACAAGAGTAACAACCATGACAACTCAATAATTACTTACTCATGTTCAACCCACATGATTGAAAGGAGAAAAAGGCATAATGCTTAGAACTGATTCCTCGGCATTTATTTTTTGTTCCTAGACATCGATGAAATTACATGGTTCTTGATGACGACGCAACATATGACAGAAGATTTCACTGCATTTGAAGTAAAGGGTTCTCTTAATTTGACATTTGCTGATGCCATTGACACATGATATCTGTCAAATGCATTGACAAATGAATGCAAACCCAATCTATTTCTTATGTAATATCATAAGATTTTTACTTTTTGGTCACTCTGACATCAATTTCATTATATAACCTAGTAGAGTTCATATTCATCAAACCTGAATCAAGGAGAGAAAAAGATTATATATTTAGCACAGTAATTAAATTTAATCATTATAGAAGAGCTTATAATGTCATTTTCATTTTAATCATCATGCAATAACCAAGCACAATACCAAAGTATAATGAGAATCAGAAGACAGATTCACCTGGGAGGAAACTTGCTATCAGCGCGAGCTTCAACTCGAAGCCACCAGAGTAAAACTTGACGACCACAACTTCCCAGTGGCTCTACCACCGAAGGGTCTGCAATCAAACCCAATGGACTCTCAACATCCCCATCCAACATATCGATATCCTTAATCCATTCCGGCTTATCTTCTCCACCTTTCCAAAGTAACCTGGAATTCAAAACAAACCCTGACCACTCCAACTTCCTGGGCAGCACAGCCAATCTATCATCAATATTAACAGCACTTTTCCCTGCAAAGGGGATTGTATTAAAAGTATGCCATCCTGCCAACATATTAAATGCATTACACGCAGGACCTTGAATTGGCATTCTGGGATTCTCCTCTTCTTTCATCCAATCTGATGACTCATCGATATTAGCTGAAGTAGCAAGTATTCCAACCGAAACTGCCCCGAACCATTTCACATTTTGGATCTCATCAAAAAGTTCCATACTATGCATATTACTATCATCTGCAAACATAACAATTCCATCTAGTTTCTTCTCTCTTACAATTCTGCCAGTGAAGTAACACGAAATTGGAGTCAACCATCAACTATAACTATAATAACCTAATTCCGAAACGCATAATTTCCACCACTTTTTAATTAAATGAAAGTTTAAAAAACGATTACCTTAAAGCGTGCAGACGCATTTTGGACTCCAATTTATGTCGTTCGTCCCAGGAATTCGGCATCCGTTGATTGAATCCGACGTGGATGGTGTTCAAACCAGATTTCGCAATAAGCGACGCCGTTTCCTTACTGACACCACCAGCCTCCACCACGATCCAAATCAGATCGTACGGAGCCACCATTAGTGAGTGCATCACACCGGTCAAATGCAGCGCTTGGAAAGTCCGTACGTACGTCGGAGTGACCACAATAATTGTCCTGGGATCTTTCACACCGAATTGTAACCTCTGCTCCTTTTGAACTCTCTCTAAGATCTGATGCGCCTTCATAACCTCAACCGGGTCCGGATGCGGCCACGGACGGATCCGGATCCCGTGCCGCCCTACAATCACTCGCGAATTCTTCGCCGTCTTGTTCGGCATCGGAAACCGGAGGTTGTTAGCGACGGGGTTAATGGACAGACCGGAGTGAACATCAAGGGTTTTGGCGAGCTCGGCAGCGGAACGAAACGGCGGCGTGTACAGGTTGGAGGAAGAAGTTGAGAACAATAAGAAGAAGACCAAGCGAGAAAAACGGAATCCGAGAACTAAGCTGAATAAACAACAGAGACCGTGGAGGACAAGCCAGAAAACAGCTGCGGGTGATTTATAGCCGGCGTCGGATGCTGAATCTAACTGTCCTTGTGACCTGAAGCTGTTGCTCCGTCGGCTAAGATAGCTCTGGTGCAACGCCGAAAGCTTCATTGTCTCCCCTCTCCTGAATCTCCTGCAAAAATTAGTCGTTTATGTAATTATAAGAGGAATTCCTTTTGATTTCGTGAGGAAGGTGTAGACTTTAGTCTGATTGGTAGAAGAATTTTGTGATTCGTTGAATTAATTTTGGTTTTAGTTAATTAAATTTTCAGTGTTTATTTACTTCTCTTCGATATTCTAGATTTAACCATGAAGTTTGGCATTTGATACAGTAAAGTAATTTTCTTTATTTTACAAGTTTTTTGTTATTTATTTGGTCTTCTGGTGTAATAGTTTCTCAACAAGATTTATTTATCATAATTAACAGTGTATTTTTACTTAAAAATATATATCGTCTACCTCTTTTTTACGTCTTTATTTGTCCTTTCGTTTTAAATTAAAAGGGTTAAGGTATATGATTTAAGATTCAAGGTTAGGGGTTGTGATTAGGGTTTAGGGAATTAGGGGTAAAGTGTATTTTTTAGGTGTTGGGTTAAAATTTAATTTTTTAAATTTTTTTAACATGAGACATAGATGGAGGTATGATAAAGAGACAAAAGATTTTTACCCTTAAAAATGTTATTTGCCGCTTAAATTATGTATTTTTTTAATAATTTTTAAAATATTTTTAGAATATTTTAACCCTTAAATTTTAAATCGCGAGTTTTATTGATTTACTTTTTTTTTAATTGAAGAGAGTTTAAAAAACAAAATCAAGAAGCAGAAGTAAAAATATCCCTTTCTAAAAGGAATTGTAGATAATGAGGAGACTTATCAAGAATGGTTAAACTATATCGGAAGTCATCCCTTTGCTTTACTATTCTGTCGGCCAAAGAGTTTCCTCCACGTAAAATCCATTGTAACTCTGTAATCTAACTCTTTGAACGCAATCTATCAATAGCTCGAACAAACGAGTTTGAACTCAGACGTGCATTACGATCTAAGATCATGGTAACCGCTTCAAAGCAGTCATATTGAATCATAACATATTCAAAGTCATTGTTCTAAGCAACTTCGAACCCTGTATAAATTGCCCATAACTCGGCATTTAATGCCGAAACAACTCCTAACAATCGTTGGAAACCCAAAATCCATCCTCCATCACTATCACGAATAAGGCCACCTATCGAACCTATACCCTGTTGGAATAAACTGCTCCATCAACAATAAGGCACAAAGAGTACTGAGGCACAAAGAATATTCTTATAGAAACAAGTCCAAGTTAAATTCCGTTGAAAAACCCTAAGCGATGATTGTCTCAAAATTTTAAAGACTAGATCATTCCTACTCTAAGCAAAATCAGATTCTAAGAAATATCTTTATCTATATAAATATTCGTAGAGTATAGATTCGAACTTAATCAGAAGTGCAAGTCGTTAGTGAAAAAATTGATCAATATTAAAAGAAATTGTTTTATAAAATATTTTAATAATCTCATCTACAATTTTACTCGATTAAATAGACTCTTTATTTTTATATATATTTTTTTATAAATTAAAAATTAAAAAATCTTTTTTTTTATAATATCTTATATTTATTTTAATATATTGATGAATAAAATCGTTAAGTAAAAAATACTCTAAAATATAATTTATGAATGAAAAATACATAAATAAAATTTAATATTTATATAAGAGTTTCTTAATTCATATTATGTCATTTTTATGGTAATAATGATGAATCATGATATAATATATCATAATACTTTTATTTTTTATAATGAAAAATCATTGTCTTCTATATATGGAAATTATTGCCAATATATGGGACTTGAGGTCCGTCTGGAGTTAGGTAGATCGTCAATACTTCTTATAGGTGATCTGTCCTTCCAGTTAAACACTGAGTTGGCTTTATTTCTACATATATAATTCATAATTCATTTTTCTTTAATTTCTGATCTACCAAACATGGAAAAAGATTGCATTTTTTAATCGTCTCTACTCTGTCATATCATATGTTGGTCCAAACAAAAATAAAATACTGATGAATCAAAACCAACCATTCCCCTTTGTTAGTTAACATGAATCAAAAAAGAATTTGGGGGTGGAAGGGAGAGGGGTAAGAAGGGAAGAAAAAAGTTGGTGGTGAGAGGGGTGAGTTTACTTTAGAATTTAGTTACGTTAAATCAATTAATTAAATGTATTTATTTTATTAATAAAAATTTATTAATATTTATTGTAAATTAAATTTATAAAAAAAATATCAAATGAATATTAAGTTGGTAAAAAGTAAGTTAAAAATTAATAAAATAAATATATTTAATTGGTTGATCTATAGATAACATGTCGAGAATAACTTATGATATAATTTTTTCAAATATAAAAATGAATTTTTTTATCACCGGTATATAAAATATATTTCTTATATATATTATATATAATTTTTTAATCAGTTTATGTTATATTAATTCAAATATATTAGTATAATATATTAATAAATGTATTATACTTATATGTATATAAATTATAAAATATACTTTAATATATTATATATGTATGTATAATATACATGTAAGTATGCATATGTATATATGTATATACTTAGATATAATATATATTAATGTATATGTATATTATATATATATATATATATATTAATGTATATGTATATAATATATAGAAATAATATATACTTTAATATATTAAAATTCCTTCTATATATACTTTATATAGTAATATATATTTTAATGTATAATTTAATATATACTTAAATAATAATAATAATGATAATATTTCTCTAAAATTTATTATATAATATAATTTCCTTCAAAATTTCGTCTTCTCTTCTTTTTTATATAATAATTAAAGTTTATTTTTAATTCCCTCTAAAATTTAGGTTAGCTTATATCCCTCTAAAATTTTTACACTAAAATTAACTTAATCCAAAACTTGGAAAATGGGTGACTTATTTCTCTCTAAAAAATTTTCTTTTCCATTTTTCTTTATTAATTATCTTTTTTTTATCAATTGTATTGGTGTAATTTAATTGAGTTATAATTTAGATTATTTTAATGTAAATCTAAATTTAATTTTAAATTTCTTTTAATTATGTTAGTAATTTATGAGTTTTAGATGTTAATTTAGTTTAATTAAATCTCAAGTTTAATAAGTTAATTCAATTTGAATATATAATTATTATAATATATAATAAATTTGATAAAATTTAATTATACACAAAATTTTGATATGAATGTGAATATGTAATTGTATATATTATGACATTAACATCTTAATTAAATATATTATAATTAAATATTATTTTTATTATAATTACATTAATTAAAATATTAAATTAAATATTAATTTAAATTTAAAAATTATAATTTTTAATGAAATGTTAATTTAAAATTATAATCAAAATTAAGTATACTAAAACTAAATAAAATAGTAAATAAATAAAATTAAATATGTAATACTAAATTTAAATATTAATTCTCTAAGTTTATGCTCAATTTTAATTTTTTAAACTTAATTATATTTATTAATATTTTAAATTCATCGAATTATAAATATCTTTAATTACATGTCATGTAAATATCAAGTTTTGTAAATATTAGTTCATATAAGGAACAAGTTGGGTTCAAAACATAAATATTAGTTCATATGAATAACAGGTTGGGTTCAAAAAAGTCGGGTCAATTATCAGATCGGGTTTAAAATAGGTCGGGTTCAAAACAGGTCGGATAAAATCAGGTCTCGAGTCAATTCAGTCGGGTAATATCAGTTATCTTTCCGGTCAGACACGAGTTCAATTTTGTTTCAATCGGATGTAGATCGAGTTTCGGGTCCATAGTAACAAACTCAAATCGGATTCAGGTCATTCTCGGTCGGATACAGATCGGGTTCGGTTACAACAATAACAGGTCCAAATCGGGTTCGAGTCAACAACATTCGGATACAGATCAGGTTTGGGTCATTACATCCTCGGGTTAAACCAGGTTCTGACTCGAATAGGTTTTAGTCGGGTCAGCTTTTTACATCCCTGATCCTTGGACATGATGAAATGTAAGTAATAATAGTCGTTAAGCATTTATAGTAAGAGATATATTGATATCAAAGAATTAATTTATATTGTATAAATATGTTTGAGATATTATAATTATTTTATGCTAATGTAATTATGTTTTAGATAGGGTTATAAATGAAACAAGAGAAATCACAAGTTACTCGAATTTTACTCGGTCAAAGCTCGATTAAAGCTCAATTTAATTGGACTCGACTCTAGTTCTTAACGAGCTGAGCCAAGCCAAGTTACTAGATACTTGACTCAAAAAATTCATAAGCTACTCGAAAATGTAATATATTATTTTTTTTAATTTTATAACTTAAAATATAAATTCCTAAACTTAAAACACTAAAATATAAAAATATATTTAATTGGTTGATCTATAGATAACATGTCGAGAATAACTTATGATATAATTTCTTCAAATATAAAATTGAATTTTTTTATCACCGGTATATAAAATATATTTCTTATATATATTATATATAATTTTTTAATCAGTTTATGTTATATTAATTCAAATATATTAGTATAATATATTAATAAATGTATTATACTTATATGTATATAAATTATAAAATATACTTTAATATATTATATATGTATGTATAATATACATATAAGTATGCATATGTATATATGTATATACTTAGATATAATATATATTAATGTATATGTATATTATATATATATATTAATGTATATGTATATAATATATAGAAATAATATATACTTAAATATAATATATACTTTAATATATTAAAATTTCTTATATATATACTTTAATGTTGTGAATAAAGTAAAGAACAAGAATAAAATAGAAGAATAAAGATGAGAGACAAAAGGGAGAGAGATTTTATTATATTCTCAAAGTAGGGTTGTGTACAATGCTATGCCAAAAGTTTATATTTATAGGCATAAGATGGAAACTCTAATTCCAATGGGTATTAAACCCTAATACTAAAGCCTATTAAAGTTTAACTTAATATATGGATATCCACCATAAATAAATATATTTATAACACTCCCCCTTGGATATCCATGAAGATAATGTGCCTCGTTAAAACCTTACTAAGATAAAAACCCTGTGGGAAAAAAATTCTTAGTGAAGGAAAAAGAGTACACACATCTTTGATACGCATAACATGTTGCCTCATTAAAAACCTTACCAGGAAAACCCATTGGGACAAAAACTCGGTAAGGAAAAAAGAGTGCAACGCGTATTTACTCCCCCTCATGAAAATATCACATAAGATCTTTGAATCTTCATAATTCAATATTGAATACAATCTTCAAATGTTGAAGTAGATCATGCACTAGTGGATAAATCTTCCAAGTTATTGCTTGAAATGATTCATTGAATATTATTCATCTGAAAATCATGATGGACGAAACTTGAAGAAATATGTTTTGTTTTATCATATTTGATATATCCACCTTGAGATATAAATTTTGTATTATCTCTGTACAAGATAGCTTGCATTTTATCTTGTGAAAAACATTCACATATCTTCAGGATATGTTTAGCCAAACACATATTTCGGCTTTACCTCTTGCATAACAATTATTTAAAGGTAATGGTCTCGTAGAACTTAAATAATATTTCTGGACCAGCTAAGATACGATGCTTCTAGATCAAATAATGTGTATATTGTGCTTTAGACCAAAAATATCATTACCCTTTTCGTGAGGCGAAATAAATCTTTGTTTAAAATAAGAGACTTAGCAACAACCATAAGGGTGATCAATAGATATGCGTTATGCAAGTAAAGTCTCTTTCAATATTTTTCTATATGTCGATAGATGCACAAGGATTTGAGGAGATCTTTTCACGAATCTCAACGATATTTAAATCATCGACATACACAACAATAAAAATTCAGAGTTAAACCTCTTAATAAAAATGCTCGGGGAAATAATTCATATAGCATTATACTAATAAGTATTCAATGAGGTGATCACATCAAATACGCCTAAATTGTTTCAAGCCATAAAAAGATATATTCAATATGATTGAATAATGTTCTCGAGAACTTGAATGAACTGCTTATGACAATCTAAATCTTTCCGGAAGTTTCATATAAATATTATTGTCGAGAGGCCCATTCAAATATGATGTAACAACATCTATTAGGCAGAAACCGAGTAATTTTATTTATTGCCAGATTGATCAAAATCTAAAAGTAGTTGCATCCACCAACGAGGAATATATTTTCCTCATAATCAATTTCATGTCTTTGTGAGAATCCTTGTGCAACCAAATGAGTTTATGTCTCATGATTTCCCCTTTTGATTTCTCTTTCTCACAAAGGCTCGTTTATATCCACAAGCTTTACACATTTCAACGTACGGGCTATAGACCCAAATACTTCTTTTTTCAAAAGAGATTTTAGTTTCTCCTCAATTGCCTCTTTCATGTTGGCCAATCATTTCTTTGTTTACATTGCCCAATTGACAATGATTCATGATCCACATCATCAAATAAAATCTCTAGTGCTATATTGCAAGCAAATATATTAACGACGTCGATTTAATTTCAGTTCCACTTATTACCAGACATGACATAATTTACTGAGATCTCTTTATTATCAGGTACCTGAGTCATGTCAATGTCTTTGTTGGAGATCATTTAATCTCTTCTAGAGATTTTCATAATCAATGATTCCTCGATCAGACCATCATAAAATATAGCTCCTTTTCTTTTTCGAAGATCTTTTATCTTTGGAACTTACTTGTCTACTACGCTTTAAGCGTAAGTTAGACTCATTAGCAACTAGAGTTTGTCCTTCCATGACATCAAATTTAATCAGAGCATTCATAGCTGGTATACGTGACTTAGTCACTCTTTTAGGGTCAGCAAAATCATCTGGCAATTGATTTGCTAAATGAATTATCCTTTGAACTTATAGTTCACATTGTGTAGTACGTGGATCAAAATGAGAAAAATGATAATTCATTCTAACTTATTTTTTCCCCAGCTATTTATTTTCTCCCCCTAATGTTGGATAAACTGACTCATTAAAATGATAGTCAGTAAATCGGGTTGTAAATAAATCCCCTGTCAGAAGCTCTTATATATATTCCCAACAAAACTCATCTTTGTGCGTTGTGGTGGAACAATTAGAACATATATCGCACAAAAAAATCTAAGATGAGAAATATTTGGTTCCTGACCAAAAACCATTTGTAATGGGGAGAACTTATGATAATTTGTTGGCTTGATGCGAATTTGTGATACTACATATAAAATTACATGTCATCAACATTATCAAGAATGATTGTCTTTAGAAAATAATCTGGAAAATGTGCTCGTAATTTTATCAACTGAGCAAGTAGCCTCGCAAACACCAAGTTGCGGGTTAATGATAAGGATACATATAATCATCTAGTCGATGCATCGATAAAAATCATAAAATATCTAGATGGATTTTTAGAAAAGGTGTATGGGCCCATATATATCACCTTGTATCCTTTCCAGAAAAATAATAGATTTACACTTTATCTTAACTGTTGATGATTGAATAATCAAATTGCTTTCATAGCAAGTATCACATGAAAAATTACCATGAAGAAAATATTAGTTCTTCAATAAATGACCACATGTAAGTGCCAGCTAATTTTCGCATCATAATTGAACCAGGATGGTCTAACCGGTCATGCCAAATAAAATTATCAGTAAACATTTGGTTTACAATAGTATGAGCTTCAATTTGTACTAATTCTTATGTAGTACAATATGGATGACAGTGCATGTAATTTTGCCAAAATTTCATTATTGCCTTGAGTTATACTCGTAATATTGAGATAGTCAGCACCCCCTTGATTAATATTCTCAATATATTTCTACAAATATCTTTAAAATTCAATAAATCTCTTTACGACTTTGACGAGCATAATGCACTGTAAGTATGAGATAAAGTCTCATTTGGCAATAACATATTTGTTCAGTTAGAGCTTTCTGTGATATTAATACTTCCGGATATAGTACTCACATTATTCTCTTGCATTTAAAATGGGAAAATCTGTGCTTTATTTCATTCACTTGACTAATATTCTCAATATATAGTACTCATATTTACTCAGTTGCATAATTATGCACATTTTAATATGTGCTTTATTTCATTCACTTCGGGGAATGAAAAATATGTGCTCTGTGCCATTCACTTCGGGGAATGGAAAATATCAAATATAGCACATTATATCAAATTTGTTATCTATCAAAGATAAACTCTCAAAACCTCTTCCGAAGCATTGATATTTCAGTACTTTGAGATATAGTACTCACATTTTCCCTTGTATTTAAATGGGAAAATATTTCTTATGCTTAAGTATAGTATGAGTACTTGCACTATCTGCTTGACATAAATAGCCACAATTCATTGTAGATTTCATTCCGGAAGTGATAATATTCTTCAAAGGATAAATTAACATAGAATGTAAATAAATAATATGTAAAATAAATTAACGATGAATTAACATAAAGCGTAAATAAATAATATATAAAATAAATTAACATAAATATATAATAAATAAAAATAAATTAACATAAACAAAATAAATAAAAGATCAATTATTTCTTTTAGATGTTATAAGAGAAATAAAATAAATGGCGAATTATTCTCTTGAAGGACTATGAGAAAAATTATCAATATCCAATTGAGTTGGATCAATAACGCCATTATTTTTGCCACAAAGAAAATCTGATTATATTTTCTTTAATTTATCATTCATGATTATGAATAAAGTCCATAATACTTCGGCGTTTGGCAAGTACGAGATCAATGGTTTATACCATCACATTGATAACATAAAGATTTTTAATCTGATCTCTATCATTCTTGTCATCTTTATAATTCCACTTCTTGTGGATATAAGTATTCTCAAAATAATCATCTTATCCATGTCTATTTTATGACTTCAATCGCAACCACAATTACTAATGTGGCTTTTATTCATTCCGCTATATAATGTCACATTCGCTTCAAGGAATGGAGCGGAGCCTGTTGGGCGATATTCATAATTTTTCATGAGCAACTTATTATTTTGCTCAGCCACAAGAAGGCAAGAAATTAACTCAGAATATTTTTTAAAGCCTTTTTTACGATATTGTGTCTGAAGGACAACATTGTTGGCATGAAAAGTGGAGTATGTTTTCTTTTCTAACATATCCTCATCAATGATACTCTGGCACATAATTGAGTTTTATTCACTAACCATATAGTGAATTATCACGTTTGCATTCACTTCAAGGAATGAAACAAATTCAATAATCGCATGGAATAAACATCATGCTTGGATTCACTTCAGGGAATGACATAAATCAAATAACCGCATGGAATAATCATCACGCTTGCATGCACTTCAAGGAATGTCATAAATCCAATAATTACATGGAATAATCATCATGCTTGCATTCACTTCAGGGAATACCTCCCATAAAAATTCTTTGATTAAGACGATTTTCATAACTTGAACTTGGGAGAAGTCTATAGTCGAATTTTTCGACATTAAAAAAATATATTGCTTCCAAGCAAATATAAACTTTATAATATTCATACTATTAAATAGTAATTGATCAACCAATATATATTCAATATATAAAGAATAAAAATTTAATCCTCATACGCGACGTTGTTAAACCAGTCCACAAGGTCCTTTAAAAAGAACCTCCTTTTAGACCAGTAGCCTCGTAGAACGGGATGTCCAGCCTATATACTCAGATTAAACCAACATAACAAAGAACATATTAATTGATTAAAGGTTTAATATTTGTTCTAATATCATGTAATACTTAAAACATGATTAAAACATAAACTTTCATCATAATAATAAAATAAACAAATATTGGTTATAAATAAAGATAAAAAATCTCAAATTAAATAAATAAAACATACCGAACTTTTCACTAATTTGAATATATGGAAAGTTTAATCACCAATATTTTGTTAAAATCCTTTTTGGGAATTGTCGAAAAGCACCACAGGAATTGAGTCACTTTATCTCTTTGATTTATGCTAGTAACAAATTCTTGTCAATAACTCCTTTAAGATTCGAACGACAAATACCTCCGTTGGTTAGAGTCTCGTGCTGATAACGTGTTGTGAATAAAGTAAAGAACAAGAATAAAATAGAAGAATAAAGATGAGAGACAAAAGGTGTTGTGAATAAAGTAAAGAACAAGAATAAAATAAGAGAATAAAGATGAGAGATAACAGGGAGAGAGATTTTATTATATTCTCAAAGTAGGGTTGTGTACAATGCTATGCCAAAAGTCTATATTTATAGGCATAAGATGGAAACCCTAATTCCAATGGGTATTAAACCCTAAATACTAAAGCCCATTAAAGTTTAACTTAATATATGGATATCCACCATAAATAAATATATTTATAACATTTAATATATAGTATATAGTAATAATATATATTTTAATGTATAATTTAATATATACTTAAATAATAATAATGATAATATTTCTCTAAATTTTTTTATATAATATAATTTCCTTCAAAATTTCGTCTTTTCTTCTTTTTTATATAATAATTAAAGTTTATTTTTAATTCCCTCTAAAATTTAGGTTAGCTTATATCCCTCTAAAATTTTTACACTAAAATTAACTTAATCCAAAACTTTGAAAATAGGTGACTTATTTCTCTCTAAAAAATTTTCTTTTCCATTTTTCTTTATTAATTATCTTTTTTTATCAATTGTATTGGTGTAATTTAATTGAGTTATAATTTAGATTATTTTAATATAAATCTAAATTTAATTTTAAATTTCTTTTAATTATGTTAGTAATTTATGAGTTTTAGATGTTAATTTAGTTTAATTAAATCTCAAGTTTAATAAGTTAATTCAATTTGAATATATAATTATTATAATATATAATAAATTTGATAAAATTTAATTATACACAAAATTTTGATATGAATGTGAATATGTAATTGTATATATTATGACATTAACATCTTAATTAAATATATTATAATTAAATATTATTTTTATTATAATTATATTAATTAAAATATTAAATTAAATATTAATTTAAATTTAAAAATTATAATTTTTAATGAAATGTTAATTTAAAATTATAATCAAAATTAAGTATACTAAAACTAAATAAAATAGTAAATAAATAAAATTAAATATGTAATACTAAATTTAAATATTAATTCTCTAAGTTTATGCTCAATTTTAATTTTTTAAACTTAATTATATTTATTAATATTTTAAATTCATCGAATTATAAATATCTTTAATTACATGTCATGTAAATATCAAGTCTTGTAAATAGTAGTTCATATAAGGAACAAGTTGGGTTCAAAACATAAATATTAGTTCATATGAATAACAGGTCGGGTTCAAAAAAGTCGGGTCAATTATCAGATCGGGTTTAAAATAGGTCGGGTTCAAAACAGGTCGGGTAAAATCAGGTCTCGAGTCAATTCAGTCGGGTAATATCAGTTATCTTTCCGGTCAGACACGGGTTCAATTTTGTTTCAATCGGATGTAGATCGGATTTCGAGTCCATAGTAACAAACTCAAATCGGATTCAGGTCGTTCTCGGTCGGATACAGATCGGGTTCGGTTACAACAATAACAGGTCCAAATCGGGTTTGAGTCAACAACATTCGGATACAGATCAGGTTTGGGTCATTACATCCTCGGGTTAAACCAGGTTCTGACTCGAACAGGTTTTAGTCGGGTCAGCTTTTTACATCCCTGATCCTTGGACATGATGAAATGTAAGTAATAATAGTCGTTAAGCATTTATAGTAAGAGATATATTGATATCAAAGAATTAATTTATATTGTGTAAATATGTTTGAGATATTATAATTATTTTATGCTAATGTAATTATGTTTTAGACAGGGCTATAAATGAAACAAGAGAAATCACAAGTTACTCGAATTTTACTCGGTCAAAGCTCGATTAAAGCTCAATTTAATTGGACTCGGCTCTAGTTCTTAACGAGCTGAGCCAAGCCAAGTTACTAGATACTTGACTCAAAAAATTCATAAGCTACTCGAAAATGTAATATATTATTTTTTTTAATTTTATAACTTAAAATATAAATTCCTAAACTTAAAACACTAAACTATAAAACCTAAACGTAAGACTAAAACTTAAAATTTAAATCTTAAGCTCTAAAACTTAACAACCTAAATATCTAAATCTTAAATTAACAACTTTTACCTTAAAATTAACAAGCTTGAGTTTACACAATTTGTTCGTCAACGTTTTTTTTAATATGGCTTTAAATGAGACATGAAAAATGATGATTTAGTCAAGTCCTACACGATCAAATACCGATCAACACTTGATTGGATTGGACTCAAATCAAGCTCGAACTCGACTTAGGTTCTTAAGGAGACGAGTCGAGCTTAGATTTTTCAGGCTCGTTAAGGATTATTCATGCTCGAACTCGACTCAAAATCTTTGAATCGTTTACACCCCTAATTTTAGGGAGTATAAAAACTTGCTTTAATAAAATTAATTATTGATAGGGCCGATTGTTGTGCAAACAAACATAAATTTTATTTTTTTAAAACTGATTTGGAGTTCTAAGATTTTTCAAAAAGTATGCAATCAAAATTGTTGTAGGTTTCAAATACTCAAATCAATTATAATATATTTGAATAAAAATAAAAAAATTTACATTTTAAAATAGTTTCAACCAAAAGAGTTTTTCCAAATGAAGATAATTATGCAATTATAAAAACGTTTTTGGTGGTAAAAGTATTTATTTTAGAACTAAATGTAGAACTAATGTTTTGATATAATAATTGAAAAATAGTTTTGGACTAATTTGAAAAGATTTCAAAAATGGTTTTGAATCCAAACGACTTGAAAATAGGTTTGAGACATTTTTTAAGGCTTTTGAATATGTTCAAAATGTTTTAAAAAAGCCAAGGAGTTTCAATACAACTTACATGTTTTCAA
This sequence comes from Abelmoschus esculentus, assembly GCA_035048815.1. Taxonomy (NCBI): domain Eukaryota; kingdom Viridiplantae; phylum Streptophyta; class Magnoliopsida; order Malvales; family Malvaceae; genus Abelmoschus; species Abelmoschus esculentus. The sequence continues at coordinate 5,748,240 of JAUCBN010000044.1, forward strand.
AAGATTTTTCACAGGGGTTTCAATACAAATGAGGATGATATCGATACCATTTGCTACTGTAAAATTTGGTTTCAGTACAAAAAACACAAGTATCGATATGCCAGTATCGATACCATTTTTAGGTATTTTGATACACCTCCAACGAATTTATAAAACCCCCCAACGATATTATAAAAAAAAACTAACAACTAGGAGCCGTATCGAAACAGGCTTTGACCGTTTCGATATGGGAAGAAGAGGGTATCGATACCTATACAAGGTGTTTTGATATCGGTTCTTAAATACAAATCTACTAGCTATTTTTCAAAGAGGCAATATCGATATCGGTTTCCCGAGTATCGATACCAATTGCATGAGAAGAAGAAATTGGCCAAGAAATCAGCTCCAAACGACTCCAAATCAATATCAACGGTCATCAATGGCTATAAGCTCAATTGGGATGATAAAAAGAAGTCTCAAACATGAAGAGAAGATTAATGCTTCAATTGTAACAACATTATGATAAATAATTGTCTTAGAGCTTAAATCCTATCTTTGAGTAGACAAAACACTTGTGAGCTAAATTGTCAATGTATGCTCAAGTGTATTAGGATTGGATGAGGGATTTAGATGGCAAACTGTAACGACCCGATTTTCCAAGTCAAAATTGGGCGTTGACTCGAGCCATGGATCGTCAAGTCGGGTCTCGTGTTGAGCTCGTGGGGTCGTTTTGGATCATAGAGGGCCTCAGTTTTGCTTGTTGGTCCTTTCGGGTTGTTGTGGGCTTGCTTGTTGGGCTTATGCTTGATGGATAAAGAGGCCTCGAAGGGTAATTGGATAAATTACCCATTATGAAGACAAAAAGGGGTTGAGGGAAAAAGGAAAGAGGAGTCTTTTCGTCTTAACCTTTTCTCCTCTCATCTCCCTCATCCTCTACATCTTGAACACAAGAGAAAAATGGAATTTTTTTGTTGAGGAAAAATCTCGTTTTGGCCATCAAGGGAAAGTTGTTCAGCATAAAACGATCTATCAATCAAGGTGCATATCTTCAGCTTTGGTGTGGAAAGTTTGAGAAGCTCAAAATCAAATCTTAAAGGTGAGAAAAGCTACGAAGAAGCTTTAAATGGGTTGTTGCTTAAATGTCAATACATTTCTGACTCTTAAACTTCATGTGTCTCATGAAATATTGTCTTGCTTGATTGTTGGTTGTTGAATGCTTGAGATGAGTGGTTGGGGTATTTTAAAACCCTAAAATGATAGATTTCATATTAGAAGTTGTCTTCTTGGTGATTTTCGGCCTAAGACCTACAAATTCATGCAGGCGTATCGATAGACAGGGGATGTGTATCAATACCCTAAAGGCAAAACTTAAGCATAGATAGCAGGCCTATCGAAACAATTATCCCGAGTTTTGATACGCCAAATTCTAGTAAGGTTTGGTTTCAATATTCCTAGGGAGGTGTATTGATACCGTGTAGTTGTTTAGTGAGCTAGATAAGGCTGATTAGCTTAGCGTATCGATACCCTTGGAAAATGTATCGATACCCTAGAGAGAAAACAAGTGTGAGGATGACAGGCGTTTCGAAATGCCGTACCCGTTTTTCAGAACCAAGAGTTTCAAAAGCAAATCGTTTTGATACCTCCTTAAGGGGCGTATCGAAATAGGGTAGTGTATCGATACCCCACAAAGGTGTATCTATATGGATAAGTTTTCCTTGGCCTTAAGTCAACGTCTTAGCGTATCAATACGTATGAGAAGCGTATAGATAAAGGGGTGTTTCGATACCCATTTACAAGAGTATCAATACACTTGGGCATTTTGCCCAAGTTTTTAAGGGTTGAGTTTGGAGGTTCCATAAATTGTGCAATGAATTCTTATAGGTTAATGAAACCACGAAATGAATGATAAGACTAATAAACTGATTTTATTATACTAATATGTGAAATTATGATCAATGACTTAGTATTTGATAGGTGGCTTAGTATTATACTTCCTAGGGATCCATGGTGGATCAAGAATATCGTATGATGGTTAGAAACCTTGTTGTGTGCTGATGGGTCATCAATATATAGTTAAGGGGCTTTGGTTAAGGAAGTAATCTAAAGAGGATCTTGTAGATGAACAAGTGACTTATGTTGTACAACCATAGTTATGAGAGATATCTTGGTTACTAGTTGAGTTATATGTTTGACCTTTTTTGATGATAGTATGGATGCTCGGGGAGTATGAGTTACGGTATGACTTGGTAAAGAAATCCGGATATCCTAGATTCAGTGCATGGGCACTTGGTTAAAGGGATATGTACTTTGTGTTGTGTGAGCGAGTACGTCCGACGTGTCCATAGGCTATGTGATCTGGATGTGGTTCAATCCTATCCGTGGTTATGTTGATTCGGATAAAGAAACATAATTTGATGGGTTGTGTGAGCATCAAGCAACTTTATGGGTTATGTGAACTCGAGTAACATGATAGGCTATGTGACCTTAGGATTGGACTAGTTATGGCTATGTTGATCTAAGTATGTCCCGAACATATTTATGGCTATGTTGATCCGGATATGGTCCAACCCGATGGTTATGTGAGCACGAATATAGTAAGGCTACGTTTGGCCAATAGTTATGGATGTTGCATGCATATGTATACGTTATATTATTAATGGTTATTAACCTTATTACCCTAAAGTTGTGTGAGTGGGGTAAGGTACTTGTAACTTGATAGAGTTGTGTGAACTCAAGTAACTCGATGGGTTATGTGAGACCGAGCAGATAAGTTTGGTATGGCATTTTACCTTCTATAATGACTTTGGCTTAAGATAGTTAACTTGAGAACTCTAGCTAAGATATAATAGAGGATAAAACTTAGTTTAGGAGCCTATATGTGCACTCTTGACTATCTTATCTTGCATACTTGTTTTATGATATTCATGAATTTCCATAGAGTAGAAATGTACCACTAAGCTTGTTATCTCAGCGTGCGGAATTGTGTTTTTTTCGTGGCATAGGTGACAGGTAGCTTTGGAGGAGCACATCAAGAAGGATTTCCCAGCATCGGAGCCGCCAAAAAGTATAAAGCTTGATCTTTAGTTTGGACTTATGGTATTTATAGAACCTTACCATACATCGAGTCTGTATCTTTACTTTGGATTTTATTTTGAGTTGGATAACGCATTTTGAAAAGGAGCTCTTGTTTTTTAAAACCTTTAATATATTTTATTTTTATGTACATGGATTTATGAAATATGATGTTTTGAGAATTTGGACACGTACTTTTAAAAGAATTTTGATGGGTCGGGTTTGGGTGACCTGAATGTGATACTTTGGATCCGGATAGGGATTGGGGTGTTACAAAAACAACTAGACTTGTTATAAGGATTACTAGTTTGCAAAGTTTTCTTTTTTTGAAAGGTTTCCCAAATTCGAGTTGTGAATTTTGGATGCTAGATTTAGGAAATTGAATCTAGGTTGTACGGTTAGCCCTTTAGCCTCCAAAAGATGAAATTCTTAATGAATTTGGGAAATCCTTTGTGGAAAGCTAAGGTAGTGGATGTAGAGCTTGTTCGAAGCTTGAACCACTCTAAAATCCTTGTGTTCATTGTATATTTTCTTTGCTTCCATAATTTTTACCCCAATTACCATCTCTCCATTACTTGGGAAGCAAGATCAATTGTGCATCGATCTTAATAATTGGTATCAGAGTGAGGCTCAATCAAATAGGATTAACATCATATTGAGACGATTCGACAAGCTCAAAAATTATCTAATCAATCGATTTCATGGTACTATCTATTGATAAACCACCTTTCTTTAATGGGTCCAACTATACTTATCGGAAGACAAGAATGATGTATTTCATCAAAGAAAAGGACTAAAAGCTTTGGGAAATAGTTGAATATGACCCCTTATGTTCCACAATGAGCAAAGGCAGAATGAAGCGTAAAAGATCACAAGAAGATAGAACTTAATAGCAAGGCTTTGCACATTATCTTTTGTACATTCCACCCCAACATCTATGAGAAGATGTCTTCTTTTGTGAATATACAAAGGAAGTTTAGGACAAGCTAGAAATCACATATGAGGGGATTAACGATGTGAAGGAGACCAAGATTGGACTCCTCAATCAAGAGTATGAGAACTTCAAGATGGATCTGGATGAAGATATTTCAAAGATGTTCGATCGATTCTCCACCATCATAAATGGACTTAAAGGCTACAGAGACATCATTCCATAAAAAGCTTGTTCAAAAGCTTATTTATTCTCTTCCTGATTTATGAGACTCAAAGAAGACCATCATCGAAGCCAAGGATCTCAAGAGCCTCAAGCTTTATGAACTCATGTGGTCTCTCCTCGCACACCAAATAATGATGCGAGGAAAAGAAGAAGGAAGGGATAAGAAGGTTGTGGAAATAGAAGGCTCTTGAGCTTGGTGTAAATGTCAATACCATAGCTCTCAAATCCTCTAAGTGCATTCATCTTGAAGATTCAAGTGAGGAAGATAATGAAGAAGATGAAGTGATAACTCAATTCTTTATGGACTTTTCTCGAATTTTGAAGAATGACATGATGAAATCTTCAATGAATGAATCGAAGAAGAATATAAAAGATTTTCACAAATCTAGAAAAATGGATCATCTTCAAAGAAGCAAGCATATGTGGCCACTTGGAGTGATGAGGACTTCACCAAAGATGAGTTAGCTCACCTATGCTTGATGAACCTCAATGAGGGGAGGTAATTTCTAACTCATCCAATTTAAATTCATATACTTTTGATAAGTTACAAGAAGTCTATGGTAAATTGGCTTTTGAGTTCAAGGCTTTATTTTTTAAAAACAAAAAGTTGATTTCAATGTTAAAGTTAGAAAATGATTTGCTTTCAAAAACCAATTGTAAATTTGAAGCAAGGTTGAAGGAATTTGAACTTAAAGTCTTGGATTTACAAAACTTGCTTCAAAATATGAAAAAAGATCATCAATATGTTTTAAATGATATTAAGAAAGAAAAAATTTGTTTTCCAAAGAACTTGAAAAGAAAAATAATTTTTAAAAATTAAATTTTTATGTTAGATAATCTATTACCCATATATATTTTAATGGAAAATGTTTTAAAAGTGTTTGGGTCCGAAAGGACTAATCACTTCATGTAAGAAGGATTTAATTGAAAAATGAATTCCTAAGGGGTCAAAATTTTTTGCTACTAATGTCAAAGGATCCAAAACAATTTGGATACCAAAAATTACTTGATTGTCTCATTTAAGGTGTGATGGAGAATTCAAAAACCAAATGCAACATCAACGGGGAGCTCCATACACATAAAGAGGGCACTTGAAGAATGAAGGCTTCACATAATACCTTTGGTTCATGTGTGGTAAAATTTAGTTGAATTTGTTCTTATTTGTTTTATTTTTATTCAACTATGTTATCATATTTTTTGGACTAACCTTGTTTGATGCTTTGAGTAAGGGTGAGCTTTTTGTTTTAAAATTTAACATTTAGCATTTGATTCAAATTTTTTTAACAATTAACATTTTTAATATTCTCATATGTTATGAGCTTTAAAGATTTTTAAACTTTGTTTGAAACATTTTTTTGAAATATTGTTTGAACCATTTTTCATATAACAAAAAGGGGAGAATATTGTGAAAAATTGCTTTTCAAATATTTCAAATGAATAATGGAGAGCTTTAAATGTTTTTTGAATATTTAATTCTCTTATTCAAGTTTTATTTCACATAGGGGGAGCAATCTCAAAATAATCTTTCAAGTTGGTTTTATTATAAAAAATGGGGATATTGTAGAAGTAATATTTTGATATAATAATTAAAAAATAGTTTTGAACTATTTTGAAAAAATTCAAAAATGGTTTTAAGTCCAAACAAATTGAAAATAAGTTTGAGACATTTTCTAAGGCTTTCGAATATGTTCAAAATGTTTTAAAGAAGTCAAAGTATTCAAAAAGCTTTAGGCGTTTCGATACATCTTGCTTGTTTTCAAAGGAATTTCCACAGGGGTTTCAATACCAATGAGGATGGTATCATTATCATTTGCTACTTTGAAATTTGATTTCTGTACAGGAAATACAAGTATCGATAAGTCAATATAGATACCAGTTTTAGGTATATCGATAAACTTGTAACACCTTCGACCCTTTGCCACATTGGGCCTCCGACCTGTAATCATCATTTTTGTTCGGGTCTAACTTATTACTGTTATGCTTAGAATAAGAAGCTTTATCATTTGGGCTTTATTTAAAATATAGTTTAGAATATGTTATAATGTTACTTAATTAGATTATGTGTGTGTGATCGTATTGCATTGCATGTGAAGGAGTTATGCGTTTACATGTATGTTTCATATATGTGAAAGTTATATATGTGTTTGTTATGCTTGCTTATATGTATGTTAATATATGCGATGATTATATTGTGTTTGCATGAAAATTTATTATCATTGTATTTGCATTATTATCATGTGCATATTTAATGTGAGTGGGTTATATTATTATTATTGCATATTAACTAAAGTTAAATAAGAAACATGAAAACCGAATAAAATATTAGATAATAATGAGCCCAACATATATATGTTTAAATATTAAGATTGGAAAGTCCAATCCATTTCTTTATTTTACACACCCATTAAAAAATCCAATCCAAGCCTAACCGAACAAAATCTAAACCCTAATTAACCAAAAACCTAATACCTTGTTTGTCCTCGTGCAATCCAATCTGGGCCATTGGATTAGATCTAATGGTCCAAATTGAATTTGATCATGACCATTGAACTCCCCGAGACGTGCGTGTAACACAAATGCCTGCCCTTTCGGCTGACCAATGACTGTTTGGGTCTCCCACGCGTCCAACAAAAAATCTATCGCCGACCGTCGACCTCCCAAAGAGCCCACCTAAAATTCCGCTTTCAATACGACCGTCGTACATGCACAGAACCAGAAAAAGAAATGGTTAACATCATTAAGAAATCCAACTCTGAAAAAACCTATTAAATGTAATCAAAAAGTCTAAGATGTAAGACCAGATTTTTCGGATTCTAAAGGGGGTTTAAAAGAAAATACTCATAACGATATTGTATCAATTACCACCAACATCAATAAAAAAATCCTCGATTTTCAGAGGTAAAACCTTTTTTCTTTGCTTTCTCATCTTGCATGCATTCCGGCCAAAAATATAGAAACGAAAAAGTTTTTTTATCTTTTGATTCTGAACCGTCACTGCATGGTGGTTGAGGCAGGTGTCGCCGATGAAAGGAACCATCCTACTGATCTCTTCATCCTTTTTTATCGTTTCTCCTCTCTCAACGTGGTTTTAAAATCAGATCTCTAAAATAAAAGGGAGTTTTCTGGTTTCATTTTAAGAAAGAAGACAAAGGGGTTTTCTGGATTTTGAGTATTTGTTTAAGGATAAACGTCGAATTTTAATAGTTTTTAGATCTCTGAAAAGGAATACCGAGTTTGAACAAAAAAATTTTAAAAAAGGGTTATCTTCGCGTTTCTAGAATCCAGACTCTTATCTCTACCACGCGTATCCGTCGTAAGACCACTGTATTGATGATCGACGTGAAAAGGGGAGGAGTAGGTGTCACTCTTGAATAAAAGATAACAGGAGATGGTTGGATATCAGGGAAATTAATTTAGGGTTTCTATTTTTTCTTTTGATTTTAAAATTTTTTGATAACTCTGTTTGTTAGGTGTTTCTGACTTGCGTTTCATTTAAAAAAAAAAAGATAAGGGGATAAATAGCGTTATAAATCCTTTGTTTTCATTCTTCTTTTTCTCTCCCTCCCTGTTTTCCTTTTTCTCGTTTCAGTCACTAATCATGCTTTTACCTCTTAATTTGTCATGTGTTTTGCTTTAGTTACAATGGAATCTTGAAATTAGAATAAAATTACTTCTTTGAACCTACATCTTTTCTCACATTTGTTAATCTGTTTTACTTTTAATTTATTTCAATGAACTTTATTAATACTGATCCTTATTATTACATGTAGATTTGCTTATGCACCTATTTTATTTTGTTTAAATTTAGCATGTTTTTTAATTAAAGGTTGATAAATTTATTCCTCTTTTATTTTCTTTTTATTTGTTTTATTTTCTCTTTTAGTTAAATGTCGTATCTTTTCTTTTTGATTTGGGTAAATTGAGCACTTCCTATTTATTTTATATTTTCATAGTTTATTTCCATTTCTTGATCTAATACTCCATCTTTTTCTTGTATAATTGTTTTTTTTTTTTTGCATATTTGTTTTCTTTTCACATTATACGTTACATACTTACACATGTTATCTTGATTTTCTTCTAAAATAATAATAATAAAATATTTTCATATAAGACGTTCTCGTGAATTAAGTATTTTTCTTATAATTTCACTATTGTTTTGTTTATATGATGTTTACAGGTAAAATGCCAAAATACATCAGATATCAAGTAGATCAGTTTTCTTTGCCACATCATATCATGCATGCGCCAGGTCCATGCCACGTTTAGCGATTGCAGAGTTTCCAATTATCCATGTATTATCCTAATCTAATACACACGTGCACGTTACAAAATCTTTGTTTAATAATTTTTATGCTATATGACGAGAAATTATATCATGGGTCAGTCCTACCACGTCATTCATGGGACCAATTAATAGAAACTGTCCACCTCATTATTTTTTAATTTTCCAAGTGAAGATTCACTTGGGAAAAAATTATGACATGGAAAAATTGATGAAGTGGACAGTTTTTATTGGTTGATGTAACGACCCGGGTTCTCGGTTTAGTGTGTCGGGTTAACCCGAGGGTTGGGCTTCGGTTTTGGGCCTCGAGTTTGTGTAGTTTGGGCCTTGTTGGGCCATAGGCTTGTTGGGTTTTAAGTTAAGCCTTGTTGTGAGGACATTTTAGTAAATGTCTAAATGAAAGACAAAGAGGGTTTTGGGGGAGTTATTTCTCTGCAGCAGAGTGATATCATCCTCCCTTTTCTTCTTTCTTCATCTTGGTGGTAAGAAAAAGGGAAGAACAAAAGATAAGATTTTAAAGGTTTTGAGTTGGAATCTCATTTTTGGACTTTGTAGAGAAGTTGTAGAGGTGGTTGTGATCTTTAAAACAAGTTAAGAAAGTGATGGTTTGGTGGAGATGAAGGTTTTGTTGGGGGTTTAGAGTACAATCCGGGAATGAGGTTTTAAGGGTTTGAATCTCAGTTTCTTGGATCTTTGATGTTCAGAGAATCTTCCTAAGTGTTGTCTAATGCTTAGTTTAACATCTCTTGTAGAGAAGGAAGTTGGAGAACCTTCTAAAAGTCTTGGAAAGAAGAAAGCTTGAAGAGGAGTGAGTTCGGGTTTTGGTTGCTGTGTTGCTTAAGGTTGGTACTCCCAACTCCTTCTTTCATCATTCATTCATGGTAGAATGCATAGCATGTATAGAATCATGTATATATGTTGGTTTGCTTGGTTTGCTTAAAAAAGGTCATTAATGGTGAATTTCGGACTAAAGTGTTTTGTGGCATGAAATTGATGTTAAAATATTCTAATCATCTCTAGAAATGAATAGGAACACTTTAGGATCGATTGACTTGAGTTTTGGAATGAACCTAAGAAAATATCAAGTGAAACCTGTAGCTTTTTGCAGGGGTATCGATACACGGGCTATCGGTATCGATACCCTTGTGAGAAAATAAGCTGAAGGAGAGGGGGTATCGATACAGGTATCGATACCAAGCCCTCTAGTGGCATAATGACATCGATACCGATATCGAATCCAATCATCTCCTTTTCATTGACTTTGAAAATGGTCAAAGGGTATCGATACCCAAGGTTCGATGCTCTCTTTGGGTGGGTATCGAAGCATGGTGGTTCGATACCCCATATAAGGGTATCGATATCCCTGTGAGAACTCGAAAAGTTTGGTATTGTTTGAGGTTCAATAAGAGAATTAAGAGTCCTAAGGAATCCTATAAATGACGAAATGAATTGTTAACACGAGTTTGATGATATTAAACCCCGAACGACTAAATTATGTTAAGTCTTGATATGTTTTGATGTGAGGATCCTAGGTGGATCATTTGTGTGTATCTAGTCCTTGTGTGATGGAAATCCGGATATCCAAAAGTGTTGCAACACGTTGAAGGCCATCCGATGTAACATTCCGGATGATGATTTTGAAGACCATTCCGAATGTAGGATCTCAATGCTGTGTAAACGCGGGCTTCATTCGATGATACTCAATATGATATTCCGAGTATGAGATTTAGAGGATCCCGATGCTGTGTGGACACGGGTCTCAAATCCCGGATGTAGGATCTCGATGTTGTGTGGACGCGGGCCTCATGCTTGAGTATGGGATCCCGATGTTGTGTGGACGCGGGTCTTGCTCATAGTGTAGGATCCCGATGTTGTATGGACGCGGGCTTCACTATCTTGTGTTATTGTTTTGACATGTGTATGTTGTGTGCGTCATTATACATTATTTATGCCATGTGGTAGGCAAGTATGCTAGATCATCATGTCATGCACGATATTTATATGTTATGCTTTACTGTTTATGATATGCATGATGTTGGCCGAGTTCGGCGTACCCACTGAGCTTTCGTAGCTCAGCGTTCGAAATGTGTTTTCGTGTGTAGGTTAGGTGAAGCCGGTTTGTGGAGCACCGTCAAGGTTTGGATTTCAGCATCGACTGTGTTGTCAGAGTACATGTATTAGATTTACTGGGCTAGTACTATGTCGAACCTATGTAATGTAACTCTATCTATTTTAATTTGGGTCGAATGTTTTAAACGGTTTGTAATATTTTGGAGCTCCAATTTCTTTAACTTATTTTGGACTTATGTTTTAACTCGAATGGATTTTATGAATTACCTTTGGACTTAAGTTTGAATTGTTTGATGGGCTTTAGAATGAAATTTTAAAATACAGGTTTTGGGCCGGAGGCCCAATGTGACATCCAGGTCGGGTGTTACAGTTGATCCCATGGACAGGTGGTGGGACTGACCCATGATATAATTTTTCGTTATATGACATATATAATTGCCACTGTTTTTCATCTTTGTTATTTCTCTATTTTTGTTTTTTATGTATCTGTTTACTTGTTTTCTTTTATTTATCATGCATTCGATATTCATGTGAATCCGTATGAAATTTAGGAATAAGTGGTTAATTAATTTGATCTATTAAATCTTAAGAAAAGGGAAGGTATCTATTAATTCGAATATTCATGTCATAGTCGTCCGAATTTTCAGAGACTAATTGAATATCCGAATTAATATTCACCGTATCTAGGTGAATTAAAATTAAAATCGATAATATCATAACATCATCCTTTTCATGCGTGCATTATGCATAAAGTTGACGTACGAGATCTAAACCCTAAACTAACGTGACGGTTAGTATTATTTGACATTGATTTAGTCTTTGGTCCGGTGTATCATCAAACTTATTAATTACATGTCTTATTAATTCGAATTCACCAATTAAATTAATCTCATTTAATCAAGGTCAATTTTGAATTTAAAAACTGATTTAAAATTAAGTTAAAGTTCAAAACTGATTTTTAAAGGAGAATATTTTTGGTACCGATTTTCGGGTTTTAGGGGGTGCTAATCCTTCCCCACGTGTAACCAACTCCCGAACCTTTCTCAAAACGGAATCTCTAATTTTCTTTTTATAGTTTCGGTCTACCTAAGTGACCGGTGACAACTCTAATTTTATTGTTTTTTTAAAAAAGAATTGATATTTTTAAGAAAAAATTTCAAAGGAGATCAATCAGTAGTATCAAAAACCTTTCACCCTACACTTTCAAATTTAATTTTTGTTTTTCCATCTTAGGACACTTAAAAAGGTTGTTACACGGTTCAAAACCCATATTTTAAAATTTTAGCTTCAAGCCCATTTAAAAATCGATCAAATTCCAATAAAATCCAAAACGTACTATTGATTTCAAATCCAAAATGTAACATAACCAAATAGTTCAATTAATCGGGGCTCTATTTAATACAAACTATTTTAAAAGCATTCGACCCAAAATAAATAAGATCTACAAATACATAGAGTTCAACAAGTACTAGCCCACTACACCAAATTCTAACACTAAGTTGATGTTGAAATCTCAAACTTGATGGTGTTCTTCCGACCCAACTTTACCTAACCTACACATGAAAACACATTTCGAAACATTGAGCTACAAAAGCTCAGTGGGTACACCACCACTCGGCCAACATCATACATATCATAAATAAAGTAAAGCAAAACATGTATTATCATACATGATATTATGGCTGTACAATACTCGCCTAACATATGGCTTAAAGAGATGCATACTAACGCACTCAACATATATATGTCAAAGCAAAGCTGTAACACCCCAATTTCCCCTATTTTTCAAAACCCAAAATTCCTAATTTCGAACCCTAGAAATTCGGGATTTTTAGTGACAAATTTGTAAATTCTGGAAGTTTGAGGGTTCGTTGGTTAATGTACCAAAGTTCAGACCCTTATATGGAATTTATACCATTTTAAAAATGATAATTGTCTTCTTCCCTTTCCATTTTAAATTTATTTCGTTTTAATACCTTTCCTCTTTTATTTTATTCAAAAAAAATTCACTGCTTCGTTTCGTTCTTGTCAAACCGAAGAACTTATTTTGTGTTTTAGTTCCGAATCCTGGTAAGTTTTCAATCTCTGTTTGTTTTGTTCTGTTCGATAGTTTTAAGGGGGGAAGTTTTAAGGGGGAAAGTTTAATTTCTTTTTAGTTTCAATCGAATACGAGTTAAGAGAGTTTTGATTCGAGTTTTGAATCGAGTTTCGAATTGGATGCAAAAGGGAGTTGTTTCGAATGTATCAATTCAGACAAGTTTAGAATTGAATCTGGAAAATAATCTTTTTCTGAGATTTTTTTTTGGGTTTTTCCATGTTTTCTTGGAAAATCTCGGAAAATTCTAGATTTTCTCGAAAAATCTGGGAAAATACCAGATTTTCTCGGAAAATCTTAGGAGAACCCGAGACCCGATTGGTCGACCCAGAACCCAACCCAACCCGATCGTGCCCCGACCCGTGCCCCGTCCCGACCCGTGCCCCGGACGACGTCACTACTAACGTCATCTGCTGACATCATCTGCTGACGTCATCTTTGACTGGTTGACGTCATCTGTTGACGTTAGCATTGACCTACTGACGTCATCGTTGACTTTTTCAAACCCGGTCCCATTTTATGTTCCGACTCTATTATCTGTTCCGATTCTGTTAATTGTTCATGAGGTTCGACTGGGGGAGAGTAAGAAATGGGCGAGTCGGAGTAGTGGATCCAAGTTGCCACCCATCTTGCCCACACCAACTAATTATCCAACGAATTTTAAAGGCATGCCAGGTTGACCACCACCCTTGGAATCTCTAGAGAGACCAAACTCAAGTCAGCCTCGACGACTCATGGCCGCTGAGGCACAAGCCCGTTGTGAGAAGGGACTTTGCTATTACTGCGATGAGTGTTTTATACCAGGACACAAATGCAAGAATCCTCAATTGTTTTTGCTTGATGATGAACTCGAGGAAGAAGACCATGAAGTCGAAAATATGACCATCGAAGAGTCGATTGAAGTAATCAATGGACAGCCTTTGGTTTCATTCAATGTGTTAGCAGGTTGCTGCACTCCGAACACATTGCGAGTTCGTGGGGAAATACAAGGGAAACAAGTGCAAATTCTTATCGACGAGGCCAGTACCCATAACTTCATTCAATCTCGAGTGGCTTGACATTTGGGATTACCATTCACGGCCGCGCCAAACTTCCGAGTTTTAGTGGGCAGTGGGGAACGATTAAGAAATGAAGGTTGTGTCCGCGATTTAAAAGTGCAAGTACAAGGAACGGAGTTGGTAACTGATTTCTACGTTCTTCCACTCGAAGGAACAGAGGTGGTCTTGGGGGTAGTATGGATGGCCACTCTTGGACTGGTTACCATGAATTTTTCAAGTCTTACCTTTGAGTTTCAACTGAAGAATCAAAAACATTGTTGGCAAGGGGAGACAAAGATAGGTCCACAACGAATACAAATTCAATCCCTACGACGAATGACTGAGACCAAAGCTGTAGCCGAGTTTTACCATCTTCAATTAGAAGCGGAACCCAGACATAGTAATGAGAAAAAACATGGGGGCCTACAAAGTTTGCTAGATGCATTTTCGGGAGTTTTCGTGGCAGCTCAAGGTTTGCCACCAGCGCGAGCAACAAACCATGCCATCCATCTGGAACCTGGGAGTCAGGCAGTGAACGTACGTCCATATCGATATCCTTATTTCCTAAAGGGAGAAATTGAGCGGCAAGTCCAACAGATGTTGGACCATCAGCAGATTCAAAAGAGTAATAGCCCTTTTTCTTCTCCCGTGTTGCTAGTAAAAAAGGACGGGACATGGAGGTTCTGTGTCGACTATTGCGCTCTTAACGCCATCACGATACGAGATAAGTACCTTATTCCTACTGTAGATGAACTCTTTGATGAATTGGGTCAATCACAATATTTCTCCAAGCTTGATTTGCTGGCAGGATATCATCAAATCTGGGTGAGAAGAGATGTATACAAGACAGCATTCCGAACGCATGAAGGGCACTACGAATTTCTCGTAATGTCGTTTGGCTTGACAAACGCTACATCCACCTTCCAAGCAACCATGAATGATATCTTCAGACCGTACCTGCGGAAATTTATGTTAGTTTTTCTGGATGACATCCTAATTTTCAGCAAGAATTGGCTAGACCACTTACAACACCTTCGTCAGGTTTTGTTAAAACTAGAAGAGCATAAGTTGGTGGCAAAGCAATCGAAGTGTTCCTTCGGACAAGAAAGTGTAGAGTATTTGGGTCATATAGTGTCGCAAAAGGGATTATCTGTGGACTCTAGTAAAATTTCTGCAATCAAAGATTGGTCGGTGCCAACCTCGGTTAAAGAGGTGCGAAGCTTTCTAGAAATTACGGGGTATTATCGAAGGTTCATCAAGGGATTTGCCACTCTTGTCGCTCCACTCACTGATTTATTGCGAAAGGAAGAGAAATTTAAGTGGAATCCGGAAGCACAAGGAGCTTTTGAACAGCTAAAACTTCACCTTTGTTCAGCTCCCATTCTTGGATTGCCCAATTTTGAAAAAGAGGTTATAGTTGAAACGGATGCCTCGGGGGTGGGGATAGGAGCTGTATTACTTCAAGAGCATCGACCAATAGCTTACTAAAGCCAAAAACTAAGTGGAAAATGCAAGCAGCGTCGACTTATCACCGAGAAATGTACGCAATAACCCAAGCGGTAGCAAAATGGCGACAATACTTGTTAGGGAGAAGGTTCGTGATAATAACCGATCAAAAATCACTGCGGGAATTAACCCAACGGACCATTCAGACGCCTGAGCAACAACAATGGCTGGCAAAGCTGATCGGTTACGACTTTGAAATCAAGTATCGGCCTAGGAAATTGAATGTTGTGGCCGATGCGCTATCCCGAGAACCTAGTGCAGATTTGATGATGCTAACCAGGCCATGGTTTGGAATGATCGAAGATATCAAGATGGCTACCCGAAGTGATTCAGACCTTTTAAGAATTCAAGAACATATTCGAAAAGGAGAGTTGATCGAACAAGGCTATATGGAACATGATAATCTCATCCTTTACCAAGGAAGAATAATGGTACCTAAGGAAGTGACTTTAAAAGCTCTTTTATTGCGTGAATTTCATAATTCATGTCTAGGAGGGCATGCTGGAATTAATAGAACTTTTCGACGTTTGGCAACGAACTTTTATTGGAAGGGAATGCGCCAAGATGTGTAACGCTTTGTAGGGGAATGTCAAACTTGTCAAAGAATGAAAAGCGAGAGTTTGGCACCTGCTGGGCTATTACAACCGCTGCCGATTCCGAACCAAGTCTTTGAAGACATATCTTTGGATTTCATCACGGGATTACCCAAATCCAATGGTAAGGAATCGATTCTTGTGGTAGTAGATAGGCTCACTAAGTATGACCATTTTTTCGCCCTACCCCGTCATTATGATAGTAAATTGGTCGCCAAGGTTATGGTACGCGACATTATCAAGTTACACGGCATACCACGTTAAATGGTCAGTGATAAGGACTCGATTTTCATGAGCGAAATCTGGACTGAGATTGCTAGGCTACAAGGAACGGAAATGTGCATGAGTTCAACCTATCATCCTCAAACCGATAGGCAAACAGAGGTTCTGAATCGTTGTGTTGAAATGTATTTAAGATGTATGACTGGTGATGCTCCGAACAAGTGGGAAGACTATTTGGCCTGGGCAGAGTATTGGTATAATACGGCTTTCCAATCTTCAGCGGGAATGACACCGTTTTGAGCGTTATATAGTCGAGACCCCCCCACCATGCTTACCTATGTGGAAGGAGGTTCAACGAACCCACATGTGGATCAAGAGTTGCGGAAAAGAGATGCAATTCTCAAGGAACTAAAACAGAATCTTCTAGCAGCTCAAGTCCGAATGAAGAATCAGGCTGATCAACATCGTCATGAGATAGAATTTGAGGAAGGAAATTGGGTGTTTGTTCGATAACAACCATATCGCCAGCTCTCCTTGCGACTGAAGAAACAACAGAAACTAAGTCCTCGTTTCTTTGGACCCTACAAAGTACTCCGACGTGTGGGAACCGTCACCTACAAACTGGAACTGCTGGAATCAACTCGGATCCACCCGAAATTTCATGTTTCCCGGCTGAAATTATGCAAGGGTCAATCACTCCAACAAATTACGCCATTGCCATTGTTTATCGATGAGAAAGATGTGCCGAACCTTGAGGACAAGGTTCCATTCTTAGGGGAGGGTAATGTCAAGAAAGCATGCCCAAGTGAAGGTGATACCAACGTCCATGAAACCAGGGAGGAGGAGGTTAATCCAGATCAGTATAAAGAGGGCCAGCAAGGCGTACGGAGAGGGACTAGAGAGAGAAGATTGTCACGTACCTTAATGGATTTTGTTATGTAATTGGCACACCTTAAGTAGCCATGAAAAAGAGTCGAGAAGGCATGAAAAAACTTGAACATTTTCCTTCTTCCTAATCTATAAACTATCACTTCTTTTCTCATTCTAATTTCTTAGATCATGTACGTAACACATTGAACCAGAAAAAAAAAGCCATATGCTGAAGCAGGGGTCGAAAAACAGTGGCTTGGAAAGACTTTGTAGAGTTAATTACAGGAAGAAGACAAACAAAGAGTCTTGTTTGACAAGAAACAGAGAATAGGCCTTTGTTTACTTTGTGGGGTCCTCCGATGGAGACCGGACCGACTGGCGGTGCCATAGGAGGTGACGGTGCATCCGCCGTATCGCGGTGGACCTTCGAGATTTCGCAGCGGTACCAGCACGTCCTGGACAAGACGATCCCGCACATTGTGGGGCATTGGATCGGATGCGTAGCTTTGATGGTGATCTACGCCGTACGTCTGTACTTGGTGCAAGGCTTCTACATCATCACCTATGGCCTCGGCATCTACTTGTTGAATCTGCTGATGGAATTCCTTTCTCCTCAAGTGGATCTGGAGATACAGAACTGCCCTTCCCTCCCCACCCGTGGATCCGATGAGTTTCGCCCTTCCATTCGCCGACTCCCTGAGTTCAAATTCTGGTTCGCCATCCCCTCTATATATTTCCAACCTCTGTGATTTCATCATACCATTGTCCTAATCGAATCAAACCATGAGAAAGTTGCAAGAAAATTTTTAACGTTGAAGTTCCACCGGCGTTGCTGCTTATAAACTTATCCACCTTTTTCTTTGTGAAGGTACTCTATTATGAAGGCTTTCAACATTGCTTTTGTAATGACTTTCTTCAGCGTGTTTGATGTGCATGCCTTTGGGTCAATACTCCTTTTCTACTGGTTTACCTTGTTCATCCTAACCATGAAGAGACAGATATTACACATGATCAAATACAAATACGTTCCCTTTCTCCTTTGGGAAACATGTATTCCCTCGGATCCATTCTTTGGGATTCTCTGGGACAGGGGCGGAGCCAGAAATTTTTTTAAGGGGTGTCATTTTCTTGAATATTATTTAAAAAGAATTAATTATTTATAAAGGGGTGTTAAATTATTTATAAAGGGGTGTCAATTATATATTTTTTTAATTTTTTATATACAAATTATATAGGAAAATATGATTTTCCAAAAATTTTGGGTGTCAATGGACACCCCAATGATGCATGTGGCTCCGCCCATGCTCTGGGATACTCAACGTAGTCTTTTTCATTGGTGTTATTCAATTGTGCGCATGATGATGCTAAATACATGTTCTTTTTTTCTTTTGTTAGCGATATGATGGCAAGAAGTCGTCTTCAAAAGAAAGCACCAACCTTCCTAGGGAGTAAATTCCTCAGGTATTGTACATTTGTTATTGTTCATTTTCTCCAGCGTTTTACTGGATTAGCACTTAGATGCGACGGGCAAGTTTTTGCTTAGAGAAGCCAAAGAATGCTTCGTAACAAAGGGAAATACGACATTCCTTGTTGCCGGTTAGGTACCTTAATTGAATATATTTTGCAGAATATAGCACCAATCAAGCAAGCCTAGTTGGTATACATCAGATTAGTTTTGAAGTTGAATTTTTTGAATTGAAATTGTATGAATCATAAGTCACAATAATATCACTTCTCCATCTGTTGTGCTTTATATATATGCACAACAATTATAAAGTCCTAGCATATTATTACTTGCTAGGTCTCTGTGGTGTTCAATTGCAGAAAAGAATTCAAGCACTACTGATCTTCTTGGTGATTTCATTATAGTCAGGTTTGATGATATTTGCTTCATTCTTAACTGGATAGGAAGCCTCCATTGCAATACCGCACTTGCCAGTATTCGCATTAACATTACGTTCCATCCTTATATATCCATTCTCACCCCACTTGCTGCCCCAGGAGTTCCTCACAATCCAATAATCTTGACCCTTTTTGTTGGTGCCATATCCGACCGCAACCACGCCATGGTCTAAAGCCAAGCCACATTCTCCATTGAAAACTCCCTGAAAATATGTTACAACGATGACAAATTATAAAACATTCCAATTCTGATAAAGAATTATGAAGTGACAATTTTCATGAGACGGATAGCTGAGCTTACTGATTCATAGAATTGGAAAGCTCTGCCACTGGCTTCAATGGCGATACTCACAGGCTGATGGGCGACGGCCTTTTTTAAAGCCTTCTCATCATTCGGAATAACATCTTCATACCCATCAATGCTAACAGCCTTAGCATTCTTCTGTTAAAAGAAAACAGCAGAAAACATCAGAATCCATTGAGAACTGCAAGATCAATGTTGAGTTTGGATGTAAGCATTGAAAACTGACTTTTGCAGGATCACATTGGTTATCAAAGCCAAGGTAAGGATAGTCTTTTTCAGTGTTGATTCCTTCGTTGTCGATAATGAGTTGAAAGGCATAGTCCATTAGGCCACCATTGCAACCGGAGTCATAGGATCGATCACAGTCTACGAGTTCTTGCTCCGATAAAGAGATTAGTTCGCCGGTTACGATTTTGTTTATGCCTTCCACTGCTGCAACTGTTGAGAACGCCCAACAACTTCCTGATCAAAGTGAAAAAAATAGACGCATAGGGTCAAGTAAAGCCTTAAGGCTCAAAGTAATCTAATATCAATCTAATCTGATCCCTCACTAGTCCACTTTGTTCATTCAAAAAAGAACATCTATATGATTATTTTCTTTTTGAAGTTGAAAATTAAAACAAATTTACTCACCACAAGATCCTTGATCTTTCACCGGACTAACAGCTCCGTGCTCTCTCCAGTCAACCGAATCCGGCAAGTTATCGTAGGCAAGGTAAGCATAACGTCGGCTAGGATTCTTGACTTTCATGACTCGACGCATCGGGTCAGTCCTGGTGCCCAAGAACTTAGCTCGGTACTCTTGGTTAGTTAAATCAGCAAACTTATTCAACCCAAGCTTGAACGTAGCGTTGTTAGAGTTAAAATTATGTTGATCAATGAATCTCAAATTATCCTTAAAGATTTGGAACCTCTTGTCTTCTACTCCGATACCGTTGTAGGCTTTGCCGTGCTCGCTGAGCCATGATTTGTACAACCCCATCACTTCATCATCGCTTCTCCCGCTTGATGTTGAAGAAGCTAAGGCAAAGAAGGTAAGAATAAGAAGTGTGGGAATGGCCGACTCCATGGGAGATTATGAATTGAAAAGGGTTTGTGTTTTGTTTTCTTGGAGATAAAGGAATGAGGAGAGCCTGTGGGGTTTATAAAGGCACAGTGGGAATGGTTTAAACAATTGAAAGCATACCGCGGTGGGAAAATTGTTTTAAAAGAAGGGATTTCTGCTTTGGAACTAGGATTAATCAAACCACAACTCAATCTTTGTTATGATTAAACTATTTGATTTATAGTGATATTAATAAAGAAGAAGAAGAAATAATGCTGATTTTAAAAATTTGAATAACTTTATTTGCAAGGTGCGACAATTACTAATACAAATATTAGTGTCCTTAAGGAGTTATGGACCTAAAAGAAACTCATAGATAGAAAATGGAAAAGGAAAAGCATTTTCCAGAAGTGGGAAGTGAAAGTTCATAAAATTCTTTGCTTATTTATTAAGTAAATAATTTTTTAATTCTTTTAACAGACTTAAAGTAATTGCAAGTTGCAGATTTTCTCCACTCTCAATATCTGGTCCTGTCTGTGTTTGTTTGCAATTTGATGATTGTCTCGTGCTACACCTCCATACCACTAGTAACGTGCTTTCATGTTATTATCTCAGTTCTCAATCTTATGAAATTCTGTGAAATCTACTACAATTTGGATGGAATTTAAAAAAAATAACTTTAGGCTTTATAGTTGTAATATTTATCATATTAAAAATATTAAATTTAATTAAAAATTAAAAAAATAAGAGTAAATTTCTGGTCTAGTAAAGATTAAAATAAACAAAATTAAAATTTGTAGACTTAAACATACAATTTATACTTTCTATTTAAGTTAACTGGTTTTTATATTTACAAAGTAACCTGTGATTGATTTATGAGATTTTTTAACTGAGTTAATGGTTTATAATAACTAGAATAAAGACTTAAAATTCATGAAGTAAAATGTCTTAAAAAAATACTTTAAAAGACAACTTGATATGGAGTATATAGTTGTCTTAATATCCAAATAGGTGTTTAAATTATGCTTGTGAGTCATTTTTAGTGCTTAAATTATTTTTAATTCTAAATAGGTGTCTAAAGTTTCAATTCTGATCATTTTATGTGTCTAACTATTAATAAAAAACTGTTTGTCAATAAAAATGTGACAAGTGTAAGTTTTAATTTTAATTTTTTTAATTATTTTTTAAATAAAATTAAAATTTTATTTTTTAAATTGAAAGTTTTAAATTCTTACAAAATAGTCCAAAATTGCTAACCTAAAATCCCCATATTATCATCGTTGTCACCATTTAGTACCTCACCAGAGACCACCATTACTGTTGTCGGACCACCATGATCGTTTCTCCCAATCAACCATCACCTATAACTGATGGTAAATATAATGACGACTTCATTTTCGTGATTTTGATTTTTTTCGATATTAGGAAGTCGATCGATACACCTACCACCAATTACCGGTGATGGGTGGTAGGGGAAACGATCGTGGTAGTTCGTCGAAGGTAATGATTGTCTCCGATGATATAATAAATGGTGATAATGATGATAATTTGAAGGTTTGAGGTTTGGAGTTAGAGATTTGAAACTATTTTGTAAAGATTTAAACTTTTAATTTAAAAAAATTAAGTTAAAAATAAAATAAATTAATAAATAAATAAATAAAATTTAATAAAAATAATGATAGTTGATAGTTAGGCACTTAAAATAGCCAGAATTAAAACTTTAGACACTTATTTAAAACTAAAAATAGTTTAGGCACTAAAATGACTCACAAGCATAATTTAAGCACCAACAATCAGACTTTTAAGGTTATAAATTATAAAGGAAACCATATAATTCTAAAAGACATCGAAATGGATGTAAACGTCGACGAGTATAAATAACAAATGTTTAAAAGTTCGATCATTATTTTAGATATAGAGTAATTTTATAACTTATATTTAACATTTACTTTTAATGTAAACAAATAAAAATAATCTCTGATAGATACTTTATAAAACGAAAAATATTACTTATATTAAAATTTTAATCTTATTTTATGTAGAAGTTGGTGTACTAAACAATGCTGTTCGATTTTCTTTGAATTTTAAAATTATTTTATATTTTTATTCTAAAAATATTTTTTTTCTGTTGTTAATTGAAAAGACAAGTTTGATAAATAAAAGAATATTTGTTTGGTTCCTATTTCCTTATATTTAAAATATTAGAAATAAAATGAAGAATCCTACCTTTAGAGTTGGGTCAGGATCAAAACATTGGCGAGGGATGTAAAAAAATTTCAATTTAAAAATATGATTATAATACGTTCAAGTTAAAATTTAGCTTAATTCGAGGATATGATGATTTGAAATTGATATGTAGTCGGTTGTTGTTAAATGAATCCAAATTAAATTTATTATTATAGTAATTGAACCTGATTTATATCTGATCAAACGACCCGAATTCGAATTGAATTTGTTATTTTAAATCTCAAATGCAACATGTATCTAGTTGAAACAAATTTGCACACAAGATTAATCGACGTATAATTAATATTATCCGACTGAATTAATTGGTGATCCAAATTTTATCCTACCTGTTTGTTGATTTGAATTGATATTGCTGACTTGATATTCTAATATGTAATTGAGAAAATCAACGATTTGATTAATTTAAAGTATTAATAAATCTATAATATTAAATATAGATAAATATAAACTATTAATTTTTTAATTAATTAAAAGAGTTAAATAATTTTTTATCACATGTATACATATATGTAATTAATTTTGTAAAATAATTCAATATTTAATAATAATTTAATATGCTTAATTGTAACTCATTTAATATAAAAAATACTTAAACACCTACAACTAGAAAGATATACTCTAAACATTTTTTTCATTTCAGGCTTCGTGATTAAAACTAGGGATGTTACGACCTGATTCGATAAGTATGAATATTTTATTTAAAAAATTAAGTTTGGATCTAGTCATATTATTAAAAAATTAAGTTAGATTCGGCTAAATTTAAAGTAAAAATTTTTCAACCTGATATATTTATATATTTTTATTATTTTTTGATTCGGGTTAAATTTAATCGAGTTCTTTTTATTAAAATGTTAAAATTAAATTATAATTTTTATTATATTGAATTGAAAGAAAAATATATTAAAACCGATTTGAGTCAATATCAAAATAAATATTTTAATTTTTGAATCGAATTGGACGGTCAAAACTCACTCGGTTATCACCTTAAATAAATCAGTTAAATTCTTGAGGATTTCCAAATTTACTGTTCATTTCCAACTCCAATTGTAGACTATTTATTATATAAAATTAAAAAGAAAAACCAATTATTTTAGAAAGCGAAAGAGAGAACATAATTTTGCTAGAGTTTTAGAGAGGAAAAGGAGTGAAAGAAGATGTCAGGAGGAATAGCGCGTGGTCGACTTGCCGAGGAACGGAAAGCATGGAGGAAAAACCATCCTCATGTCCGTACTATCGTTTTCTCTTCGTTGTTGGGTTTTCAAATTTTAATGTATTATTTTTTTTTGATTTTTCATTTTGTTGTTGAAAATTAAGGGTTTTGTTGCGAAACCTGAGACGTTACCTGATGGAACCGTGAATTTGATGGTGTGGCATTGCACGATCCCGGGTAAATCAGGGGTAAGTCGTAGATTCTATTTGTTTTTGTGATCTTTTCCTATTGACATTGATTAAGTTCAAAGAATTATGTTTATTGTTTGGCAATTGGATGCTCATATGTTGTTTAACGCTTAAGATTTTCTTATGGGTCAATCAATTTTGGTTAAAATTAGACAGTAATTTCATGATACTATTAGAGATTAAGCCCAATTGATGTAATCGAAACCTAAGTTTTCTGCGATATAATTGTCTAAAACATGGAGCCACAGGGATTCTTATGATTCTGAAAACGTTAGTGTTGGATTTATTTTTCATAATGAATTGTTGACTTGTACACTGTTGAATGGGGCATACACTATTTTTGTTATATCTTTCTGGAAAGATTTAGGAAAATGATCATTGATTGGTGGAAAACCAGTCGAAACTGGAGTGTTTACGCTGACAGTGAGAAGCTGATACGTTTTTTTTGTACATAAGGGGAAATAAAGATGATTATCAGCTTTGTATGGAGCAAATTTTTGTTGCTCTTTGTGAGAAAAGACTCATTGTGGTGGCCGAAGTAGATGACCGGCGGTAGAGTGTAGGAAAGGTAGTGAATGATAATCAGAGATTTAATAAATTGTAGAGAAAAGGGAATTCTGATTTTTATTAAAAAAAATAGGATATGAAATCAAGAGGGTTAATGACCTAATACATTGGGAATGTTTACATAGCTCATCCTCTAACAGATTATAATTACATCCTGACTAATTATAATTTAAGTAACTGATACTAATCCAACTAATTAACAATTTATTAACAAATTAGCAGCCAATTAACAACTAATTGTCTAACACATTTAAGCAATCTTTTATGTCAGTTCAGTAGGTTCATGCTTGTAGATATTTTGTATGGGTGAACTTTACTTGATTTAATCAATAGTTTATGAACTAAGGCCTGTGAATTGTGGAGCTGGGGAAATATATTAATTGCCATTTGCCACTTTTTGTATTATCATAACTTAGTGTTGTTAATTTATTCAATTGTTTATAGATCAGTTATTTGGCATTGTATAGCTGATTAATGCTAGAAAAAGACTTATTCCAGTGGTCTATTGAGGAATGCTTCTTTTCTTGTTTCCGGAGTTCTATGTGATTACTGAAACTCTAGCTCCCTCTATCTCCTAATTGCATTGGGAATGGGATGCAAGCGCATAGAAACCTTGTTAGCATTTTTTTTTCATAAGAGTCCATTTTGAAAGTTCATCATTTGTTAATTGTATAGTAATTATCTTTGAGTGTCGTGTTTGTTCAATTTTGGTCTCATTCATTTCATTATTAGTGAGCATTATTATCATAATACTTGTTTTTCTTGAAATTCTTCATCCCCTGTTGATAACTAAAAGTTGTTTTTGTTGTCTTTTAACCTTGGAAAATGAATCACTGTCTAAAGCATGTACTGATAAAAATGTGTTGAAACAGAGACTAAAGAACTCTCTGTCGACTTAATTTTATTCAATATGCTGGAGTCTATTAAATAGACTTTACAATTAAGAGTTTACAGTAAACTAAATAACCTACATGCTGTAGGTCTCTAAAAAGATAAACTAATAAAGCTCTTAGAAAATAGATCTTTATCTTTAGATGATAAAGTCCTATAGAATAGGAGATTTATCCTAATTAATATAACCAACACTCCCCCTCAAACTGGTGTATATACATTGTATATACCCAGTTTGGATGAAATTTCATCAAAGGTTGCCTTTGGAAGAGCTTTGGTGAAGATGTCTGCAAGTTGCTTCTTTGTAGGCACATATTGTAAGTTAGCTACCCCATCGTTAACCTTCTCATAGATGAAGTGTCTGTCTATTTCAATGTGCTTTGTCCTGTCATGTTGAACCGGATTCTTGGCTATACTCATGGCTGATTGGCTATCGCTGAGAACCTCAAACCCTTGATCATTATTCAAGTCAAGTTCTGAGAGTACTTTCTTGATCCACATTCCTTCACAAATCCCTAGGGCCATTGCTCTAAACTCAGATTCAGCACTGCTTCGAGACACAACAGCCTGCTTTTTGCTTTTCCATGTGACCAAATTGCCCCAAACATAGGTGCAGTAACCACTAACAGACCTTCTGTCAGTCAATTCTCCAGCCCAACTAGCATCTGTGTAGACTTTTACACTTCTATCTTGACTCTTTCTGAAGATCAGTCTTGCCTTGGTGTAGACTTTAGGAACCTCAAAATTCGAGTCACAACCTCCATATGTTCCTCTCGGGGATCACTCGTATACTGACTAACAATGCTAACAGAATAAGCAATGTCTGGTTGAGTGAGTGAAAGGTAAATTAATTTACCAACTAGTTTCTGATATCTCTCTTGTAGGATTTCCAGCTTCATCTTTGTTAAATCTTAGCCCTGGTTCCATTGGAGTATCACTTGGTTTATATCCTAACATTCCTGTTTCAGCAAGAAGATCCAATACATATTTTTGTTGATTTATTACCAGCCCTTCTTTGGATCTTGCAACTTCCATACCTAGGAAATACCTCATAGTTCCTAGATCTTTGATCTCAAACTCCCTTGCCAAATTTTCCTTCAGTTTCTCTATTTCTTCATCATCATTACCCGTGACAATTATGTCATCTACATAAACTATTAGAAGAGTGACTTTACCTCTTGATATACTTTTCTTGAAAAGTGTATGGTCTGCTTGGCTTTGAGTGAATCCACTTTGAGCTACTGCTTTAGCAAACCGATCAAACCAAGCTCTTGGGGACTGTTTTAAGTCATACAAAGACTTTTTGAGCTTGCCAACTGTATTCCTGGTAACTTGCTCTTCTAATCCTGGTGGAACTTCCATGTACACATCCTCTTTGAGACTTCCATTTAAAAATACATTTTTTACATCCAACTGATGTAGTTTCCAGTCCATGTTGACAGCAATAGACAAGAGTACTCTTATAGTATTCAATTTAGCTACTGGTGCAAATGTCTCTTGGTAGTCGATGGCATAGGTTTGTGAAAACCCTTTAGCAACTAACCTTGCTTTGTACCTCTCTATGCTACCATCTGAATGATATTTGATGGTAAATATCCATCTACAACCCACAACCTTTTTACCACTAGGTAGATCTGTCAATTCCCAAGTATCATTCTTTTGTAGAGCCCTTATTTCCTTTTCCACAGCCTTTCTCCATTTGGGTGATTGGAAAGCTTCTGTAACATTCTTTGGAATTTTTTCATGACTCACATTAGCAATAAAGACCCTGAAATTAGGATTTAATTTTCCATAGGCTACATACTTATTTATAGGATGCATAGTACACTTCCTTACCCCTTTCTTAATAGCAATAGGAAAATCATCAAGGTCTACATTATCAGCCTTTTGGATTCCTTTATTACTTTCTGCTCCAGCATCACTTACCTCTTTTCCAATACCAGGAATCAAATCCGGTTGTTGGACACTACTAGGTTGACAGGTTTCCTCTTCTATGGTTCTCTTTCTCCTGGAATATACCTTAAGTTCAGGTGTAAAGGTGTCAAGATGCTTATGAGGTGAGTTTTCTAAGGTAGATGGGATTTTACCTGGAGTTGAGTGTTGGGATAAGGGAGTATGTAACTCGGCAGAATCATTTGGTGTTTGATCAGTAGGTTGAAGATCATTGGGAGAATTAACTAGATCATTAGGAGTAGAAGTTGAAGGATCACTTGAACCAGCAATGATCAAAGGAATATGAAGTTTTTGATCAGACTAAAATTCCTGAAGATTCTCTCCCTGAATGTCAGTCTGGGAGAAATAAGGAACATGTTCATAAAATGTGACGTCAGAGGATACAAATGTTTTCCTTGTAGATGGGGAATAACATTTATATCCTTTTAGACTGGAAGAGTATCCTATAAAAACACATTTGATGGACCTAGGATCTAGTTTACTCCTATTGTTGGGATGAACATGAACAAAGGCTGTACATCCAAAGACCCGAGGAGGAAGCTTTGAATATAAGGGCTTGAAATGAGGAAAATGGTGAAAAAGGATCTCTGTTGGGGCTTTAAACTCAAGAGGTTTACTTGGCATTCGATTGATAAGATATGTAGCTGTAAGAACAACATCCCCCCAAAGATATTTAGGTGCACATGAGGTGAACATAATCGACCTGGTGACCTTAAGAATATGTCTATTTTTTCTCTCAGCAATCCCATTTTGCTGAGGGGTATTGACACAATAAGTAAGGTGAATAATCCCTTTGTCAAGGAGAAAGGATTGTAGAGATTTATTCAAATACTCAGTACCATTATCACTATGGAGAATTTTTATTTTTGTGTTAAACTGAGTAAGAATTATTTGATAAAACCTTCGAAAAATATACTCAACTTCAGATTTTTCTTTCATGAGAAAGACCCAAGTAGTTCTAGAGTAGTCATCGATGAAGGAGATGAACCACCTAGACCTAGAGAGACTCTTAATGGAACATGGACCCCAGACATCACTGTGAACAATAGAGAATGGTGTAGTAGGTTTGAATGTTGCTGGAGAGTAAGAATTTCTAGTATGTTTTGCTAATTGACAGAATTCACAAGAGTATTGAGAAAAATCTTTATTGATAAATAAATCAGGAAACATCTTTGATAAATAAGAAAAGCTGGGATGGCCTAATCTATAGTGCCATAGCAAAACATTATCTAATCCTAAATCTGAATTTCTAAGCTGGGAAGAAAAAGCAACAGTTTGGGATGCAGGGTGCTGAAGAATGTATAAACCTTTGTCAAGCCTAGCATTGCCAATCATCTTCTTCAATTCCTGTTCCTGAAAAACACAACCACCAACACCAAATACCACATTACATTTTGAATCCCGAATTAACTTACTAATGGACAATAGATTATAAGTGTCGGGACATAAAGAACATTTTGAAGGACTAAACCATTATTCAAAGTAATCGAACCAGTTCCTTTAACAGGAGTGAGAGAGCCATCAGCAATACGAATTGAGGCTGGAAAAATAGTCTCACCATAATTTTTCAATAAGGCCTTGTTGCCTGTCATGTGGTCTGTCGTCCCTGAGTCCACAATCCAAGAGGCTGATTTACCAGAAGAACTTGTTCCTGCAGAAGCAGTGAGAGCCTCTGTGGTTTGCTGTGTTGATAGGGAACTGACTATCCTCTGCAACTCCTCAATTTGTCTATGAAGAGAGCTACTATCTGAATCCTTTTGAGTGACAATGTGAGCTTCATTCTGGACTGAAGATCGATTTGATCTCCAATCCAGAGGATTACCATGTAATTTCCAGCATTTGTCCACTACATGTTCCACCTTTTTACAATGTTCACACCATGGTCGACTCTTCTTTTGATGAACTCTGGTATTTAAATTGGTTACCAAGGCAGAAGCATCAGACTGTATACTTGCTGGGACCATCAACTCTCTTCTACTCTCCTCTCTCCTTACCTCTGAAAAAATCTCTCGAACTAAAGGAAGAGGTTTGGAAGCAAGAATTCTCCCCCTTGCTCCATCAAACTCAACATTCAAACCGAAGAGAAATTGAAAGACTCGTCTCTGATTCTTTTGATTATGAAAGAGCAGTCGATCTTCTTGACACTTCTATTCAAGGTTTTCATACAAATCCAATTACTGCCAAAACTTATTTAGAATTCCATAGTATTTGACAACAGAGAGATCCCCTTGTAGATGGTTTTTGATCTGATTTTCTATCCCAAACAACTCTGATGTATTATCAGCACTGGAATAGGTGTCCCTAGCTACTGTCCAGATTTCAGCAGCAGTCTGGTACAACACAAAATTCTCACCCACCTCTGGAATCATTGAGTTGATGAGCCATGACATTATCATGGTGTTTTCACTCGTCCAATTGCTGTAATTAGGATCAGTTTTTGCTGGGATTGGCATGGATTCCTCGAGATAGGTACCTTTTTTCCTGCCAGTAATGTATAGTCGAACGGATTGGGACGAAGGTAGATAATTGTGGCCATTGAATTTATATGTGGTAATTAGGGTAAGAGATGAATTAGAAATTTGAGATTCTGATTGGGAAGGATGGTGTCGGCTACTAACCTCAGAAATTGATTGATCTGGGTTAGTCATTATAGAATAAAGGCTGAGAAAAGAAAGAAGAAAACAAAATCCGATATTCAGAGGAATGGAATCGGATGAAGGATCGAATCTAATCTGATACCATGTTGAAACAGAGACTAAAGAACTCTCTGTCGACTTAATTTTATTCAATATGCTGGAGTCTATTAAATAGACTTCACAACTAAGAGTTTACGGTAAACTAAATAACCTACATGCTGTAGGTCTCTAATAAAACAATAAAGATAAACTAATAAAATAATAAAGCTCCTAGAAAATAGATCTTTATCTTTAGATGATATAGTCCTATAGAATAGGAGATTTATCCTAATTAATATAACCAACAAAATGACTAGGAGAAAAATTATGGAATCAAGTTACCCACTGCCTGGTTCTTAAGGCATCTGCAATTTCAATAAGTACCATGGCACTTAAAGCAGCCTCTTATAGAATTAGAAGTCTTGAGGTTATCTGACTATTTATACATTGCAGATTGAGAGCTAACAAGTTTAGGCTCCAAATTTTAGGTTTGATTTGCAACACTGGCGATTGTTATTGTTACTTAAAGAGCAACAACTTGTGTTACTATTGATTTTTAGTTTGTAACAATATCTCATCTCTGAAATTGCTTCAGTTTGTTGGTTCCTTATTCTTTTTAGCATATTAAGTTTTCTAATGTGATAGACTTTGCAGCTTCTATGATATTCTCACTCAATATTTACTTTTGCATGAGCATTACGATTTCCATGTGGCATTTTGTTCTTTAAATAAATAGTTTTGAAGGTTTGAGGACTACTTGTATTATCACAACTTAGCATTTTTAATTTAAAATTTTTTAAACAATTTGTGAGATTGTTAATTAAATTAGAATAAAGAGAAATGAACAGTGAAAGAATATATGTATATTCAATATAATTGTAGCTGTGTTTCTTTTAAAATTTGGATCATCTTAACGTTATTTGTGATGTTTCAGACCGATTGGGAAGGTGGTTACTTCCCACTCACACTACACTTCAGCGAAGACTATCCTAGCAAGCCACCAAAGTGTAAATTCCCACAAGGTTTTTTCCACCCTAATGTTTACCCATCTGGTACAGTTTGCCTTTCGATCCTTAATGAGGACAGTGTAAGTATCTTCTCCTCTTGATTTGCTGTCTTACATGCTTTGTTTTGTGTGGTTCCTCAAGGTTCGGTCCCCATTCTGTATTCACAGGGTTGGAGACCTGCCATAACTGTGAAGCAGATTCTCGTTGGAATCCAAGATTTATTGGATGCACCAAATCCTGCTGATCCTGCTCAAACCGAAGGGTACCATCTCTTCATACAGGTATGTTTCTTAAGTTTATTATACAGCAACTGGATAATCATTGATTATGAACTAAATGATTAAAACATTCCTGATATCATTGTTGCATCGATCTAATTCATTAAATCTTGATGTATTTTGCTTTCTGGTGCAGGATGCTAATGAATACAAGAGAAGGGTTCGTCTACAAGCAAAGCAGTACCCACCTCTGATCTAAATGTGATTAGATACTAGATTTTGCTCGAGGTTGCCAGTAAACATGTCGACTTGGTGCATAATGTGTACCGTTAGACTTTGGTTTTGGTAGAGAAAAATTGCCTTTGATATTTGGTAAAATTATCAGTTACTAAATTGTGTAAGCTGAATGATTATGAACCAGCTTTTGCACTCACCTGATTTGGATCAAGTGTTTGATTGTTTCATACATAGATTTTGTGGTCTTCTGCTTCATGAACCAAACACAATGCACATTGATTTATGATAGTAAAGTTTATATAGTCATTAAACTTTTTGATCAATTAGTCGTTTGGTAACCAACTTGCAATTGTTTTATTGTTACCATTAAATTTTTAGTTTTACTCCAATTAATTTACTGTTATTATATAAAATATTTTAACTTATTAAATATGAAAAATGAAAAATGTGAAGATTAAATCCGTTATTATATAAAATATTTTAACTGTTATATCACTCTTTTTAATAGCTATTAACCGTTACCATTAAATTTTTAGTTTTACTCCAATTAATTTTTTGTTATTATATAAAATATTTTAACTTATTAAATATGAAAAATGTGAAGATTAAATTCGTTATTATATAAAATATTTTAACTGTTATGTCACTCTTTTTAATAACTATTAACCGATCAGTAACTAAATTGGAACAAAATTAAAATTTTAGTGGTAACATTGCAGTAACTGAAAATTTGATAATAAAATTGAATAATTGATCAAAGAATAATATTTTTTTTATAAACTTTATCCTTTATGATAAGTAAATCAAGATTCGAACATTAATGAAGATTGTCACATAGCAGCAGTATAAAAAACCGACAGAAAATTCAATTTCACTGTTATTGTTTCTGTTGGTTAAGTAGGCTGTAAAACAGGGCGTTAGCACTGACAGGAAAAATAAAATAAACGAACTGAAAGATAATTGGACCGTGTCGTGGTATGAAGGTCACTGCCTTAGAAACAATTCGCCCCGATTTGTGTACTCGCTACTTTAGGTGGTTGTCCCCCGAAGGTTAGCACGGTCGCTCCAAACAGTGTACACCCAAAGTTTGGAGTGGACTATGGCGGTAGTGGTCGTCTGAACCGGAATCGAACAAAAGCTAGCAGAAGCTTTTAAAGAATGCTCTCAATTTCTCTTAAAGAAGCAGAATGAATTCTGGATGGGATGATTAAAAATGAGAGAAAAGCTTCTTATTTATAGGTTGAAAGCAGGGGTAAATTTGTCCGAAAATCAGATAAAATCTGATTTAAATAACAGATTATATTCAATTAACTATCTAATAATATCAGATAGTATCCATTTAAAATCTCGGATAATATCAAATAATATCTATTCAAAATTAGATTTAATAACAGAAAATATCAAATCAAATCTCTGATATTTATTAAATATAATTGGTTACACATTTAAAATTCAAAAAGAATTTTAAATTAACCCAACTGCTCCCATGTCTCCTATAAATACATAGTGTGGGATTCAAGCATTATACCCACAATCCCCCACTAATGCGAAGGAATCCTCCTAAAAAAACACAAAGTTCGACCAACACAAGACAAGCACTACCGAGATTAGCGAGATTAGTTACTTAAGTACATAGTGAACGAATCTTGAACTCATACGTAGTGATGATGAGTAATCCTCCTCTTAGATAAGTGAAACTAGTCTTGAACTTTCTAAGATCGGGGTGAACTCATAACACATAACTAATCCCTTCATCCACTAAAGTCCGCGATGTGAAGTATATATATACAAGAAGTATATATTAAGCCATCTTACCTCGGGATTTTAGTAAGTGTACTAGAAAAACAGCCCATCGTTTTTCATAGAAGACGACTAACTCTTCTCACTTAGGTTATTTCATCAAGTTTATCTCAACATAAACCACCCAAAATCGGGCTATGAAATAATTAAGAGCTTTGTATAAAGGTGATTTTCTTCAAGTTCATATTAAATGAATCACCCAAACTCTAGGCTAAGAAATCATTAAGAATAAAAACTCAACCTCTTTGTTCGGTAAATTCAATAATGTTCTTCTCAATAGAACAATCCAATCTCTTTGGATAGAATTTATTAAGAGTTAAAAAACTCATCATTCCGAGCGGTAAGTTCAATTAGTCCTTCGCAATAGGTCTAAGAACTTATTAAGAGTAGTTATTCAACCAAAATTGGTAAATCCATCAAGTCTTTCTCACTAAGACCACCCAAACTTGGGTTATGAATTTATTAAGAGCATTAAGCTCAACCTAGGCATGCACATGAAACGTCATAGGGATTAGGTAGATGGACATGTACACTACGAGTCATTTCATGGTTTCGTTTGATCACATTGAACTTAGAGAACTAAGTTGGGTATCCACCATGAATCTCTCAACCAATGGGCTTAAGACTCATCCCCCTCGACGAATCCAGAATTTGTTTCCTGCTCAATCCTTTGGTAGGAGGATCATCCAAATTCATCTCCAACTTAACATACTCTAAGGCGAGTACTCCGTTCTTTATTAAGTGCCTCACATATTCGTACTTTATGTGAATGTGTCTCTTCTTACCATTGTAAGCTTGATTTAGAGCCACATGTATTGTAAATTACGAATCGCACAATAAAGATATCAGAAGATTGGGTTTTTTCCACAAAGGTATCTCTTCTAAAAGATTCATTAGTCACTCGGTTTCTTGCACAGTTAAGTCTAGAGCTATAAACTCTGACTTTATGGCAGAACGTGCAATACAAGTCTGCTTAGCAGTCTTTCACTAGATTACAACTCCAGTTAAAGTGAAAACATATCCACTCGTAGAGATTACCTCATCACTATCAAAAGCCTAGTTGGCGTGACAACATCCTTCCAAAAAACAGGATAGCCAACAAAATTGAGTTTCCAATCCATAGTACCCAAGAGGTACTTTATTAAGCATCTAAGAGTCGTTCAATGTTCACCACTTGAATTATGAGTATATCTACTCAATCTACTCATAACATAGGCAATATCGGGCCAAGTATAGTTCATTAAGAACATTAGACTTTCAATAATTTTAGCATATTCAACCTGGGAAACGTAGCTTCCTTTATTTTTAACGAGATGAGTGCTAGAGTTAAAAAGGGTTCGAGCAGAGATGACATCCCAATTGTCAAAACTCTTTAACATATTTGAGTGAACCCTATGACTACTAGCCTAGCCTTATATCTCTGGATTGACCCATCTAACATGAGTTTCTTCCTAAAAACCATTTATTGTTGGTAGGTTTAAATCCTCTAGGCAAGTCTATCAATTCCCAAGTATGATTTAGACATTATTGACTCTAGTTCATCATTAACAACTCTTCTACAAAACTAACGTCAATAGATCTCATAGCTTTTTCATAAGTTTTAGGATCATCATCCAACAAGAAAACTTGAGCTATAGGATTTGATAAGTTGACTAAATCATTTATCTCAAAAATAAAAGAAGTAACAAAGTCTGGTCTAAAAGATGTTTTTATTTTTTTCTTACTTTTTTAGGCTCTAACTCAAACTCTAGAGCATCTCAAGCGACACTGTTGGTAGCATACTCAATAAATACTATATCAACGATTTTAGGACCGATGGTGGACTTTTTAAAGTCAGGCAAACCTGCTTTAGCCAGACACCCCCATATTTTTAGGTATTACAAGTGAGGTGCATAACCTTTCCATAGTTCGTATGGGATTGAGTATAATTTCTTATGAGACATTCGGTTTAAGATATGATTTACCGATAGAATGACTTTTCCTCACATGTTATCAGCTAACCTATAACTTATCAACAATGAATTCATCATCTCTTTTAAAGTTTTGTTTTTCCTCTCGGGTATGCCATTTTGTTGAGGAAAGTGAGGGACAAAAGTTTCATGAACTATTTCATTCGTCTCATATACTTGTTTAAGAAATTTAGATCTAAACTCACCACCTTTATTGGACCTAACACTTTTCTTTTTCATAAAGAGAATTTTTATGGATATTTCTACACACTCCTAAGATAGACAAATCTTTTCTTCCTTCTTAAAACCCTGAAGAAAAGATCTCAAAGAGATTTAATGGCTACAAACATCTTTTAGTAGCATTAATGTCTATCATTTTCTCTTTATTTTAGACAAGATCATTGCCTTTAAAAGATCACTAAAAATATTCATGTACTATGACTAAAAGAAAGATATCTTAAATAAATTATTAAGATTATTATTCTAACTTCTACATTAAGTATAAAATATTTATTTAGTCATAGTATTTTATAAATTGGAATAATTAGCATAGGAACGCACCAGGTAGGTCTAGAAAGAGAGGTGGTGCAAAAAGCACACTAAAATACCAAGTCTTTCAAAGAACCAATCTTAGACATGCATTTTTTAAACCATCTCACTACTTTCCAATTAATCTCTTACGAATGTTTCTCTCTTCATTTAGGTCTTTTAAATGTCATGCTTAATATATATATATATATATATTCCCACAAAAATATTTATTAAACATACTTAAGATAAATTTTTTACTTAAAAAAAGTCATCTAGCCTTCTTTTACAACCTATTCTAAAAGATACTCACTAAGCTTACAAACTAGGTAAAGGCTTAATATAAATTCATGCATTATAAATCATAAATTAAATAATCTGACCTTATAAGTAGAAACACAATTCATGTAGACCTTGTCTATTTTGATCATGCCTGCGGCTTCAATCCTTGTATCATGATCTAAAAATTCATCGTGACCGATATTTCACATATATTTTGAATCTACAAAATTCAAATAAAAATTATATATGGTTAGTCACAAAAAATTTACTAACAGTAATTATAAATAAATAAAAAAAATCATTGATAGTAAAAGATGTTTATCTTTAGCATTTTGGTTTTTATCTTCAACTTCATTACCACCTTCGATTATTGACCTGTGAGTGCGTCAAGCTTAAACTAACCCAAAATTTTTGCAGTAGAATTGTTTTTAAATTATTGGTTAAGTAGACTGCAAAATAAGGCGTTAGCATTGACAGGAAAAATAAAATAAACGAACTGGAAGATAATTGGACCGTGTCGTGGTATGGAGGTCACTGCCTTAAAAATAATTCGCCCTGATGTGTGTACTCGCTACTTTAGGGGATTGTCTCCCGAAGGTTAGCACAGTCACTCCAAACAGTGTACTCCCAAAGTTTGGAGTAGACTATGGTGGTAGTGGTCATCTGAACCGGAGTTGAACAAAAGCTAGCAAAAGCTTTTAAAGAATGCTCTCAATTTCTCTTAAAGAAGCAGAATGAATTCTGGATGGGATGATTAAAAATGAGAGAAAAGCTTCTTATTTATAGGTTGAAAGCAGGGGCAAATCTGTCCGAGAATCAGATAAAATCTGATTTAAATAACAAATTATATCCAATCAAATCTCTAATAATATAAGATAATATCCATTTAAAATCTCAGATAATATCAGATAATATCTATTCAAAATTAGATTTAATAAAAAAAAATATCAAATCAAATCTCTAATATTTATTAAATCTAATCGGTTACACATTTAAAATTCAAAAAAATTTTAAATTAACCGAACTGCTCCTATGTCTCCTATAAATGCAGAGTGTGGGATTCAAGCA
Organism: Abelmoschus esculentus; assembly: GCA_035048815.1. Lineage (NCBI taxonomy): Eukaryota > Viridiplantae > Streptophyta > Magnoliopsida > Malvales > Malvaceae > Abelmoschus > Abelmoschus esculentus. Next base: position 5,785,193 of record JAUCBN010000044.1, read on the forward strand.
TTATACCCACAGTTTCCGACAATTTTTTGTGAATATTCCATATTTTGGGATATTTTAAGTGAAACTACCCTAAAATAAAATCATTTGAAAAATACCCTCAATTTGGTTGGATCATTTTTGTTCTTTTTGGCGCGGTTTAAGAACTTACGTCGCGCACAATTCTAGTTTCATCTAATACAGTTCGTTTTATCCATTGGTCAAATATTAATATTTTAAGAAAGAAATTCGCGCCTAACAAAAAGTGAGCTTTGCGAGAAATTAAGTTACAAAACGATGTTAATTCATCGCACTATCTGTATGGAGCTCACGTTAGGTGGAGCATGAATTCTTTGTATTTTTGCTATCAAAAGAAGCTTTGGTAGATATATTTTAAGCTTTGTTAGAGTATGCCCAAAGACCAATCATATGATGATTGTAAAAATACTTTTATTTACCAATTTTATTGAATAAAGACATTACCATTGTTGTTTTCAGATATATGTGTCAATGTATAACATAAACTGAGAAACAATAAGGTCCATATAATAATATATGTATTATTATTAAAAAATCCTTAATCAAGTATTATTATGGGTATGGAAAATAATAATACGCTTATGACTAACATGTGATTAATTGATGACAATGAGTTGTCATTGACATAAAGATGTCAGAATTAATACATGAATATATTAATAGAGAATAATATATTGGATTGACCAGCTATGAGCATATGTGTTGAATTATTATGTGACAGTCATGATATTGCTCTTAGCGAAAACTATATGTATAATCCTTAGACTTGAGATTATTACTATCTCATCATATGTTGTTTTATGTTTTGATGCAGTTAAACGTGTCTCGTGATTAGTTACACTATAAAAACTGATATTGGACATATTACAATGTATGTAGTGAGATGTGAATGATCGAGATAGGATTTGTCCTTCTTACATAATAGGAAAATATATCAAAGACCAATTGATTGAGTGAGACTAGAAATGCATGGCCATGCTTGAATACGTTGATATGAGATATGACAAATTATTCATTAAAAGTAGTCCACTCTAAATATCAAGAAACATTAAAATAGGCTATACAAGTGTGACTATTCCATGACTTGTGCCTATTAAAGATATAAAAGGACAAAATGATACAATACATTAAGAGAGTTGGTCACGGACATGGTACATCGAATCATGATCTCTTGTAACTTAGATGACAATGATATATTACTATATATCACTCATTGTTTGTAATATTCGAATTGTTCTAATATTATTACTAATGTTACAATGAGCCTATAAGGTCACACCCAATGGTTGAAAAGGAGCAACAAATATATATGTATAAGTAGATTATATTTAATCTTGAATTTAATAAAAAGGATATAATTAAAGTAATTGTATTCCTTTTCAAATTCGAATTAAATATAGATCCCGAAGTTTAAGGAAATAATTAAAGTAATTATTTCCCAAATCAATTCGGAATAAAACTCTTATACCTAGGGTTACGCATATATATAAAGGTTCTTTGGGTCTAACAGTCGCACAAGAGAATCCCGAATTCCCAAAACCTAAAATCACGAAAAATAGTTTTTCGAGATTTGCTCTCAACTGGGTGAACTGAGTAGAGGCCGAGACGATATTCGTGCAGGCTAAAGATTCGAATTATCGAACGATCATGATTGTAGCAGATCCAGTTGTTGTTTTGCTTCTTATCAAGGAACCCAATGTAAGTCATCGCATCTCTTCCTCCCGATTTCGGATTAAACGTACATGGATCACTAGAAAGACCGTCGTAATTTTATTCCGCTGCGTCATGGGGTGTGCCGGCGGTCCGAACAGTTTTATCCATAGGTCAAATTTTAATATTTTAAGAAAGAAATTCACACTTAACAAAAAGTGAGCTTTGCGAGAAATTAAGTTACAAAACGATGTGAATTCATCACATTATCTGTATGGAGCTCACGTTAGGTGGAGCACAAATTCTTTGTATTTTTGTTATGAAAAGAAGCTTTGGTAGATATATTTTAAGTGAATTTATGGGATATTTTTCATTTTTTTGAATTTTTACATCATATGATGTAAAAATAATTACTTATAAGGTATCCTAAAGGGTGTAGAAATCGCGTAAAAAAGCTATCTAGCTATTTTTTGCATGAGGAACAAGTAAAAATGAGTCGATAGATATGTTTGAATGGATTTTGTTGGATGATGAAGGATAATTTTTCTTGTTTTAACTTTCATGTTGTAGTACGTAAATATATCTTTTAAATGGTGTAAAGTCAATGCATATATGATATTCTAAAGGTTGAAAAATAACATTAAAATTGGTACAAGAACGAAGAAATAAAGTTTGGAAGATCAATTCTTATATTTAGAAACACAATGATACACTAAGAAGTACAATTAGTTGATTCGAGGTATAGTCCTTAGAGGACATTTTCTCATGTTGCGTCCAATGCTACTATAATTAATGAATCGTTTACGTTGTTCGGCCGTTCTCGAGGAAACATATACTCAGCACAATAAATTTTAGTTGAACGTTGCTGAGTTTTTTTCTCGCGTCATAGAAAAGACTAGAACCTAGCAGTATCTTGAATATATTTTTATGTTCAGAAGAAAATTGTATTGGTATACATTGAATATATTTTTAAATCGATATACTAGATCAACGAGTGTGAAGGTAATAAAATAAACGAATACTCGCACGTTTTCAAATCACGCGTACATGATATTTAAATGTATGAAAGACTCTGTAATCGTACGTTCTTTGGCACAGATCAACCATGTAATTATTTTGCATTATTCCATCCAGCGATTACGAATATTCAAAAACCTAAAAAAATATTGTTCACGGGACAAGCATATCATATCCATCGCGTTTGTGTGCATATTGTATCTTTGAATTGTTTTTGGAGATCTAGATGAAACTAGTGGCCACCCACCATCCACTTTACTACTTGTTTTTCAAGGGTTGCAAAAAGGATAAATAGTCGATAATATGTTGTATTGACAACAAATATGATAGATAAATAGCGCATCAGATAGAAAATATGATCTTGATATAGAAAACGAGATAGTTGATGGTGGTGGTATGATGTTAGATAGATTTATCCTTGACACGCTCATAATCGTAATTGAATAAGCATTGGGCAAACACCTGCAAACGACATGAATCTCTTTGATGGATGAATGATGATGAGATACATGTTGTTTTCCTTGACCTCTTTTAGACACAATTATCTAAGCAAACAACCTCAAGCGGCTCTAACTCACCTTCCTAGATGCAATTACCAAGACAAGTAAAAGAGTGAAGATGATCTCCCTCACAAGAACTTGAAGAACTTATGTTGAACAAGACGTCTAATATTAAAAATAACAAGGCGAATCTATTAACATTAAAAATAAAATGTACCATGACCTAGAGTTAAATTCAATAATTCACGATGTTCTTTTTTTAATGAAGTAAATATACCTTTAAATAGGCTACAAATGAAGACTTCATCTTAAATTAATAAAAGTAAATATAATAATAAAATAAATAAGCATATTTTATCTAACTTAAAAACTAATAAATAAATAATAAATCTAATCCTGAATCATATAAATATCTTCATAAAAAATCTTGTTTAGATATTGATTTTGATATAATAATTGAAAAATGTTTTGTAATAATTTGAAAAGAATTCAAAATGGTTATTATGTTCAAACAACTTGAAAATAAGTTCGAAAAGTTTTTGAGAAGTTTTAGAAGTGTTTAGGACGTTTTTAAAATAATCAAACTTGTGTTTTTAAATGAAAGTTTCAAAACCTTCCATTACTTAAGGTTTTGAAACCTCTCAGGCAAAGTGACCTTTTTCTTGAAACTTTAGCAAAGGTTTTGAAACCTCTGGTAAAGGTTTCGAAACCTTGATCTTGTAACGACTATATTTTTGTAAGGTTTCGAAACATCTGTTGATAAGTGCTCAACACACTATCACTTTTTACTCATTTTATGGGCATTAATCACCAAATATACACCCACTTGGACCAATGCATGAACTCAATGTGATATATTTAGAAGTTAAGCTCATAAAGATAATATTTACAGAAAAGACACGTTTTACTGCGTTTTATATTTGTGCATGAGAACCAGTGCCGCGGCAGCAACAAGGCCGAGGCAAGACCTGATGCCGAGACAGCAGCAGAAAGACAAGAAGCAAGACTGTAGGCGATGGAAAGATAAAAATCCAAGGAACATGTCTGGACTCAAAGCCTATGAATCGGAGCTGGCTAGCATGAGGAAGAGCCCAAGAAAAGACCACGCGGGAAAGCCCCCTTAGCCGAATCAAACTTGGAAATATTTTAATTATGTACTTGACTTGTTCCCTACTCCAAGTTGTATTCTACTTAGGAAAGGTTTGCCCTAGGTCTAGCCTATATAAAGACCTAGCCACCCAATGTACTAGACACGAAATACCTAGGGAGAGAGAGCCGAATTCTATACTTGTCTTCTTCCTCTCCATTATGTTCTAAACCTTCTTAGGGATTAAGTGAAGGTTGTCGAGTATATGTGAGAGGAGATTGTACTTTGTCTTTGATTCAAGGCAATAAAATTATCAAGGTTTGCTTATCCTTTGTTATTCCTTGTTCTCGCATTCAAGCTCGGGAGAGGAGAGTGTGAGTCATCCATTTATCTAAGCTCGGGAGAGTTAGATTCACGAAAGGGATAAGTACGGTGTTTCAATTGTGTAATACTAACTCGGCATAGGGATAGGTTTAGAGTTTCAATAGCTAAAAAGAGTGTGAGATTGGTTGGTGAGTATAATTGGTTCACGCCGGGAGGTATCATCAAGGACTAGTCATCAACAACACTCTGACTTAGGGATAAGCGGAGTCATTCAAGGAAACTTTGCCGAACTTTGGTAAAGTCTACCCACGAGCAAGGGATTGCCGCGACAGACAGTATTGTCGCTGCCAAGGCAGTAAACTGCAGTGCTGCCGAGGCAGTGATATACGATTGCATTGAGCAGAGACAAGTCAATCAAATCCACAATACAACGCAACTGGATCCTAACCCATCTCTCTCTATTATTCCAACTCTTTACTTTGATTTAGTTATTTTAGTTTAGATAAACCAACTCAATTCACTTGTGTTTTTACTTTTCTACAGAACAAGAAGGTGAAGAAAGCATATTAAGTCTACCGGTCCCTGAGGAGACGATAATCCGATAATACTTATCACTTATTACTTTCGATGTGTTCACTTGCACTAAACGCGCACTTTTGGCACGCGATAAGTTTTTGGCGCCGTTGCCGGGGACTGGCAACTAAATTTTGTTTTCTTTATTTTCTTGTTTATTTTTATTTTTATTTTACTTTTGTTTTTCGTGGTGTATGACCAGGGCCAATCCAACCAACCTCTTGTACGAGTTAAATCAGAGATCGAAAGAACAAGGCAACGGTTGAGGAGACAGATCCAAGGAGCCATGGCATATCACCCGGTAGGATAAAACTTACCTGCCGGCAATGGAGGACTTCTGCCGCCACCTGGGCCGCGGTAGCTCACTGTTAGAGACTTCCTGGAGGAGGACTTAAATGGATTAAACCCAGGAGTCGTTACACCGGAGATTGAAGCAGCCCATTTTGAACTAAAACCTGTTATGTTCAATATGTTAAATACAATTGGACAGTTTGGTGGGTCTGCAACTGAAGACGCAAGGCATCACCTCAAGTCCTTCATTGAAATTTACAACTCTTTCAAAATCCAAGGAGTCCATGAAGATGTCTTGCGATTAAAGCTATTCCCATATTCACTGTGGGATAGGGCGAAAGCTTGGTTGAATAGCATTCTAGCAGGATTTATTGGATCTTGGAGTGAACTTTGCCGTGATTTTATTACTCGTTTTAATCCCACAAATTTATATGATAGAATCCGTAATGAAATCAATTCTTTTCGAAAGGCAGAAGACGAACCAATGTACGAGGCATGAGAGCGCTACAGGGAGCTATTGCATAAGTGTCCTTTGCATGGATTTCCCCTATGGACACAAGTGACAATGTTTTACAACGCCCCGAATGCCCCGAGAAGGATGATGTTAGATGCCTCGACAAACGGAACACTCCTTGATAAAGCACCTGAGGAAGCTATTGAAATATTGAATAAACTCGCAAAGAATGACTTTCAGTTTCCTACATCTAGGCGAGGAGGAGTAAGACGCCATGCCACGGTAAATGAATTAGACTCACCGAATTCAATGGTAGCATAATTGGCCTCTCTTACCAAGATGGTGCAAAACCTACAGTTACAACAAAATACTCGTGAGGTTAAGGTAATTGATTCATATTGTGACTTATGTGGAGGTAACCACAGTTCCTCTGATTGCATGAATCAAGAAACCGGTATGTATGTTGGAAACTACAACCGCAACAATGTGATGTCCAACACATACAACCCCTCATGGAAGAGGCATCCAAACCTATCATGGAGCAACCCTAACAATGCCTTAAACCCAATCACTCAACCTTCGGGATTTCAGCAACCGGTGCCGCAACAGCAAGCCCAACAGTCAATGCCGCCGCCGCAGATGCAGCAGCAACCAGTAAGTTCATTGGAGAACACGCTAAAGGCCTTCATGATGAGAACTGAGTCATACATGGCAGTCTCAACGGGCAGAACAGTGTAACGGCTAGTCTGCCGAGATTCCTGTCGCGGCAGAAAAGGAAACGGTAGAAAAAGAAAACGGCAAAAAAGGAAACGGTAAAAAAGGAAACGGCTACAAAACGGCTAGTGACTTCAACGGTCACAAGGTCGAGGCCTATATAAGAAACTCCTTCCTCTTGAACTATTCACTCTTGCTTTCTTGTTTTCTTTAGTATTCATAACAATCTCTCTCACATTACTTCTGCTTACTCATAATCTCCGTGAAGTTTCAGATTCTTTTCAAGAAAAACTCCAAGAAATCACATCTCTCAATCTTGATGGAAACATACAAGCGATTCGCCCCCGCCAACGTTGAAGATCATTTCAACCGATCTTTCATCGCTCGACAACTATGGGAAGAGCAAGGTTTCTAGCATGCGGACGATGAAAATTACGGCATAGAGCACTACCTCTTCGACAGAATTAAGTACCAAAACTGGGAAATTTTCTGTCTCCAACCTGCCCAGGCGAAATCTACGATCGTCCGGGAGTTCTATGCGCACGGGCCCAGCAAAGACTCCCTCTTTGTTCATTGCCGCGGCAGGCCAGTCCAGCTAGATGCCGAGACAATCAACAATTTCTACGGCCTCACTCCTGATAGTGACATCGACGCTGAATTCATGGAAGACATCACTGCCGAGGACTACGAGCTCATCAAAGATGATCTTTGTTACACGAACACCCCATGGGAAACCGGTACCCATAGGGGATCCGTAACAAGACAAAGTCTAAAGCCCGAGGCCAAGATGTGGAATACCTTTGTCAAGCGACGGCTCATCCCCACGTCACACAATAGCACGATGGATCGAAAAAGATTAGTGCTTATCCAATCCATCATCAACAAGAGGACCATCAATGTTGAAGAGATCATCCTTCGGGAAATTCACGAGTGTGGTAATAAAGATAGGGGACCATTGTATTTCCCTTGTTTGATCACGGGTTTATGTGTTGCCGCAGGTGTGCCCATCGAAAAGACGGACGAATACACGCCCCCACGACGAGGATGGACCTTGGACTTATGTCATAAAGTCATGCAGATCACGCAAGTAGAGCCTGTCCAAGCAACGCCGCACCAGTTCACTGTCGATACTGCTGTCGGGGCCCAGTACACGACAGACATGCCTGGTACTGCCCACACCTCTGCCGCAGCAGAACCATACCAGGAGATCTTGCAACGGATGGCAGCAATGGACCTCAGACAACAAAGGTACATGGAGTACCAAAGGGATTTCAATGGCACCTTAGCCCAGATGCTGCTGCATGCTTTCCCGGACCAAGGAGCACAATTTCCGGAGTTTCCCAACAACATGTTCGTCACAGCCGCCCCTTACACCGAGACTACACCAGCCCAAGGAGGACCAAGGCGTTCTTCCATGCAGCCCCTTAGCCCCAATACGAGGCTGTCGGCCAATACAGGGCAGCGGATTCTGCCGCGGCCTCGTCTGCCAGCATAAGGTCATCCAAGCGGAGGGCCGTTTTCAGCACTCCACTCCGATCACCAATTATCATGGGCAGTCTATCCGCCGAGATAGATGCCTACGTGCACCAAAGCTCCACTGTCGCCGACCCAAGTACCCACCACACCGGAGGAGCAACAGTAATGGGAGAAGGAACAGACGTAATGCTAACCGAAGAGATGGCTGATGTAGAAGAAGGAGAAGAGGTAGAGGCCCCAATGCAACGGACACCACCCACTCGAGTCTAACCGCCCCGGCACGCAAAAGCGCAACCATCGCCTTCACCAAGGATAAAGCATTCGGCAGCAAGGCCGAGGAGGAAAATTGTTACAAGCAGCTCTTCGGAGTCGCTTTAAAATCTTTGTCCTTAATTCAATATTACTTGTTATTACTGTTTTAAATGCTACTTATTTCATATTTTGTTTTGCCGCGTATTTTTTCAAATATAAAGCATTGAGGACAATGCTTGGTTTGAGTTTGGGGGTGCAGATTCACTGCCAAGGCAGCAATCTACTATCGAGGCCTTGCCGAAAAGGAAGTATTCCAGTGATTTTTTTTTAATTTTTCATACTCCCCGCCTTACTTGTATTAACTACCTTCACTTTTGCACTGCTTATCATCAGTATTGCCTTAGTTTATTCTTTATGGCTATAGAAATCTTTCTCCTTTCCATGATTAGGTCCTGTTAAGAAGGCTTAACCTTAGGATACTTAAGGATGAAAACTTAGAAGCTTACTATAGGAAGAACTTTAAACACTTTTGGGACTTGTTGGATTATAGGAGTTCTTTTCATGAACTTAGGTGATAAAGACTTAGATTTTTGGAAAAGTAACTAGAGGTGCCTACCACCGGCTCTAGAAAATCTCTTCTTCATGCTAGAGGTGCCCGAAACTGGCTCTAGTATGTTTTAAGGAATATTAAAAAGAAAGAAGGAATTTAGTGTAAAGAAAAACACAAGTCTTTGAGGTGCCCGAAATTGGCTCAAGATTTGGTGTTTGAAAAGAAGAGAACACTTAACCAATTTCTACTTGTCTTGAACCTAGAGTTTGTCTAAGAAAGCCTTTAATCAACTTGTCCATAAAAACGCACACACTCACAATTCTTATAGTTTGTTTCTAGATAAACCCTTGGGTAACCGAATGGTTAAGGCATAAGAATAAGCCTAGTTATGGTGGGGAGAATAGATGGACATGTAAGACCAAGAGAGAGTAGAGTTCGGCAAATTGAGGGTTTGCATTGCTTGAGGACAAGCAATAGTTCGAGTTTGGGGTTGTGATAAGTGCTCAACACACTATCACTTTTTACTCCTTTTATGGGCATTAATCACCAAATATACACCTACTTGGACCAATGCATGAACTCAATGTGTGATATATTTAGAAGTTAAGCTCATAAAGATAATATTTACAGAAAAGACACGTTTTACTGCGTTTTATATCTGTGCAGGAGAACCAGTGCCGCGACAGCGACAAGGCCGAGGCAGGACCTGATGCCGAGGTAGCAGCAGAAAGACAGGAAGCAAGACTGTAGGTGATGGAAAGATAAAAATCCAAGGAACATGTCTGGACTCAAAGCCCATGAATCGGAGCTGGCTAGAATGAGGAAAAACCCAAGAAAAGACCACGCGGGAAAGCCCCCTTAGCCGAATCAAACTTGGAAATATTTTAATTATGTACTTGACTTGTTCCCTACTCCAAGTTGTATTCTACTTAGGAAAGGTTTGCCCTAGGTCTAGCCTATATAAAGACCTAGCCACCCAATGTACTAGACACGAAATACCTAGGGAGAGAGAGCCGAATTCTATACTTGTCTTCTTCCTCTCCATTATGTTCTAAACCTTCTTAGGGATTAAGTGAAGGTTGTCGCGTATATGTGAGAGGAGATTGTACTTTGTCTTTAATTTAATGCAATAAAATTATCAAGGTTTGCTTATCCTTTGTTATTCCTTGTTCTCGCATTCAAGCTCGGGAGAGGAGAGTGTGAGTCATCCATTTATCTAAGCTCGGGAGAGTTAGATTCACGAAAGGGATAAGTACGGTGTTTCAATCGCGAAATACTAACTCGGCCTAGGGATAGGTTAGGAGTTTCAGCGGCTAAAAGAAGTGTGAGATTGGTTGGTGAGTATAATTGGTTCACGCCGGGAGGTATCATCAAGGACTAGTCATCAACAGCACTCTGACTTAGGGATAAGCAGAGTCATTCAAGGACACTTTGCCGAACTTTGGTAAAGTCTACCCACGAGCAAGGGATTGCCGCGGTAGACAGTATTGTCGCTGCCAAGGCAGTAAACTGCAGTGCTACCGAGGCAGTGATATACGATTGCATTGAGGAGAGACAAGTCAACCAAATCCACAATACAACGCAACTGGATCCTGACCCATCTCTCTCTATTATTCCAACTCTTTACTTTGATTTAGTTATTTTAGTTTAGATAAACCAACTCAATTCACTTGTGTTTTTACTTTTCTACAGAACAAGAAGGTGAAGAAAGCATATTAAGTCTATCGGTCCCTGAGGAGACGATAATCCGATAATACTTATCACTTATTACTTTCGATGTGTTCACTTGCACTAAACGCGCACTTTTGACATGCGACATCTGTACAGGTGAAAATTTAATGCTCAACTTTATGACTTCCCAAGGACTCTAATGATTTCATTCGAAGAAGATCGTTCTATCTCGTGTCCTCATCTCTTCAAAGTAGAAGCTTACTTCCAATAGAGCAATATCATGAAGTATTTCATACTTGCCTTTGATATTGATGTTTAGATTATTATCGTAGAAGGATATTTGGAAGATCCAAAGAAGAAGAATAAAAGGAGTGTCAAAGACACAAAGAATGAACAACTCAATGCAAAGCCTAAGCACACACTTCTTTGTGGCCTTGATGAAGAGGTTTCCAAGAAGGTCTCTGCTTGTAAAAGTGAAAAAGATATATGTGAGAAGTTTGAGAAAATCTATTAAAACAAAAAGGAAGAGAAGAAATATGATGGTACATCATGTGCAAAACTCCTCTCAAATTCAATGATTGATAGTGTTTTGAATCTCGATAAGCATAAGGTATCTTTCAACTCAAATTATTGAAATTTATATACATTTGACGAGTTACAAGATTCTTTTGATGAATTGTTTTAGAATTTGCGGCCATGAATTCCAAATTTATGAAAATGATTTCAAAACTTGAAAATGAAAATGATTTTGTAATGACCAAAAATGAGCGTAGAAGTTAGTGAACCGGTTTGGCCAGTATAGCCTAGTTCAGAATTAAATACTTAAATCAATACTTTAAACTTAATTCCAAGTATAGGAATGTTTTTCACGCCTTCCCTACACCCTCAAACCTTTGAAAACACATTTAAAACCCTTTCGAATTGGTAACCCTTATAATCCATTCACCGATTTATCGAAACTTGCTCGACAAGTCATCCGGAAACGCGATTCAGCTTTCTGATCTCCCTCAAAATTTTTCCTCTACCTCTTGACCTGATACAAGCATCGAAACCATAGGTTTTAGTGCAGTAAAATGCACCCAAAAATCCCTCAAGTCAGACCAATACATGACAGCCCCTAAAAATACCATAAAACCTAACCGAAACCCATCGAAAACCTCTCCAAATACCCCTAAACCTTATTTCTGGGATTAAATACTTAGAAAACATCTTAATTGCATCTAAAAATTCAATATTCATGTTTTTAGGCATAAAAAATAACCATGTAAAATCCTTGAACGAAAATCAAGAAAACAATGGAATTTTTATTAAGAAAACCGATTTTATTGATTCAAAACTTAAAATATTGTTTCAACCAGCCAAGAACTTAGGAATTTTAATAAAGAACTTTATTTTTCAGATTTTTGAATGATTCTCACCTCCAAAACTGATCCAACCTTATTCCAAGGTTTATAAACATGTAAAACCGAAGAAAAACGAAAAGATTTTGAAGAAGAAAAATATAGATAATTAACCTAAAGAAATTTATTTGAAAATAATAGATATTTACCTTGAAAAGATTATGAAGATGCATTCTTGAAGAAGAAGAAACCTATATTTAGAGAAAGGTTATATTTAAAAAGTAAATTTTTGGGTTTTTGGATCAAAATTGGAGATTTTTTATTACTTAGGTTAAAATAAGGGATTAAAAGTTATTTATATAGGATATTGGAAGGTTTAGATCATATAGTATTAGTATTGGATTAAATCCCCTTAAAGACTTAAAGTTTTGGCCCAATTACAATTTAGCAACTAAATTTCCAATTTTTATAAAATAGTTATTTTTTCAAAATCTTAGGGATTCAAGAGTTAATTTTCAAAATTGATTTGACAAAAGTAAAATTTAAGTCAAATAAGAATTTTATAATATTTTTTCACAATCTAATTTTATCAAAAATTGATTTTTAAGAATTTAATCCCGAACTAGGCTTAACCGACTAAACCGGTCCATTAAATCTCTAAACCGATCTTTAAACTTCTAGGCCCAATTTTTGTGCATTACATGAAACCTCTGGTAAAGGTTTCGAAACCTTGATCTTGTAACGACTATATTTTTGTAAGGTTTCGAAACCTCTGTGCATGTGAAAATTTCATTCTCAATTTTATGACTTCCCAACGGCTCCAAAACATCCCCAACGGTCATAAACGACTAAAATATGATTCCAAACTATAAAAACAAGCTTGTGACACTTGAAGATGGTTAGAGAACATATCCAAGCTTCATGATCAAGAGAAATTAGCATTCAAGTCTTATTTCTTCATTTCTCTTGTATATAGTGTATAAAGAGTTTTAATTGTGTTTTTTTACACTCTTGTGAGATTAATTCTTGTAAAAACTCATCTTGTGAGGTTTTCTTTGTTTATACAAATTACCTTGTAAAAAGGAGAGGTTCTAGTTTAGCCTAAGGAAAAACCAGAGTTGGTTCTATCTTAGCCAAGTTCAAAAGATAGAGTTGTAACGGTTATCCCTTAAACCGGTAAAAAGGTGTCAATTCATATTGAATTGGTTGAAATCCTTAGTTGTGTGCTAAGTTAGTGGATGTAGGTGTGGCCGAGCCACTCTAAAATTATTGTGTTCTTTGTCTCAATCTTTCGATTTTACCAAATTCAACCAAGCACCAAAAACAATCCTCTTGACATTTTTTGGTGATCGATTTGAGCTTGCGCATCAAGTATTTCAAATCATATATTCATAATAAATAATAATTCTCGTATTAAACCCTTACAAAGTTTTTTGTTTGCATAATCTTCACTAAAACTAACATAACTTAAGCTCTCGACTTAGGATTAATGTGTTTCAAGATGCATTAGAAACCTAAGAGACAGACAAAGAATATGATTAAAGAAGACAAGTAAACCTAAAATTGTATGGATATCATTCGAAATTTTGATGCAAGTTGGCTGAAATTCTAGACTCATATAATAACTTCGGTTTTTTTGGCTAAAATGCATCGTTTTAGACCTCACATGCACGTATCAAGACATGTATAATTGAGACTTGTAACTAAACACTCAAAATCATTGTTTTTGTTCGTAGGTTGATCATTGGATCGTGGATATTGAGGAGCATCATTGACATAGATTCTAGCATATGAAGGTTATTAAAGTATGGTACTTATGTTTAGTGACTGTGTATTCATAAGACCTTACGAATGAAGCCTATAAATCTTATTTATTTTTAGAAATTGTATAAATCGAATTATGTATTTCAAATATTTTAAAGTTAAATTGGGGCTCTTTTGCATCATTTTTTTTACATTTTTTTGAGTTTTATATATTTTTAAGAAATTTTATGGTTTTGTATTTCGGACTTAAAGCCCAAAGTGACATCTGAGTCAACGGTGTTACAAAATGAATTAAAAATATAATGATTATATCAAAAATTTTAAAAGTTTAATAACCAAAATACAAACTCTAAAATTCAGTGACTATTTATATATTTTACCCTAAATATTTATATATTAATGTTGTGAGTGAAATTAACCTTCGAGTACAATTTAATCGAATCCTTAGGGGTGGGTAAGACCGGGTACCCGGACAATTTAACTTGAATTGGTCTCGGTCCTAGTAACCATCGGTTCTTGAAAATTGGATTCAGTCCCGGTCCCGATTACACCAGGTCCTAAATTCTAGGATCCAGTCCCGTTACTAGTGGGAACCGATACCAATACCGGGTACCTGGTCAATTGGTTTATTATTAAAAAAAATTAACTATGAATATTATTATTAAATAATAATATTTGAATATTATAAGCTTCAAAATTAAAATTTTAAAATGAGTCATACTTATAATATATTCATACATAAAAAAAATTTGATAACAAAAAATAAATAAAAGAATATTATCTATTACAAGAAAGAAAACTAGTACTGGTACTTGGTATTGATCTCAGTCCTACTAGGTACCCACTGGGTGTTGGGTTTAGAAAATCAAGATCCATTCCTCGTCCTAGTTATAATGGGACCTAAATTTTGGATCTAGTCCCGGTCCCATCGAAATCAATACCGAATAAGAATCTATCAGGTCTAACCGGATCCGAAATCAAATAATCGAGTGTTTTGCCCACCCTTATTGAACACTATCACACTAAACATTTCTTTCGTGTTATTCATTAGACATTGATTTTTTTTATTGATCTCATAACATCCTTTACATACGATTCCATGAAAGAAGGATTAACTTTTATATTTTCTTCAAATAATTTATTTATTCTATAACAATCATACACCTAAAATTTTTAATTTTTAATTCTTATATTTTTATTAATAATTTAATTCTATATTCTAAAAATTTTTAATTTTATATTTTTATTAATAATTTAATTTTATATTCTTAAAATTTTTATTTTTTTATTATTCTTTTATATTTTAATATAACTTTTTAATTGTTTATATTGTTTATATAAAATTCTACGGATGTCTTATTTAAGTTGACACATTCTATTAAAAAAAAAGGGACTGGCAAGGGGTGTGTATTCGTTTAATTTAATCGATATCGAACCGAATTAACCAATTTTTTTTAAAATTATAACCGTTAACCAAACCGAATTACCCTTTAACCGAATTAACCGAAGTTTATTATAAATTTTGGTTAAATTACATAATAGGTCACTAAATTATGCTAAAATAATTTTTTAGCCACTAAAATTTTATTTTATACTAATTTAATACAAAATTTAGTGGCCATTTTATAATATAAAAAAATTAATGAACATTTTATAATTTTTTAAAAGTTAAATGACTATATATATATAATATTTAATATATAATAATTTCGGTTAACTCGGTTAATTAACCGATTTTGAACCAAATTAGTCGATAACCGAATTTTCAAAAATAATAACCGTTAACATAATTTACCAAAAATTAACCGAATTAACTGAAATAATTTCGGTTCGGTCGGTTAATTCGGTTAAAACCGAATAATGCACACCCCTAACCGACATGGTATGGCAACAACATTCATGGCTTATTTTTGGAAGAATTTTGAACTGCTCATTTTTTTTATGTTCAATCAAAAAATGAAAGAATTTATCATTTTTTGTTCTATCGCAGTATAGAACGTAAAGACAAGTAGAGTCTTATTCTTATTATTCTTCGTCTATAAATATCCAAATTTTGATTCCTAATACCCCATAGATAGTTCGAACTCTATAGGAGCAATACTCAATTTTCACTCCAATGGTTTGTAGAGGAACCCTACCTAGGGATTGTAGATGGGTACAACTTTGCGGATTCCGTACCGCACCTGTACTAGTTGGAGTGGGCATGGGTATGAGTTTGGTGGATAGTGGTCGGGTGCGGATGTAAAAAGTCATACCCATCATGGGTAGTGGGTAGGTGATGGGTTTAAGAACTTACCCGTATCGTATCCACCCGCCTCATATCCACCCGCTTTGTATCCGCCCGCCATATGAATTTTGAATCATTTCTATTTATAGACTTTTATTATTCCTTTTATTATGGTATTTTATATACTAAGATATTAATTTGTTTAAAATCTATGTTAATCCTTAAGCCTGTAGACTTTGAACTAAATTAATTAAGTTTGAAAAACTGATGATTTATGATCGTGCTTGAATTAATCAGGTTGAAAATTTGTAATGTGTGGATAAGTAAAATTTATAAAAGTATAAATATGTTTTAACTAAGTTAGCTATATATATTAGTTAGTTTTAGTTAAGTAGAATTTATATCACTAAAAGTAATTTTTAGTTTAATTACTTATCGTTAGTTAGTTAGTTAGTTAGATGTAGTTAAATTTATATAGGTGTAAATATGTTATATATACACCCAGTCAATAAAATATGTGAATTTTTTATATAAAAGTCTGATTTATTTTTACATAATTCGGTATTAGTATTGCTTGTAGACATGTACAAACATATATGTTTTGAGTGGTGGGTGTGGGGATGGATTTAAGAATGTACCCGCGTGGGCAGGTGTGGATTTGAAAATTGTACTCACCGTGGGTGATGGGTAGGTGGTGGATATAAAAATTTTAGGTGGGTATGGATATGGGGAAGGGGTATCCGCACCCGCCCCGCCCATTTGCCTTCCCTAACCCTACCCTCTCGGATCCATTCGACACGTGCGATTTCTTTTCCGTCGATATGCCCTGCAATTTTTATTTGAATTCCTTTTGTATCCGCTTGCTCAGTTAATTCAATAGCCTTTTTCATTGCTTTTCGAAATGAAACTCGATTCTTTAATTGTCTGACTATAAATTCGGCCAGAATATTAGGGTGTCCATAAGGATTTCCAATTCTTGTAATAGCAATGTTGAGTTTTCGGTTCATACAATTAAGTTCTTTTTGAATATTCGTCTGTAGTTCTTTAAGTTTTCGTGGCCTATCTTCAATTAATAATTGGGTAAATCACACGGATAGCCACAATACTATGAGCTTGGTATCGAAATGGTCACAATGCTTTAAAAAGAGTCAAATACACCGATAAACTATTAATTTGTATTAAAATAGCCACCGACCGTTAAAAAATTAACAGATTGATGACGTGACCGTTAAAATAAAATAAAATGATTACACATTTACTCTCTATCATTCATACATTTTTTAATTTAGTCCTAATTTTATCATAATAAAATAATAAAATCATTTAAATTGATGGTGACACGTGTCACCACCAGATTAAAGGAGAAAAGTAAAATTCCCATACAAGCTTCCAGGGTGGGTCAAACCTTGGTTCAAAGCATAGAACTCAAGTGGCCTAACCACTAGGCTAAGCAAACTCCATTGATGTAAGCCACTATTATTTTTATATATTTATAGTCTCTCATATTTGTTCCTTTATATTCAATTGTGGACTTGCTGTCAATAGGAAGGATTTTGGAATAGATTTATGTCCTAGGAACCCTCTTGATCGCAATTGATCAAGTAAACTCCATGATAGGCTCTAACCGACCCTCCAAGAATTGATTATCTTGGCAACCCAGAGTGTGAAGATGGCTTTTTCCACAAAAACTAGAAGGAAATCGTGTTGAAGACAAGCTTCGAAGGCACAAGCAACAATACTTGCAAAAATGTACTCAATAACATTTATTCTCTAAAAGAAATATTCAAATTGTGTGTTTTACAAGAGAATAGTATGCCTCCTTTTATAGCCTAAAAGAGACAGCAAAACTCCTTAAGAAATAGTTATTTCATCCCTAAAAATCATCACATAAATAACTAATTAGAAGGGATCAACAATTATTTAGGAAAATATAAATTAAAACATATGGAAAGTTGAATAAAAAGATATTCATAAAATCAACACATAGAGCTTATCATTCCAGATTTTATTTATTTAATATATAATTTATTTGGGCCTCAAATATGTTTTAAGGCATTTGGGCTTCTTGGACCATCAATGTAGCTTTTTGTCATCCACGTGTTCTTGAAAGCTTGAGGACATAGGATTTCTTCATATAATGCTTAATTCGTCAAGAAGGCTTGCAAACCCTTGTTAACAAAATCTTGGACTGCTAAATGTATCTTGTCTTTGAGTTTCCTTGAATTTGTTCTTTTCATCGGGCCATGTGGTAACGTAATCCCATCAGATGTAAGGGCCTTAGTGCATGCATCAACGCTTCTGGTTTTGTCGGTTCTTGAAACAATTTTGTCTTCTCTGTATTACTATATCTCTGGAGTCAATAATTTTATATGAAGAACTACTGAACTCAATCACTTGTTGCCGTTACTCTTCAGTTTTCTGTTGAGGTCTATCCTGTAGAGATACTCAAATTGGATCAGTGATCGTTTTTTAGGTTTCGTCGTAAACCTAATTGGTTACTTCTAATTATGTAAATCAATAGTTCAAACCGCACTCAAAGGTAGGGCATTTCCCATTTTTATAGGAACTTCTGCACCAGAAACAATGGTATCTCCAATTATAGACCCTTTAGGATGTAAAATATATCTCTTCTCACCATCCCCATAGTGTATGAGACAAATGTATGCATTTCGATTAGGGTCGTATTCTATGGTTACGATTCTACCATATATGTGTTTTTCATTTCGTCTAAAATCAATTTTATAGTATAGACGCTTATGACCTCCCCCTCTTTGCCTTGCGGGAATGATTCCTCTGGCATTAGGACCTTTACCACAACGATGTTGTCCATAGATCAAATTATTTCGTGGATAGGATTTCACTTGACTGTCTATGGCTCCATTGCATGTGCCAGGGGTAGAAGTTTTGTATAAATGTATAGCTATGCTATTAAGTATTTTGATTTAAGTTCTTTTCGTTCCAAGAGGTGGGATATGATCATACGCCTGTAATGCATTGTATGTCCCATAATAGGTCACATTATTCTACTCTTTCCGGGGAGTCGATGACTATTCATAGCTATTACCTTGACACCAAAGAAGAGTTCGACCCAATGCTTTATTTTTGTCCTAATTGATCCTGATTCAACATTATAAGTATATTGATTTTTTTTCACCAATAACCGAATATTTTTGTCTGTAACTACTACATATTTGATTCCATCCATAAATCTATTTTCTTCCTTATGAGTTCGAGTCTCAATAAGAATGCTACTTCTTACTATTCATATGTTATGATATGAATATACCACACGAATTCATTATGTATAGATGAGATTCCATTGATACAGAGCCAATTCCAATAGACTTATTGGAGGGTCCCATTGGCATGCATCCACTAGGAATTGAACCTACGAATTCGCCAATTATGAGTTAGGCACTTTAACCATTCAGCCATGGATGCTTAGCGGGGATCCTCGTACATGGTGAATAACCAAATTCCAATTGAAATGAAATCTTTAGGATAAATCAATGAAATTTAGGAGAATCAATGAAAGGACATCAATTCAAATCCTGGATTTTCGAATTCAGAGAGATCAAGAATTCTCACTATTTCTTAGATTCATGGACCCAATTCAATTCAGTGGGATCTTTCATTCACATTTTTTTCACCAAGAACGTTTTATAAAACTCTTGGACCCCCGAATTTGGAGTATCTTACTTTCACGCAATTCACAGGGTTCAACAAGCAATCGCTATCTCACAATCAAGGGTGTAGTAATATTTGAAGTAGCAGTCCTTATATATCGTATTAACAATCAAAATATGGTCGAAATAAAAATATCTATTTGACAGGGCTTGTTACTATACCTAGGAATTCCATTGGACCCAGAAATGATACATTGGAAGAATCTTTTGGGTCTTCCAATATCAATAGGTTGATTGTTTCTCTCCTGTATCTTCCAAAAGGAAAAAAGATCTCTGAGAGCTGTTTCCTGGATCCGAAAAAGAGTACTTGGGTTCTACCAATAACTAAAAAGTGTATCATGCCTGAATCTAATCGAGGTTCGCGATGGTGGAGAAATTGGATCAAAAAAAATAGGGATTCTAGTTGTAAGATATATAATGAAACCGTCGCTGAAATTGAGATCTCATTCAAAGAGAAAGATATCAAATATCTGGAGTTTCTTTTTGTATATTATATGGATGATTCGATTTGCAAGAACCATGATTGTGAATTGTTTGATCGTCTTTCTCCGAGTAAGAGGCGAAACATAATCAACTTGAAATTGGGACAGCTATTCGAAATCTTAGTGAAAGACTGAATTTGTTATCTCATGTTTTCTTTTCGTGAAAAAATGTCAATTCAAGTGGAGGGTTTCTTCAAACAACAAGGAGCTGGGTCAACTATTCAATCAAATGATATTGAGCATGTTTCCCATCTCTTCTCGAGAGGCAAGTGGGCTATTTCTTTGCAAAATTGTGCTCAATTTCATAGGTGGCAATTCCGCCAAGATCTCTTCGTTAGTTGGGGGAAGAATCTGCACAAATCGGATTTTTTGAGGAACATATCGAGAGAGAATTGGATTTGTTTAGACAATGTATGGTTGTTAAACATGGATCAATTTTTTAGCAAGGTACGGAATGTATCGTCAAATATTCAATATGATTCCATAAGAACTAGTTTCGTTCAAGTAACGGATTCTAGACAATTGAAAGGATCTTCTGATCAATCTAGAGATCGTTTCGATTCCATTAGTAATGAGGATTCGGAATATCACACATTAATCAATTAAAGAGAGATTCAACAACTAAAAGAAAGATCGTTTCTTTGGGATCCTTCCTTTCTTCAAACGGAACAAATGAAGATAGAATCAGACCGATTCCCTAAATGCCTTTCTGGATATTCCTTAATGTCCCAGCTATTCACGGAACGTGAGAAGCGTATTAATAATCATCTGCTTCCGGAAGAAACCGAAGAATTTCTTGGGAATCCTACAAGATCCATTCGTTCTTTTTTCTCTGATAGATGGTTAGAAATTCATTTGGGTTTGAATCCTACGGAGAGTTCCACTAGAGATCAGAAATTGTTGAAGAAAGAACAAGATGTTTCTTTTGTCCCTTCTAGGCGATCGGAAATTACGTATTTACAAAATACCGTCTCAATTCATCCTATTTCACCAGATCCAGGATGTGATATGGTTCTGAAGGATGAACTGGGCAATTCAATAAGATTTCATTCTTGAAAAAATATCCATTTTTTGATTTATTTCATCTATTCCATGACCAGAACAGGGGGATACACGTTACACCACGATTTTGAATCAGAAGAGAGATTTCAAGAAATGGCAGATCTATTCACTTTATCAATAACCGATCCGAATCTGTGTATCATAAGGGATTTGCCTTTTCTATTGATTCCTACGGATTGGATCAAAAACAATTCTTGAATGAGGTATTCAAATCCAGGGATGAATCGAAAAAGAAATCTTTATCGATTCTACCTTCTATTTTTATGAAGAAAATGAATCTTTTTATCGAAGGATAAAAAAAATGGGTCCGGATCTCCTGCGGGAATGATTTGGAAGATCCAAAACCAAAAATAGTGGTATTTGCTAGCAACAACATAATGGAGGCAGTCAATCAAGATAGAATGATCCGAAATCTAATTCAAATCCAATATAGCACCTATGGGTACATAAGAAATGTATTGAATCGATTCTTTTTAATGAATCAATCCGATCGCAACCTCGAATATTTAATTCAAAGGAATCAAATAGGAAATGATACTCTGAATCATAGAACTATAATGAAATATACGATCAACCAAATTTATCGAATTTGAAAAAGAGTAAGAAGAAATGGTTCGATCCTCTTATTTTGATTTCTCGGACTGAGAGATCCATGAATCGGGATCCTAATGCATATAGATACAAATGGTCCAATGGGAGCAAGAATTTATAGGAGCATTTGGAATATTTCGTTTCTGAGCAGAAGAGCCATTTTCATGTAGTGTTCGATCGATTACGTATTAATCAATATTCGATTGATTGGTCTGAGGTTATCGAAAAAAAGATTTGTCTAAGTCACTTCGTTTCTTTTTGTCCAAGTTACTTCTCTTTTTGTCCAAGTTGCTTCTTTTTTTGTCTAACTCACTTCCTTTTTTCTTTGTGAGTTTCGGGAATATCCCCCATTCATAGGTCTGAGATCCACATCTATGAATTGAAAGGTCCGAATGATCAACTTTGCAAACAGTTGTTAGAATCAATAGGTCTTCAAATTGTTCATTTGAAAAAATTGAAACATTTCTTATTGGATGATCATAATACTTCTCAAAAACCGAAATTCTTGATCAATGGAGGAACAATATCACCATTTTTGGTCAATAAGATACCAAAGTGGATGATTGACTCATTCCATACTAGAAATAATCGCAGGAAATCTTTTGATAACACGAATTCCTATTTCTCAATGATATCCCACGATCAAGACAATTGGCTGAATCCCGTGAAATCATTTCATAGAAGTTCATTGATATCTTCCTTTTATAAATCAAATCGACTTCGATTCTTGAATAATCCATATCACTTATGCTTCTATTGTAACAAAAGATTCCCTTTTTATGTGGATTTTTATGTGGAAAAGGGTCGTATCAATAATTATGATTTTACATATGGACAATTCCTCAATATCTTGTTTATTCGCAACAAAATATTTTCTTTTTGCGGTGGTAAAAACATGCTTTTTTTGGGGAGAGATACTATTTCACCTTCACCAATCGAGTCGCAGGTATTTAACATATTCATATCTAATGATTTTCCACAAAGTGGTGACGAAAGGTATAAATTGTACAAATCTTTCCAGTTTGCAATTTGATCCGATCCATTAGTTTGTAGAGCTATTTACTCGATTGCAGACATTTCTGGAACACTCTAATAGAGGGACAAATAGTCAATTTTGAAAGAACTTATTGTCAACCTCTTTCAGGTATGAATCCATTTGATTCAGAAGAGAAGAACTTGCATCAGTATCTCAATTTCAATTCAAACATGGGTTTGATTCACACTCTACATTCTGAGAAATATTTACCATCCGAAAAGCGGAAAAAACAGAGTCTTTATCTAAAGAAATGCGTTGAGAAAGGGTGGAAGTATAGAACCTTTCAACGAGATAGTGCTTTTTCAACTCTCTCAAAACGGAATCTATTCCAAACATATATGCCATGGTTCCTTACTTCGACAGGGTACAAATATCTAAATTTGATATTTTATATACTTTTTCAGACCTATTGTCGATACTAAGTACCAGTCAAAAAATTGTATCCATTTTTCATGATATTATGCATGGATCAGATATATCATGGAAAATTCTTCAGAAAAAATTGTGTCTTCCACAATGGAATCTGATTTTGAGTAAGTGTTTACATGATTTTCTTCTATCCGAAGAAATGATCCATCGAAATAAATGAGTCACCATTGATATCGACACGTTTGAGATCGCCAAATGTTCAGGAGTTCCTCTATTCAATCCTTTTCCTTCTTGTTGTTGGATATCTCGTTCGTACACATCTTCTCTTTGTTTCTTGAGCCTATAATGAGTTACAGACAGAGTTCAAAAAGGTCAAATCTTTGATGATTCCATCATACATGATTGAGTTGCGAAAACTTCTGGATAGGTATCCTACATCTGAACTGAATTCTTTCTGGTTAAAGAATCTCTTTCTAGTTTCTCTGAAACAATTAGGAGATTCTCTAGAAGAAATATGGGGTTCTTCTTTTGGAGGCAACATGCTATGGGGTGGTGGTCCCACTTATGGGGTCAAATCAATACATTCTAAGAAGAAATATTTGAATATCAATCTCATCGATATCATCGATCTCATAAGTATCATACCAAATCCCATCAATAGAATCATTTTTTTGAGAAATACGAGACATCTAAGTCATACAAGTAAAGAGATCTATTCATTGATAAGAAAAAGAAAAACCTTGAGTGGTGATTGGATAGATGATAAAATAGAATCCTGGGTCACGAATAGTGATTCGATTGATGATAAAGAAAGAGAATTCTTGGTTCAGTTCTCCATGACATAAAAAAGGATTGATCAAATTCTATTGAGTCTGACTCATAGTGATCATTTATCAAAGAATGACTCTGGTTATCAAATGATTGAACAACCGAGACCAATTTACTTACGATAATTAGTTGACTTTCATAAAAAGTATCTAATGAATTATGAGTTCAATACATCCTGTTTAGTAGAAAGGAGGATATTCCTTGATCATTATCAGACAATCACTTATTCACAAACTTCGTGTGGGGCTAATAGTTTTCTTTTCCCGTCTCATGGAAAACCCTTTTTCGCTCCGCTTAGCCCTATCTCCCTCTAGGGGTATTTTAGTGATAGGTTCTATAGGAACCGAATGATCCTATTTGGTCAAATACCTAGCGACAAACTCCTATGTTCCTTTCATTATAGCATTTCTGAACAAGTTCCTAGATAACAAGCTTAAAGGTTTTCTTATTGATGATATCGATATTGATGATAGTGACGATATTGATGATAGTAACGCTATTGACGATAGTGACGATATCGATCGTGACCTTGATACGGAGCTGGAGCTTCTAACTATGATGAATGCGTTAACTATCGATATGATGTCGGAAATAGACAGATTTTATATCACCCTTCAATTCGAACTAGCAAAAGCAATGTCTCCTTGCATAATATGGATTCCAAACATTCATGATCTGGATGTGAATGAGGCGAATTACTTATCCCTTGGTCTATTAGTGAACTATCTCTCCAAGGATTGTGAAAGATGTTCCACTAGAAATATTCTTGTTATTGCTTCGACTCATATTCCTCAAAAAGTGGATCCCGCTCTAATAGCCCCAAATAAATTAAATACATGTATTAAGATATGAAGGCTTCTTATTCCACAACAACGAAAGCACTTTTTCACTCTTTCATATACTAGGGGATTTCACTTGGAAAAGAAAATATTACATACCAATGTATTCCATTATTTTAGCTTTATCCTATATAAACAGAATCATTATTAATATATTTTAATAGGTTTGATTATATATAGGTCATTTAAAATTTGTATTCAATAAAATAGAATGTCTAAAGTTTATTTTAGAATCTAAACAAAAAACTACAGTGCAAGTAAGAGAACTTTACCTGTACATGGCGATTTGAGGGGAGACCATCATATACAGGTGACGTTCTCTATTTTTTTAATACTTTTTTTGTAAAATTTAAAGAAACAATACCATATACACATGTTGTTCTCTTATATGCACTATAAAAATAAACCTAGATTCTCAAATACAGATAAAAATCACTTATATTCTAAAATAAAATTTTTGATTAAATTGTTCTCAAAATTTCTCATATTTTAATATCTAAATATCCCATTTTGTTTACTTATAGTTTTATATAATTATTTTTCATTTTCTAAAATATTATAGATTGATTTTTTTTCTAATACAATTTGAAAGCGAAGCTAATGATTAATATCAGCTTCCATATTCACTAGGTCTACTATCATATGCGGTGTTGTAGTAAAATTCAAAGTACCAACAGGTGCACCACAACTCAAGGCAACGAGTCTATCGGCCACACTATTATCTTCTCTAAATATATGATAAACACGTATATTTCATTCACGATTATGAAGTCCCTAAATTATCGTAACTAAAGCATTACCTATATGTGCCTCACATTCACCACTCAAAATCATGACAGCATCACAGCTCTCCAACTCAATCTGTCTGAATTCAAGCCTCCACGCATTGACGAGAGCATCATATGCCCCAAAGTTCAGCCAATAACACTAAGTAACAACTAAGATTACGAGAAAAAACAAAGACCCAAGAACCATGTTCATCATGCAATATACACCCTACAACAGCTTTTTCTTTAGACAAGTTCACAGCACCATCACTTAGGGGTGTTCAAAAATACCCGACTCGAATGAACCAACCCGTTGACCCGTTGATCCAATCATAAAAATTTGGGTATTTTTTCCAAAAAATAAAATTTTCAGGTTAGGTACCCAGCCCAATATTTTCCGAGTCGGACCCATGTAATAAAATCAAAAAAATTGGGTACTCGGATATTTCGGATACTCGCGTCTCTTTAACCTCATTGTTTCCTTCTCCTTCAGAATTTGGATTTACAACACAGCTTTTGTTTGCATATTTGTAAATCCAAAAAAATTACAAATTTTAACCAAATATTATATCTTTGTTAGGAAACAACTCTTTGGTTTTATAGAAACAAATTTCAAAGCTTGAATCTTTTAAAATTTGTTTTTACTTTTTTATTATGCTTCATACAGAAATTTTAATCTCTATTTTATTCTCTTTTGGAAAGGTTGAGTGGAACAGTGTTTTAATGTTGATCAGTTCATCAGTAAGTCATTCTTTAAAACTAACAAGAAGATGTAAGTACACGAATTAATTGACTAGAAAATAAAGAGCAAAGATAGAAGAGAAGGAAGAATCACTGGAATGAAGAAGAAGAAGAAAAGGAGGCGAGAGAAAGGAAATCATCCACAGTTCAGATAATTCCCTAACACCCTCGAAGACCCTATTTTAACACAGGGGATAAAACGCCTCGTTTTATCTATACACAAGGGCTCAAACGTAGTACTTAATTAAAAGGATTCTAACAGCTATAATTTAAAATAAAATTCCCTCTAACGATCAAAAATCAAATCAACTCCTGACAGTGCTCCCTCCATCAAGAAAAATCCTTGTCTTCAAGGATTAAATTTGGGAAAACATTGTTGCAGCTCATGAAGAACTTCCCAAGTAGCATCCTCTGGGAATGTGTTAGCTCATTCGATGAGAACTTCAATGACTGCTCTGTTGCCTCGTTTCACCATTCTCCTTTTCAATATTCGGACATGCTCGTTTCTTATGCTCCCCTCAGCATCAATGATGGGTAGCTCTGGTTGAACAACTTCAGACCCAATTCTTTTCTTGAGTTGCGATACATCGAAGACTGGATGTATCCTGGATCCTTCAGCCAACTCCAATTTGTAAGCTACTTTGCCCACTCGAAGCTCCACTCGAAAAGGACCAAACCACCTGGGGCTTAGCTTTTGGCATCTTCTTACAGCCACTGAGTGTTGTCGATAGGGCTGGAGTTTAATAAAAACCAAATCTCCCTCCTGAAATTCACAATCCACTCTGTTTCTTTCTGCTTGAATCTTCATCCTGTCTTGGGCTCTTTTCATGTGAAATTGGAGTAGCTTAATGGCAACCTCTCGCTGCTGCAGACTTCGGTCCACAGCTTCTACCATTGAGTCCCCAGCTACATAAGGCAAATAGACTGGTGGTGTTTGACCATATAATGCTTGATACGGAGTTACTTGAATCGAAGTGTGAAAGGTGGTTTGTACCACCATTCCGCCAAATACACCCATTGTGCCAACTCCTTAGGTCTCTCCCCTGTCATACATCGAAGATAAGTCTCCAAGCATTAATTAACTCACTCGGTCTGACCATCTAATTGGGGATGGTATGCAGTCGATGAGTTCACTACCACCCCTAGTTTCTTCATTAGCTCCTGCCAAAATAAGCTCATAAACACTCTGTCACGGTCACACATAATGTCGTTAGGCAGGCCATGTAATTTAAAAACATTCTCTAGGAATACATGAGTTATGTCCAAGGCTGTAAAAAGGTGAGATAGAGCAATAAAATGACTATATTTGCTCAAGCGATCCGCCACCATCAATATGTAGTTTTTTCTTTGAGAAAGGGGTAAGCCTTCCACGAAATCCATGCTTATCGAGGACCAAATTGTTATAGGTACTAACAATGGTTGCAGCAGCCCCTTAGAGTGTTGCAACTCTCCCTTACATTTCTGGCAGACAAGGTATTCCCTCACAAAGTTTCTGACTTCCCTCCTTAGCCCTTTCCAATGTAAGATAATCGATATTCTTCTAATAGTGGCATGCACTCCTGAGTGACCTCCCAAGGTCCTATCATGGAAGAATTTAATTAAATCCTTCCTCAGTTGATCATCTTTGCCTACCACCAGTTTTTCATTTTTGCACAACACCTCTCCATCCCACTTGTATTTATGATGCCTCTCACTCTTTTCTTCCAAGTCCTTAATTAAATTCTATAACTTTTCATCAGCTTGCTAGGATGCTTTAATTTTTTCTAACATGTCCGTCTACAAATGACTCACCCCTATGGTCAACAAACTTCCAGTATCTATTCTTCTAGAAAGAGTTTCAGCAACAATGTTGTTTGCCCCTTCCTATATTGTACTTCGTAGTCGTAGCCCATCATTCTCATCACCCACTTTTGCTGGAAAGGTGTGATTGCTTGGTTTCCAACTAGAAAATTGAGACTCTGATGGTCTGTTCGAATGACAAAATGCCTCCCCACAAGATAATTGGACCACTTCTTAACAACCATTAGAGCTGTAACCATCTCCTTTTTGTAAACTGAGAGGCCTTGGTATCTAATGCCTAGCCCCTTACTGAAAAAGGCCAATGGTCGACCTCTTTTTACTAAAACAACCCCCACCCCAAGGTCAGAGGCATCAGTTTCTACCACAAAATGAGCATTAAAGTCAGGCAAGGCATGCACTGGAGCAGTGCTGACAGATTTCTTCAAATTTGCAGAAGAAGAGTCTTCTTCCTTACCCTATTTCCACCCTCCCTTCTTTAAAAGCTCGGTTAAAGGTTTGGCAATGCACCCATAGTTCTGGATGAACCTCCTGTAGTACCCTGACAGTCCCAAGAAACTTCTTAACTCTTTCACTCAAGTGGGAGATGGCCAAGTCAAAATTACTTCTACCTTGGTGTTGTCCATAGAAATCTGACCTTCAGCTATAACATAACCTAAATATTCAACTTCTCGAGCCAAAAAAAAACATTTAGATAACTTCACAAACAATTGGTTTGCTTTCAAAACTCCCATCACCTCTCTGAGATGTGTTATGTGTGTTTCCCAACTCAGAGAATAAATAAGAATATCTTCAAAAAATACTAGCACACACTTCCTCAATTGCTGTATGAAAACCTTGTTCATCATGCCCTGAAAAATGGTCGGAGCATTAGTGAGACCAAAAGGCATCACTAGGAATTCGTAGTGGCGCTCATGGGTCCTAAATGCTGTCTTGTGAATATTAGAATCCCTCATTCTGATATGGTGATATCCAACCCTCAAATCCAATTTGGAAAAGAACAGAACACAGCCTGCCCTAATTTATCCAACAATTCTTCTATGATGGGCATTGGGAAGGAATCTTTTATTGTCATTTGATTCAGCTTCCTATAGTCTATGCACATCCTTCATGTGACATCTTTATTCTTAACCATGACAATTGGTGAAGAGAAAGAATTATTGTTGTTCCTTATAATCCTAGACTCCAGCATCTCCTCTACCAACCTTTCGATTTCATCTTTTTATAGAACTGGATGTCTATAAGGCTGCACCTTGAACACAACATTTTCGTTTGTCAACTCGATTTTTTGTTCATGACCCCTTGCTGGTGGTAATCCTAGAGGAGTTTCAAAAACCTTCTTGAACTCCAGCAATATTTTCTGGATATCAGGTGGCTATTTTTCAGGGAGCTTCTTCATTTCCAGTTGGGGACTCACTAACCAAAGTGCAGCAGTGCAAGGCCCCTTTCCAACTCGTAGCAATTTCTCACAAGTCTTTGTGCCTATAATTTACAACTTCCTCCACTGAATTCCCTTCAAAAGTATCTTCTCTCCTGCTCGAGTAAACTCTATATGCAAATCTGAAAAATTTCAGGTGATGTTGTCCAACTAAAACAACCATTCTACTCCCAGTACTATATCACAATTTCTTAGAGGCAATACCAAAAAATCAGTCACAAAAACATGTCTCTGGGCCCGCCATTCAACCCTACACAATCCCCCAAAGTTAGCATTTGGTTCTCATCTACTATTGTGACTCTCAGCTGCCCTCTCTTATCTACTAGCCACCCTACTTTTTTGACCACAACATAGCTAATGAAATTATGGAAACTCCTTGTGTCTAAAAGTGTTACACAAGTAAGACCCTTCACAGTTACACTGGTCCTAATTGTTTCCCAGGTTGTGTCCCCCCATACAGCATGTAAAGATAGAGTTGGGTTATCTTCCTTTGGGACTCCCTACGTCTCCATCTCTGTCACTTCCTCGTAGTCCAAGAATACTTCCTAATAATCCTCTTATTTCACTCCTTCAACCATAATTTGATATAGTTGAGTTCGAGCACACTTATGCCCCGGTGCATAGTTTGCAGCACACCAGAAACATAGCCCTTTGCGCCGGCGATCTTCTATTTCTTTGGCTGACAAAATCTTCCCCATTCCTTTCTATTCCACTGAGTTCCCAATTCTTGGTTTGGTACTAACCAAGGTTGGGGTCGATTGCTTCGAATATGAAGGTCTAGAGACCATGCTGGCATCTACCATCCCTCTTAAATTTCCATTGTCAACCTTTGAAGGAACTGACAGTGCTAATGAATTAGATCCCTTCTAAGTAGAGGTGGGAGGAACCCATTGTTTCCTCGATCCTAAAGACACAATGGCTTCCACATGGCAAGCTAAATGGAAAGCATCAACAAAAGTCTTGGGTTGAAGCAGTTTCACCATTAGACCAATATCAATCCTCAGGTGATTTTTGAATAAACTTAACACATAATCCTCTGGAAATTCCACTTGTGCTAAGAGGTGTATAAACTCCTCATAATAATGCTCCACGGATTCTAGTTGCCTAAGAGCTATCAAATCCGCA
The DNA here is from genome assembly GCA_035048815.1 of Abelmoschus esculentus. NCBI lineage: Eukaryota > Viridiplantae > Streptophyta > Magnoliopsida > Malvales > Malvaceae > Abelmoschus > Abelmoschus esculentus. The sequence continues at coordinate 5,815,859 of JAUCBN010000044.1, forward strand.
AAAGGGTCATCGAACCCTTCTGGGGAAAACCTCTCCTTAAGTACTTTCAAATAATCAGCCCATGTATAAGTTGTCATATCTCTCTTTGTCTTCATGAAAAGTTGATTCCATTGAAGAGCTTTCCCTTCCAAGTGGAGCATGACCACTCTGACCTTGGCTTAATCAAGTACTCTCTCTACGTTAAAGTACTGTTCCAACATGCAGTACCAACCTCTAAAATCTGAGCCATCAAACTTCAGACATAATAATTTGTAAGCGAAATTATTCCCTGGTTTAATCTGATTTGGTTGGTCCATGTCCTCCTCCACATTGATAGGAATCACATTGGGTCTGGGAAGACTACTAGAAGGTTGCTCTGCCCCTACAACCACAGGTTCCGGTGCCTGATTTCTCTGAGCTGGGTGAGGGGTACCCAAAACCCCAGTGTGTTGAGCCATTATCTCGGTGATGTCAATCTTCTTCCCCAGTTCTATTTCGAACATTTTCTAGAGATTGACAATCGTTGCAGCTTGCATATCTTGAAATCGAGATGCGATAGAAGCATCCAGTTGTTCTACACTCTCCTGAAGCTTATCAGTCACCGTCTTCCATTCTGGTTGAGGGTTTTATGCCGCCTATGGCTCTACAGTAGCCGTCTGAGCTGTCATGGCTATCTGAGCTGTTTGCTGTCGAGTTTCAACCATCGTGTCAAGGACCGTGAGGCTCTGATACCCTTGTAAGAACACGAATTAATTGACCAGAAAATAAAGAGCAAAGATAGAAGAGATGAAAGAATCATTGGATTGAAGAAGTAGAAAAGGAGGCGAGATAAATGAAATCATCCATAGTTCAGATAATTCCCTAACACCCTCGAAAACCCTATTTTAACACAGGGGATAAAACGCCCCGTTTTATCTATACACAAGGGCTCAAAACGCAACACTTAATTAAAAGGATTTTAACAACTATAATTTAAAATAAAATTCCCTCTAACGGTAAAAAACCAAATCAGCTCCTGGCAGAAGATTATAAACCTTAAAGCTATATTTTTGTATTATAATTTTACTGATCGAAACTGAAGATAATCTTTTAATTTAGAAACAAATGATCTTTCAATTTGTATAAAAACAACATTATAAGATTAAAATTGAATGAGATACACTAGAAATAATAAATATGAAACAAATCAATATATCGTTCTATCGAGAAGGAATATTACTACAAAGAGTTTATTTTTTAATAATAAGTATAATAATTTCAAATGAAGTGTTCTTATTTTTAATATCAAGAAAATTTCTAATACAACGTGTGAGAATCTAAACCGGAAGTTGCATTTGACTAAAAATAATCTTCTGCAGTTGATTTGTGTATAGATGATGGAAAATATAGTATAACCCGGTACCCGATTATCCGAATTTTCGAATACTCAGGATTTTGGGTACCCGAAGTATCGTAAACCCAAAAATTAGGGTCGGGACATGATCCACATTTTTAACTACTCAATGCTCCGAGTACTCGATACTTCGGGTACCCAAATATTCGTGTACCCGAATTTGAATACGCCTACCATCACTATTAACTTTTATCAAACCTTCAGGTGGACATTACCAATTGGATTCCCTAGCGTGCCGAGTAGTATAATTTTCATTTGCATTGGAGAAAGTTTCTTGATACTCTATCGATAGACGTTGATTGACTTGAACCAGATTATCTCGCTCAAGATAACTTGCGTTAAATAATATATGACACCCTCTCTTCTAAAGAAACCAAAAATAACCGAGAACCTAGTGTCCTAATCTATTCCCATAGCATCATAATAAAAAAATATCAGATCCACATATATTCGGCTTCAACCCTTGAATAAAAGGTAAGTCATAGAATATTCAATTCTTACACTATGACACTATGGCATTTCACATTCTCTTTGCCTTGATTAATAATCAAGTATTTGACTTTGATATTTTTAATTATGTATATAAGGATTAGGGATGTAAAAATAGTTATTCGGATGGGTTTCAAGTTAGATACTGTCAGGTCGGGTAAAATCAGATACATGTCATTTCAGGTTGATTTGATGTTTTAACTTGATTTGGGTTGGGTGCAAGTCCATTTCTGGTTGGGTCTATTTCAGGTTGGGTCTATTTTAGGTCGGGTCTATTTCAGGTCGGGTTCATTTCAGGTTGGATACATTTCAGGTTGGGTTCAAACGGTTTGAGTCCAAATCAGATAATTGACAGGTTCATTTCAGGTTGGGTTTATTTCAATATGTTTTTATTTCAGGTCGAATTAATTCGGGTTTTAATTTCATAGTAATTGAATTAAGTTTGAGTTTGGTACAAATAAGTAATTAAACAAATAACCGATAGACTTTAGGTTGAATGGTTGATCATTCATTTTGAATTAATTATTTAATATTTAACGTCTTTTTAACTAGTATGAATCTCATTTAAAATAAAATATTACGCATTAGACTAAACAAAAATATAATCAAATGATTCATATCTTAAAAGTTGGACTAAATTACAAAAATTAAAAATTAATAAGAAATAAACATTGGACTAGAAAGAATAAAGTTTTAAATTAAAAAAGATAAATAATAATAAAATAAATTATCATCTTATAAAAAAATAAACTAAATTAGAAAAATAAATAGTAGTCAATTTGAAATAAAAATAAAGTTGTAAAACTAAATTAATAGTAGTTAAATTCGATGAAAAAAATTAGTTTTAATGCACTTTAATACATTATAAGTTATACCTGTACAATATAGTTTAATATATTTTAAAAATAAAAATATGAAATTTATACTATATATAGAATATTATATATATATATATAATTTATACTATATATGGAACGATACTATATATGAAAATATGAAATGTATAATACTATATGTATATAAATATATAATAGTATGTATGTATATAAATATAATATATAAGTATGTATGTATATACTTGTATATTATATCATATAGATTAATATATTTTTATAATATACATGTATATATATATATATATATATATACACATTAATATATGTATACTTTATTATTATATGTATATGCATATATATTAAATGTATATATTAATATATGTATATAATATACATTATTATATATTATATATATAATATAGTTTAATACATGTATAATATACTTTAATATACATACTTAAATGTATACCAATATATGTAATTAATTTGTTTATGAATTAATGTATGTATATGTATTTAATTAATGTATGTATATTATTAATTTTTTAAGACCAATTCTCCAATCACTAAAGTAATTCCCTATGATCAAATTGAAACAATTTTAAAATATATAATCGAATTTTAATTAAATTAGGACCAAATCAAATAAAAAATAAAATTTAAAACTTAATTTTTGAGTGATCATAATCAAATTAAAATAATTGTAAAATAAGGTGTAGAGCGACACGAGATTCAATTTTTTAGGTGTGACCTATATAAAAATATGTAGAATTTGTTACCCAACCTAGAGTAGTATAAAATGAATATTTAAATATAATCTCCATTTTTTATATTTTTAATTGATTATATTTAATCAAAGTTTATTATTTGATTATATATAGTAGTAATAATAATTATAATCCTCCAAAATTTACTATATATATTAATTTCTTAAAATTTTGTTTTTTACTCTTTCTTGTATAATAATCAAAACTTATTTTAATTCTCTTCAAAATTTTGGGTAACTTTTATCCCTCCAAATTTTTATACTAAAAGTAAATTAATCTCAAACTTAAAAAATGAGTGACTTATTTCCCTCCAAAATTTTGTCTTTTCACGCTTTTTTATCAATTATTTTTTTATTAATTGTATTGGTTTAATTTAATTGAGATATAATTTAAATTAGTTTAATAAAAATTTACATTTGATTTTAGAATTTTTTAATTATATTTTTATATTTTAATTTAGCTTAATTATTCCTAAATTCAGTAAGTTAATTTAACTTAATTAAATATTAATTTAAAATTATAATTAAATTTAAATATATTAAAACTAAATAAACTAGTAAATAAATTAATTTAATTAAATATATAATACTAAATTTAAATATTAATTCATAAATTAATTTTTATGTCTAATTCTATTTTTTAAGCCTAATTATATTTATCAATATTTTAAATTCATCAAATTATAGATATATTTAATTATATGTCATATAAATATTAAGTCTTCTTAATATGAGTTCAGATCAGTAACAGGTCGAGTTCAAAACAGGTCGGATAAAATCAGGTCTCAGGTCGATTCAGTTGGGTAATATCGATTATCTATCAGGACAGACTCGGGTTCGGGTTAGTTTCAGTCGGATGCAGGTCGGATTTCGAGTCCACAGTAACAAGTTAAAATCGGGTTCGGGTCATTCTCGGTCGGATACAGGTCAGGTTCGATTACTACAGTAACATGTTCAACTCGGGTTTGAATCAACAACAGTGGATACAAATCTAGTTCGAGTCATTGTATCCCCGGGTCAAACCAGGTTTTGACTCGAATAGGTTTCAGTCGGGTTTTCGATCAACTTTTTACATCCCTAACAAGAATAAGGCCTAGAAAATTTTCATGTTGCTTCACTTGTACAATCAAATTCATGCAATTTTAAATAACAACCATATAAAATTCGTGGCCTATCATTTTCTTGATAAATAAATATCAAAATATTAAAGAGGAAATTTCTATATGGCTTATGAGGATTTAAGTAAAGTCCAAGTGTCCCATGTTGTTCGGTGAAGAATTTTTTTAATAAAAGTTTTTTTTTCAAATTTATTATTTAACTAATTTAAATTAAAAAAATATAAAGACCCGTTGTGATGGACACTCTCAATATAATTTATTATATTCATAACTTTTAAGATTCAGTTTTTTATTTAAAATTTAATATCATATTTTTTAAAATTAATTTATTGTTGATTGTTTAATAAAAATACTAATACCGTTGCAAAATAACACATCAATTGACGAAATACAATTTATAAGTATTAAACTAGAAGAAAAAAATACATATAAAAGTTGAAAGAAATGATAATCCAAAGCCGATTAAATACAATTGATTAGGCTTCTCTTGATTGATATGTCACTAATACAATAGATAAGAAGATATTAATGTGTTTAAATAAAAAAATAAATATCACATAATTTATATTAAGTTTAATGTTTTTTAATACCAAATTATATATTAAAATATCAACGAAGTTAACTCAATTTTTTAATATTTTTAAGAAAATATCAAATTCGATTCTTTGTGTAAGTAAAGAATTATCATTTAAAAATTTATTCACTAAAATTAGATGTATAATAAGAATTCATCCAAATTAATTAAAAAAAAATATCTTGAAACCGGAGGATAAGAAAAAACTATAAAAAATTTAAGTAAATATTGCTTTCCTATTTTTTATTTCTAAATATATTGTTTCTATTAAATTATTTCACAAAATATAGTAATTTACTGTTGAAAATAGAAGTCGGGTAGAAAACATCCAATTTCAAACATTAACCTAATAAAATATTTGATATTGTTTGAAGTCGAAGTGTTTTTCATTCGACTTCAAACAGTGATTTTAAAAAATATATATTTCAATTATTTAATAGTTGGGCAAATTTTATTTTGAAAAACATTATTTGAAGTTGGATGGAAAGCATTTCGACTTTAAACAATATCAAATATTTTATTAAGTTATTGTTTAAAGTTGAGGTGCTTTTTATCCAACTTTTAATTTTTACAGTAAATAATCATATTTCGAAAAATAATTAAGGAACAATATATTTTTAAAAAAAAGTAGGAAATCAATATTTACTTAATTGTCCAAAAAATATATTAAAATAAATTTACTAAATATTTAAATAAGTTTATGAAAGGACAAAAGTGCCCATGCACTCATACCGTTGTTGCGTGTAGGGAAAGTCAATTCCCAACGTCCTCTATCCACCGACCTAACCTATCTCCTCACCAATGGCAAATTGCTTGCCCACTCACCAATTTAACATAAAAAAAACATAATATGGATAATTATTATAAAAAATTAGAAAAAAATAAAAAAATGAAAATTGTTATTATATTTAGGTTTTAAACTTGATTTTAATATTTCAATGCAATTTATATATTTAAAATAATATCGAATGGGTAATTTTAAAAAAATATCAATCTTAATATATTTAAATTAGAATATTTTTATTTATAAAATATAATTATTAATTATTATTTATGTTTTATTATTAAATAATTTAAAGGTAATTATTATATACTATTATTTTCTTTTTTGAAAAATAAAGGGTTTCGTTAAAAATTCCCTCGACAATCAACATTAAAAATGTTGACCCCTAAGTGGGAAAAGAGTACCCATCATTGTCATCCATTAATTGCATCAGTAAGTACAACTTGTTCAATATAATAAGGACAAATTCAAATCAAAATAAAAACATGAACGCTCAACAAAAGCCCGATGTGCTAACTCATGGGTTGCGCTATTCGCTTGACGAGGAATAAACTTCACAGAGAGATGGTGATATCGTCGTATCATGTCTCCGCTAATCTGATTACCATCAAAGATCTTCCATCCATACGAGAAAATAGACAATTCACCACATTGGTTGCATCTCCTTCAATTATCACTTTGTTCCATCCGTGATCCAATGCAAACAACCATGTTGCATAGAATGCGTGACATTCCATCATTTCTGTCGAACCCGCCTCAAAAAATACATAAGCACAACCCCCCAAATCTAAACCAATATGATCCATAGCAAGTATTCCTATGGCACCCATGTCCAAGCCTAGTTCGTACATTCCATCCACATTGATTTTAATACATCCAGTTTCCGATTTTTTTCATCAATCATTTGTCACTCTCGATGTCAAGCCGTTGTGTGGTGTCCTCGTTCGAGCATTTCGATATTCTTTGTACAACTTTTTGACATTTTGAACTATAAGAAAGTCTCATGAATAAAGGCATTCCGTTGGTTTCATATATTCCAGTGTAAAACTATTAAACCGGCAAACATTTCAATTGAAACAATCTTCTCAGCATACTCTAACCATGCCAAACTTATTGTTGATGTATCAGCAAGAAGTCTTTCAGGCAGACCAAACAATCGATATATAACATGTACTTCCGTGCAATCCTGCAGAGTATGGACCACCGTCTCTCGGTGTCTACCACACTTGGGACATAATCCATCTTCATGTGATGCAGCACCCATACGTTCCCGTACTGGTATAGCTTCATGTGCCACTCGCCAAATAAAGATACGTATCTTTGGCAATACTTGTAACTTAGTAAGAATGAACCATAATTTTGAATGTGTTTCAATCGAATGGAACAGTTTCATTAGCCACAGATACCCAAAACGTGTCGAATACAAAACACTCGAATGGTTTCCCTAAATAAGAGTATCTCTTGTCTGATTTGCGATAAGGCACTTCAAAATATTATCCGCATCAGATTGTCCAAAAACCTGACGAACTTTCTTTACATTCCAACTGTTTTGACCTTCAATCATGAACTCTCCACATCTCATCGGTTTCAATTGGCCATCTAAATAATCATCCATGAGTTGAACCCGAGTAGTATCACCCTATCTCACATGAAATATATGTATAACACTATTAATGCCTACTTTCAAAAAAAAACTCCCGAAGATTAGTCATTTCCGTGTAGATTAATCTCTAAGCATATGATAGTCGGTCTCCAAGTGTTACACTAAAGATGTCTCCTCCTGCAAAATACTTTGAAGAAAAAACATGAGATTCAAGAGCATTAGGGTCAGTCATAAACCTCCAAACCTGTTTGCCTAATAATGCAAGATTGAATTCGTGAAGATCCCAAAAATCCAAGCCCCCTACGCGTTTAGGAGTGCATAGAGTCTTCCAAGCAAACATCGGCCATCCTCGTCCTGAAATCTTACCAGACAACCAGTAATTACGCATCACTTGTACAATATGTGTAGTAATATAGTCCGATAAAAGATAGCATGTCATAATTTAGGTTGGTAGGGCTTGTGCTATAGTTTAAGAAAAACTTCCCGATCACCAAAATACAATAAGTTCTTAGTCCATCCACGCACTCTCCTTGTTACCCGATCAACTAGGAAACCAAGCTTCAGTGATTTATTCTGTCCAACTATCAACGACATACCAAGGTAGATTCCAGGATCATCCACCACTTGAATAGGGAAAACCTGTAGTATTTCATCTCGACTTATCTGAGGAGTCAAAGGACTGAAATACATGTGTGATTTATCCAGGTTGATGTGTTGTCCAAAAGAGATAGAATACTCATCTAAGATCTCTTTTATCTTTCATAATTCAGTAGTCGAATTCTTTACAAACAATAGTCTGTCATCTGCATACAAAAGATGTTTAATCTTAGGTCCACGTAGACAAGTTCGGATGCCCCAAATATCTCTTATTGTTCGATGATGGTGAAGTAGAGAAAAGAGGCCTTATGTGCAAAAAAGAAACAGATACAGTGATAAAGGGTCTCCTTGTCGAATCTCTCTAGATGAAGAGATTACATTCGATAATTCACCATTGAGATGCACCTGATAGAAAACAGTCGTGATACATCTCATGATCTTGGACACCCATCAAGCATCAAAGTCAAGTCGTAAGATAACCTCTTCCAGGAATATTATCTGAGATGTGTTTACCTAGTACAAATGCAGCCTGTTCCTCATCAATACATATTGACATCAGTGGTCATAGTATATTAACTAGAACACTGGATACAACTTTATAGACTACTGTAAAAAGAATGATTGAACGAATTTATTTCATCGTAGTTGGATCTTCCACCTTTGAAATTAATACCAAAATTGTCCTGCTAATTTCAGCCATATTGATTTTATTATCCAATATAGCCTAACAGAGATGAGTAAGGTTCTCCCCCATAATGTACCAAAAATCTCGATAAAACCTAACAGGAAGTCCATCAATGCCATGTGCTTTTGAAGGATTTTTTTGGAGGAATGATTGAAGAACCTCCTCTTTCGAAAAAGGAGAACAAAGAACATCATTCTGATCATTAGAAATACATGGCCGAATACAATCCAGAATATGATGTGAATGGGTATACTCACCGATAGTAAACAAACTCTCAAAGTATCATTGTGCCACTCGTAGCATGTCATCCTTCTGATCACACCATTCCCATTTTTCATTTTGAATTCTTCGAATCAAATTCCTTTTTCTCCTTTTAGAGGCCGTGCATGAAAGAAACGAGTATTTCTATCTCTCCCTTAACCATTGAACCCTAGATCTTTGTGCCCAAAATACTTCTTCCTTTTCAAGAAGATCTTTAAGTTTGATCTTTAATGTTGATAATGTGTCCAACGAAAGACTATTTGATTCATCACTCAGTAGTTTTTGTATCTTTATTTGCAATAGTTTAATCTGATTGGTTGCTCTTTTTCGTCTGTCATTCTGCCAAATTCTAAGATTAGAACCCACTTGGTTAATTTTGTCCATAATCGTCCTGACAGAATTAGTCTATCCTTGTACAACCTGATCTCGGCAATCCAGTTCTGACGCCCAACATGAATCATACTTAAAATAATACCCATTCATTGGCATCTTCTCTAACATAACACCAATTGTATCCAGAATGATAAAGCAATGATCTGAAGCAGAATAGAAATATGAGTGTACACTAGTATATGGATGTGATTGAAGCCATTGTGTGTTAGCCACAAATCTATATAACCGTTCACATAGTGTATGACCATGAGCACCAGTCTTATGCCAAGAAAACCATCCCTTAGAAGGGCGTATATCAAAGAGGTTTGTATCATCTAACACCCGTCGAAGCTGATCAATATCAATTCTTGGTCATCTACCCTTTTTTTCATTATCCGCAATTATTTTATTAAAATCACCACCAACCAACCAAGGTAATTGATCTTGAGGATGTAGTGTACGAAGAAACTCATAAGTTTTTGGCTTGAATGGACGTGTGTTATGTCCATAGATTTTGGTAAAATAGAATTCTTCATTTGCACATTTTAGCTTCACATAAATATGGTTTTTAGAATAGAACAAAAGATTGCATTCCACTTTATTAAACAATAAAAAGGCCAAACCTGTACATGCTTGACCAACATCAACAAAGATACCACCATTTACTCCTAAAACCCATTTTACATAGTCCACATGGGTCTCTTTAAATCTAGTTTAACTAAGAAAAGTAACATCGAGATCTTTAATTTTGATATAGCGCTCCAAAGCGCGAATTATCGAAAGGTTCCCAAGCCCTTCGCAATTCCAATATATGGCCCTCAATTTGCCAGGCGGGGCTGACATGTAGCCTCCGCAATTTCTAAACCATGTATGCTCGGATCAATTTTTCCATCGACAATATCAATCCCCGAGCGAGATCTCTTAGTTGTTTTCGATGAAGCTGTGTGATGCTTGTATTGTGTTTTTCTCTTGTTCGAATGTCCACTTCCTTCTTTCTAAATGTCAAGTCCATTCGCACCCTGCTCTATTCCATTACTAAATGCAACTCTCTCATCATTCCCCATTTTCCTCGGAAAAGATTTACGCCTAAATATGCCTTGGGTTCATCCTTGTCCTTGATGATCTATTGTCACTATCAGAACATTGTTCTTAACACCTTCATTCTGCTCTTTCAAAACTCTAGCAATAGGTATATCGTCATCAGCTAATGTATATTGTCTCCCATGTTGCATGTACATCCCTCCCGTTCTTTTTCCTCGACTGCCTATTACCTTTGACCTTCCATCAATCACTTTCACCCCACCATTGTAAATAATAGGTGGTGTTGCGTGTTTTTAGTGTAACGCAAACGGTGCAAGTGTACACGTCGCAAGTAATATTATAGATTAGATATCGTCTCCACAGGGATTGGTTTGGGCCACTTTGCTTAAGTTATCACACTGTAAAATAAAGACAAAAATTGATGATAAGTTTGAATAAAATAATAAAAAAATAAAATAAATTGGAGTAATCGATAAGAGAGATTTGGTTGGGTTATCCTGAATTATGGAACGATGGACGAATGAATTCTTCCTTGCAAATGGGTGCTCGCACCGCTCAACTCGTTCCGGAAATTGGGCTCAATCGGATTGCCTATGTCAATTCTTCGAGTTGTCAGTTCGTAGAATGTTTGGGCAATTGCGATGAGGGAATTGCTCGGGCAATTTGGGCGACTATACTTAAGGTTCGGTAAAACGTAGCTTCTATTAGCCGTTGAAATCCTGCACTTATCCCTAAGCCGGATTAGTTCTCTCGCACTTGGATCGAACCATACCTGTTCGTTTCGTGAATCTAATTCTCCCGAATCTAGATAAATGAATCGTTTATCGGGGTCCTTTCCCAATTCTCCCGCAAACCAAATAAATACCAAGAATAGACAAACCTTAATTAAGAACACTGAAAAGCTTAAATAGAATTCAACTAAATCAAACCATAAAACAAAATAACTCAAGCCAACTTTAAATTAGTTCATGGCTGGGTAAAATTTCCAAACAAATATTCCTCTCATCACTCGAATAAAACAAGAAGGAAAATACAAAGGAAATCGACAGCCTCTTTGTGTACTCTCTCCCACGATCGGCTCACTTTGTTTTGACGTCAAGCTTCCCTTTTTATAGGATCTTTCTAGGTCAAATTATGTGATAAGAGTTTGATTAGGAAATAAATATTAATTTAAATATTTATTTCTCATATCAAATCTAATCTCCTAAAATCTTTCCATGTCTTTTGAAATCAACTTTATCTTCTTGTGATTTAAATTGGCATCAAATCCCTACAAATAAGGAAACACACAACCACAATATCTTTTTCCACAAAATTAACCAAAATACAAATTAAATACACAAACTAAAAAAATTATGTAAATATGTATGAATGATTAATAATGTAACTAATATTATGCTTAATTCTAACAATAATAAGAGTAAAAAGGTAATAAAAATAGTACTTTCGGACACTTATCAGGTGGATCTTTGTTCCGAGGGGTCTGGTTTGTCCCAACCTTACGCATCGCTCCATCGACATAGCCTCCTGACTTTGGCTTGTCCACTTCACTTGCACCAACCATTACCTTGCCTTTGATATTCTGTGTCTCTTGTTCCCCAACGTACACAACATCCTCTTTCTCAAGCTTTATTTGTGAAACATTTTCATGTGAATTTTCAACATCCAAATTAGCATCAGAAATAAGACCAAAAATCAACCCAGAACTTGTGCCCAAGTCCACTTCCAAATCTTCTGCCGCTTTGTTTAAAGTTTCAATTTCAGTCATTGTGATCCTTGCAACCTCCAATTCACTCTCAAGCAAAGCTTCCTCCCTTGAATCTGTTCCATGATATCCTTCGTGCACCATCAGTTTTGATGATTGAATCATTTGATTAGACGATGCGGTTGTTGTCTTTGTATTCCGTAAAGCGATAATTCCCTTCCTCATTGGCAGTGCATTTATCGTATTCTCAATAGTTGTCCGCAGCCATGGTCCATAAGGCAACCGTTCATAACTTTCTAACACAGGCAAACAAGTTTCCATCTCGTGCCCCAATCAACCACAAACAAAGCAAAATTTGTTTAGTTTTTCATACTGCATCGGGCAAAGACTTTGAACCATCCATATTTTCCCCACACAAACACATCGAAGGAGTGGCTTGTGGACAATCAATTCAACCTTTAAACGAAAATAGTCACCAAAGTTACCAGAAATTTGTCTCCCATCAACGGAATCCAATTCACCAAAACACTCTCCAATCTTTTTAGCTGCCTCCATAGCCACCGCAGCCAAAGGAATATCCAGAATTCAGATCCACCGTGTCATCTTGTCAAATTTATACTCACCAAGCGATAACAATAATACATAACGTTGAAGAAGCACCGGTTCTCCATCAAACATCCATGGCTCCCTTCGTAGAATACCCAACAAAGCATTCTTAATTTGAAATTTTAGAAGAAATATACCCGGTTTGAGAAAAGACACCTCTACATGATCATCAGCCAAAATCTTTGTAAATACTCAAATGAAGGAAGTCTCATTAATCATTTTTGATGTCAGAACCTTTCCCAAAAATCCAAACTGCACATAGCCTCCATGAAAACATCCCGTGAAGATCACAGATCTATAACTGCTTCTTGTTCATCCTCCGTAAAATGTAAATTCTCCAGCAATTTGTGAATTTGTGCAGCCATAGTTTGTATAAAAGAATAATTTTGAAGAAACAAGATAATTAAAAGAGGAATATACTATTAACCTTTTGACAAATATATATATATACTAAAACAACTAAACTTTAATCTTTCAATGTATTAATACCAAATTGAGCACCAAAACATATGAATTTAAACAAAGTCTAAACACCAATTATAACTTAAACGGAAAATATCGGCATTAATGGGGTTTGTTATACGCAAACCTTAGTATTACATTTAAAAATTATCAGATTTTTATTATTAATTTAATTGTTTATTAATAAAAAAAATATAACTTATGTCTTATTAAAAGTATCTGTAATCCTAAATAAGAAAAAATATACAAATTTTATTTATAAAAATAAAACGAAATAAACTCAATAATACATGGAATTATATAAAACAAATATAATTAATACTCGTAAAAATATTTTATTAATCATCCCAAAAATATATATATCAAACCTTCTATCATAAATATAATTTTTTATCAAAATTATAAATATTAAATTCTAAACTTAAATCTTAATCCTTAATTATATCTGCAACATCTTTATAAATTTTTTATTAAAATAAATATTAATTATAAAAATTTAATAATTTTTCAACATAATCTTTGAAACTACTCATAGCAAAAACCCTACTTTAAACTATTAAATAAATTTTATATGATAAATACTTGAGTAATATTAATTATGTACTACAAATCTGGAAAGTTGAAAAGAATCCCAACAAAAGTAATTTCCTTTTCAAACCCCTTGAAATTCCCTTCACTTGCCCACAAAACGACAATCCGCAAATCTCTCCACCGCCTTCCAAATTACAGGATTAAACTATTTTGTAGCGTAAACAAACACCTAATCACACTTGTGACTCGTTATGAAGGGTGTTTATCGAGTTGAACGGCTCGTAAGTTATTCGAATTTAATTTGGTTAAAATTTAATAAATGTTCGATTTAGATTGATTCGATTCGAACTCAACTCGAAACTTTAATAAATTGAGTCAAACAAAATCTAATTCGACTCGATAAGTTCACGAAAAGCTCGTTAATTTTTAAAATATTTTTAGTAATTATTTTAAAATTATTTTATTAAAAATAAATTTAAATAATAATTATTAATTTATGGATTGTTTTTTTAGTTTAAATATATTAATTTTTGGTGTATTTGTAAATTGTTAGGTTGAAATTTAGACTTTAAAAGTGTTTTATACATTCTTTGATTTTTTTTAATTTGTTGATTTATGTTAATACTAAGCCTCATATAGTATTATTAAATTTTACTTTAATTAAAAACAAGGTAAACTTTTTAGTGAGTTTAACGAGCAACGAGTCGAATTTAACGAGCAATGAGTCGAGTTGAGTAACAATTTTTTAACAAGCACGAGTTAATCACAATTTTAATGAACTTAACGAGTAATAAATCAAGTCGAACAATAAATTTTTTAATAAGATTGAATCAAACATTACTTAACTCATGATTAACTTTGATAAACACCTTTACCTGTCCTAGTCCATAGCACTAATTTAATCTATTTGTATTTATATACGAAAGATAAATGATATTATAAAAATAAAAATAAAACATAAAAAATAAGTTTTGTGATAATATTTATGACCGTAATTTTTAAAATGATTTATATTCTAAACAAAATTATTGTCTTAAAGAAACCTGCATCTTAGTCCCTCCTCGTTTCCTTTTTTACCCCATAATAGTATTTGTGTTTTAGAATTCTTCCTCTTTCTCTGGATTTCTTGTTTCTTTGTTCCGACATATAATTCTGTTGTGTCGGAAAACATTACATTTTAACGTGCAATCTTAAACACATGACGCAAACAAGCTAACCATTCTCAGTTCTCACTCAAAAAAAGTTCAACCCTTTTCCTTCAGTTCTTTCCCTCAAACCCAAAGCTGAGGAACTTTGGATTTCTATGGAGAATGGAACAGCGGTTGTTACTTCAAGGGAGAGTTCCAGGAAGTCTACGGCGGAGAGGCCTTTCAAGGGGATAAGGATGAGGAAGTGGGGGAAATGGGTGGCTGAGATTAGGGAACCCAACAAGCGTTCTAGGATTTGGTTGGGGTCTTATTCGACACCTGTCGCGGCGGCTCGTGCTTACGACACTGCGGTTTTTTACCTTCGTGGACCTTCGGCTAGGTTGAATTTTCCCGACCTTTTGGTTGGAGAAAAATTCAGCGGCGGCGGTGGCGATTTGTCGGCTTCTTCTATAAGAAAAAAGGCTATCGAAGTTGGTGCTAGAGTTGATGCTCTTGAAGCAGCTCACCATCACCGTTGTCATCATCACCACATCCACCACCAAAACTATAATCATGGTTATGACGAGGAGTCGAAGCCAAGTATCGGCGGGTTTTTACATCGGGTTGACTTGAACAAGATTCCCGACCCGGAAGATTCGGATATTGAATTGGAAAGGAAATAGTAAATAGGAAAAGGGAAGTTGATTGAATCATGGTCCTCCAACTTTTATGATTATAAAGTTGTAATTTTTGGTCTGACGGAAAAGAGGGATAGTTACTAAAACGCACCATGGGAGGGACATTCCTTATCGTGCACTACACACGTCAGTCCAGGTGACGATGCTTTTTGTATTAAATATTAGGGTAAACTGCAATGGAGGTCATTTAATTATGAGTATAATTATAATTAGATCACTTAATTATTGAAAGTTACATTTGGATCACTTATTTATGGATAAGATTACATTTGGGTTACCTAATTATTAAAATTTATATTTAGATCACTCAATTATAGGTAAAGTTACATTTGAGTCACTCTTCATATTTGAATTTTTTTTCTAAATCTGTGTATTAGATTAATTATGATTTCAAATGAAGTAATCTAATGTTAACAAAGGTATACAAGTGATTTAGAAAAAAAAAATATCAAATTGGTGTATTTTTTCAAATATGAAGGGTGACCCAAATGTAACATTACTTATAATTGAGTGACTCAAATATAACATTTAATAATTAGGTGACCAAATATAACCTTACCCATAAATAATTGATTCAAATGTAATTTTTAGTAATTAGGTGACCTAATATAATTATACCCATAATTAAGTGACCTAATATAATTATACCCATAATTAAGTGACCTCTATTGCAGTTTACTCTAAATATTATTATTTTTAATGAAATTTATTTTATTTAGAGGTTTTATATAAAAATTCGAATCATATAAACTAGAGTAATATAAGCATAATAGCCACAAGATGAATCTGTAGATTTGTTTCTCTACCCTTTTCTTTTATTGGACAAATGATTTGATTTTAGTGTATCGTATCATCAAAATAATAAAATAATTTAGGAAAAGACCAAATTAGAATAATAAAAAATATATCAAACTTGTTTGAACGTAAAATGATTTTAATTTTAAATAACTTATATTTAAGGGTGCGTAAAATTAGATTCGACTCAAAAAAATTAAATAACTTGATTCGAAGTAAAAATACTTCACTCGACTTAAAATTTTATAAACTTGATTCTACTCAAAAAATTTTAAATAAAATTCGAGTAATAAAATAGAAACTCGAATAACTCAAAATCTTTAGTAATTAAAGGATTTATTTTTAAGTTTAAAACGAGTCTATTGATTTTTTATAACATATATATACATATAAATACGAAGAAATATTGTCACAGATGAAAAAAATACGAAGATATATATATATATGATTAAAGAAAGTTATTTGAATTATAATCGAATTTTACTATAACATGATAAATATTTACAATTAAATTTTTATAGGAATTTGAAAACTCAACTAAAAAATTTGAATTGAATCGAAAATAATTTTAAATAAAATTTGAATTATAAAATATGATCCATCAACTCGAATAAATTAATTTTTTTTAACTCAACTAGATCGAATACTCACCCTTAGACTCATCATACTAACTAGGGGTGAGAAAAACTCGAATATACTCAAAAAAATTGATTTTTTTTTAATTTCGAGTTATTCGAGTCGAATCAAATAACTCGAAAAAATTTCGATTTCAAATTCAAATTTTCAAAGTTCAAGTTACTCGAAAAATCAAATAACTCGAAAATTTTCGGGTCTAATTACACATTTAATCCTTGTAGTTTTATTTTCAGTTTTATTTCAGCCATATCTTCTCTTTTTTATTATTTTTACAATACGATCACTTTTTATATTTATTTTTTTTTTATTTAATTCAATTTTTATTTTTCATTATATTAATTATTTTATATTTTTTAATTTATGTATTTATATTATTGTATTTAATTTATTATTATTTTTATCTCGTTTTGACCTTTTCTAGATAAAAAAAGTTTTTAACAAGGTTCGTAATTTAATAAAATGACATATTCATACCTAAGGTATTTAATAATAATAATAATAATAATAATAATTTAAAATCTTATATACATGTAAAAAATAATATGAAAAAATATATATGTAGATATAAAGAGAGTCGTTTAAATTAGAATCAAAATGTACTATAGTATTATAAATAGTGCAATTAAAATCAATACATAAACTCGAAAAATTGAATCGACTCGAACTCACTAAAACCGACTCTAATCTAAAAAATTTCAAAAAAATTTAAATTGTAAAATATGTTGACTCAACTAAAATAACTCAAAAGTTTTTGACTCAACTCGCTCGAACGCTCACAAATAATAGTAACTTCTGTATTTGGTTGAACATCTGCAAGATTGAGGACCATTTCGTAGGACATATACAGAAAAAGTACAGGACAAATCCAAATGAGTTTTTTTCTGGATCCACTTGCAGTGAACACACGACCAAGTTATTCAACTTGAAGTAGCCAATGGGATTTCCAGGATGGTTTAGAGTATCTCCCGTATAAACCAGCTGATGAGCACAGTAAATGCTATGGAAGAAACAAGATTTGAAAAATCAACAATATAAACTATGTCGAAACTTGTTTTACATACTGTCCAAGTGGTATCGACTTCAGGAAACAAGTTATTCTCAGTCGGCCGCCATGGCTCAGACAACAACTTGAATGATGTAAGAAATCACTATAAATACATGAGCATGTCCCATACTCAAGAAGACACATATCCATGAAGTGACACAATACAGTTAAGCATATTAAGGACATTGACTATAAAAACTAAAAGACATTAAATTTCGAAACTTGTCCGAAAATTTAATATAACATTTTAAATTATTAAAACTTATCGTCTTTTAAATTTATCATATTCCCATTATATGTTATACTCGCCCAATTAACCCAATAATAATAAACAAGTGACAGCATTGCGGAGCGGGTTGACGGGACTGGACCATGCTACACCAGATACAGCAATGTCTACTTCTAATAGAGTTGCATAGAATTATATAGGGTAGACAATAACAATACAATAACAACTAAAAGTTGAATTCAGTAGAATATAACTTCAAAATCCCAGACATGGAGTCCAATACTGGCAAGTCATAATCGGAAACAAGCCCAACTTGCAGCAGTAAGTAACATGGTCCAATTATTTCTAAAAGTCGTCGTAAAAATTAGTAGGTCAAAAAGGATAAATAGGATTTAGACACAGACACGAAGTTGCAACAAATGAGTGCATGCATGTTCGGAAACTTTGGAAAAAGTTGGTCTATAAATGACAGACATTATGACATCGGAAGGTAGTAGCAATAATGAGTTGGTATTTAAAGGAGAATCCCAATGTTATTTTTTTTTTCTAGACCTCCTCAAACAATAAAAACATCTTTCAATCTTTGAAATTTTTGTTGGAAAAATAGTATGGTACATGAACATTTGAGCTTAAATTTTAGTGGGTTCAATTAGTCAAATTAATTGGGACTAAGTGTATTATTACTCTACAACAAGAGTAGATTAAATTTGTATATTTTACATGCTCAAAATGTTCAATGGGTGAATAAGAAATTGTTGCTCAATGTAACACCCATGATGTTGGAAAAATAAGATGAAAAGTAGAATATCACACATTTATTGGGAACATAGATTTGGAAAGCTTTATATATAAAAGCTCTTCATGTTATTATTGGAAATAATTCAAAGGCTTGGATTAGACACCATAGACTAAGCACTTTGGGTTAGCTTTAGTTGACTTTTATAAAAGTCAAAGATGGGCCTTGGAGTTAAACCACCTTTTATGTAAAATGACAATTTTTTCTACTTTTCTGTTTTAATTTTTTTTTCTAGCAGATACTATAGAATTAAACCATCTTTTATGAAGTTGTAGACCCTTCAGCTGGTTGTAACCTCCAATTTATTTGGATTAATTATGTGATAAATACTATTTTCAATTCTAGGAGTTGTAACTCTTTAGGAATTGTTAATTACAGATTAATTCTGTAATTAAACATGTTCCCTGCATGAACACTATAAAAGGAGATCCTTTGTTCCTATATCTACAAACTGAAAAATACAAATATCCTCTAGCTAGATAGTGTTCAGCTTCTGCAAAGTTCGTCGTTGCAGTAAGGTAGCATTGCTCTTTCTACTGTTTTCTACCGTTGTATCCTGGGAGACAGACGTTCCATAGTAACTCCAGCACCGGGAGGGGACGAATCTGTCTTAAGGACACTGTGATAACACAAGCCTCGTTCAAGTCTTCATAATCGTCTATTGGTTTCTTTGTTTTCTGTGGTCTTTGTATTTCCCATTTTTATATGTTTATTTTTATTTCATTTACAGAAATTGTTTTAACATTTCATTAACTTGCTTTGTTTGTTTTTGGATTACAATTTTAATATTATTCTTTTCACATAACAAATAAATTTTTTCAAATAAAGAATGTTATCTCATATCTCTTGTAATTATTGTTTGGACACACTAATTAACTGCATAACATTTACAATGTCTTGATCACCCCGTTATAATCCTTGAGATAATTCACTCGTAATCCTGGTATATTTTTCATCAAGTGTAAATTAAATACAAACTCAAAGAATTGTAAAGAATTCAACAACATACAATTTTCAGCTCTTCGCTTTGAACGTGTTCCATCTTCTTCAATAATTTTAAACACATCCAACACAGAAAATACATAGTAATCAAGCTAACAACAATTTTATAATGTGAACCCCAACGAGTATCTTCAACTCTCTTTATAACAGTTTCTTGATTTAATCCACGACCATTAAAGACTTCATCATATTATAATGTCTTTTTTTACGTTAGTCATTTGACTAGATTTAATAATTTTTTTCTCTTACATGAAGCACCAACTATGTTAACCACACTAACAACCAAATTAAAAAAAATGCAACATCAACTTATTTTTTAGAAAGAGAAAAAATGTTAATTGCAGCTGATTTGCAAAGCAATGGACATAAAAAGCACAATGATTATTTCTTAGAATCAAACTTTTGAGCCCATTAAATTTTCATTCCACATTATTTGTCACGTCATAACCTTGTCCTTTTATTCTTGAAAAACATAATTCATGATTTGCAAACACATTCTCAAGAGCATTCATCAGTGAAGCAACAACAATATCCAAAACATGAACAAGACACAAAAATCATTCGATAACTTTTTTATTCTTATCTGCACAACGTAGAATTATAACCATTTTTTCTTTAACATATATAGCTCGAGACTCATTAACTAAAATAACAAAAAAAAATCATTTGTATGATCATCAATAATCGCACAAATAGTCTCATTAGCAGCTGGACTAACCATATTTTTGTATAGTTAATGCTACTAGTTTAAGATTAGCACGAGCATTTTTGAAAACTTTGTTGATAGTTTCATTATAATTAGCAACAAACTGTAAAAGCTCAAAAAAATTACCTTGATTAGAAGAATCATAAGACTTATCATGTTTTAGGTCAGGTCCTAACAGGTTGAGTCAATTCGAATACATGTTATTTCAGATCGATTTGATATTTTGACTCGATTCAGGTCGGGTGTGGGTTAGTTTTTGGTTTGGTTCATTTCAGGTCAGATTCATTTCAGGTTGAGTTTATTTCAAGTCGGGTCAAAACGGTTTGGGTCTAAAACAATTAATTGACAAGTTAATTCAGGTTAGGGTAGACTTCATGTCAAATTTTTTTGATATTAAATATATTTTAGAAATTATAATGAACAAAAATATCATCATTATTTAAAAGATTGGATTAAATTATAAAAATTATAAATAAAAAGGGTTCAATTTCGGTGAAAGATATTTTTTAGGGACTAACCTGATTAAAAATACTATCATATTTAAAATATTCTACTAAATTATAAAAATATAAAATAACTAGAGGTTAATTTTTTTAAAAAATAAAATTTTAGGACTCAATTGAAATATCTAATTAAACTAGAAGCATAAATTCCCACTTACTTAAATGAAAAACATCTAAAGTAGGAAGGGCTAAAAATAATTCCCCAACCTAAAAATTTGGATGGGTTCTTTCCCTCTATTTTTTCATTCATTTTAATTAAAAGTAATTTTTTTTTAAAAAAAATTTGGGAAATGAAAAAATTTTAAAGGGAATATTTTAATTTAATTATAAGTATCTCTATAGTTTTGACTTCAAATATAATAATTCTTTCCCTAAAATATTAATTAGTCCTTAACTTTTTTATATAAAATTGAATTATATTTATTTCGATTTTTTTAAATTTTGTCTATTAATTTAGATATACTATGAATTTAAATAGTAAATATTAATTTAAAAGGTAAAAATTAAATAATATTTATTTTTATTTTAAATAAAAATTAATAATTTAAATATTAACTAAATTAAATCTATAAGTCCAATTATCAAGCACAAGAACAAGAATAATTTAATTAATTATTAAAAAAGTTAAAGCTCAATTACTAAACAAAATCCTTAAGACCAATCAAAGATCAATTAGAAGCTTAATTTTTGAGTGATCATAAACAAATTAAAACAATTATAAAATAAGGTTTATAACAACGCGATATTCGACCTTTTAGGCACATGTATAAAAATACGCAGAACTTTTTATCCGACCTAGAGTAGTGTCAAATAAATATCCAAATCTAATATTTCTTTTTTATAGTTTTAATTGATTATATTTAATCAAATTTTATTATTTTATCACATGTAATAATAATAATAATAATAATAATAATGTTCCCCAAATTGTATTACTATATATTATAATTCCCTCCAAAATTTTATCTTTTTTCCTCTTTTTTTTATATAATAATCAAAGCTTATTTATAATTCCTTCTAAAATATTGGGTAACTTATACCCTTTAAAAAAATTTACACTACAAGTAACTTAATCTCAATTAAAAAATGGATGACTTATTTCCCTCTAAAAAATTGCCTTTTACCTTTTTGTTTAACAATTATTTTGATTTAATTCAATTGTGTAACACCCTCGACCCGGTGTCACATTGGGCCTCCGACCCATAACCCATATTTCAAAAATTTTGTTTCAAAAGCCCAAAATAACGAATTCAGATCCAACCCATAACAGATCCATTTAAATTAAATCCAAATCAAAATATAAATCCAAATAATTCAAAATAATTGGAGCTCTATTTAATACAAACCATAAAACATTCAACTCGATTAAGTTTACATAAGAGTTATAAAGGACAATATAGGGTTCGACAAGTACTAGCCTATTACATCAATTAATTTTACTCTAACAAAAAATCGATGATGAAATTCTAACCTTGATGGTGCTCCTCCGGTCCTCGACTTCACCTAACCTACGCACGAAAACATATTTCAAAACGTTGAGTTACAAAAGATCAATGGGTACACCGCTATCGCACATATCATGAATAAAGCAATGCAATGCATGTAATATCATGGGTGATGAGATGACACTACCATAATCACCTACACATAGCATAAATGAATGTATACTATCGCACACAACATATACATATTGTAACCCCCTCGACCCGGTCTAAAAACTAACCGACTCGAACGAGCTACACGGGGAATACTGAGGCTAATCTGAAGACTCACCTGATAAACAATCCTAAAAATTAAACGGGTATTTTTTTTCTTTTAACTTATCTAGATACTTTATTTTGATCAAACATGTCCATGCATAGATTATATTTAACTGCAACGGAAACAAATAAGGAACAAGTCCTAAAATGTGCAGACATGCTTCAGGGACCAACATGTAATTTTCCAAAAAACTAAAGGACTAAATATGAAATTAGTGTTACCAATGTTTAATTAGGTCATTACATGCTTGCATCTCAAATTTCAGTCCTAAATACACGTTATTCATATATCATATACAACTTACTAGATACATTGCAACCTAGTTAGTAATATTTGATGCAACTCATAAATAGTCATGTTTCATTATCAACAGCACTCAAATTCACACATAAGAATAAAAAAGAATCAAACTTCAATATAACTTTATTATAACTAAATGTATAACACTAGGCAATTCAATTCCAGGTCACAAGGATAATATTATCTCGAATAATCAAAACATATCATCTCAGCTAAAGGCATCATAACCTAATTTCAACATAAGGTTCATGACTTTCAAAACATTTCAACATTAAGCTTTTATTCAAGAAACATCAACATTAAATATTATCAATATGTATAAGCATACAACTATTTCAAGTCTCAATAGCATAGAAAATATTCACTATATGATAAACCCATCCCCATTGCTCTCTCGCTACTACTAATGTTATAAAGACATACTTGAGCTTTCACTTGGCGGTTACCTGGATCCTTGCTTCCTTTTTGTTGTCTCAACTTTATTTATTATATATTGCAAGGTAACTTAGAGGGTAAATATAAGCTTAGTGAGTGAATAAAAATAAATATAAAAAATCCTTGCAATGCAACCCATATTAAACCAGTACTAATGTTATAAAGACATACTTGAACTTTCACTTGGCGGTTACCTAGATCCTTGCTTCCTTTTTGTTGTCTCAACTTTATTTACTATATATTGCAAGGTAATTTAGAGGGTAAACATAAGCTTAGTGAGTGAATAAAAATAAGTATAAAAACTCCTTGCAATGCAACCCATATTAAACCAATTTCATCAATTTAAAAATATGTCATTCTCTTTATAAAATAAAACAAACATGGCTAACAAAGCTACTTTTAAAACCTAGTAAGTGTCATCAAACCATAGCTAACAATGTCATCATTAAAATTTAGTAAAAACCCTTTTTTGAATCTCATGCTTTATAAGCTAAAATACAAGTCCTACACGCTACTCACATAGAAATGCTTACACATGCATCTCAATGCACAAAACTCAAGTCTTACATGCTAACAATATAGCAATGCTCAAATCACATGCATATCAATGCACAAAACCTCGCATGCATAATACCATATGCAATCAAGTAAAAACCATGACACTTACCTTTAAAAAAAACAGTCACAAAAACCATGACACTTACCTTTGAAAAATAGTCACATATATTGGTGTTAATGATCCGATTTGTACTACCCCAAATCGTTCGAATAAACGGACAACCACATGACAGTACTACCCTAGAGCATGTGCATGTTGGTACTATCCCCAACATAATAAGTCTCACCTTGGTTTCCGGTGACAGTACTACCCCTATCAACCCGGATGTGATAATACTACCCCCATCAAACAACATTAGGCTAAAAGCAAAAATGCAACACACAAGGAATTTACACACATACGCATTTTGAATATTTATAGTACACTCTAGACCATATTGATCGATCAACTTATCCCATACAATTTATCACTTAAATAATCAATATATTATCAAAAATCAATGCTCAAAATTTAATTCAAAATATAATTCAAATCACATGTATCCCACTTTTCACGCAGTACTTGCAAAAATCAATAAAACCATTTTTATCTTATTTTTCAAAACAAAATTGTGGGAACATGAAATGAATATAAAATCTCTTCCAAAACAATCTCATGATCATTTATATACATGCATAATCTCATATGTACAACACAATAAGAGAATGACAAATAACATAGTAAAAACATGACATAATATGAGAACCTTTAAGAAAGCAATACTTTAAACTTACTTTGGAGTATAGGGAGGTTTTTCAAACCTTACCTACACCCCAAAACTTTGAAAAACACATTTAAAACCATGACGAATTGGCATCCCTCATAATCCACTCACCAAAACCGAAACTTGCTCGACAAGTCACCCGAAAACACGATTCAACTTTTCGATCTCCCTCAAACCTGTTCCTCTACCTCTTAACCTAATTTAAGCATCAAAACCAGAAGGTTTTGTGCATTATAACACACCCAAAAATCCCTCAAGTCGAATCAATACATGACAATCCCTAGAAATACCATAAATCTTAACCGAAACTCACTAAAAACCTCTTCAAACACCACCTAAACTTTAGGCCTGGGATTAGATACTTAAAAGTCATCTTAATTACATCTAAATAATTCAATATTCATGTATTAAGGCATCAAAAATAGTCATGTAAAACCCTTGAACGAAATTCAAGAAAATAATGGAATTTTTATTAAGAAAATTGATTTTATTGATTCAAGACTATAAAGATTGTTGCAACCAACCAGGAACTTAGGAATTTCAATAAAAAACTTTAGGTTTTAGAGGTTTGAATATTCTCACCTCCAAAAATGATCCAATCTCTTTCCAAGATTTTAAAGAAGAAAATGATTGAAAACGATAAATTTTGAAGAAGAAAAATTATAATAATTTTTTCAAACGAAATTCAATTAAAAAGGCAGTGTTTTTACCTTGAAAACTGATGGAGTGGCTTCCCAAAAGAGGAGAATTCAAAATTCTAAAAAAATAGGTTTATATTTTGATGAAAAATATGTTTTTAGGATTAATATTAAATTATTTGGGTTATTAAAATTATGAGTTATGGGTTATTAAAATAGGCCCTTCAACTAGAATTAAAATTGGATCAATGCCCCTTAAATATTCAAAGTTTTGGCTTAGTTTTATGAAATTATCCTCAAGTTTTCAATTTTTACAAAATAATCACTAATTTCAAAATCCTAGGTATTCAAGGGTTAATTTTCAAAATTAATTTGAAAAAATTCAAATATATATTAAATAAGGATTTTAGGATATTTTTTCATAATTTATTTTGATTAAAAATCAATTTTTAAGTATTTAATCTCGAACTAGGCTAAACCGACGAAACCGGTTCAGTTATCTTCTAGGCCCAATTTTGGGGCATTACACATATCAAACAAAACCAAAAAGTAGTGAGGCCCGCTTCCACACAACATCGGGTCCTCCACTATGAGTGAGGCTTGCGTCCACACAATATCGGGATCCTACACTTCGAGTGAGGCCTGCGTCCACACAACATCGGGATCCTTCAGTCCCATGCTTGGAATGCCTCTTTGAGCATCTTCGAATAAGACCCATGTCCACACAACATCGGGATCCTCTATCGGTATGATTTTCCATATATCACCTAGAATGTTACATCGAATTATCTTCTTTGTGTTGCAATACTATTTTGGGTATCCAGATTCCATCATACAAGGGTTTATCCTAAGCTAAGAAACCTATCAGCACACAATAAGGTTCTAGCTATCACAAAGCATCAAAACCATCAAGGATCTCTATGGTTTCTACCATTCAATTTATCAACCAAGCTTACCAACTCTTTAGTCCAATTATTCACATATGTGGTTTAATTTATCAGTTTCTCGATTATATTAATTGTTTTACACTATAAGAGACCCTTAGAACTCATTATCACGAAATATAGAGCCCTCTAACTCAAAAACTAATTATTTGGATAAATTGCCTAAGGGTATCGATACGCCTATATAGGGTATCGAAACACCCCCAATGAGTATCGATACGCCTAAGTATTGATACACTTCCTTTGCTTATCAATACGCTGAGACGATAGTTTCAAAAAGATCAAGGGAAATCTACTCGTATCGATAGACCTATCTGGGGTATTCATACGCCCCAAGTTTTGATACTCCCCCAAGGAGGTATCGATACACGGCCATCCAGTATCGATACACGACCACCCAGTATCGATACACCTGCACAAAAATGCAAGTCTGGACCCAAAAATTACTTAGAACACTACCCAAATCACTACCATTGATTCCCAAACTATTCCTACATTTTATTTGAAGTATTTAAAGTGAGTTCCTACCAATTTTAAGTCAAAAAAACCCAAATCCGAAATCCACCATTAAAGCTTCTTAAGATACCAAACCAAGAAAACATGCATATCACAAGCAATGCAACCTATTTTCATGAGATGTATGATGAAATGGGAGTTAAAGGGGTACCAACCTTAAGCCACAACAACTAAAAACGTCTCCTTAAGCCTCCTCCTTTCCAAGACTCCTAGGTGAAGCTCTAACTTCCTTGTTTACAAGAAAAAGATAAATGAACCATTAAACTTTTCCTATGGATGATTTGGAAGCCAAAAACATCAACTAACAACTGAGGATCCAACAACAAACTCCCTTTTTTTGTTCTTGCTCCTTCAAGCTCACTCAAAACCTTCCACCATCGAACCTCAAACTTTTTACCTTTTTAGATAAATCTCACTCAGCACATCAACTTCTTCTCAAGCTCGTAAACGAGATTCACAAGCAAACTCAACAAAGGTTGCAACTTGAACTTAGATTTTTGATGAAGAAGATGGGGAAAAAAGAGGACAAAGGGGGTGGTTTCAGTTTCTTTTCTCTCTTTCCTTCCCTTTTTCACCCAAAAGTGAGATTACCATAAAACCCTTCATAAAAACCTTTAGGCCCAACAACACTTAAGCCCAACTCTCAAACCAGCCCCACACTCAAACCCATATCCCAACCAAACGAGGCTCAAACGTCGGAGCCCAACGTTCGGGTTAACCCTACACTCGGATCCAAAATCCGGATCGTTACAAATTGAGTCATAATTTAGATTAATTTAATAAAAATATACATTTTATTTTAGAATCCTTTTAATTATGTTTGCAATTTATCTTTTTAAATTTTAATTTAGCTTAATTAATCCTAAGTTTAATAAGTGAATTCAATTTGAATATATTCATATATAATAAAATTTGATAAAATATAATTATACCCTAAATTTTGATATGAATGTGAACATGTAATTGTACACATTATGACATTAACATAAAAGTTAAAACTTTAATTTAATTTAAACTTACTAGTTTAAGATTGACAAATAATTTAGTTACTCATTCCCAAATCCATAACTTCTAAACTCAATTTTAATGAAATATTAATTTAAAATTATTATAATTACAATAATTTAAATATTAATTTAAATTTAAATTTATAAACTTTAATGAAATATATTAACTTAAAATTAAAATTAAGTATACTAAAACTAAATAAAATAATAAATTAAACATGTAATACTAAATTTAAATATTAATTCCTCAATTAATTTTCTAAGTTCGTGCCCAATTTTAATTTTTTAAGCCTAATTATATTTATCAATATTTTAAATTTATCAAAATATAGATATCCTTAATTACATCTAAATATCAAATCTGTTTAATATTAGCTCAAGTCAATAATAGGTCGAGTTCAAAACATTTCGGTCAATTATTAGGTTAGATTCAAAACAAGTTGGGTAAAATCAGGTCTCGTGTCGATTCAGTCAGGTAATATCAGTTATTTTTCAGGTTAGACTCGGATTCAGGTTCATTTCAAACAGATACATATCAAGTTTCAGGTCCAAAGTAATAGGTTTAAATCGGGTTCAGGTCATTCTCGGTCAGATACAGGTCGGGTTAGAATACAATAGTAATAAGTCGGAATCGGATTCATGTCAACAAAAGTCGGATAGATATCGAGTTCGGGTCATTACATCATCATGTTAAATCAGGTTCTGACTCACACATGTTTTAGTTAGTTTTTTCCAGATTGAATCAACTTTTTACATCCCTATTCGTAATGATAACTTCCACAGGTTGTTTATGGTTCATTAGATCTTCATATTTTTTCTAAGCTTCATTATGAGTACTATTAGAACCCTGACATGAAGTTACAATTTGCTTTTATGTTTTCAATTCTTAAATACATCAACAACAAATGTATCATCTCTCCCTTGCTCTCCTTTAGAATCAGGTCTCATAAGATAACATTTGAAACAAAATGTTGCATCTTTGGGTACACTATATTCTAACCAACTTTTATACTCTTCAAATCACTTAAGATTGAAACTTCGTAATTTATCATTATTATACCTTTTCTTCGAAAATTTCTGTTCTTTTGGTTGACAAGGACCTTTCAACAAATAAGCCCTTCTAATTTTTTTCATGATTATTTGGATGATATTTCGTAATCTTTGATCTTTTTTTAAGATTCCCGTAAATTTTTTTCTTGTTGAATATGAATCCTTTAGTTCTGTTGCTGCCTTCTTTTTATAATATTTTTTATATCTAAATAAAATAAAACATAGAATTAGTACCAGCATGGACTATTATCAGATAATTGCATAAACAGTTTGAAAAAAATTAAATAAAATTTTTAAACGCTTTATATATCCAATAAAACCTTTTTGAAGCCGTTTGTCAAAATTTTAAAATAATAAAAGAATTTCAATAAAACTAGACATCGCATAAAAATATCAAAATATTAACATGATCAAAACATCCAAACAAAGAATAAACTATATAAAAAAATCTCAATTTAAAAACCATAACTCTGATCCAACATCATTCAAATGTAATAGAGAAACTTCCCAACATAAACCCCGCAACAAAAGGACCAACCATGCATTCCACATAAAGTAATAATAAAACTTTATCAAAAACGCATCAATGGAGGAATTGTAAATAAGACACCCTAAAGGTAGAGAAGTAACAAATCTTTTCATATGTGAAACACGCTTAGTACATGTTTCAATTGAGTTCAGGATAGACACAGTTTAAATTCAAGAGGGGACCAAATGAATAAAACAAATATTTAATATATAATTTTTTTAAGGTGTGCCTGAGGGATGTAAGGAGATGGACCATATTTCCTTTTCCGGTCCCAGTCTATGCTCACCAAAAAGTCTCAAGGATGGAGAAAGGAAAGGGTCGTAGGCCACTCGGAACAATATGCAGGTGTCAAAATTCCACTCGTCTGAAAATGTCAACATAGAAAAATAATTCAGACATTAGGTATTAAACAGTAGCAAGAGAATGCAGATTATTCGAGCGAAATGAATAGTACAAAGCTTAATCATTATTTACAACTGGAAAACAGGAAGTTCGGTGTTTGAACAAGAGGTTGTGATGTTGATGTTTTGATTTTTTTTTTCTCTTTTCAATACGGAAAACAATGAAAAAAAGTTGGAAAGACAGATAGACAAAATTAGGATCAAATATTAAAACTTTTAAATTTAAAAATATAAAGGAGAAAATCTTATTTTATTAATATTTAAACTAAAAAGATCTTAAGTGTAATTATACCAAAAAAATTTTGGGAGGAGCAAGAACCCCTCCGACAGTAAACATAATTGTCCCTCCCACAGTAAACATAGTTTCATCCTTGAGTTTTTACAACCTGCAATTGTTCTTTTCTTCTTCGACTAGAAATCTTATGCATCCTAATTATATCTCCTTTCGTATCTCTTACTAAAATTTTTTTAAAAATTAAATTTTAAACTTTAACCTTAATTTCATACCTTTTAAATCTTAAACCCTATACCGTAAAAAATAGATCATACCACTAATTCACTAAACCTTAATCAGAATCACTAATTTTAAACCCTAAACTCAAGTAAAGTATTACAATTTACACTAAAAAAAACCCTACAATTTACCCTCTTCTCCACAAAATAGTTTTCAATACTTTTGATACGATTAGTAAAAGAAAGCCCATGGATTCTCTACAAACCATTGGGCAACCCACCAACCTTCTTCATCCAAAAAGTAGTTTCTAATACTTTCCCTGTTGGGCTTGGGCTTTGGGTGCTTGAAAACTGGGAGGAAAGTGTAGCCCTCCATTGAAACTCAACTAATGGCAGATGCATGCAACCTAGGGAGCAGTTCCATCCTATTTTGTTTTTGAAAACAAGTTTAAATTATTATATTTTTTTTTAAAAAAATAATATTAATATTAATATTAATAATAATATTTTTACATGTCCATTTTAAATATATAAATTTTTTCATACCCATTTGTCTTTCAACAGTTGGTCTCTTATCTTTATCCAGTTGTATGAGCACTTGTCTGATGTGTCCTACTTTCACAATATCTTATCATTTTCCCCCTTCAATTATTACTTCCCTTTGTATCTAAATCATCTCATCTTTTATAATAAATCTCCTCCCAACACAGGAACTCTTTTGTTGGCTGTCCAACGATTCATTATATCAGGCAAGACCCTAGTGGAAGTGGAAACGCAAAGTAGTACAAGATGACATTATCATATATTTAGTTATTTACATTTTTCTGTCACAAGTATTAGTATATATTTGGAAAATATAAAAAATATTTTTAATGATTATTAAATAATTATTTTGATATTTATTTTTTAAATAATCTAATTATTAATGATTTATTTAAGATTAAAATATAATATTGTACGTTAGGATAACAATGTCATATAAGTAAATAGGTTGACTTTATAGAATAAAACATCATTCAAAATTTAATTTTATAAAATTATATAAAATATAAAATATTTTTCTTACATGTTATTCTATCATTTTATTTAACGTTAATTGACTAACAATTTCATTCACAAAGGGATTATTTTGATCCTAAATAAAATGTTAAGACTTAGATTATTCCAAAATAAAGAATAAAATTTAAATTGATTATTTAATCAGACGCTAGATATAGTTTTTTACATTACACCTATACATTTTAACATATAAAATGTTCATGATATTTATATATAGGGACGAATATCCCTCGAGACCTAAGAGAACTCCAACTCATTCTCTAAAAGTTAATTTAAATATTAAATTGATCCTTATAAAAATAATAATTTATTCAAATAATAAATAGATATCTATTAAAATAAACATTTAAATTTAAAAATATTAAAATTTATTAAATATATAATCAATTAGGGATCAAATTAAAAAAGAATATTTATATACCTTTAAATTTTTGATTCAATAATAATTTAGTTCCCTATAAATTAAAATATTAAATAAAATAATTTTATCTCATGAATTTTAAATTTAAATATTTATATTTTTAAATCTAATATTTTAATTTCTATAGAAAGTTAATCTTAACTCGTCTATGTTTCTAACATCTCAAGTATACCTTCGGACTCCATCTCAAATTGCGTGCAACTAGGTCGGGGCTATGCCTCTATCTAACTCAAGTCTACGGACAAAGATTAGCCTAAGTTTTAAAATAGGTATCGACAGTTTGAGTTGAATTCCTTCAAATTTAAGGACAATTAAATATTTCCCTATCATAAATGAGTTAGATAGAAGCCATTATGAAAATGGTATAAATAAATAAATAAATATTCACACAAAAAAATTACAACCAAGGTGGATGGTAAACTTCAAGTCTAAATTTTGAACCCTGTGTCGGGGACTTCAATATTTGCGTCGCCTAAAATTGTAACCTTTAAAACATGGTGCCGACAACACTCTCTCTCTATTGTTTTCAATGAATGAATTTGGATTTTGTCATCTTCTAATTTGCGACAACTCATAAATTATTGGTTTGTACTGTTTGAATTATTAAAAAAAATAAAAGAATTTCGTGCAAATAATTAGAAAAAACAATACTTTGGTCATGTTTCATGTGTCAGTCTCATGGAAGTACAAGAATTAATTTTATTTAACTTTAAACAAGGTTATTCGCAACCCTAATGGCTCGGTTTTACCCAGATATTCCGGAACATAAGGATCACAGGAGAGCCATGGGTCTTAATCTTTTCTCTTGGGATCGTTTCTTTTTACGTTTTTGGTTTGTTTCGCTAATTAAGTTTTGTTGCGTCTATTATCACGTTTGAAAGGAGATAAATATATTAATCTTATATAAATAAAAAATTAAAAATATACAAACAGTAATGTTATACATCTTATCGGACAAAGATATTTATCTTACATAAATAAAAAATCTAAAAATATATAAACAGTGATGCTACACATCATATCTAACATATTTTTAAAAAGATAATAATTATCCATAACAAATAATATGAGAGCGATTATTTAATTGTTTGATTTTACGTCAAATACCCTTAAATAGGATAAATGGGGTATAAATAACTATAAAAATTGATCAATGATGAGAGTGAAAGCTCATAATGATGATTACACGAAATTTAATTTGATAAAATGTTACGTCCAAAAACACATAAATCATTAATTCTATATAAAAAATTAAAAATTATATAATGATTAATATTATATATTTTATTAAAAATTAATTTTACATAAATAAAAAATCTAAAAATATATAAACAATAACGTTATACATCTTATCAGATAAATATATTAATCTTACATAAATAAAAAATTTAAAAATATATAAACAGTAACAATATACATCTTATCAGATAAAGATATTAATCTTACATAAATAAAAAAGCTGAAAATATATAAACTATGACGTTACAAATCATATCAGACATATTTTTAAAAAGAGAATAATGACCCGTAACGAATAGTATTAGAGCGATCATTTAATTGTTTAATTTTACGTCAAACAAACGCCCTTGAATGGGATAGGAGTGAATAGACAACCATGATAATTGATCAATTATGAGAGTGAAAACTTATAATAATAATTACACGAAATTTAATATAAAAAAATGTTACATTCAAAAAAGACAGATATCATTAATTCTATATGAAAAAATTTAAAAATATATAAATATTATTATATATTTTATCAAATATATTTTTAAGAAAAATACGATGATTCCGTGACACTATACTTAGCTTCCGGCTTTTACCATGAAAAGTGGCCGGTTGTTCGGCCTACATGGACCTTGTATGAGTCTGTGCTTGTTTGTTTGCCCTTTAGGATTTCGTTTTTCTTGTTTCATATCGTTTTTTATTATAAAAAAATCAATTTTATTCTTTGGACAAATACAATTTCGATTTGATCTAATTATTTTTTTCAAATGATGAGATAGATATGGTCATCTGTATACTTACATAAGTTATGATCATAATTATATATAAAATATTTAACATATTAAAAATAAGAAAAATATTGCATACACTAAGAACGGAAACTTTTAGTTTACGTAATTAATTAGATTTAGAATTTAAGGATTTAGTTTATGATTTAAGATTTATGAACTTTATATTTATATATTTTAAATTTAGGGGTTATGGTTAAAATTTAAGATTTATGTTTTAATTTAAGATTTAGAGTTTAAGCTTTAGGGGTTTGAATAATGTCAGACTTTTAAGTTTTAATCAATAAATCTTAAATTTTAACGCTAAACCTATAAATTCTAAAATCTTAAATCATTAAATTCTAACCCTTAAATTAATTCTCTAAACCTTAAATCAAAGACACTTAGGGTTAAGGATGTTTAAAAACGGTCCAATAAATACCCATTGATTCAATAAATCTAAATGGATCGTTGGATATCCACCGGACCCATTTTCAATATTCTTGTCCAGGGTGGCAAATTTTAGGGGTGGGGGAGAAAAAAAAAAGGCAAAATGTCCCAATTTGTTTCATTGAATGGTTGTTTGTATTGATTGATGGCGTGTATGGTTAATTTATAGTCTCCTTTCCTTCCTGTGTACGACGGGTCGAGTGTCCTGGTGGTCCAGGCACACATATATTTGTCTACGTTAACTACTTTTTCTTCTTATTATACATGCCAACCACGATTTTCCTTTTTAAGAAACTTTCTAAATCAAGTCCAATAATTATAAATTGATCATCCCACCACCACCCATCTTGCTTATGATTCCATGTTTCAACCAGAAATCAATGTGAAACGAGGGGGTATTTATTGTTTTATCACAAATGGGGACACTGATATTTAGTGAAGATACATGAAAGGTTAAAATATGTCAATAACAAGGACATAATAACATTTTTTGGGTCAGGTAGACCCCTTGGGTTAGGTAAAAGTTTTAAATAAGTCTTTTATTTTTGTTGAAAAATAAGGAAGTAATTAATATATTTTGATTTTACGTTGATTAGATGGTAGAAATCGTAGATCATAGCAAGATAAAATCAAAACTTTGATTTGAGTTTTTTTTTAATTAAATTGAGAACAAGAAAGAGGAAACCATGGTGAATACTTTGGTACTAGTTATGTATTTAATTGTAACGACCCAGATTTTGGATCCGAGTATCGGGTTAACCCGAAACGTTGAGCTTCGACGTTTAGGTCTCGTTTGGGCCTCGGATTTGAGTGTTGGGCTGTTAGTTGGGTTGAGCTTGAGTGTTGTTGGGCCTAGGAGGATTTTATGAAGGGCATTTTGGTTATTGTACAAGTTGAGACAAAAAAAGGTTTGGGGTTAATGTTATCTGTGGAGAAAGTTGGGAGGTGAGGTCACCTTGTTCTTTTCTTTTCCATCATTCATCTCTATCCAACCCTAAGTTTAAGGTGACATCTTGCTGTTTTTGGTTGCAAATCTCGTTTTAAGTATTGGGGCAAGTGTATAGAGCTTGGGGAGATCTATCTATCAAAATAAAAAGGTTAAAGTTTGGTGAAGGAAGGTTTGAGAAAGGTTGTGAAGGCAGAATCAGGAATGAGTGTTGTGAAGCTTCTTTTTCAGTTTTAACCAAGTTTTCAGCTCTTAGAATCTCACTAGCTTGGTCTAATAGCTGGTTTTAATCTCTTTCTTCTAGAGAAAGAAGTTTGAGCTTCATCAAGGAATCTTAGCAAGGAGGAGGCTTGAGGGGACATTTTTAGCTTTTGTGGCTAAAGGTTGGTACCCCTCTAACTCCCATTGCATCATACATCTTATAAAATTAAGCTACATTGCTTGTGATATGCATGTTTGCTTGGTTTAGTACCTTTTATTACCTCAATATCATGTAGGAATAGTTTGGCAATCTTTGAGAATGATTTGGTTGAGTTCTTAGCAAAATTGCAGGTCCAAACCTATAAAATCGTGAGGTGTACCGATACGGGTTTGGTGTGTATCGGTACCCTAGAGAGGACATAAGGGCTTAGATAGCAGGCGTATCGGTACGTCAACTTCGCGTATCGATACCCCTTAGTTTATGCAAATTCTAGAAACGTTTTTCGGTACCGGTATGCAAGGGCGTACCGATACCACTGTTACATTGGTTTAGAATAGGCAGGCGTAGCGATACGTCATATAGGCGTATCAATACTGGTACAAATCAATATCGATACGGGGCAAGGTTGTTTCGATAGGGGTAGGTTTGATCGTAGTCTACCCGAAATTGTTTATTGGTGTATCGGTATGTCTCGGTGGTGTATAGGTATTGGGCAGCGTACCAATACCCCATATAGGCGTATCGATACTCGCTGAGCAATCTGTCCAAAAAATAGCTTTTGAGTTCGGAGGTTTTATAATTTGTAATAATGGGTTCTAAGGGCCTCTTATGGTATAAAACAATTATTAAAACCGAGAAAATAAATTTACTTCAAATATGAATAATTGAACTAAAGAGTTTGTAAGCCCTGATTGTTTAAATGAATGATAGAAATCATAATGATTTCCTTGGTGGGTTATGGTGTTTGTGATAGCTAGAACCTTACTGTGTGTTGATAGGTTGCTTAGCTTAGGGTAAACCTTTGTGTGATGGGAATTTGGATACCCAATAATAGTGTTGTAACACAATAAAAGCCATCCGATGTGAGATTCCGGGTGATGCATGGAAAACTATTTTAAATGGAGTATCCCGATGTTGTGTGGACGTGAGCCTCATTCGAAGATGCTTGATGTAACATTCCGAGCATGGAATTTGGAGGATTCCGATGTTGTGTGGACGCAAACCTTAATCCCTAATTGTAGGATCCTGATGTTGTGTGGACACGGGCCTCACTCGGAGTGTAGGATCCCACTGTTGTGTGGATACAGGCCTCACTCGTAGTGGAGAATCCCGATGTTGTGTAGACGCGGGCCTCACTACTTTGTGGTTTTGGTTGATATTTATATGTTGTGTGCGATAGTATACATCCATGATGTCATGTTTTTAGGCGATTATGTTAGCGTTATCTCATCACTCATGATATTACATGTATTGCATTATTTTATTCATGATATGTGTGATGTTGGTCGAGTAGCAGTGTACTCACTCAGTTTCTGTAGCTCAGCGTTTTGAATTGTGTTTTCATGCGTAGGGTAGGAGAAGTCTGTACCGGAAGAGCACCATCGAAATTGATTTCAACATCGACTTAGTGTCATAGTACAAGTTAATTGATGTAATGGGCTAGTACTTGTCGAACCCTTTAAACTTAATCAAGTCGAATGTTTTATGATTTATTTAACAATTTATTTTTAAAGTGTTTTTTAAAACATTATTTTCTCCGAACACAAACCATACCTTCTTAATCACACTTTTTTTCAAACCAATTCTACTTATGAGCAAGGATGGAGATAGAATCAAATGTTGGAAGCCAAAGGTCTATTTAGCTTTAAAATCTAAAACATGAGAAAAATAATTTTTATTTTACTATTATTTAAACTAATAAGAAACTCAAATACTATCATATTAAAAAAAATTGAAAGGGACAAGAGTCATTGCATACATATTTTCGTCCTTACCTAAGAGGAGGAACGATTTGCTCCCGATAGATTTTAAACTCAAAACTTAGATAAAAAAAAAATAAAATGGCAATAGAAAACTTTAACAGTCTACTCTAAATTATTGACCCCTTTTCTTTCCTTCAATATTATGAAACTGCTTTACAACACAACTAAATTTAGAGCTATGTCCTATACATTTAAACCCATCTCCCCCCCTGTTTTGCGCTAACATTTCCCTTTACCTAATTCTGAATTGAGAGTTCATAATTTTATCGTAACCCATAAAGAGTAACTTAAAAGTAAAATTTATGAATCTCTATTCCATCTTCAGATGAACAATACGAACTAAATCAAGGGTTCCTTCTCAAGATGGCTTCTTATGGCATTGAATGATTTGGTTGCATCTAATTATGCATACAAGCATTAAAAAAGCAATAAAATTAAAAAAAATGGTCCCCACTTATATTATTTGCTTAAGAATAATATTATTGATGTTATAACAACCTCCTCTCGAATAAATAATTAACATTTTCAATTAATATTTTTTATTGTAAGTTTAAAATTTATTAAGAACTGAATCCAAACCAAATGATCTATTTGTTACATCTAACTTTAGTGTTGACGTCTAAATTCTTTTTCTTTTATTTGTTTATTCTCTTTCGTTTTTAGTCTCAAATAAAAATTCTACTATTTTGAACTTTTTCTCACATGTCTTGTTATATTTATTCGTTCGACTCTATAGTATGATTTTTGCATATCTTATGACTTTCATTTTTTATAGTTGTTTGATGTTCATATATCGATCATCACGGTGTTTCTTTTGATCAAAGACGATCAATGATGTAATATAAATTAGATCTTCTTAGTGGTGGTTAGTGATATAATCAGAGTTGTTAACATGATAATTAATATGCAAGATTTTTTCTATCTTCCCTCATATATCAATATCTTATCTAATTAGAAGAGACGGATTTTTTTATGATTAATATTTTCATAAAAGATAAATGATGCATTTTAAAAGTATATTTAATATTTTTTATTCATACCCTCTGCGTTTGAATTTTTTCTTAAAAAAAATCATCCATAGTTTTCGAGAAATTATATCATGAACCTTTTTTACCGCGTCATCTGTGGTCCTAATTAATCAGATTCATCCATCTTATTTTTTGAGGTGAATCATTACCTCTTTTTTACATGTAATTAATGAGTGAGTAATTATTAAACAATTACTTAAAAATAAACGAACTTGATTGTTTAAATCACAGATGACGTAATGAATAAATAGGTTTCATGATATAATTTCACCATAGTTTTCGTAGTGAATTTGATCCCAAGGTTCGTTTCATATATCGGGTGTGTTGTATGGGTAAATTACAGTTTTTATCACTAAAATTTTTTAGTCATATTTTGGTCACTAAAATTTAACAACTTTTTAATTTAATCATTCAAATATTAAATCATAAAGGATACGATAACATGATTAATTTTATTAATATTTATATCACATAAGTATGAATTTAGAGTTAAAAAAATTTAAAACCTTTCACCTTTACCCTTAAGAGTGTAAATAAACAAAGCATTCGATAAATTATCGGTGAATCATTCATATAATGTTTATTTATTTTCGTTTATTATATTAAATAAACAAGTATAAGTAAATTTTTTATATTAATTTAATAAACGAACAAATACGAACAAAGGTGTTTTGACTTGTTTATGTTCATCAATAATTTTTTTATATGCTCGTTTACTCAGTTCCCATTTTCCTTCTAATTTTTACATTAAAAATTATTGAAGATAAGGATTAAATTGAAAAGAAAGTGAACTTTTAAATTCAAAACTGTAAAGGCCAAAGAATTTAATGACTAGTGACATAATTTTATCATTTTAGTTATAAACAAACATGTTCGCACAAGTTACATGAATATATTTATGAACATATAATTGAACGGATACAAATACTTTAAAAATAAATAAATAAATAAATAAAAACAAAATCTTATTCGTTAAAATTCGATTCATATATATCCCTACAATACGGAACAAATAATACAAATACTTGATTTGTTATAAATATCTTTATTTATGGTGGATATCCATATATTAAGTTAAACTTTAATGGGCTTTAGTATTAAGGTTTAATACCCATTGGAATTAGGGTTTTCATCTTATGCCTATAAATATAGACTTTTGGTATAGCATTGTACACAACCCTATTTTGAGAATATAATAAAATCTCTCTTCCTTTTGTCTTTCATCTTTATTCTCCTATTTAATTCTTGTTCTTTACTTTATTCACAACACGTTATCAGCACGAGACTCTAACCAACGGAGGTGTTTGTCGTTCAAATCTTGAAGGAGTTATTGAAAAGAATTTGTTACTGGCATAAATTAAAGATAAGTTCTTCTCCCTCAATTATATTTTTATTTTTCTCTCTTGATCTTTGATTTGATTTTTAATTTATTAAAAATCTTTGGTTATTTGGTGCTTGTCTAGCGATAAAGTGACTCAATTCTCGTGGTGTTTGTCGACAATTCCCAAAAAGGATTTTAACAAAATATTGGTGATTAAACTTTCCATATATTCAAATTAGTGGAAAGTCCGGTATATTTTATTTATTTAATTTGAGATTTTTTTATATTTATTTATAACCAATATTTATTTATTTTATTATTATGACGAAAGTTTATGTTTTAATCATGTTTTAAGTATTACATGATATTAGAACAAATATTAAACCTTTAATCAATTAATATGTTCTTTGTTATGTTGGTTTAATCCGAGTATATTGGCTGGACATCCCGTTCTGCGAGGCTACTGGTCTCAAAGGAGGTTCTTTTTTTAAAGGACCTTGTGGACTGGTTTAACAACGCCGCGTATGAGGATTAAATTTTTTGTTCTTTGTATATATTGTATATATATTGGTTGATCAATTACTATTTAATAGTATGAATATTATAAAGTCTATATTTGCTTGAAAGCAATATTTTTTTGTGTCGAAAAACTCGACTATAGACTTCTCCCAAGTTCAAGTTACGAAAATCGTCTTGATCAAAGAATTTTTATGGGAGGCATTCCCTGAAGTGAATGCATGCATGATGATTATTCCATGTGATTATTGGATTTATGACATTCAAGTGAATGCAAGCATGATGATTATTCCATGCGATTATTGGATTTATGACATTCCATGAAGTGAATGAAAGCACGATGATTATTCCATGCGATTATTTGATTTATGTCATTCCCTGAAGTGAATGCAAGCATGATATTTATTCCATGCGATTATTGAATTTGTTTCATTCCTTGAAGTGAATGCAAACGTGATAATTCACTATATGGTTAGTGAATAAAAACTCAATTATGTGTCAGAGTATCATTGATGAGGATATGTTAAAAAAAAAGCATACTCCACTTTTCATGCCAACAATGTTGTCCTTCAGACACAATATCGTGAAAAAGGCTTTAAGAAATATTCCAAGTTAATTTCTTGCCTTCTTGTGGCTGAGCAAAATAATAAGTTGCTCATGAAAAATCATGAATATCGCCTAACAGGCTCCGTTCCATTCCCTGAAGCGAATGTGACATTATATAGCGGAATGAATAAAAAACACA
Organism: Abelmoschus esculentus; assembly: GCA_035048815.1. NCBI lineage: Eukaryota > Viridiplantae > Streptophyta > Magnoliopsida > Malvales > Malvaceae > Abelmoschus > Abelmoschus esculentus. The sequence goes on from JAUCBN010000044.1 coordinate 5,857,221, forward strand.
TTAGTAATTGTGGTTGCGATTGAAGTCATAAAATAAACATGGATAAGATGATTCTTTTAAGAATACTTATATCCACCAGAAGTGGAATTATAAAGATGACAAGAATGATAGAGATCATATCAAAATTTTTATGTTATCAATGTGATGGTATAAATCATTGATCTCGTACTTGTCAAACGCCGATGTATTATGGACTTTATTCATAATCATGAATGATAAATTAAAGAAAATATAATCAGATTTTCTTTGTGGCGAAAATAATGGCGTTATTAATCCAACTCAATTGGATATTGATAATTTTTCTCATAGTCCTTCAAGAGAATAATTCGCCATTTATTTTATTTTCCTTAAAACATCTAAAAGAAATAATTGATATTTTATTTATTTTATTAATTTATTTTTATTTATTATATATTTATGATAATTTATTTTACATATTATTTATTTACGCTCTATGTTAATTTATCGTTAATTTAATTTATATATATTATTTATTTACATTCTATGTTAATTTATCCTTTGAAGAATATTATCACTTCCGGAATAAAATCTACAATGAATTGTGGCTATTTATACCAAGCAGACAGTGCAAGTACTCATACTATACTTAAGCATAAGAAATATTTTCCCATTTAAATACAAGGGAAAATGTGAGTACTATATCTCAAAGTACTGAAATATCAATGCTTCGGAAGAGCTTTTGAGAGCTTATCTTTGATAAATAACCGAGTTGATATAATGTGCTATATTTAATATTTTCCATTCCCCGAAGTGAATGGTACAAAGCACATATTTTTCATTTCCCGAAGTGAATGAAATAAAGCACATATTAAAAGGTGCATAATTATGCATATTTTCCCATTTTAAATGCAAGGGAATAATATGAGTACTATATCCGGAAGTACTAATATCACAGAAAGCTCCGACTGAGCAAATATGTTATTGCCAAATGAGATTTTATCTCATATTTATAGTGCATTATGCTCGTCAAAGTCGTAAAAGAGACTTATTGAATTTTAAAGATATTTGCAGAAATATATTGAGAATATTAGTCAAGGGGTGCTGACTATCTCAATATTACGAGTATAACTCAAGGCAATAATGAAATCTTGGCAAAATTGCATGCACTGTCATCCATATTGTACTACATAAGAATTAGTACAAATTGAAGCTCATGCTATTGTAAACCAGATGTTTATTGATAATTTTATTTGGCATGATCGGTTAGACCATCCCGGTTCAATTATGATGCAAAAATTTGATGAAACTTTCATGTGGTCATTCATTGAAGAACTAAGATTTTCTTCACGGTAATATTTCACGTGATACTTGCTATGAAAGCAATTTGATTATTCAATCATCAACATCTAAGATAGAGTGCTATTAATTTTCTGGAACGGATACAAGGTGATATATATGGGCCCATACACCTTTCTAAAAGACCATCTAGATATTTTACGATTTTTGTCGATGCATCGACTAAATGGCTATGTGTATCCTTGTTATTAACCCGCAACTTGGTGTTTGCGAGTTTACTTGCTCAGTTGATAAAATTACGAGCACATTTTCCAGATTATTTTCTAAAGACAATCAGTTTTGATAATGTTGATGACATGTAATTTTACATGTAGTATCACAAATTTGCATCAAGCCAACAAATGATCATAAGTTCTCCCTATTACAAATGGTTTTTGGTCAGAAATCAAATATTTCTCATCATAGATTTTTTTTTGTGTGCGATATATGTTTTAATTGCTCCACCATTACGCACAAAGATGAGTTTTGTTAGGAATATATAAGAGCTTTTGATAGGAGATTTATTTACAACCCGATTTACTGACTATCATTTTAATGAGTCAGTTTACCCAATATTAGGGGGAGAAAATAAATAGCTGGGGAAAGAAATAAGTTAGAATGAATTATCATTTTTCTCATTTTGATCCACGCACTACACAATGTGAACTATAAGTTCAAAGGATAATTCATTTAGCAAATCAATTGCCAGATATTTTGCTGACCATAAAAGAGTGACTAAGTCACGTATACCAGCTTTGAATGCTCCGATTAAATTTGATGTCATGGAAGGACAAACTCTAGTTGCTAATGGGTCTAACTTACGCTTAAAGTGTAGTAGACAAGTAAGTTCCAAATATAAGAGATCCTCGAAAAAGAAAAGGAGCTATATTTTATGATGGTCTAATCGAAGAATCAATGATTATGAAAATCTCTAGAAGAGATTAAATGGTCTCCAACAGAGACATTGACATGACTCAGGTACCTGATAATAAAGAGATCTCAATAGATTATGTCATGTCTGGTAATAGGTGGAACTGAAATTAAATCGACGTTGTTAATATATTTGCATGCAATATAGCACTAGAGATTTTATTTGATGATGTGGATCATGAATCATTGTCAATTGGACAATGTAAACAAAGAAATGATTGGCCAACATGAAAGAGGCAATTGAGGCGAAACTAAAATCTCTTTTGAAAAGAGAAGTATTTGGGCCTATAGCCTGTACATTGAAATATGTAAAGCTCATGGATATAAACGAGCCTTTGTGAGAAAGAGAAAGGGAAAATCATGAGATATAAGCTCATTTGGTTGCACAAGGATTCTCACAAAGGCATGAAATTGATTATGAGGAAAATATATTCCTTGGTGGTGGATGCAACTACTTTTAGATTTTGATCAATCTGGCAATAAATAAAATTACTTAGTTTCTGCCTAATGGATGTTGTTACATCATATTTGAATGGGCCTCTTGACAGTAATATTTACATGAAACTTTCGGAAAGATTTAGATTGCCATAAGCAGTTCATTCAAGTTCTCGAGAACATTATTCAATCATATTGAATATATCTTTTTATGGCTTGAAACAATTTAGGCGTATTTGGTATGATCACCTCATTGAATACTTATTAGTATAATGCTATATGAATTATTTCCCTGAGCATTTTTATTAAGAGGTTTAGCTCTGAATTTTTATTGTTGTGTATGTCGATAATTTGAATATCATTGAGACTCGTGAAGAGATCTCCTCAAATCCTTGTGCATCTATCGACATATAGAAAAATATTGAAAGAGACTTTACATGCATAACGCATATCTATACCCTTTGGTTGTTGCTAGGTCTCTTACTTTAAATAAAGATTTTTTTCGCCTCACGAAAAGGATAATGATATTTTTGGTCTAAAGTACAATATACACATTATTTGATCTGGAAGTATCGTATCTTAGCTGATCCAAAAATATTATTTAAGTGCTACGAGATCATTACCTTTAAATAATTGTTATGCAAGAGGTAAAGCCGAAATATGTGTTTGGCTAAACATATCTTGAAGATATGCGAATATTTTTCACAAGATAAGATGCAAGCTATCTTGTATAGAGATAATACAAAATTTATATCTCAAGGTAGATATATCAAATATGATAAAACGAAACATATTTCTTCAAGTTTCGTCCCTCATGATTTTTAGATGAATAATATTCAATGAATCATTTCAAGCAATGATTTGGAAGATTTATCCACTAATGCAGGATCTACTTCAACATTTGAAGATTGTATTCAATATTGAATTATGAAGATTCAAATATCTTATGTGATATTTTCATGAGGGGGAGTAAATAAGCGTTGTACTCTTTTTCCTTTAACTGAGGTTTTGTCCCAATGGGTTTTCCTGGTGAGGTTTTTAATGAGGCAACATGTTATGCGTATCAAAGATGTGTGTACTCTTTTTCCTTCACTAAGAATTTTTTTTCCCACAGGGTTTTTATCTTAGTAAGGTTTTAACGAGGCACATTATCTTCATGGATATCCAAGGGGGAGTGTTATAAATATCTTTATTTATGGTGGATATCCATATATTAAAGTTAAACTTTAATGGGCTTTAGTATTAGGGTTTAATACCCATTGGAATTAGGGTTTTCATCTTATGCCTATAAATATAGACTTTTGGCATAGCATTGTACACAACCCTATTTTGAGAATATAATAAAATCTCTCTTCCTTTTGTCTTTCATCTTTATTCTCTTATTTAATTCTTGTTCTTTATTTTATTCACAAGATATAGTTTCAATTGTATTGTTATATATCACAATGAATACGAGGAACAAATAAAGAAGAACAGCCATTGGTAGATGATAAGGAACTGTGGGCCCTCATCCTGTCCCCTTGGATTGAACTTTTCCGGAAAGCTTTTCCTTTTCCCTTAATTATTCTGATTTCCTTTTCTGAATACCCAAACACTCCCATTTCCCAATCTCATCCTTCCCAGTTCCCCACATATTTTAATCATTCATTTTAAAAGATAAACTTGATTTTATTGCTATTCGACTGAAATAATTTTAATATATTTATTATTAATTTTACTTTTAATAAATAAAGTATAGCCCATAAGTATTTTAAATTATTAATGTGATCCAATGAAAGATCAGCTAATTAATGGAGTTGAGTAATTAGCCTTCTTTCTGCTGCCTATTTCCAGTGGTGGGCATTTCATTATATATAGAAAGACACAAACATAGTAAAATTGGTTTTCGATTTGTTTAACGTGGGAAAACTGAGTAAATAAATAAAATTAGTTTTGGGAAAAGGATGAAATAAAGAAAAACTTATGGACTTTGATGTAATTTACATCATGGGAAGAAAGTTTTAATAGGATATAATTATGGTTATGCTATTGATACTTGATAGTCCTTGAAATTATTAATAAGAACTGAAAAGATTTTTTTCATTAATGTTTATTTAATTTTTAAATATAATGTAATAATTTACATTCTTAAAAAATTATATTTCATTAATTATATTCTTTGATCTTAGACCCTAAACCCTAATTATTAAATATTAAACTCTACACATATATCTTAACCCTAACCATAAATCTAACTAGTAAACCATAAACCATAATCCCTAAAACTAATTCATAACCCTAGACCTAAACGATAGTCATAATAAACCTTAGATTGTAGACTTAAACAGTAAACTACTAAACTCTAAACCCTACATAGAAACCTAAATCTTAACTACTAAACCTTAAACCTAAATATAAACCTAAACTTAAACCCTAAATCCTTAACTAAAGTCTAAATTATAAACTATTTTAGGTGAATATTAATTATATTAAATAATTCAAATTAATTAAATACAAAATTTTAAGATTACATCCTATTAGATTTCATTAAAAAATAAAATAAACATTAATTATAACCCATTTATAAAGCAAAATCCTATAATCATACACAAAAATTTGTGTGATTCAATTTTCACATGTTATTAATATCTTAAATGACATTGTTATATACCAAGAAGAAATGAATGTAATAGCAAGACACGTTATTCTTCTAAATAGATGAGTTGAATATGAACTTTAGAGACAATATTATTTACATAAAGAATTATAAATCTTGAGCAGAACTACAAAATAGATATATACTTTACCAAAAAATATTATTATCTATTATTTTATTACACATGATTTATTAGATAAATACATTCAAGTATTTTCCCCCAATTATTTTTTAAATCGAACCTAGTTGGATTTCAAATTTAAAGTGAATTTTTAACGAGTTTTTTTTTTTGAAAAATGATCTATAAAATTACATAAATAATATTTTCATATTTTAGCTGCCATCAAGGCTTAGGCGATTTGTGGAGTAGTTGGGGAAGAAAGTTGTACTTTATTTGATAGTTATTAATGCAATTCTTATTTTCATAGTTTATTCTCTCTTGGCTTTTTCTCTTCTTTGCATACGAGCTCGAAAGATAAGTTTGTGAAAAAAAATATATTCGTCTAATATCGGGAGTGTTAGACTCACAAAACGAGAGAGTACGGTCTTTGCTCATGGGCATCGACTAATCCGCAAGGGTTTCAACGACTAAAAGGAAGCACACAATCGATTGTTGTTCATCCTTGATTCACGTTGGGAGGTATTATCAAGACATGGATTTCAATAGTTCTCCGAGCTTAGGGATAAGGAGGAGACAATTAAGGATGCTCTGCCGAACTATGGAAAGTTAAGTTGTCGACAAGGTAGTTGAGGCGACTCTTCGAGTGACATGCCGCGATGGTAATTTAACCCCATGCATTAATAATTGGATAATAAGTCAACTGGATTCCCTTGACAAAGTAAACTACCTGGCCTTACTTATTTCCTTTTTATTTCTATTAATTACTTAGTTTTCTTTTCTTTTCACTTAATTCAATCATCACCCAAAATTACTTATTTCTTTACTTTTCAAAAGTGCAGAAAATATTGTGAAGCGTAGGTAATCAAGTCCCTGTGGGTTTGACATCTCAAACACTACAACTTGGCAAAAGGTGGAAGATTAATTCAAGATTCCAAAGCCGTCACCGCCTGCTAGATCTAGTGCTAGAGTTAAGCCCAATAGAAGTCATTCTCGATGTTAAGTTGTCTTTCTAAGGTGTGTCTCTCCTGATACTTTACATTACTTATGTGTTTAGATTTTGTTATTCATGTGTTTTTATGATGAATGCATTACTTTACTGATTTCTGAAAATAATTGCATAATACCATGATTTGTGTTATAAAAAATGCATAACTGATTTGGAACTTGTGAAAAACTCTGATTCTGCTATTTCTGAAATTGTCATTCATGCCTCCTGTTAATTTAAGGCAAGCATTTAAACTTTGATATCTGTTCATATTACTGCATTGATTTGGATAATATGTACGGGGAAGTTCAGTGATATCACCTTTAGGTGAGTATCACTTCTGATCATTGGCTCCACCTTCGAGTCGAGTTTCCACTTTTGTTCAGTGGCTCCACCTTCTGATCGAGTTTTCACTTCTGATGGTGTGATGTAGTTAGAGTGGTTCAGGAGAACCTACTCTTTTGATGGCGTTTTAGTGTTGGGTTTATGTCATTCATGCATTACATCATATGTTCTGTCGTGTTATGTGATATGATTTTATGTAATGAGATTATACTATATCTGCACACTAGAGACACACTAAGTTCCCTAGCTTACTCCCTTACAGTTTCTGTTTCAGATTCTCAGACCTAGACTACGGTACTTGGAGGATCCTATTTTCAGAACTTCTACATATATTTTTCAGATTTCATAATAATAACTTATATTTTAGATATTTAATTATTTTTGTATTGAACTTTGATCTTGGGACATTTATTCTGTTTTCAGAACAGTTAATGTTTATTATATTTATGGGTTGAAACTTCAATTAATTAAATGTTAAGTTTTCAGTATTTCCATTAATTTATTTAATAATTTATCAAATTTTTATATTTATTTTATATAATCCCTAACTTACAAAACAAGTTTTACTAACGTAAACCCTAAGTTTTAATCTAAGAAATTAGGTTAGATTTAGGGGTTACATACACCTTATTCAGAAGCATTTAATCTATACTGGTATGCGAGTCTAGAACTTTTATTTTAGAGCTTGAAAATCAGTTTTAACACACTTATATCATCAATACAAACCCAAAATTAATCTTATAAGTTATGAGATATTTATAGCTAGTTTCTATCAATTTTATAAATTGTTATCAACAAATTCAACATTCACCATTAAGATCCAATCATGAATACTTAAGCATATCAATCATCAATCAAACACAAAAACATTATACTTATGATATACACAAAAACAAAGAAATTTGAAATGTATTAACCTTCATAAACAACAAATCTTGTTAACATTAACTTGTAACATTGTCTTTTACTTCAACCTTATAATGTTCTTACACTTTTTTATCTACAAATTAATATTGTAAAAGAGTTACAACATTATCAAGAAGAATTAAAGATAACTAAGGAAGGTTCACAATAACAAAAACAAGATTGAAACTCTCAAACCCATTTTACTCCATCAACACTCTATTCTAACTCCAAAAATTCACTCAAACACCCCTAAAATCTTACCTTTTTATTGGTGTAATGCCCCAGAAATTGGCCTAGAAGTTAGTTGGCCGATTTAGTTGGTTAATCTTAGTTTGGGATTAAATTCTTAAAAAAATATTTTTTAATCGAAATAAATTATGAAAAATATCCTAAAATCCTAATTAAGTATATATTTGAATTTGGTCAATTAAATTTTGAAAAATTACCCTTGAATACCTAAGATTTTGAAATTAGTGACTATTTTGTAAAAAATAAAAACTTACGGACAATTTTATAAACTAAACCAAAACTTTGAATCTTTAAAGAGTTTTGATCCAATCCTAATTTTAGTTGAACTAACCTTCCATTGGCTTATTCAATTAGCTCTTAACCCAAAGATTTTAAACATAAAACACAAATAACTTTAATTAAACCTTATAAACCTACTTTATAAACAAAACCTAAACCCTTTTATCCTAATTTTGTTTTCCCTCTTCCCAAGGCAGAGAACCATCATTTTTTTCAAATATAAATCATAATATTTTCATAAATTTTCGTTTAGTATTATTTTTATAACTTTTCTTCTTCAAAAAGTCATGTTTTCACTTGTTTTTCTTCTTTAAAAACCATGAAAGTTGGTTGGTTCAGAATTGGAGGGAAGAATCATTCAATTCTATGATTTTAAAAGGTTCTTTACTGAAATTGCCAAGTTAATGGCTTGGTAAAAACGTTTTTAATCTATTGGTTTAAGAAAATCGATTTTCGATCAAAAACCATAATTTTCATTCAAGGGTTTTTACTCACTGTTTTTGTATCATAAATGGATAATTTTTAATGTGTTAGGATGTTTATAAAGTGTTTTTAAAATCCCTAATCCCGTACTAAAGGTTTAAGAGAAGTTTGGTAGGTTTCGGTTAAGGTTTTGATAGGTTTAAGGGCTATTTTAAGGGGGTTCCGACTTAGGTTTTTTTTTTGTTCAATTAGGAGCACTAATTCCATAGCTTTTGATGCTTAAAACAGGGCAAGAAGTAAAGTACCATGTTTGAAGGAGTTTTGGATCAAATCGGTCTTGTCGAGTAAGAAACGATTATCAGTGAGTGATTTATGAGAGTGGGTTGCTTCGATGTGATTATACATGTGATTAGATGCTCATGATACTATATTTATAATGTTTTGATGCTCCCATGATTTTATTCTCAAAATTAGATGAAAAGAGGTTTTATCGGTTTATGCATTTGATGCATGTATTGATGGGAGGTATGAGTTTAATTCACTATTTTTATATTAAAACTTGAGCATCGTGTTTTGTTTTTAGTATTGGTATTAAAGATGAAGAAACATGGATAAGTTGATCGATCAATAGGATGTGAGTACACTATAATTATAAAATTCGTATGTGTATAAATTTCTTAGTGATGCATTAGAGGTGATGCCTATTGCTGTGTGGTATAACAGTGACCTTATCACATTCGGGTATGGCGAACTATCTCGGACACTAAAGTGAAATTTTTTGATTGTGTTAGTCAAGCACGGACATGCTTGGCAGTATAGGTCACATGCGAGTTTCCGTTTATACTAACGTTTAATGGTAATCTAAACGGTTCAATAATACTAATGCAATGTTATAAGTAAGTATAATTATTAATTGAAAAAGTATTTTCAATGAAGCTTTGCCGTAGTAGCATGTAAGTCTTGTGTTATGCTTACTAAGCTTGTGTTTTCAAAAGTTATTTAAAAAGGTTTTGTGGCTTCTGCCATGGTATACTTGCTGTTTTTCATGATTTGGGCATTAATAGCCATGTGTATGTTTCATGAGTTAAGCATTACATGTTTTTATAAGACTATGACTCTTATGGGTTGCATTGTAAGTTGTTTTTACTTATTTTTTTTTATATGTCATTCACTAAGCTTTTGCTTAACCACTCTCCTTTACTTGCAATGCAGAGAAATAAGTGATTATGTGCCATCAAGAAGCAATAGATTCAAGAATTTACCTTATCTTTTTTTAGGCTCAAGAATGTTTTAAATTAAATTGAGAAGCTTAGGTAGATAAGAGCAATGGAGCAATGAACCTATATGTTTTCTGGATATTATGGTTTGGACTTCCTCTAAGATATTTTATGATGTTATTGAAATATTTATGAGATGCAATCCATGTTGAATTGAAGTTATACTATGCTATATTATATGATGGATTATGTTATTGTTTTGTATTCTTTATTTATGGAATTAGGAATCGATGCATCTAGTGAACTTGTTATGAGGTGTGCTATATTCCCTTAGGTACTATAATGCATCTAAAGGACTCTAAATTTTCGTTTAAAGCAAGAAACTTGGGTAATCTGTGCTTTTTGGGCAGAGGGTTTCGAAACCCCTGCATAGGGTATCGATACTAAGGCAAAAATACGAATGATTTCTAGAAAACTTAGCCTAGGTATCAAAACCAAATGAACTAGTTTCGAAACTGAAGTATGAAAATATGCAGGCGTATCGATACGCTTCATCCGAGTTCCGAAACCCATCTTTACAGTAGCAAAACGTATCAGAACGGGGACCAAGATGTATTGAAACGCGGGTTTGTTACACAGGCTATCGGGGGATATATCAATGGCATATCGAAACTCTTAATACCTGTATCGATACCCTTTTTATCATTTTTCGGTATCGATATGAGGTTAGGAAGTTTCGATACCCCTTTCAGTTAAAGTCGTTATAGTCTGGTTTAAACTTCAAAACTTTATATTTTAGTCACTAAACTTTGAGGAACCAATTAAATGACTTGTAGACATTATTTTGAGCTGAAAATTTATGTACAAGCATGAAATATACTTAATTAAACATTTTTAACCTTAATTTCAATTTTAGATCATAATTTTATGGAAAATTACAATTAGGTCCCTAAAATTTGTTCAATTAAATTAGGACTCGTTTCTCATTAGTTTACGCTGCAAATAAGCTTAGTCCTTGCATGAACATGTAGGATCTAATTAATGTATTTAGATAAGATAAAAGAAAAATTTTTAGGGTCGTTTATCGGGGCGAATCTCCGGTTTAACCTCGGAGTATTCCCCATGTAGCTCGTTCGAGTTGGGTGACATCTAAACCGGGTCGAGGGGGTTACAATGGGGTTCTTAAGGGAAATGAGATGATAAAGATGAGAGTAAGAGAGAGAAAAAAATAGGCCACCCACTTTTTAATCTACAAAAAAATAACTCCCCTCATTCTTTTTTTCTCAATAAAGATAATTTATCCTTCTACCTTTGAATTTAAATATTACACAAGTATAAAACTCAACGAAAAAGTCATAGCAAGCTTAATAAGGCACCCAAGATCTAATATCTCATCTCAAACACGAGGTTCAAATCTCAAGTTAACCTGGATTTCAGATTCGTTACATATTTATATTTATATTAAAATTTAATAATCGTTTAAATTATATTAAAAATAATTATATAAATAATAAATTACTATATATCTTTTAAATATGTTTAGTCAACATGATCTAATTAATATTAATAAATAAAAAATAATGATAAATAATATACTCTATTTAAACTAACATCGAATATAATCATGTCCTTATGTATCATTTTACTTATTTAAATAATCAAACATATATCAACTATCAATTAATTTTATCAAACACTTTTATATAATAAGATAATATAACCCGCTAATCAAATTAGTTAAGGCAACCACCCATCAACTATTAACTAATATAATTTGTTATCCATTATCAATTATCTGTTAATTGTCAAACATGACCATTAAAATTAAAAGTAATACTCCATTTGTCCATAAATATTTTCCTTTGTTGATTTTTTTTGTGTGTTAAACTTTTTCAACTTTGAATCATGATTATTTAAAATTTATTATTGAAAAAAATATGAAAAATATATTTTAAAACCTCTAATCGAATAGATTTTAAATATATATTTTTTAAAATTTAATTATTTAAAAATATTTAATATAATTATAGTCAAATTTTAAAAATATTAACTTTTAAAAAATTCATTAATGAACATTATTTATGAGACAGAGACAATAATATTTTTTATTATACTATTTAATATGATTTTTAGCATATAAAGAATAATTGTTATTTGTATTGTTATGTAATTATTATATGTATTTATAAAATCTTAAACAACTTTATTTCCATATGTAAATTAATTTACGAGAATTGTTATCGAAAATAAATGTTGGAAAAAAAATTGATATTTGACCATCTTTGAAGCATATTTTGAAAGTGTGAAGATAAGGTTTCACATAAGGAAATGATTGAATCCTATTCTAATCTGTGAGATCTTTACAATGGTAGCTCATATGCTCAAAATTATTGAGTGATTAATGAGAAATTGATGCTCAAAGTAGGAAGGTCAAGAATAAAATAAGGAATAAAGAAACCCTTTATCCCACATTGATGGGAAAAATGAAGTGGGAGGTGTTTATATACACCTACCCACAAAGAGGTTATTGAATGACCTAATATGAATTTGTGCCTCGCGTGCAGGGGGTGCGAATCCAATCTCATTCGGGTTGGGACGCACCCGCACAATGTGGGCGACGTGAATGTTTGAACTGGTCGGTTCTTTCATGGGCCTGTGGATATTTTACCCGTTGTGAGTATTTTTTCTTAATTTATTTTTTTAGTAACAAGAAAAAGAGTTTGTATTCATATGAAATACGAATTAAGAGCAGTTGAAACTGCTCCGGATATTATTTAGATAATAAATATTATTAGTTTTAAATTTTGAATTTAATTCAATTTTAAATTTCAGATAATTAGCATTATCCTTGAAGATTCGAATTTTAATTTATTTCAAATTGTTCATTGTATCCCTAACTTTTCCATTATAAATATGAGTTGATTCCTCAGATTTTAAATACATCAAAAAATGTTTTCTC